>JBBGZY010001049.1:0-1200000 GCA_037952925.1 Lithobates clamitans | reverse complement strand
TGCAACTTGTGTCAAAATATAAAATATTCCATGGACTCAACATGCCTCTCAGCAAATAGCTTGGGGTGTCTACTTTCCAAAATAGGGTCATTTGGGGGGGGGGGGTTTGTGCCATCTGGGCATTTTATGGCCTTCAAAACTGTGATAGGTAGTGAGGTGTTAGGTTCCTGGTAGGAGAGCCTGACTTTGTAGGAGAAGACCTCTCATACAACGCTGGTTCAGGAGCCACTGGAGTGGGGACAGTGGTCTCCTGAGCGCAGTGGGGTAGGAGTGCCTGTTGAGCTGAGTCTCTGATGCTGAAGAGGTGAGAGATCCCACAGGGATGGCTGGACTGCAGATCAGGTGAGACTGGAAGCAGCAGACTGGAACACTTGGATGTGCAGAGGTCTCTGGAGCTGAAGCTGAAGGTGCAACAGCAAGGACAACAGGAACAAGCAGGGTCAGACGATCCGGGTCAGCGAGGGTATGAGGCAGGCAAAATACAGCAGGCAGAGGCAGAGTCGGTAGGCAGGCAGAGGTTGGCAACAGTATCAGGCAGGTAGCATAAGAATAGTCAGACAGGCCGGGTCGGATTGGAGCAGGACGGATGGTCAAACAAGCCGGGTCAGATAGGTAGCAAACAATCAGATTACAAATACTAGAATCACGAAGCTGAGACGAAGCAGCAATGTGTCAAAGCACAGGGGGACTTTTAAGTGTACTTTGGTGCCAAACTGGCGCTATCGCGAACGCGCGCACGCCCGTACGCGCCCACGTGCACACGCGCGCGCGCCCAAGCGCCGCGAACCCGCGCGCGCCCTAGCGCCGCGCCGATGCCCGGGAACAACAGGTATTTGCTGAACAGCGCGCAACGGCGCGCGCCGGCGCATAGGCGTACGCCGACGCCCCGGTTCGGTGCCAATGGTGCCCTGACATTGCCCCCCCCCAAGGGGCAACCTCCGGGTGCCCAAAAGCCTTTTCTTCTCCGGATGATTAGAAAAATAGGCTTGCACTAAACGCCTGGCATGCACATTACAATCTGGTTCCCAAGAATTACTTTCTGGGCCGTAGCCCCTCCACTTAATTAGGAACTGGATCTGTCCTTGTCTTTTCCTGCAATCAAGGATAGCCTCGACCTCAAATTCCTCGTTGCCATCAACCACAATGGGTTCAGGAGGTCTAGTTCCTCTACCGGGGAAGGGGTCAGGTACAGCAGGCTTGAGCAATGACACATGAAACACGGGGTGTATTTTGAGAGAGTCAGGTAAAGTCAGTTCATACGAAACTTCATTGATTTTTCTTTTGACCGGAAACGGTCCCATAAATCTAGGTGCCAACTTCTTAGAGGGACATGCTAGTTTAATGTTACTTGTAGATAGCCATACCTGATCACCAAGCTGAAGCTTCAACTCCCCTCTTCTCTTCCGGTCAAAGATCCTCTTGCTGTCCGCCTGAGCCTTGGATACTGCTTCCTGCAACATCTGGTTGTTATGGTTGATGAAGTCTACCGTACTCTGTACTGCCGGGACTGAGGACTCTGGAAGGAAATCAGGTAAAAAGGTTAGATGGAACCCATAATTAGCAAAAAAGGGGGATTGACCGGTGGCTGAGTGTTTGGCATTGTTGTAGGCAAATTCTGCTAGCGGCAGCAAGGATACCCAATCGTCCTCTGAAAAAGAGGTAAAACACCTGATGTACTGCTCAAGAGTCTGATTGGTCCTCTCTGTCTGACCGTTGGTCTGAGGGTGATAGGCCGAAGAAAGGGCCAGTTTGATTTTTAAAGATTCACACAGAGCTCTCCAAAAACGTGAGGTAAATTGTACCCCCCTGTCAGAGGTTATGTTTACAGGAATTCCGTGGAGTCTAATGATTTCCTTAATGAAAATGTGAGCTGTTTCCATAGCTGACGGAGTTCCCTTTAATGGAAGAAAGTGGGCCATCTTGGTAAAACGGTCTACTATCACGAAAATAGCAGAACACCCTTCTGAACATGGGAGCTCCACAATAAAGTCCATGGATATCATCTTCCAGGGCCTATCGGGTACTGGCAAGGGTTTTAACAGACCCCAAGCTCTACTCCTGGATGTCTTATTCTGGGTACAGATAGGGCAAGATTTGACATATCTCTCACAAAAGTCCTTCAAATTGGGCCACCAGAAAGTACGCTGTACCAATTCCAGAGTTTTACGAACCCCAAAGTGACCTGCCAGTGGGTGATCGTGAAGGAGTGCCAAGACCTTGACCCGAACCTCCTCAGGAACAAAAATTTGGCTACCTTTCCAGAACAGTCCGTCCTTGCTACTTAGGGTAAGGCCTGAGGGTCTGGCTGCTCCAGAAGATGCTTCCTTAATCTGAGAAAGAAGATCAGCTTGGATGAGCAAAAAATTGTTTGCAGGTAAAATGGTATCTGGAGCAGATAAATCCTTTGGGTTGTCATGCATTCGTGATAATGCGTCTGGTTTGATATTTCTTGAACCCGGCCGATATGTAATGTGGAAGGAAAAGCGTGAGAAAAACAGCGCCCAACGGGCTTGACGGGGTTTTAACCTTTTAGCGGATCGTAAATATTCTAAATTTTTGTGATCAGTATAAATTAGCACTGGATGCACAGCCCCCTCCAACAGGTACCTCCACTCCTCTAATGCAGTCTTGATGGCGAGAAGCTCCCGATCACCGACATCATAGTTTCTCTCCGCAGGGGAGAGTTTTCGGGAGAAGAATCCTATGGGATGCATAACATCCTTACTGCCCTTTCGTTGCGAGAGTATCGCACCGACCGCTATCTCAGAAGCGTCCACTTCTAGAATGAATGACAAGGATGGTTCAGGGTGACTAAGAATAGGTGCTGAAGTAAAAAGTCTCTTAAGGTTCACAAAAGCCTCTTGGGCTAGGTGATTCCAGGAGAAACGGGTATTCTGCTTGGTCAGTTGTGTGATTGGTGCGATTATAGCAGAGAACCCCTTGATAAACTTTCTGTAAAAGTTTGCGAACCCGATGAATCGCTGAACCCCTTTTTTGTCCAGGGGTACCGGCCAGTCCAGAACGGCAGAAACCTTTTGTGGGTCCATCTTGATGCCAGTCGATGAGATAATCAAGCCCAGGAATTGGATGCTCTGTTGCTCGAATTCGCATTTTTCCGCCTTTGCATAAAGCCTGTGTAAGCGGAGACGACCCAACACTTGACAAACATGTTTCCGATGGAGATCTAGGGATTCCGAAAAGATCAAAATATCGTCTAGATATGCGATCACAAACAGGTCTAAAAAGTCTCTAAGCACATCATTAATTAGGCGTTGAAAGGTTGCAGGGGCATTACAGAGTCCAAAAGGCATGACTAAATATTCATAATGCCCGAATCGGGTCCGAAAAGCTGTTTTCCACTCATGCCCAGCCCGAATGCGGATCAGATTGTAGGCCCCTCTTAGATCAAGCTTAGAAAAAATGACGGCAGTCCTTAATTTCTGGAATAGTTCGGGTATCAAGGGTAGGGGATACCGATTTTTAACCGTGATCTTATTCAATTCTCGGTAGTCAATACATGGGCGGAGAGATTTGTCCTTCTTGGTAACAAAGAATATTCCCGCACCTGCTGGAGAAGTAGAATGACGAATAAATCCTTTGGCTAAGTTTTCATCAATATATGCTTTCAACACTTCTTGTTCCTTTTCGGATAGGGGAAAGATGCGTCCAAAGGGAATTTCGGATCCTGGCAGCAACTCGATGGGGCAATCGTAGGGACGATGAGGTGGAAGAGAATCTGCCCCCTTTTTGCTGAAGACATCCATGTAGTCATGATAGTGTTTGGGAATGGCCTGACGATTTGTCTGGTCGGAGTCCAAACAAAGCAGGGTAGCTTGGGGATCCGAGTCTTTCGCCAGACAGTGTTCCTGACAGTAGGATGACAGAAATTTTACTTCTCCAGATGCCCAATGGATGTGTGGATTGTGGGCCTGAAGCCAGGGAATGCCCAGGATAATGGGAAACATAGGGGAGGAGATGGCGTCAAGGGTCAGCAATTCTTTGTGTTGAGAAGAAGTCGTAGCGGGTAATGGCAGGGTTTCTTGTGTCACTTGTCCGGATCTGATACGGGAGCCATCAGCAAGGAAGACAGAGAGTCCATGGGCTTTAGTCTGTAAAGGGATGTTGTGCAGGTTGGCAAAACTTAAGTCTATAAAGCAGCTGCATGCCCCGGAGTCAATAATTGCGTTGACTTGGAGTGTCTTTTCTTGAAGCTGTAACGAGAGAGGAATGGCAAGATGGGTAGAATTTGTGGATAAAGCAGAGAGACTGGTAGGTATAGGAGATGAACACTTACTCATTCTGATTGGGCAATTATGGACATAATGCCCGGTTCCTCCACAGTAGAGACACAGATTCAATTGTCGACGTCGGGCACGTTCTTCGGGGGTCAGGGCAGGTCGCATCAGACCTAGCTGCATTGGTTCGGAGGTATCTGATGTGGTATTGACTGGAGGTGAACTTGGCACAGGTAAATAGCGGGATGCAGGAATCGGGGCACGTGGTGTCATCCAGGTCGGGCGGTTAGGTTGAACTGCTCGTTCAGATCGGCGTTCTCTGAGGCGACGATCGATCTGAATGGTTAGGGTGATCAAGGCCTCCAAGGTGTTTGGAATACCAACTCGAGCCAGTTCATCTTTTAGATTTTCAGACAGTCCAATGCGGAATTGATGACGCAGAGCCGCGTCGTTCCACTGGGTATCCGCGCTCCAACGTCTGAATTCAGCAACATAGTCCTCCGCAGGTTTGCGGCCTTGTTGGAGCGCGAGCAGAGCAGATTCAGCTGTGGCAGTCAGTTGAGGATCCTCATATAATTGTGCCATGGCTTCGAAGAAGGCAGATAAGGATTGGGTTGGAGCCGAGTCCCCTTCAAGTAAACGGTGTGCCCAGGTCTGTGGTTCCCCTTGGAGGAGGGAAATGAGAAATCCAACTTTAGTGGCTTCCAATGAAAAGGTTCTGGGCTGTAAGGCAAAAAAGAGCTGGCAGGCATTGCGGAAACCTCGAAACTTAGACCGGTCTCCGGAGAACCTTTCAGGAGTGGGGACCCGTGGTTCAGGAGGAAGCATTACCACTGAAGGCCCTGGAACAGCCTGTGTTGGGGCGGCCGGTGAAGAGGAGGTTGAAGGATTAACCCCTGCAAGGTTCTGGACTTGTCCCTCCAGTCTGTTATAATTGTCCTGAAGGGCTTGCACTGCTTGGGTGAGGGCTGCCAGGTGTGTGCATATCTCCTTCAATGGAGAGGTATCTCCTGCAGGCTCAGACATGGCTGCTTCGTACTGTTAGGTACCTGGTAGGAGAGCCTGACTTTGTAGGAGAAGACCTCTCATACAACGCTGGTTCAGGAGCCACTGGAGTGGGGACAGTGGTCTCCTGAGCGCAGTGGGGTAGGAGTGCCTGTTGAGCTGAGTTTCTGATGCTGAAGAGGTGATAGATCCCGCAGGGATGGCTGGACTGCAGATCAGGTGAGACTGGAAGCAGCAGACTGGAACACTTGGATGTGCAGAGGTCTCTGGAGCTGAAGCTGAAGGTGCAACAGCAAGGACAACAGGAACAAGCAGGGTCAGACGATCCGGGTCAGCGAGGGTATGAGGCAGGCAAAATACAGCAGGCAGAGGCAGAGTCGGTAGGCAGGCAGAGGTTGGCAACAGTATCAGGCAGGTAGCATAAGAATAGTCAGACAGGCCGGGTCGGATTGGAGCAGGACGGATGGTCAAACAAGCCGGGTCAGATAGGTAGCAAACAATCAGATTACAAATACTAGAATCACGAAGCTGAGACGAAGCAGCAATGTGTCAAAGCACAGGGGGACTTTTAAGTGTACTTTGGCGCCAAACTGGCGCTATCGCGAACGCGCGCACGCCCGTACGCGCCCACATGCACACGCGCGCGCGCCCAAGTGCCGCGAACCCGCGCGCGCCCTAGCGCCGCGCCGATGCCCGGGAACAACAGGTATTTGCTGAGCAGCGCGCAACGGCGCGCGCCGGCGCATAGGCGTACGCCGACGCCCCGGTTCGGTGCCAATGGTGCCCTGACATGAGGAGTGAAATCAAAAATTTACGCCCTTAGAAATCCTGAAGGTGGTGCTTGGTTTTCGGGGCCCCGTATGCGGCTAGGCTCCCAAAAAGTCCCACACATGTGGTATCCCCATACTCAGGAGAAGCAGCTAAATCTATTTTGGGGTGCAATTCCACATATGCCCATGGCCTGTGTGAGCAATATATCATTTAGTGACAACTTTATGCAAAAAAAAAAATTGTCACTTTCCCGCAACTTGTGTCAAAATATAAAATATTCCATGGACTCAACATGCCTCTCAGCAAATAGCTTGGGGTATCTACTTTCCAAAATGGGGTCATTTGGGGGGGGGGGGTTGTGCCATCTGGGCATTTTATGGCCTTCAAAACTGTGATAGGTAGTGAGGAGTGAAATCAAAAATTTACGCCCTTACAAATCCTGAAGGCAGTGATTGGTTTTCGGGGGGCCCGGACGCGGCTAGCCTCCCAAAAAGTCCCACACATGTGGTATCCCCGTACTCAGGAGAAGCAGCTGAATGTATTTTGGGGTGCAATTCCACATATGCCCATGGCCTGTGTGAGCAATATATCATTTAGTGACAACTTTTTGTAAATTTTTTTTTCTTGTCATTATTCAATCACTTGGGACAAAAAAAGAAATATTCAATGGGCTCAACATGCCTCTCAGCAATTTCCTTGGGGTGTCTACCTTCCAAAATGGGGTCATTTGGGGGGGGGGGGGTTGTACTGCCCTGCCATTTTAGAACCTCAAGAAATGACATAGGCAGTCATAAACTATAAACCAATAAATATACACTTATTGACATTTTTTTTACCAAAGACATGTGGCTGAATACATTTTGGCCTAAATGTATGACTAAAATTGAGTTTATTGGATTTTTTTTTATAACAAAAAGTAGAAAATATCATTTTTTTTTCAAAATTTTCAGTCTTTTTTCGTTTATAGCGCAAAAAATAAAAACCGCAGAGGTGATCAAATACCATCAAAAGAAAGCTCTATTTGTGGGAAGAAAAGGACGCAAATTTCGTTTGGGTACAGCATTGCATGACCGTGCAATTAGCAGTTAAAGCGACGCAGTGCCAAATTGTAAAAAGTGCTCTGGTCAGGAAGGGGGTAAATCCTTCCATGGCTGAAGTGGTTAAAGAATTCCTTGGAAGAAAAAGGTTGGGACAGGCTGCTTTAGAAAAAGGCAGCTTGGATATTAAAGGTTAAGTTCACCTTTTTTTACTTTTTTTTCTACATTTCAGCTCCCCTGTGTACCAATATAGCATTAATGTACTTATTTTGCAAAAATAAAAAAGCTTTCCATTTATTCTATGCATGCTTACCTCGCTGTCTTTATGGCTGTTTCAAAACACTGCTCGATTACTTCTGCCTTACTTCATGAACAGAATTTAGGTCATGACACAGGAAGGAGTTGACCAGAGGGTAGATGATGCAGGGTGTGTGCTAATGAGATCAGCTGGTCAACTCCTTCCTGTGTCATGACCTAAAGTCTGTCCAGGAAGTAAGGCAGAAGTAATGGAGCAGTGTTTTGAAACATCCATAAAACAGTGAGGTAAGCATGTGTAGAATAAATGGAAAGCTGTTTTATTTTTGCAAAAGAAGTACATTAATGCTATATTGGTACATAAGGGAGCTGAAATTTAGAAAAAGGTCGGGAGGTACGAAGTAGAGAGGAGACATTGCTGGAAGTGACAGCAGAGGAGGAACCTCAGCAGGGGATCCTGGAGGAGAGACTCACAGTCTACCGCGCTGACATACCGCAGTGGCAACGTCCACGGACCCGAACTCACAGATGCTATAATTTACCAGCCTTGAGGTGAGAGTTCTGGGAGACCATATTTACATAAAGTTTTAAAGGGCAACACCACTATTACCCATGTTTAAGAAATCACCCATTGGAAGCGCACTGCATCCCCATCTAGGACTTCCTATCACAGTTCAACCATTTATGAGGACCTAGCCTTTCCATTCACCACATTTTTGGACTATTCACTATTTATTGCACTCATCTATTATTATTGGCACATTTTTTACCAGCATTTCTGGGAACACTCACCAGTTATTCAAATTGATCTATTTTATATGTATTAGCTATGTATTTATGAATATACTATTTGGTTATATATTTATTGTGTATGCACTTTTATGCAATATAAGAGTTTTGTGTCACAACTTTTTCAACAACACCATACCTAGAGGAACTTTTTCCCAGGCTACTAGATCACTGCGCAAAATCACTTTTTTTTTTTGTTTTCATTCATTTGTGTCACTGTGCATATTTCAGATTTTGCTGCATTTAATTTAGTTCCTATTTTACCATACGTTATTGATAGCGTGAAGGACACTTAACACTAGTCACCAAATTTAACACACCTGCTCCCCATTCACACCTGAGACCTTGTAACACTAAGGAGTCACGTGACACCGGGCAGGGAAAATGGCTAATTGGGCCCAATTTGGACATTTTCACTTAGGGGTAAAATCATGTTTGTTGCCAGCAGTTTAGACAATAATAGCTGTGTGTTGAGTTATTTTGAGGGGACAGCAAATTTACACTGTTATACAAGCTGTACACTCAATACTTTACATTGTAGCAAAGTGTCATTTCTTCAGTGTTGTCACATGAAAAGATATAATAAAATATTTACAAAAATGTGAGGGGTGTACTCCCTTTTGTGAGATACTGTGGGGGTTATTTACGAAAGGCAACTCCACTTTGCACTACAAGTGCACTTGTAAGTGCAGTCGCTGCAGATCGCTGTAGATCTGAGGGGAAGCTCTGAAATGAGGGAAAGATATGCTGATTTTATCATCCAATCATGTACAAGCAAAAATGCTGTTTTTTATTTTCTTTGCATGTCCCCTGCACTTGCAGTGCACTTGTAGTGCAAAGTGGATTCACCTTTAGTAAATAACCCCCATATGTATATATATATATATATATATTTTTTTTTTTCATTTAATTAGATGTATACAACAACTTGTTTGCATCAACCAATATCTTATTTTGTTATTTCTATGGTTTGACTTCACAGAAAGGTAACAGCTTTGTATATTTTTTCTGCTGATATGCAATTAGAGCAATTCACAGTACCAATACTCTTGTAAATACCACTATTCGTCCTGTTCCTCTAGGAATGTGCACATTTTCACCTAAATTAAACTGTTTTGCCAGGATCATTAAAATTAAGCATGCGAAAAGAGTGCAGGTTAACTCAGATCCCGAAGATTAGGAGCATAGGCAAAAAGCCTCAAACAGATCCACATATTCACATCGGAAATACCTTATCGATGGTTCCGGAACTCTAACCATATGTATAGATATTATCTATAAAATTGCATATGATTGTAGAATCTGTATGCTTCCAAAAACCAGATCTGCCAGGTCAACGTTTTGCCAATTCTCGGCTTCTTCAGGACCCAGTATGGAAGGTAGGGCAACACTAAACATGTTTAAAGAGAATAATATATATAAATATCAACAACATACTGTATAACCAACAAAAGATATAGTTTCCGTAATCCTATAAGAGAGTGCTTACATTAATGTGGTGGATCAGAAAGCGTCCAGCATAGCCTGAGGGGAGGACCAAGGGGCTTTAGAGCCAATCACCAAACAGCGGAACATCGTCATGTGCAGCATGCAAATGCAGGGAACTAAAAAGCAGGAGGGGAACCCCTGAGTATACATCAATCATTGTTTTGTACCTATAGCATGTATAGGAGGTTCGCTTACTCAAATAATGAGGTACACAGTTTAGCCCCGGAGTATTATTTGTCCGATAGTATATGATGGTTTTGAAAAGTCTAAAGCCAAAGAAACATAGAAGAATAAAGAGACCCAAATAAAGATAATAGAGCAAGTATTATACTAAGGAAGTACTCAAATTCCACCCAAATAGTAAGCCATAGCATTATTTTTGTACACATACCAAGGTAATGTGTCAATAATTTTCAGGAGAGAGCAGCAGAGATGCACTTGATTCCAGGGCTAACAGATATAAAGTGTATCTAAATAAAACAGATATTTGTAGTAAATGCCCCATAGATAAATAGTTGCAAGATAGGGGTAATATATAAACTTAAGCAGAATTAAGGGTATATAGTGACCCAAGTATGGTTTGTAAAATGCCACCAAGCTCACCTGCTATTCCACTGAATGAAGCACCACATTACCCGCCAGGCCACATGTTCCTGCCCCATGTCCTGGGCTGGGTCCGCTGGACAGACCCGCTCAGGGACCGCTCACTAACACAAACGGCATCAGGCCGCATTCATGGCAATGAAGCATTTCAGGGCCATGCCCCTTTTTCAATTTGAGAAAGGGGTGTGGCCCTGAATTGCATAACGCATATGTCCCCCAAGCAGGTCCGCCCAGCGGTTGAGCCCGTTTGGGGGAGTGTCACAGGCCGCCTCCACCTCTTCTGATGGCTGCTGACCCCATTGTTGTCTTGCCAGTGGCACATCATTGGGCTGCACCTACCTCTCCCTGTCCCTGGGTTTGGTTCCTTGTTGGAGTGAGCAGCGAGAACAGCTCCCCAGTGTCATCTCATCCCGGCATCGGATCAGCGAGAGCTTCGGGTATTCCTCCTGCATATGTGAGGCTTGCTGGTTTCTCCTCGGGTGTTCCATCAGTCTGACAGCCCCAGTTCCTATCCATCTCCCTGGCCAAGAGGCGGTTGAGGGATCCATCCAGGTCTGTCTTACCATACATCTTAAAGCTGGCTGTTAGTTCTGCTCTTTGAAACAGAATACCTTGTGTTTATTTTACAGATACTTGTTGTTCAATACATTCAATACATTTTAAATAGACGATGAGTTCCTCCACCTTATCAGTTTGGACACAAGCCTGGACGGAGCCGTTATACTGTTGGAACAATGGTCTCACAGCACGGGCTCGACACTTACAGGTCAGATCTGACCGATTTCATCTGATGATCTATGGGCTTCCACACAGGTTTTTAGACAGTGCCTGGGGGGTCCCCTTAGTCTGCCTGTTAAGTGGCACATCTGTACCGTGTATAGAACCTGCTGCAGCAAAACATTGACATTCATAAAGAAAAAAAAAAGACATTTAAATTGATTTTCCCTGCAAACTTTCTTTATTTTGTAAACAACAGCTTGGGGAGCCAGTTTGTATGATGAGGTCACAATTTAGAAATTTTTTTGGATAAATTCTGGTGTCTTTTTGGCAGACTTTGGATGGAAATAACAAATTTTTGCACCACAGTGAGCAAGTCTTATGTGAAGAAGCCAAATCATAGTACACTCATGCCCAGATTAACAATTTATTTTTAGATAAAGTCTGGTGTCTCTTTCTCAAACTTTCGGATAGAAGTAACAGGTGTGGAAAAATTGGGCTTTGGGAGTTGGTGGTGCCTTCGCTCTGTAACCCTATAGAGGTACATTTGATGAAATCAAGAATTTACCTTGCTGTAAAAATTTTTTATTTGATGCCACCGTCAAACAGTTGCAGAGAAATTGGTCTTTAGGTGTTGGTGGTCCCTTTATCTTGTAACCTTTTAGAGGTACTCTTGATGAAAGCAAGAATTGTCCTTGCTGTAAAAAATAAAAATTTTAGGCCCCTGTCACACAGTTGCGGAAAAATCATTTTTTTTCGGGTGTTGGTGGTGTTTTCACTCCATAACCTTCTAAAGATACTCTTGGTTAAAGCAAGAATTGGCCTTGCTGTAAAAACTGCAAATCTCCATGTCTGTTTTCGCCCCTAGATAATCTTCCCCCATATGATGCAGATGCTGCCGATGGGATCTTGAAGCTGACAGCCCTGGGGAATGAGGACTAATTTTTTTAAATGCATCACTGAGGCCACTGAGGCGTCCCCCTTCTCCACCGCTCCTCCTCTGACCAACAGTTCCCCTTGTAACAGTGGTCAAGGAGGGTTGCCAACCAATAATGATCTTTCTCCTTGATGCCAAAAATTCTCGGGTCCTTTTGCAGGCTTTGAAAAATAAGGTAGCCCATGCACCACAAGTTTGCGGAGGAATGAGAAGCAGAATCTTCGAGGTCACTGAGGATTACAGTATCTGAAACTGCCTCCTTCCAGCCACGTACTACTCCCAAGGTTTCTGGGGACTGAAAACCATCCCTTAAGGTTTGACGTACAGTATGTCTTCCTCTGCTTCTATTCCTCAAAAACTGCCAGAATCCTCCTCCTCCTCCCTCTCCTCTTGTGTGTTCTGTGGCATCGCAAGAATGGTGTCTGCATAAAGCGGGCCTTAAGAGGAAAGGAAGTCCTCTTCTTCCTCCCGCTGCTCTGCCTCGAATGCTCTGTCCGTAATGCCATGCAGAATATGCTCCAGTAGGAACAAAAGAGGAATTGTGTCACTGATGCATGCGTTGTCGTGGCTCACCATCCTTGTCGTCTCCTCAAATGGTGACAGTACAGTGCATGCATCCTTTATCAGCAGCGTGGGGAAAAAAAGCTGAGCTGCCCTGAGCCTGTCCTTGTGCCATACTCCCAGTGGTACTCGTTGACAGCCCTCTGCTGCATGTGCAGCCACTGCAGTATTGTCAAATTTGAGTTCCACTTGACATCATGAAATGGCTACAGACTCTTCTGGCCTGCCTTAGAAGATCTTGCAAACCTGGGCACCTGTTTAAGAAATGTTGCACCACTAAACTGAGAACATGTGCCAGGCATGGCACATGTGTCTTTATTATTATAAAAAGCAGTACAGCGCTTAAAATTTAAATTAATACTAATAGAAAAAGTCCATAAACTGGTAAGAAAGCACAGAAGCTTCCAGTGTTGAAAGTGAAGAGATGCACAATATATGGTGACTTCTGTGACACCCTCCACCAACATAAGGATTGGCCCCTCACCTCATGACATGGACCCCTGAGTTAATCAGTCAGGTCTAATACAGCATTCCCATTGCTGGGTCATTATGCACACACCATAACTTGCAGTGTAGGGACAGTCTGGTTAAAGGATCCTCTTCAACTCCAATCTGTGACCAGTCTTGCCACGAAGAGTTAATCCAGCTCTGAGAAATCCTCTTATCTCAGAGCTGGATTTCTCAGATCCCACATCGTTTGTAGAAAACTGGCTGGTAGAGATATTTGGCCGTGAAGCTTTTTCCCCATTTTTTACAGTGGAGAGGGCCCATAGAGTCCTGGGGCAGCCTCCTCCACAAGGTGCTCCCCCCAGATCAATGCTGGCCAAGCTGCTACACTATCGTGATAGAGAGGCAGTGCTACGCTGCACGAGGGAGCAGGCCAATGTTAAGTTTAATGGAGTAAGAGTGTCATTCTATCCAGACTTCTCGGCTGAGGTGCAGAGAAATAGAGCTAAGTTCAGCAAGGTAAAGAAGCGCCTCAGAGCCTTGCAATTACCATACGCTATGCTCTACCCAGCGAAGTTGCGTGTGACAGCGGAAGGTCATGCACAGTTTTTTGAATGTGCCAGAGAGGTGGCTGCCTGGTTAGATCATAACGAACAGGCGCTACGCCGTCACCGCGCGGGTGCGGAAGGTGACTGACCGGGACATTGTACTGGATAAAAAGAGGTTTGTCTATATACCTGGATGCCATACTCCCTCCTGCCTATTTTTTTTTATTGCAACGCTGCTAACATAACTCTGCTTTTGTTTCTTTACACTTTGTCATAACCCGCCAACATACCTGACTCTCTCCACGTTACCTAATTGCCGGGGATTATCCTATATCTCTTAAGTGAAAGGAACTGAACTGTGAAACCCCCCCTCACTCAACTTGGGATGTGTGATTTCTTAGTTGGCCTGCTTTTAGGCCGTATTATGACAAATGGACCTGCCCTGTTGGCAAGGTCTATCCGGATGACCATACTTTTCATTTTTGCATGGTCTCTCACTGAAGTGAGAGCGTCAAACCGTACATGGAACTACCTAAGTGCAGTTGCACTGTTGTTTATTGGCACCGTTGTGCCCTGTTATTATTTACAACATAACCCATTCTGCAGTCCAGGATTCTTCTTTTCATCGATCACATGGAACCCTGTTGCCACTGAAGTCTACTGCCAGTCCTTCAACCAGGATCCCAGTGGTTTCTATACAAGGAAGCCGCTTCATGACCCCTCCTCGCAGCTAACTTTGTTTTTGAAATGGCGGGCTCTCCGGTGATCTTCTGGAATGTTAGGGGCATGAACTCCCCCCTAAAACGCATAATTTTCTCATGTCTAAAAAAGTTTTATCCTGCGGTGGTATGCTTGCAGGAAACGCATTTAACGTCTGATTCTAAAAGTTGTATAAAATATAGATGGATTGGGTGGTCGTATCACTCCACTCACACCTCCTTTTCTCGGGGGGTGAGTGTAGTGATACACAGTTCCCTGGATTATCAGGAATTTTAATCCAAAATAGATCAGGAGGGTAGATTCGTATTTTTGCATTGTCGTATTGGTATTCTGAAATGTGTATTGGCCTGTGTTTACATACCTCCCCAGTTTGATGCTCGGGTACTCCGACTCCTTCTGGAATTCCTGGAGGGGAAGCCGGACCTCCCGCTGCTACTATTGGGAGACTTCAATAGTTGGCTGGCTCTGGCCCTGGATAAACATCCGGTCCTGAGCTCTCCAGCTCCCCACAGGACAACTCCTCTGGCTAGATTGTTGCAGGAGGTAGGTTGGTTGGATATATGGAGACACCGAAATCCCGCAGCTAAACAGTTCTCCTGTTTCTCAAAAGCACATGGCTCATTATCTAGGATAGATTTGGCAGTGGGAAATTCGGCTATGCTCTCCTCGGTTTTAGACATTTCTTACAAACCTCGGTGTGTATCTGATCACTCCTATATGGTGATAAATCTTATTGTATCCTACCAATCCGCACTCCCAAGGGTACCGTGGAAATTTAACGCCTTTTGGCTACAGCTATTCACCTCCCATCAGGATTTAGAAGGCAACATCAAGAAGTTCTTCTCCTGTCAACCGGGCTCATTGTCTGTCCTTACAGAATGGGAGGTCTTTAAAACCCATCTTAAGAAAATACTTAGTAATGAGGTTACCAAGATTAAAAAACATTCTGAAGCACTACGTGAAATACTGGAATCACAAGCTCACTCTCTGGAGGCTAAATATGTTCAGGATCCCACTGACTCCGCTAGGGAGGCCTGGCATTCGGCTCAATCAGCGTACGAGCACCTGCTGGCCTCCTCGGTGGACAAAAAGAGGTTTTTCTCTAAAACCGCCTTTTTTGAGGAGGGTGAAACGACAGGCCGCCTTTTAGCTAGAATAGCTAATTCTAAACAGAGATTCCAATTAATTGGTTCCATAAAGAAGGCTGACGGGCGGTTGGTACACTCCCCAGATCAGATACTGCAAACGCTGGCAGAATTTTATGAAACATTATACTGTTCCTCTTCGAGGAGAAGCCCTGAGGAGTTGTCCAGCTACCTGGATGGAATTGTTTTTCTGCATCTCTCGGTCTCCCAGAGAAAAGAATTAGACGCCCCTTTAACTTTGGATGAGTTGCAGGCGGCGGTGGCAGAGTTCCCTAACTGTAAAGCCCCAGGGGGGGACGGCATCCCCATGGAAATTTATAAGACTTACTCTGAGATACTACTTCCCAAGCTATTAAATGTATTTAAGACCGCCAGGGAGCACAATACCCTACCGCCCTCCATGTCTAAGGCCCACATTGTGTTAATTCTAAAACCTGGCAAGGACCCAGTGGACCCGGCCTCGTACAGACCGATATCCCTACTTCAGTCCGATATAAAAATATTAGCAAAAGTTTTGGCTCTCAGGTTAAATAAGGCTATTGCCTCAATTATACACCCCGATCAGGCGGGGTTTATGCCCAACAAATCCACAGCAATAAACCTTGGAAGATTATATTTTAACATGCAATCCCTGCCGGATAACAAAGGTAAGAGGGCTCTGCTGTCACTAGACGCTATGAAAGCCTTTGACAGTGTGGAATGGCCATATCTATGGGAGGTAATGAGGCGATTCGGCTTTGGTGAAATGTACATTTCTTGGGTGCGTTTGTTATATCACTGCCCTCAGGCGATAATTAGAGAAGCGGGTAGAATGTCGCTACCCTTTGCTCTGGGTGCCCTTTGCGGGGTGCCCTTTATCCCCCTGCTGTTTGCCCTGGCAATAGAACCACTGGCAATACGGATTAGAGATCACAAGGATATCACCGGCTTCTGCTATGGAGATAGACGAGAGAAGGTGATGCTCTATGCCGACGATACCATGATTCTTTTGGGAGATACGGATCAATCACTAAGAAACAAAATGGATACAGTGGTTCGTTTCGGGGAATTTTCAGGCCTTAAAATAAACTGGACCAAATCAGCCCTAATGCCGATATATGATGTACGACTACTAAATGAAGAGAAGGTGGGGGATATACCTATAGCCGCTTCCTTTAGATACTTGGGAATACAGGTTTCTCCCAAGATCAGGGAATATAGTCAGTTAAATATCTCCCCAATGTTAGTATGATTTCGTTTACGAGTCAAGACCTGGAATGCTCTGTGTATGTCAGTTGCAGGCAAGGTGAATCTAATTAAAATGGTTAGAAATGGCTTCATTTCCCAGAGTTATAGCACTTTACTCCACAAATACCTTACAAAACACCCCTTGACAGTGAAAAGAAAATGGGAGTTGGATGTAGGACCCTTAGATGAGGATCAATGGGAGGAGGCTCTTCAGTCAGTATCAGTATGCTCACTGAATGTAACGCAAAGACTAACGCAACTATATACACTCTTAAGAACGTATTATACACCTCATAGGTTACATAATATGGGACTGCTTTCCACACCAACTTGTACTAGATGTAAAAGAGATCACGGAGATTTAATACATATGCTAAGGCGGTGCCCCAGATTACATACGTACTGGAGGGGGGTGGTGGACACGCTGGGTGCAGTGTTTGGGGTCTCGATTCCATTGGACCCTAGACACTGCATTTTGAATGTGCTAGACGAACTAGAATGGGACCCTCATGTCAGAGAAGCTCTCACCAGGGCCCTTTTCATGGCCCGTAGGTTAATCACGGTGCACTGGAAGTCTGAAACGCCTCCTTCAGTCAAGGAATGGGTTACCACACTGGGCAATACACTGAGAATGGAAAAAATCATATACCAACACAGGGGTTGTTCAAGTAAATTTGAAAAACTTTGGGAACCTTGGCTTGGTACTCCTGGTCTAGCCCCGGATGACCTGGTCATGGATAGGTTATTGCGTCTTAATAATGGTTGAATGCATTTTGTACCCTGCATTAGATTTGAATAGTGCTTGAAAGCCCTGCCTGCTATGGACAGAGGGAAGGGATCAGAGTGGAACTAGACATAGTAATTTTATTGATTGGTAGTGGGGACTATATTAATATATATACTCAAATATATTTCTGGAATTGTGCCCATTTATTTTGTATAACTTGCCTGAAGATTTTTGGACTATATGTACTTGTTTTTCAATAAAAACTTCTTTTTGGATAAAAAAAAAAAAAAAAACTGTAGCTCAGATGTAGTGAAACAGCATAAAACTTCTCCTTTGTGGCCACTGATCTCAGCACCACCTCTTCAGGCACTGCCAAAACACCTGGCTGACTCGTCACCAGCCCACCTGGCTGACTCTCAGGATATCTCTCAGGGAAGGTTAGAAGACTTAAGCACACCACTGTCTTCAAGGGATACTGGCTACATGTGGCAGTCCCCTCCCCCTTTGTTTGTCCCCAACAGTGTTGACTACTCACTCTGTCTTCTCTTGCTCCTGTGCCACCAGGAAGACTTCCTCCTGTGTGTTTTAACAGGATTCTTCCAGCACCCGAGCCATGGCCCAAGGCAGGACACCCCCTCCCCAGACTAGGGGCCACCCCTGAGGACCACCGACAGCCTCCTCAACATTGTATCTCCATCTTCCACCCGACTGCCCCTGCTAGCATGACTCATCAATATTTAAAGGCTCCCTGCCAGGCCAACTCTCGGGGATTGGCCAGAGACCTCCAAATATGCTGAGCAGCCCCTTTTATTCTCCACCCACTATCTTCCAGAATAGTGATGAGTCATCCGGCGCCTGACCTCTAATAAACCCTGACCCAATTAAGACTCACCAGCTAAAATGTGAAAGTATGGTTTACCTACACTCACTTCTAGCACACACTAGAGGGTGCTACACATATTGCTGGTGTTGATGGTTGTAATTGATTGCAAAAATATGCATATCCGAATGCCCTGATTAGATAAAGCATTGAAAACAAAATTAATTGGGCAGCCACAAGGTTCATAATAACAGTCAGTGCATGAAACAGCTTCATAGAAGCTTCAGAAGATACAGCTGCAGAGACCATGTTGCTTGTTAGGCAAGCATTACAAGATAGAATCCAAGCATTGTACCAAAGACCATTCAACGATGGGACCATGCTTAAGAATCCTTACATAGACAGGGGTGTATCATTTGCTTTCAGTGCCTGGCAGTTAACTTTTTTTTCAGAGCTGAGCTTAGTCTTCAGAAAAATACAAGTATAAACACACAAATCCCAGTTCTTTCAGGGGAGTAGAGACAGATCGTCTGTTCATACTAAGTATGAACACCGATCTCTTTCTCCTCCTAGACAGTCCCATCCCCTATACAGTTAGAACACACCTAGGGAACACAGTTAACCCCTTGATAGCCCCCTAGTGTTAACCCCCTTCCCTGCCACTGACATTTACACAGTAATCATTGCATTTTTATAGGACTGATCGCTGTATAATTGTCAATGGTCCCAAAAATGTGTCAAAAGTGTCCAATTTGTCCTCCGCAATATCGCAGTCCCGATAAAAATCACAGATCGCCACCATTACTAGTAAATTAAAAAATAATAATAAAAAAGGCCATAAATATATCCCCTATTTTGTAGACGCTATAACTTTTGCGCAAACCAATCAATATACGCTTATTGTGATTTTTTTTACTAAAAATATATAGAAGAAAATATATCGCCCTAAACTAAGGAATAAATTTGTTTTTTTGGAAAAAAAAAATAGGATATTTGTTATAGCAAAAAGTAAAAGATGTTGTGTTTTTTTGAAAATTGTCGCTCTTCTTTTGTTTATAGCGCAAAAAATAAAAACCGCAGAGGTGATCAAATACCACCATAAGAAATCTCTATTTGTGGGAAAAAAAGGACGTCAATTTTGTTTGGGTACAGCGTTGCACGACCGTGCACTTGTCAGTTAAAGCGACGCAGTGCTGTATCGCAAAAAATGGCCTGGTCATTGAGCAGCCAAATCTTCCGGGGCTGAAGTGGTTAAACCATCATGAATTGCAGATTTTGAGGAATTGCTGTTTATTTTCACAAATTGCTGTTTAGACACAACACCGGCTTCCGAATAGAGTCTGGT
This sequence comes from Lithobates clamitans, assembly GCA_037952925.1. Taxonomy (NCBI): domain Eukaryota; kingdom Metazoa; phylum Chordata; class Amphibia; order Anura; family Ranidae; genus Lithobates; species Lithobates clamitans. The sequence goes on along the minus strand of JBBGZY010001049.1, from coordinate 1,180,623 downwards.
GCATGATATTATGAGCGGAGATTATTATTCTGCTCCGAAACTAACCAAGAAAATGACCACCTCCCAGGTGGCGACCGGAGTGTGTTCGGTAGCCGGTGTTGTGTCCAAACACCAATTTGTTCAAATCAGCAATTACTGGTGGTTTAAATAAAATGGAAGTAACGAGGTTCAATTTTCTGCCGAGTTGCCTATTTTGTCAGGACAACATTTCTTCACAGCATATGCGCCAATGACATAATTGGCGCAGTGTACAGCAAATATCTCCTAAACTGCACACGTTTAGGAGATATTTCCAATACCTATAGGTAAGCCTTATTCTAGGCTTACCTATAGGTAAAAATCACAATCAGAAGTTTACAACCACTTTAATCCTCTTGCAGTAAGTGGTGGCGTCCTGTGTTCTGTACCTGCTCCTCCCTCCCTATATATATTGTTATTGACATTATTGTATTAAATGTTGTTACTATTTTGGTCAATTGTAATGTTATTGATTATTTGTCAATCAAATTACAGATTTTCTCCTGATGAAGCGGCATTAGACCGCAAAACTATATCCGTGATCAACTATCCCACTGTGATTTTCCCCGCATGGGGATCATTATCTTGGTGATAAACATGGATTGTTACCATGCTTTTAATTTGTATCTGATTATTTGTTATGTTTTATATCAATTTTTTACATATCTGTCTACATACCTTAACTTACTTTCATTTATATTGTACCCTGATAGTCCAATTGCCCCTGTTCTCTAAGGAGGCTTGGTTGGGGACTAAATCCTTTGCAGTAAGTGGTTATGAACATTCATATTCTCTCAAATTGTATCTCCAGGCAAATAGTATTTTTACATATACAGTATCTCACAAAAGTGAGTATACCCCTCACTGCTATTAATTGATTTGATGAGGACCCGAGACAGCGCCTAGAGCTGCTGTGCTCATCGCTGGAATGATCAGGTTCAGGTAAGAAAAAGGGGGGCTCTGGGGGGCAGCTGCAGCACAGAAGGTTTTTCACCTTAATGCATAGAATGCATTAAGGTGAAAAACCCTGAGACTTTACAACTCCTTTAAGGGCATCTGTATTTTAGACAAACATAATAGTCACCAGACTTTAGGGACCACACAGGGTCCCTTTATCAAGACATACTGCTTGTCTAATAAACTGACATCTTTACATATTAGGTAAAAAATCCAGTAAAATTGTATTTTTGTCTCTGCCAGGGATACACGATACTACCTGTGTACCTTACAAAATATACTGACATTGACAAACGCTATAATTTAAAGTTGTATTAAAGGTTTGACTTTAAAAAAATAAAAAAATAACAAACATGTCATACTTATCTGCTCTGTGCAGTGGTTTTGCACAGAGCATCCCGATCCTCTTCTTTTCTAGTCCCCCGCTGCTGCTATTGGCTCCTGCCCCCAATAACAAGCTGCTTGCTATGGAGGCACGGGTGCGTGCTCGCTCCCGAGCCCTGCTCTCTCCTTATTGGCTCACTGGCTGTGATTGACAGTGGTGGGGGCCAATGGCTCCCGCTGCTCTCTCAGTCAATGAAGAGAGGGAGTCCCAGGACAACCGAGGCTCTTGTGCACATCACTGGATCAAGAGGGGGCTCAGGTGAGTATTACGTGGGTTGGGTAGCAATGGGGGGAGCAGCACACAGAAGGTTTTTAGGCAAAGTATAAGGCAAAGTATAAGGCAATGGAAGCATATCACCAAGTACTGTAACTATTAAATTCTCCATGGTCCACTTTGTGGTCCTGTTCCAATCATCATCTAGTATGGGCAACACATTTTGGGCTGGTTGTTAGTAGAGTGAGCAAATCTGCCTGGGTTTGGTGCATGAACAGTTTTGCAACTCTTGCTAGAAATTTGACTTTTTGCGAGCTTTGCAGTAAACCCTTTTTAAGTTTATGGGGGACGAATATTGTTATTCAATTCTGGCTTTGTAGGGCTAATAAGCATGCTATTGCCAAACAAAAGGTATACGAAGCCTGTCAGGGGGGACATGTACTAATGCCAAAATGAAAATATTAAAATAAAATAATGATCTCTAACTACACTAAATTCTCAGCTCTCCCTAACAACCACTGATATATTGGTGGTATGAGCCCAAGCATTTATAAAAGGGGCCAGGTTTATCCAAATTATTTGCTCTTGTGGCTCATCTGAAAAGGGGCAAAGGCACTGCATTATAATGTGTTCCTTATATCTGGCAGTAAATCTGCAAAGTTTTCAGGCAAAAGTTTCCAAGCCCATGGTAGCGAACCCACTCAGTCCTAGTTGTTAGGCATTCGGATACCTAAACGTTAAAGGCCAGCCACAATATACCAGGTCTACTGCATGATTTAGCAGGAGACTGGTCATGGACATGATCATATGTATGGCAATTGAGCTAAACTCCATCCCAGGAAAGTGTACAGAAGTGCATGCCTAGTCACCTCTCAAATGTACCCACCTTTGCCACCCATCACACAGATAAAAAGTGTTTTTCTTTCTAGTGGTGGTAATTGGAAGCACAGCAAGAGAGAGCCCAGATCATGGCCTGGGGAACAGATATTTCTACACAATGTGGATTCTTACAAAATGAATCCTGGGACAATTAAATTATCTGAATAAATATGCAGACATGTACAAGTGGTGAGGGCAGAGATTATTAAAGCGTGCATCTTTCCCACTGTCAAACAATGTATTAAAAAAGCATCTCCTTTATGACACAATAATTTAAAAATCATTTCATTACCGCAGGCAACACATATTGTATGAAGCTATTATTGCAGATGCAGTGGCAGCATGAGACTTTATGTGAATGCTGAGTCTTAAAGAGGAAGATTCTGACTCACAAGAAAGGTGGTTATCTGAACTAGGCTGACAATATTATTATTATTATGTTACAAGGCACAGTGTGTGTTCAGGAAAAACAAGATTTTTAACAAAATAAATGAGAAGATGAAACTGTATGCACGGAAAAGAAAAAATATACAAATATAGTCAAGAGAAGAGCATGCATGATTTTAAAACACGTGCTTAGCTGTAATTGGGGCACCAGCGTGTTGTAAAAATGCAAGAAACATTAAGGATAACACCATCAAGTAGTACTTTTATATAAAAAAGAACTGTGACCTAATGGGAAAACCCAATACTCTTTTGAAATAAGAACTGCGAAGATCAGTTAATATAACCAAAAAATACAAATACTATTTGTAGTGCGAAAGACGCTTGTATGAAGTCCAGTCTGAGAGGATGTACCATTAGGTATATATTCCCATCCCTCCCGTGACATGTGTGAGACGGCAACACAGCTTTTAGGACAGAGAAGTTTTATAGCTCTCTCCCGAGCAATACATATTCACCTTTCCTATTTTCACTGTCTAGCTCAAGGGAGCAAGGATGCTACCTGGTACTTCCAAGTATGGAGAAGCATGTGACCCACTCTCCTTGAAGAAGGCAACAGGCAATACTGTAGACTGATCAACTGTCCCTTGCTTTTCTTTTTTTGAATACGGCTTCCAGTATTTACTTTCTCTTTAAATAAATATATCTCATTGTATTTGGCTTTAAATCAGTTTAGTATACAGGAAAGTGCTGTGAATAAAAGATGAGAAAGAACTGTCTATTACAGAGTGCTTGCAGTTGTTTTGGAGGTCTGCAAACACAAGGGTCTGTTCTCCTGCTCTATGATAAGGTGGGGTCTATTTTGGCATCTTTTCTTGGGATCTGGAGAGCCTTGGCCTTCAACTGCTTAGGCTCCGTTGACAAGTTTCTCCCTACTCTTCCTGGCCAAGTCATGCCTACTCCTTTCCTGTACTTGTACTGCACTCCCTCCCCTGCTCTTTGATTATGCCCCATTGCTTGACCTCTCCTTAACATCTATCTCTCCAACCTCTGCCTCGCTGTCAACTCTGCTTCAAACTGGTTCACCCATCCCCCTCTCTCAGGAACTACTGCGTGTAGTCACAAATTGTATACATTTTATGCTGAAGAGAAGATGTACTTACATTTTGGTAGAGTTTGCAGTATCACAGTTCCTGCAGAAAATCTGGGAAGCAAGGCTATCCTCAAAGGTTGAAGATTCCATCCTAACTACAAAATAGCATGGTCCTCTGACAAATATATTGTAAAGTCAGTGTGTGTCAGCTGCTTGCCTATTCCTGGTGTATATCAGGTGTGTAGCACCCTCTAGTGTGCTACACAGCTCAGCTAAGCCTGAGCTGTGTAATCTGGATCAGGGTTACTTTAGTTCAGAGCTGGGTGACTCATCCTTGCAGCTTCACTGATGCCTCCCCCTGTCTTCTGGGACACTGTAGAATGTTCTAGACATAGTGGGTGGAGGTTAGGAGGAGCTGCTTGGAAAACTGTATTTATGAGGGCCTCAGCCAATGAGTCATGCCAAGAGGGAGCAGTTGGGTGGAAGATAGAGATGGAATGCTGAGGAGGCTGTCCATGGCACTTGAGGGTGCCCCCTAGTCTGGGGGGGGGGTTGACCTTGGGCCTGGGGCTTGGGTGCTGTAAGGTTCCTGCCAAAACACATAAAGGAAGCCCTTACTGGAGGCACAGGAGCAAGGGGAGGACAGCAGGAGCAGGTCAGCACATCTGGGAGATCTCCTGAGAGTCAGCCGGGTGGGCTGGTAAGTGTATATTACACAGGTCTGTACATTGAATACTGTATTATTAAAAACAATTTTAGAACAGGAAAAGGAAAGGACTCAGTCTAGGCTATTATAAAAGACGGTCAAACATTGTCAAACTTTTTTTTGCAGCACTGTTTGGCAAAAAAAGCTCATCATTCATACGTTTTTCTATACTGTAGCCCTCAAAGCCTGATAAGGATTTCTTTATGTTTAGGACCTCACAAGTCATTGTAGATCTATATGACCTGAGCAACCAGTAGACACACCAAATTTAGTGATGGTAGGTAAAACAACTCTCTGAGCAGTGTACACATAACAGAATGCATCCAACGCAGAAGCATGTGTGCTTAGGTATGATTACCCTTTTTCCTGTTGTTTTTACTATTAATATCACTAACCTAAAGCTATCAAAGGCACACTGTGATCCAAACCCCTAGGTAAGGAAAAGGGCAAGAGTTTATATCTGAGAAAAACAATGATTGGTAACTTAAAGCAAGCATTTATTATATTGCAATTCTTAGATGTGATGGCTGCATTAGTGGTCTTTTCTAGGGTTTCTTTATCCAGCCAGTAACTCTGTTGTTTTTCATAAGAACAAGCTATCCGTTTACAGGGATGAAACAAAAAAGGCAAAAAAAAAAATGTTGCGGTAACCAGCTACAAAGTGTTCGCTGGAGTTTAACTTAAATTTGTTAGTGCATTTAAATCTGCCAGTACATCTAACACTCCCTCCCCCCCCAGACTGACAATGCTTCTGTTCAAATGTGCCCCCATATGCTCCTTCATTCCGGGGGGGGGGGGGGGGGCGCTTTATTACAGGGGATGTTTTACTGGCCAGATCATCAGGTAAAATTAGCAGGAAAAAAAACTAAAAAACAAATGCAGCTACACCATATCTAATGATTAGTAAGCTGCAATATATTACATTTTTGGTTTTGGGTTTAATACCACTTTATATTTACTGCTAATATATAATAACACACAGAAATTAAGGGTAGCTTAGTGGTAATGACCGTACCAAAACATTTTTCTTATAACATCCCATTTTTATGTACAGTATGAAGACATTTCTTCATACTGGGCACTCAATACAGGGCACTTAGACACCTTCCTGCCCAGACCAATTTTCAGCTTTCAGTGCTGTCGCAGTTTGAATGACAATTCAGCGGTCATGCTACACTGTACCCAAACTAAATTTTTATCTTTTTGTTCCCACAAATAGAGCTTTCTTTTGGTGGTATTTGATCACCTCTGCGGTTTTTATTTTTTGCTAAACAAATAAAAAAAGACCGAAAATTTTGAAAAAAATAAAAGTTTTGCTTTTGTTTCTGTTAAAAAAATGTAATAAGTAAGTTTTCTCTTTCACTGATGGGCACTGATAAGGCGGCACTGACAGGCACTGATACGGCGGCACCGATGAGGTGGCACCAATGAGCAGGCACTGACGGGCACTGATGATGGGCACTGATATGCGGCACTGATGGGCACTGGTAGGCGGCACTTATGGGTGGCACTGATGTGGCACTGATATGCAGCAGTGATGGACATTGATAGCCGGCAATGATGGGCACTCATGGGTGGCACTGGGTGGCACCGATTGGCACTGTTGGGCACTGATAGGCGACACTGATGGGCACTGAAAGGCGGCACTGCTGGGCACTGATGGGCACTGATAGGGTGGCACTGATAGGCGGCACTGATAGGCGGCACTGCTGGGCACTGATAGGCGGCACTGCTGGGCACTGATAGGCGGCACTGGTGGGCACTGATAGGCGGCACTGCTGGGCACTGATACGTGGCACTGCTGGGCACTGATACGCGGCACTGATATGAGGCACTGATAGGCATCCCTGGTGGCACTGGCAGTGGTAGGCATTGGAGTGGGCACTGATTGGCAGCTGCCTGGGCACAGATTGGCAGCTGCCTGGGCACATAGTGGTATTTCCCTGGGGGTCTAGGGGGCATACCTGGTGGTCCAGTGTGGATGGCTTCCCTGGTGGTCCTGGGCGGCTTCCCTGGTGGTCCTGGGCAGCTTCTCTGCTGGTCCTGGGCGGGATCTGAGGGGGGGCTGTGTTGATAAACAATCAGCACAGACCCCCCCCTGTCAGGAGAGCAGCCGATCGGCTCTCCTCTACTCGCGTCTGTCAGACGCGAGTGAGGAAAAGCTGATTACCGGCTCTTCCTATTTACATCGTGATCAGCCGTGATTGGACACGGCTGATCACGTAGTAAAAAGTCTCCGTCAGAGACTCTTTACCTAGATCGGTGTTGCGGGGTGTCAGACTGACACCCCGCAACAACGATCGCCGCGATGCGCGCCCCCGGGGGCACGCAGCGGCTCCATATTCCTCATCACGTCATATGACGTCCGGTCAGGAATATCAAACCACTTTGCCGCCGTCATTTTGTAATAGGGCGGGCAGCAAGTGGTTAAAGTGATATTAGGTTTGTTTAAAAAAAATAGTCCACCCTAACACTAAAATCTCTACATCTACAGACACCCATGATATAAGCCTAACCTATCTAGCCCTATAAAGAAGAAGTCAGTATACATACCTTTTCTGAAGCCGGTACGGTCTCCAGCGGCGGAAGCTCTGCAGAGGACACAGCCGACAACAGCTAGGAAATAAATGGGGAGTGACGTCACCCATAGACTTACTATGAGGCTTCCGTTGTCAGCTGTGTCCTCTGCACCTGCCTCCACAGCGAAGCCACAGCTGACAGATCAGCGAGGGATCAGGTCGGAACGGCTTCAGAAAAGGTATGTATATTGATTTCTTCTTTATAGGGCTAGATAGATTAGTGTTAGATCGTGGGTGCCTGTAGATGTGGAGATTTTAGTGTTAGGGTGGACTTATCCTTTAACACCTACTACCAACAACCACTGCGTATGCTGAGCCGGGTGCCAGTCCAGGCTAGTGGGCAAATCCCAACTTCATTGTTGCAATCTAGCCCGAGCTCTGTGACGTCAGTCTGCTATCAGCTGAAAATGGGTCACAGGAGTGCAGAACGAACTGCACTACTGTGATCCATAGGAGAAGTACAGCCAAACGAGCTTTGGCTGTACTTCTCCTTTAAGATTGTTCACATTATCTGATTATTTTCATGTGTATATGAAAAGGCTATAGTTTACCTTCAAGTATGTAAAAGGGGCTATAGGAATCCTTGAGTTTAATGACATTTCTACTGTATAGAAGGATCATTGCCTATTTGACTCATTAGATACTATATCAGTCGGATTGACAACAACTAATTAATGTGGCTGTTTAAGAAACACTTTTGAAGGTTTTATATAGATCCATTTCTGAAGTATGACCTTCTTGATCAGAGCTAATCTATGATTTCCCTTAGTGGTTTTTACCCCATCCCCAGCCTTCATTCTTCACAATATGCACCATTCAACCAAAAAGGAAGTACATTAACCACTTGCCTATTGGTCCTTTTTAACCCCTTCCTACCCAGGCTAGTTTTCGGTTTTCAGTGCTGTCACACTTTGAATGGCAATTGCGCGTTCATGCACCATTGTACCCATATGACATTTTTATTTTTTTTTCACACAAATAGAGCTTTCTTTTGGTGGTGTTCAATCACCACAGTTTTTTTTTTTTTTTTGCTAAATAAACTAATAAAGACCGACATTTTTTTAAAAAAGAAAAAAAGAAAAAACTTTTTAATAGTTTGTTATAACATTTTGCAAACAGGTACATTTTCTCCGTCACTGATGTGCGCTGATTAGGCTGCACTTATTGGCACTAATATGCTGAACTGATGAGCACTGATGAGGTGGCACTGATGAAGCAGCATTAATGGACATTGATGGGCACTGATAACCTGCACTGATGGGTACTAATGAGGCAGCACTGATGGGCACTGATATTGCACTGATAGGTGGCACTGATAGGTGGCACTGATGGGCACTGATAGGTAACACTGATGAGAATGCACTGATGGGCACTGATAGACAGCAGTTGTGGGCACTGATTGGCAGCACTGGTGGGCATAGTTGAGACTACACTAATAATCAGGACACTGATAATCAGTGCCCTGATTATCAGTGTACATGTCCCTTTTAGAGAAGCCGGTTATCGGCTCTCTTATTCTCTCCTAATGTTATCAGCATGAAGAATAGAGTGCCAATAACCGGCTGCTGTTTACACCCACGATCAGCTGTGACTGGACATGACTGATCACATGTAACCATCATATGACGGGCTCCCAGAACTAGCCAGCCACTCTGTAGCTGTCATTCAGCTATATCGCGGTCGGCAAGTGGTTAAAATGGTTGTAAACCTGAGTCATGAAATTTGAGCAAAGCACATGTATCCGCAGTGTTTTCTTATCTCTCTCCAAAGCTCTAAGCATAATTTCTCTCTGCTGCTTGGTTCCTCTGTTATCAGCATGAGCAGCATGAGTCACTTCTTAGAAGTTTTCCGACACATGAGATAAAGTTGTGTTGGGAGGGGAAGGGAGAGCTCAGAACTGAGCTTGTCTATTCAGAACACAGTTCTTCTGCTGTGTGGAGGGGGGGGGTTCTTTTCCACCAATCTGCTCCCACACACTGTAACTGCAGTCTCTCTGTCCAATCCTCTCTGCTGCTGACAGATAGAAAGATATTTAACATGATCTGCATTTTTGAAAGGGTGTAGAGAGGAGAAGACTGCAGATAAACAAGTAAAGCCTATGTAGGAGGATCTGTGTTATTTCTGTGTATCATCTGAGGCTGTTCACTTCACTGGATACATGTGACATATGATATGTTACAAGATATGTTTACAACCATTTTAAGTTGTCAGAAGCATAAGAGACAATCTTACACTTAGTTTCTTCAAATGGAATGTATGTGGAGAATAATTTACAAATTCTTTAGAAAATGTTATTTGCAGATATTGTCCTGCAATGGACTAAAGCGTTTACCCAAGAATTTTGAGTGCCCAACTTTCCCGGTAGGCAGTGGTAAATATCTATACCATCAACTGTGCCTGTCGGAAGCATTGGGTATCCGGACCAAGGTATGTATTTTTAATATTATTTGTAAACTTTTTTTTAACGTCTTTATTTAAAGCTATTTGTATTGGGGGAGGGGCTATCAATAGAGTGGACCTTTTCATTTTCATGGAATGTTGGCTGTAAGTAAAATTGTGCCTGGAGGGAGGAATGTCTTAGTTGACGCTATAAGTGCAAAATCCTGAGTTCAATGCAAGCAGTGAAGGTGAATAGCAAGGGCAAGCTAGCTTTTTATACTGGAATGTCAATCGAAGGGCAGGAGCAAAGTCAAAGCAAACCAAGACCATACGTAAGAAGATCCAACAGAAAGAACACCCACTAAACAAGTACAAGGTTTAATATGGCAAAAAAGATATTAAAGAGCAGGGGTTTTATAAACATTATGCTTTCAGGGCAGTTTTAGTCTAATATATATTTGTAAACTGATGATTTATATCTTCTTTTTTTTAACTATACTTTTTTTAACAAATAAACATTTAATATACACTACCGTTCAAAAGTTTGGGGTCACATTGAAATGTCCTTATTTTTGAAGGAAAAGCACTGTACTTTTAAATGAAGCTAACTTTAAACTAGTCCTAACTTTAAACAAATATACTCTATACATTGCTAATGTGGTAAATGACTATTCTAACTGCAAATGTCTAGTTTTTGGTGCAATATCTACATAGGTGTATAAAGGCCCATTTCCAGCAACTATCACTCCAGTGTTCTAATGGTACAATGTGTTTGCTCATTGGCTCAGAAGGCTAATTGATGATTAGCAAACCCTTGTGCAATCATGTTCACACATCTAAAAACAGTCTAGCTCCTTCCAGAAGCTACAAAACTGACCTTCCTGTGAGCAGATTGAGTTTCTGGAGCATCACATTTGTGGGGTCAATTAAACGCTCAAAATGGCCAGAAAAAGAGAACTTTCATCTGAAACTCGACAGTCTATTCTTGTTCTTAGAAATGAAGGCTATTCCATGCGAGAAATTGCAAAGAAATTGAAGATTTCCTACAACGGTGTGTACTACTCCCTTCAGAGGACAGCACAAACAGGCTCTAACCAGAGTAGAAAAAGAAGTGGGAGGCCGCGTTGCACAACTAAGCAAGAAGATAAGCACATTAGAGTCTCTAGTTTGAGAAACAGACGCCTCACAGGTCCCCAACTGGCATCTTCATTAAATAGTACCCGCAAAACACCAGTGTCAACATCTACAGTGAAGAGGCGGCTGCGGGATTTTGGGCTACAGGGCAGAGTGGCAAAGAAAAAGCCATATCTGAGACTGGCCAATAAAAGAAAAAGATTAAGATGGGCAAAAGAACACAGACATTGGACAGAGGAAGACTGGAAAAAAGTGTTGTGGACAGATGCCAAAGGTGTGCAATGCTGTAATTGCTGCAAAAGGAGGATTCTTTGATGAAAGCAAAGTTTGATGTAAAAATAATGTTATTTCAAATACAAATCATTATTTCTAACCTTGTCAATGTCTTGACTCTATTTTCTATTCATTTCACAACGTATGGTGGTGAATAAGTGTGACTTTTCATGGAAAACACAAAATTGTTTGGGTGACCCCAAACTTTTGAACGGTAGTGTATGTCAAAGGATTCCCAGAACACAAAGGGATCTATTTATAAAAAAATTTGCCGTGTGAATGTCTCAGCATTGTGAATAATTCTTGTAATGTGCATAGGGATCTGCTGCCCTCTACTGTCTGAATTTGTAAATGCTGTTGATATGTCACGTATGCACTTCCTGTCTCTGGGTTGTTGGGTTGAAAACCCCAGAAGGAAGAGGTGGAGGATGGATCCCTTCAAGAACGCATGAAGGATCTGAACAGGAGGCACAGAGAAGAGTCAGGGAGAGGACAGCATGTAGCCCCCAAAAGAGGGCTACATGTGTCTAATATGTTTGTAGCGGTACCCCTGTAGGGGTTGCTGAAAGTTAAGGCCCACCTGTCAACCTGCCCAGCCCGGCATTCACTTCTAAATCACCTTGGAGACAATGAACAGTCCAGATGTTTGTTGTTGTATTTTTATTGAGGGATTTGAACTTGGATAGGGATGGGAATAAATGGGATGCCCAGTAGAGTGAACAACTGTATCTCAATCAGTTGGGACAATTATATACACTTTACAGCTCCAGTCTTCCCCAGCACAACACTTGCTTGCAGACTGTTTCTCTCTTTCTCTCTGTCCTGCACAACACTTCACTTCCAGGTACAGCTAGCACATGGTTAGACTCAACACTGACTCAGAAACTAGAAATTTCCATTTGTAGGCAGGAGCCGCGGGTCCCCTTAATGTAGCAAACGAATAGGAAGACTTTGTGTGCTAGCTGACCTATGGTGGACTACTGCTCTCAGCAATCCCTCTGCAGGCCCTGCCAGCCCTCCTGGCTGCAGCTGCCTGACTCAACTGCCCGTGAAATTGCAATACCTACTGGTTCCACACCCAGCTCTGACTGTTTCCTCCCAGTCCTCTCTGGCATGCCTGTCCAGTCCTCCCGACAGCACATGTCACTTACCAGTCCTCCTGGCTGCACACACTGGTGGTTCCCTCCTGAAGACATGCCCGGCAATACATGCTGTCCTTTCTCTGACTCTTCTCTGTGCCTCCTGTTCAGATCCTTCATGCGTTCTTGAAGGGATCCGTCCTGCACCCGAGTCCCAGGCCCAAGATCACCCCCCAGAATGGGGAGCACCCTCAAAGGTCAGGCAGCCTAGCACTCCATTCTCAGTTCTTCCACTCGACAACTCCTCCTCAGCTGGGCTAACTCTGGGCATACCAAGGAGGCCTGCCCCCTGCCAATCCTAGTTGGGGATTGGTCAGGATTTCCTGAGACACCCCAACAGCTCCACCTCCTTTCCCCGTCTCTCTTTTAGAATCCTCTAGAAGGAAAAGGGAGGTGACAGTGAAGTGATGCAGTCTGTGAGTCACCAGCCTTCCTGAGCCACTCCCAGCCCACACAGATCAAAACAAACAGGTAGGCCTGCTTAAATTTACCTGCACTCATAAAAAATATCACCTCTAGACCCTACAGAAGTGGCAGTAAAAGCTGGCAAGGGCTCTAACCCACCCTTGCTTTATCTAAAACAAAATGAAGTAGAGTAGAAATAAGGTTGGCTTTAGTAGGGCTTTTATTAGGAGAATATGGTCACTTATGTTTTACTTGACTCCTTGTAATAGACAACAGGTTTTGTCTACCTTGGCGATGCGTGGTTAGCTTTTGCTATTTGGCTAGTAAACTAGTGCTGATCCAATAAGTGGACCTGGAATAACAGAGAAACGGACAACAAAGAAAATTTAAGCCTCAACCCATTATACACAACAATTGAGCCTTGTAATAATGCCTGTGCCAGAGGGATAGGTTAATCTGATTAAAGCCATATATTGCAGTTTATCTGTTTTCTCATTACCTCTCGCTGTTTGACACTTGTGGAATAGAGCGGATGTTAATATAAACCATTAGGAGGCCCTTCCCCACAGGAACAAATCTAGCTTATCAAAGTGATATTTAATGTTTTGCATGATATTTATTTAACTAAAATGGCTGATTGGATCTTAAGCAGAACAGAGGTTAATGATTATTTTTATGGGTGTTATAAAAAATTAAATACGAATATTATAGGATTAATGATGTATGTCCCCGTTGTTTAGACGCAGAATCAAACATCCAGCTATCTGTCACATGGAAGGATCCAGCTCCCAGCTGTGAGCAATTAGCTTAATTGTCTCACCTCTTTTTTTCTCTAACTTTTCAATGAAAAGCTTTGATTTTTTTTTCTTCTTCATTTTACCCTCACTTACAGATTTAACTTGGCAACGTTTTGAGTGAGCCTTGCCATAATCCTTTACCCGCTGTGCTTAAAGCAGCAATGCTGCTAATTCGTATCACTATCCTGCTTGTATGTACCACCAATGCTATATTAAAGGATTACAGAGATTTGTAGTAAAGAGGCACATAAAAATAAGTAATATAGACACACTTTCTAGACTGGAAAAGAAAATGTTGGACAGGATGACCATCTTGTAGTCAAGCTATTGAGGAACTAAAAGTTACACCATGATCCATTATATGTAATAAAGCTTTTTACCTACCAAATGACTTGTATTTCTGACAATCCAGATACTTACATAGCCCTGCTAGACAGTACAGCCAGGTGGATAACACCACTTACACTTTAGGAAAACAGTGGTGTCCTCTCTTCACCCCCAACCTGCTGACTGGACAGTGAAAGAGCAGCAGTAGACCGATGAAGTCAGCCCCCTTCTCACTTTACTCTCTTATCTTCTCAGCATGTTCCTGGTCAGCAAATTTGCATTCAGCACCCAAAGCAATGCCTTCTCTCTTAGAATCTAAGTGCTGTGAAGAAGTCAAATAAAGTTACTTACACTTGTATTAAAAAATATTACAGTAATGACTTCTAAATTAAGACAGTAATACAGAGCTACATTACATTGTGTTCTGGAAATTTTATAGATGGGTAACTCCTATTCTTAGACCCCTTTCAAACTGCAGCACTGCTAAAACAGTGCTAAAGCGCCGGTCGTTTTTGCAGTGCTTTTCGGGTGCTAGCGGGGCAGATTGACAAAGTGACCTTAAAAAAAAGGGAAAAAAGTTCAGTTTTGCGGCGCTTTCAAGACGCTTTAAGGCCCCTTTCACACTGAGGTGCTTGTAAACTGCCAGTAAAACACTGAGCACTTTTGAAGAGCTTTTCAGGCGCTTTTTTTAGCGTAAACGCGCCTGAAAAGCACCTCAGTGTGAAAGGGGTCTTAAGCTACTTTGGAAGCGCTGTCCATTCATTTCAATGGGCAGGGGCCTCTTGGTAGCGCTATTTATTGCTCTCCCAAGCCGCCCCAAAGATGCTGCTTGCAGGACTTTTCCTAACGTTCTGCAAGTGCACCGCCTGAGTGTGAAAGCACTCATTGCACAAAATAGGAGGTAGTTTTCAGGCGCTTTTTAGAGGCTATTTCTAGCACTAAAACGCCTGAAAACTGCCTCAGTGTGAAAGGGGTCTTACTGTATTTTGATTAGTGGTTCCAAATTAATAACTACTGCAGTAGGGAAAAGACAGAAAAGGTACTCTCAGCATCTTTCCAAAAAATTGTTCTATTTATTTGGAGCAATTGAAGTTTTTTATACACATGATTATGAAGGTATCACATTAACATTACAATTGTACTTTTATGATAACAATGGGTGTAACATAAGCAGGCTAAATTCTAATCAGGACTCGAAAGAATGCAACATGTAATGAAAACATTATTAGTGCCATGTGCACAGTGAGTGCACTGTGCATGACATAGGCAAAGCATACAAAATAGAATTTACAATTTCCTTAACATTTGTGTCTTTGATATCTGTCTGGAGTTCAGTTGTAATGTAAATAGGGCCAAGTCCAGTTTATTTAAAGTGGTATTAATCCCAAAAACAAGATTAGTAATATATTGCAGTTTAACAGTCCTTAAATGTGGTGGCTGCATTCGTTTTCTTCTTTTAGGCTTTTTTCTTTATTTTCACCTGGTCAGCTGGCCAATAACACCATTCCTGTCTTAGGGTGCCTTCATACTGGATGGAGGAGCAATGGACACAGCCTTGGACAGCAGCATTGTCAGTCTGGGGAGGGGGTAGTGTTATGCTGTGTACACACGAGCGGAATGTCCGTCAGAAAAAGTCTGATGGGAGCTTTTCATCGTATATTCCGACCATGTGTATGCTCCATCTGACTTTTTCCGTCGAAAATTCAGACGGACTTAGATAGAGAACATGTTCTAAATTTTTCCGATGGAGCTAATTACTATTGAAAAACCGCTCGTCTGTATGCTGTTCCGATGCACCAAAAATGACGCATGCTCTGAAGCAAGTACGAGACGAAAGCTATTGGCTACTGGCTATTGAACTTCCGTTTTCTAGTCCCGTCGTACGTGTTGTACGTCACCGCGTTCTGGACGGTCAGAATTTGGTGTGACCGTGTGTATGCAAGACAGCTTGAGCGGAATTCCGTCGGAACTCTGTCGTAAAAACCTTCAGAGTTTATTCCGACAGGAAAACTGGTTGTGTGAACAGGGCATTAGCAGATTTAGATGGACTTGACTAACAAAAATTAAAGCCAAACTCCAACATTTTCAGCAGTTATAACAAACAGCTTTTTTTTTTTATACCTTTTGGGATAAAGGTTTTACATGAATTAATATAAGCTGACAATCGTAAGCACCCCTGTGAGTAGTAAATAGTTTGTCTCAACCCTGGAACTGCTACTTTTGCTTGACAAATTGGTCTGCTAAAGGAATTTGAAAAATAACCAACTTGCTAGATGGATCACCAGGTGAAAATAAAGAAAAAAAGCCTAAAAAAGGGAAAAGGAATGCAGCAACCTCGATTGGTAAGCTACAATATAATAATTTTTTATATATTGGGTTTAATACCTTTTTATTTAACATAATTACCTTTCTGCTTAAGTTCTATGTTCTTAGTTTCGTTCTTATGATAACAAATAAGATAAGAATATTTCCAATCACCTAATAACACCTGTTTATTCCATCAATACGAAAAAAAATCCGCTCCACACTTGTTTAAAACAACCGCTTGTGTCACAATATGTCTCTAATTTGGGTCCCTTGTTTTATTTAAAGAAGGCTGACACTGCTAAAGGCAGACAGGAGATATAAATTGTGAAGCAGGAACAGACATAGTGATTCATAGGAGCTCTTGTTCTACACAGCTTTACACAACGGGTGTTAAATGCCGAGGGGGAAGAAGAAGCGTGCAAATCAGATCTGGCTTGGCCCTCTGACCACAACATGCTGGACCCCAGCAGAAGGGCTGTATTTTTTAACATAAAGTTCACAGTAAGGTGACTCCACACTGACTGACTCTCCCAAAATTCCAGATAAAACAAAGCCAGACACAAGTCTTCTGCAGTCACCCAATGTGGAATGTACAATAACTGAGGGTCCATATATCACCCTGTCAGCCGCCTTCCTCTGGGGAGGGGACATGGGCAGAGACCTCTACATCAAATCTCTTTTCCTGCGGGCCTCACAATGAGGTGTCTGCCGAAATAAATATGGACCATAAACCCTCGCTGGAGTGTAATGGCTCCCCTGGGGGAGCGCTAAGCTTTTTTTAGGTTAAAAATCCTTGCTCACAGTTACTTGATATTGCCATATTTCCTCTCTCCCCCCCCCAAAACAAAACTTTTCTGAACGATTTCTGGTTTCTCGGATGTTAAATATTTCATCTATTTATTGTTTTGTACTATTACAGAGGATGTACCGAGGGGCAAAAGGCAAACAGTGGGAATTTCCATCTTCGTGGAGATTAGACTTTAGTTTGCTGGATTCGGACTCTAGACTGAACTGTTCATCCATATGAGAAGAGAAGTCAATGACTCCACACTTTGCTACAACTGATCCACGATGTATATATAGCTTGTAACTCCAGAAATATACTACAAGGAAGAAGTTCTTTATCTAACAACCTCCTGTTGTAGTGAAATGAGAATGTCATATAAATACATCCTTACCAACAACAGATTAGTGTTTTTTTTAAATTTAGAACAGAAGGACTAAAAGTTGAACTCCAGAAAAACAGCTAAAGACAAGAGAGAAATACATACCTGTCTGATTTTACTGAAAAAGGACAAAAATTAGTTGTAATTTTGTCCAGCCATTTTTGAGATTCCAACAGCTCTGCTAGTCAGGAGGATAGCTCTGCCCATGCTCCAGAACTTCTCCAGTGCCTCTCCGATCCTATGGAACTCCCTACCCCAATCTATCCAACGAGCTCCTACTCTGTTCACTTTAAGACAATCTCTGAAAAACCTTCTCTTCAGAAAAGCCTATGCCTCCACCTAACAAGTGTACTTTTATTTTCTCCATCAACTCGTCCCCCATAGTAACAAACAAAAAATAGGAAGGCACAAGCCACTGTTCTTATTATGGATCCCTTATGACATTCAGTGTACAAAAGACATAAATATGCAATGATCCAAAGAGAAGTAGGGCAAATCCGCAGGGAAAGATATAAAAAACAGTCAGCAACTGGGATGGATAAAACTAAGTGCCCTACAAGATGCTGTAAAAAAAAGAAAGCAATGTCCATCCACAAATGGCAGCCTCTGGTAGACCTGAAGATTCCACAATAGCTATAAGACAGAAAGGAGAGAGGGGTGATCTCCCCTGTGAAGAATAAAATCAAAAGCACTTAGCTCAGACCACTTCCGGGTTCAGAACTCTGCCTTACTGGGAGCAAACTCTCCAGCCTCTTGCAGTTGGCTGGAGAGTGTGCTCCCAGTGGGGAGGAGTTCTTAACACGGAAGTGCCCTGAGCTAAGTGATTTTGATTCCATTCTTCACAGGTAGATCATTATTAATCATTATTATTATACAGGATTTATATAGTGCAACAGTTTGTGCAGCACTTTACAATGTAGGGAGACGCTACACCAACAGTACAAATCAAAACAAGAGGGTAAGAAAAGCCCTGCTCCTGCGAGCTTACAATCTAAGAGGGAGGGGCTGGTGAAACAAAAGGCAGGGACTGTGAGGGATGAACTGATGAGGGGAGTAGAAGATTCGGTTGTTAGCTGGAGACAGGATAGGCCACCCAGAAGAGATGAGTTTTCAGGGATCGCTTAAAAGTGGACAGAGTAGGAGATAGCCGGACAGATTGGGGTAGTGAGTTCCAGAGGATGGGAGAGGCTCTGAAGAAGTCCTGGAGATGAGCATGGGAGGAGGAGACAAGGGAGCTAGAGAGCAGAAGGTCTTGGGAGGAGCGGAGAGGACGGTTTGGGTGATATTTGGAGAAAAGATTGGTTTTGTAGCTCTGGGCAGAATTGTGAATGACTTTGTATGTTAATGTTAGCGTTTTGAATTGTATTCGTTGGGCAATGGGAAGCCAGAGGAGGGATTAGCAGAGAGAAGTGGCGGACACTGAACGGTTGGTAAGGTGGATGAGTCTGGCAGTGGCATTCATGAAAGACTGAAGAGGGGATAGCTTGCGGAGAGGCAGGCCAATGAGGAGGGAGTTGCAATAGTCAAGGCGAGAGATAACAAGGGAGTGAATAAGTTGCTTAGTGGTCTTGGCGGTTAGAAAGGGGTGTATTTTGGAGATGTTTCGGAGGTGAGGTTTGGACGATTTGGACAGTGATTGGATTTGGGGCTAAAAAGACAGGTCAGAGTCTAGGATTACACCTAGTACCTTGGCATGAGCGGAGGGACTGATGGTTGTATGATTGATCATGATGGAGAAGTCAGGGGGAGGGGCAAGGGCTGGAGGAAAAATGATGAGCTCAGCTTTAGAAAGATTGAGTTTGAGGAAGTGGTGTGACATCCATGTTGATATGTCAGTTAGTAAATTAGTAATGCAAGAGGAGACTGAAGAAGTGAGGTGAGGAATAGAGAGAGATAGATTTGTGTGTCATCAGCATAGAGGTGGTACTGGAAGCCATGGGAGTTTATTAACAGACCAAGGGTTTTAGACTTAGCTTTCTAAAAGTTTTGATGCAAACGGGAGTAAGGGGATGGGTCTTAAGTTGTTCAGGCTGGTGGGATCCAGTGAGGGCTTTTTAAGTATGGGGGTGATCAGGGCATGTTTTAGAGAGGAGGGGAAGCTGCCAGTAGAGAGGGAGAGATTGAAGATGTGAGTGAGGGAGCATAAGATAGACGAAGAGGGTGACTGTGGTAGATGTGAGGGAACAGGATCCATCAATGAATGGATATTCACTGATCTCCCACTGGTTTCCATCCTGACACCATCCATGAAGGTCCTGTGCACCCAGGACAAACAGGCTGTGATGTCATTGTCAACCATTTCCCTTCTTGAGGCATGTTGGGATGTCCTTCTGTGTTGTACCACCTGTTTTGTCCATCTAGTGGAAACAAGCAATGAAACCAACCATGTTCTTTGTAGGGTAGACCTTCACTGAGATCTTCCAGCTTACTACATTCTGAGCACCAACTGAACTACCACTGTAGGAATTCAGCGAGGAAGAGGAGAGCCACGGCTGCAGTCGATGTATATGGAGGACTGTCACTGCTGACGGCTATACAGGATTTATATACCTTTGATGTGCCTTTTCCATACTGACTCCACGTGAGCTCCCACTTGTCAGACCTTATAATAAATTGTTTTTAACTTCTACACTTAGAGGCGCCTCTCTCCTTTCTGTCATCCCATACAGTTATTACCTTTTGCATCACTTGATCCTCCCTCCTAGATTGTAAGCTCCGACGAGCTGGGCCCTCTGATTCCTCCTGTATTAAATTGTATTGTAACTGTACTGTTTGCCCTCATGTTATTAATTGCTGAGGCAACTGTTGGTGTTATATCAATCCTGTATAATAATAATAATACTTCCTAGGTCAGCCCACTGCTTCCTGGACAGTGGTGCTGATACCAATTGTAAGTAAATCACATGGGGGTAAACATACTGTATGTGTATTTTCACTATATGGCAAATATGTGTAGACAGCTGACTAACACCTACCACCCAAAAATATGTGGACATCTATCCAGTGGTAGTAAACCCTCATTTTCTAGGCACTTTCAACAGTTGAGTATGTTTATTTTATTGTGCGCAATATGTTACATTAAAAAACAATGAGGATTTCATTTTACTTTAATGTTACAAAATATAAAGACATTTCAGATTTTTGTGCTTTTCCAAATGTGTGGTAACAGTTTGGGGAAGGCCCTTTTCTGTTCAAGTGTAACTGTTCCCCTTAACACAAAGCCAGACCCTTTTTTTTGATGATACAATAAAAATAATAGTGTGCTTAAATCTACCTTTAAGTAATAATAAATATCACACAACAGTACAATATCCAATAATCCAAAAAATACACTCAAAAACCAATTTCCAGTGCTCCCTCGTTAATGAACAAAAAATAATAAAATAAAAATATGCACAGTAGATTACACATAATACAAAATAAGTGCAAAAAGTCCCAGCATTATCTCTGCTGTACCGTTGTGCGATATTTATTATTACTTATAGGTAGATTTAAGCGCACTGTTATTTTTATTGTATTTTCTTATATGTGGCAACAGAGCAGATATGAATAGCTGCAGCTGAATCAGTTTTTCACATTAGTAATTAGGTCCATATCAGCGCTTTACTAATTTTTTTTATTTCCTTATTTTGATGAGTTTGCTTAGGAGCAACTCTAATGGCCTATGCAGAACCCTGACCTCAACCCTACTGAATACCTTTAAAATAAACTGGAATGTTTTTTGTGAGCCAGGTCTTCTCATCCAATATCAGTTCCTGACCTCAAAATTATCTTTTGCCTGAAAGGGCAAAGCATTGAAGAGTGAAAGCTATTACAGTCTCAAAAGGAGGGGCAACTCTATACTAAAGTGTTACTAAACCTTTCTATCCTTTAATGTCAAGGAAGCTGCCATATTAGCCTCTGTTTGAGCTGCAGTTGCCATGGTGTTGCACATGTGATCAGTTATGTCATCAGCCATTTAATGACTCGACAGTTCGGTTGAGAGCACAAGCAATTTGACAGTTGTTCACAGCTTGCCTTCAATGGAACTGTTTTGGGAAGCAGTTTAATTGATGGGTTTAGTTCTGCTTTATTGTCCTTGGCTTTGGAGTGGCATGTCCAACATGTTTGTGAAGATGTGATGGGCAGGTGGCCAAAAACGCTTGTACACTATAGTGTAGTGTATTTTGCAATGCCTTTTACTTTAAGGCTAATAATGCAAAGTAGAAAAAAAGGAACATTTCATATTTATTTTTTTCCAGCTAGAAGGACTGACATTTGAATATTAAAACGTTTCCCTAAAAAAAGGAATACAACACTAAAAAAAAACTTGACTTGGCTACCATGCACAGCTGCACCAGATTTTGCACTCTCCCATAGTAAACATATAATATGTTTTTAAGCTCAGATATATAACATGGCCATTAAAGAGGCTAGGAGCTGCCAAGGTCTCCTGGCAACTGGTTGGTCAAGTCAATCTAGTTCCTGTAAATACCTCAACAAACAGCTTAAACTCCACATCAAGCAGGCCAAATGCTACACTGATTTGGCTTTTGCGTAGCAGGGGGCTGACTCTCATGTCTTGGACCTGTTGTTGTTTTCCTGTTTGATATTGTGAGGTTTTTTTTTTTTTTTTACAATACAGGGGAAGTTAATGACATTGTTCCTGAACATCATTCTTCTAATTTTAACAATCTGAATATAAAAATAACTTCCTTTTTCCATCAATTATTGATATACAGGTACACAGCCTTTAGGTGGAAACCGCCAGCACGACTCTTTTGTCAGATGAGGAAATAGACTGGCTTCCTCCTAGATAACCTTTATTTATGCCACTCATTGTAACATTTCAGTATATACTTAGATGATTCCACTTGCTTTTACCACACAGCTTATGCTTTTACACTTTCAGTTAAAATAGTTAAAATAGTAAAAGTGCCTATTATGTTGACATTTTGCTGTTAAATTCCTTTATGTATATATTGGTCAAACTATACCTGTACTTACTTCATCTTGTGTACAGTGGCATTAGAACATTAGTACAGGTACCCAGTGGTGAATGAATGTCTTTATTTTACAAATTTCCCCCCAGGTTCTTTAATATAGAAGTACCTAAATACTAGTAGAATTACTAGCCTGTAAATCGTCTTGAGCCCTACTACTGACAACTTCTCTTAATTGGTAATAGTGACTACCCACCACCTATTATACTGAGGAACCAATGCTGAGGCATGAGAGTTGGAAGAGGAAGGACCAAGCACAACTTTTATAGGAGTGAATTAGTATTTTCATATAGGAGGTTTCAATGCCCACAGGTCATTTTGGTAGCCATTCTGTGCATTTTTTGCAGGCCTTGCTGGCAGTCTGTATTACCATGTTGATGCTACATTACATAGGATGAGGGAATCACAGAATTGCTTACAGGAGTTTAATTTTCTTATTCTTTTTTGTATAATGCTGTTTTGCTTGACATAAATGGAAACATATCACATACTTTTTTTTGTCTATGCCATAAAGCTGAACTAAAGTCTGTAAATTCTCACCTATGTTGCAGCGATGTAATCCCTGAAATTTCCCTCATGGGTACTGGTGATTTTTTTTTTTACTTTTCCCAGGTGTGGAGTCACCAATCATCCTAATTGGTTTGTGTGAAATAGCAAAACTCCTGTTCATGTGTACATGAGTTCATTCCTGGTACTCTGCAAAGGTAAACGCATGCCCAGCTCAGTGTACAGTTTAAAGAATTTGTTTAGAACGGTAAGAAGCCTTTATTCCATAAGAAACATAGACAGGCCATAGACGGTTCAAATCTCGGCCGGTTCAGAAAAAACGTCCGAGATTCGAACCATGTATGGGTAGGCTGAATGTAACCAAGTTGTTTGATCAATCAACTTGGGTACAACCACCCTGATGGATTTTACATATGCTTATCGCTAGCGGCTGGAATAGGAACTAGCAATAATCACTGTCTTTTCTCGGTAGGACGGCTTCCCCCGCCCTCCTACCCGGAGGATACAAGGGCTTGGTGGAAGGGGTTCCCCTGTCAACACTGTTTGTGTTGATGGGCGAATCAAGCAAATTTCTTTCCTGCAACCTATGGTTGCAAGAACGAAATTCACTCTGTGTATGGTCTGCATTAGAGTAGAACTAAAGGCAAATTTTTTTTTTCATTTTGGGTACATTAAGGGAGGGTTATAATTCCTGCCAGGTTTTTTTGCCATCAGTGTGTCATTGGGGAGATTTCCCTCCACTTGCCATTCCATAGCAAAAACAGTCTCTTTGGTATGCAGAACTAGTGTCCCCGCTGAAATATTTTCCTCTATATTCCTGTCCTGAAGGCAACCCAAAAATTGGGATTTTATTTTATCTTAACTTTCAATAATAATGGCAACTATGACAATAAGAGAGGGTAAATCACGCTAACAAGGGCACAGACAGCAATAAAAACTGACAGGTGTTCTAATCCCTCTCCACTCTATCAAAAAAAAAAAAAAATGCCATTATATTTTAATAATGGAAAGCACGGCTCCACAGCCCTCAATAAACAAAGAGAACGTGTTGTGCTTGTAGGACTTTTCAATGCTGGAATTTTCAAAAAAGAGCATCTAAAAAAAGTAAGTGACAATTTTCAAATATTTCTTTTTGTCACATAGTTATGCTATGTGAATGGGGACCCGTAACAAATATAAAGTAGGTGTTATTCCAATTTGGGTAGACATTCACTTTAAACCTACAAACCATTTAAAGTTTCAGGGAACCTCAGGAAACTAGAATAGAGTTTAAGAAAAGCTAACAAAAACTAGAACTATATATGATTGCAATTTTTGCTTTAAAAACTCAGATAGATGCACTGCTGCATACCATAGGTAAGGAAGTCTGAGAGTTCTATAAAATTTTAAATATAGTGTAAAATAATCCCCAGACATCCATCATGGGAGAAGTGTTACCAGCATTCAGACGCTACTCAAACCCAAGGAATCACCACAATTCAGAAATGTCAGATATTGGTATAAATGAAGACAGCTGTTCAGTAATGGGACAAGGAGTAAGGAGATATGTAATACATTGATAGAATATTATGTTTTTTGAGCATGTAGTCAAGGACAGAGCCAAGATATAAATTTGGCGGTTATAGAGAGGTACATTTATTGAACATTGAACATTGGAAAACATTAAAAAGTCACAACTTAAAGAATAACTCGGCAAAGTCCTTAATGCTCAGCACAACAATTTACTAGTATTCTGACCTCATCACTTCACTTGACCTGGTTATTCACTGCATAGAACCCACACCACTTGGTGTGAGCACACTCTATGTTCAGCAGCAAATGCAATGCCTGGCTCTCAGAAAAAGATCATACTTGCAGGAACATAGATCTGAATGATCTCTCTGCAGTGGTCCCCTAGTGTCCAGTCTCAAATCACATGTTAAAATATCTTTATGTGAAACTGTAACCATCATCGGAGACTGCCTCGTATTTTAAAATACATCACCACCATTTTCTTGTAAAAAAAAAAAAAAAATACATCACCACCTAAAAAATGTATATTTGGAACAAAGAATCGAATGGATCTTCACAACATGCTGTCCACTAAGCTTTTGTACATGATTGGATAAGAAGAGAGGAGTGGCGGCAGTCAACTCTGCAGCTGATTTGTGGGTGCCCAGAAGGTTTCCTGGTACCTCTGACCTCCATGAAAGGATGTAGAGTAGTTCCAGTTAAATACAGCTGAGACTTGAAAACAGAGTCCAACTGTCTGTGAGTGTAGTCCCCAAAGCTAAAACTCCATCAACCAGTGTGATAAGATGTTCGTTAAGGTGAAGAATTGGAAGGTCCACACAGGGTAGGGACTATTTGTCAAGAAGTTCACTATAAAAAGGTTAAAATGCTTCCTCACACTATAAAGAGGAAGCCATGATTGCATTGGAGGTTCCCAAACCTCACAAAAGGAACTTCTCAAGATCAGAGGATATAAGGAAATTCTATTTGGCAGTGTAGCCTGTCTGTTTGGGGTAGGCTGGGGGGAATTTATGAGAAATGCCCCTCCCCAAACAGAATATCGAGTAACAATAAGAGAACTTTTGCTAAATAGAAGAGTGGGTTTGATAATAATGTTGGCAATGCCTTCACCCAGGACAGGGCCCCTGTGAACAGAGGGGATCAACCAGTAATCTCATCAAAGTAATTGGGAGCAGAGGAACTACTGCATCCAGCATATAATATTAGCTATAAATATATACAGTAGATGCACACCAGAATGGAAACAATACAAGCTTTATATTAAAAAAAGATTACAATAGTACATACATCCAACGTCCTAACAGGTATTATCAGCAAAAGACCAAACAAGTCCTGGTGGAATTGTGCACATATATCCAGGTATATAAAGTATGGATATTAATAGGATATCTCCAGTTTAATGTTGCAGCAAAGTCCAGTTGCAGAGGCCCCTGAGGATGATAGCGAAGACGTGTCTGTCTTTGTTTCAGAGACCTGAAGATCAGTGGTGATGAGGTGATCTTACAACTGTTGTCCAACCAGCCTGGAATGCAGCTTGTCACTGCCAGAAACTGTGGTGTGGTACTGGAACTCAGAGTCAGCATATCTGCTCTGCGCTTTAGTCCCTCCTGTCATAAACCAGATGTGACCAGAACTGTGTGACTGCGACAGAATGAACCAGACATAAATAGGTGAAAGTAAGTTTATTAAGCAAAATGCATATGTGAACACACCACCAATACAGAGTGAACAACCAAACAAACAGTGATAATAAACCAACCAGCATATGTAGCAAGAGGGAGTACCAGAATCGTAGTCAAGCCAGGCCAGGGTCATAAACAGGGAATCAGTAGCTGGGAAGGGAGATAAACAGGACAAGTGAGGATGGATGGATCACAGGAGGGACGGGTCGGGTACAAGGCTCAGAGTCCAGAGTCCAGGGTTCAGGTAACAGACAGGAAACAGGATTAACAGGTCCCAGGAATCAGGCTTCAGGTTCAGGCTACAGGATCAGGAATCAGAGATACAGGTCAGGGCTCAAGGACAATACCAGGGCAACATAAGTGTGCAATTGCTGGGTATTTATACTGCAGCTCTGTTAATTAACGTCAGGTGACACCTGTCTGCAGAGGGGAATACCTGCTCCATACTGCCAGGATCCATCCGCTGGTGGACGCCAGTACTGCGGCCCAAAGATGACATAACATTAACAGGCAAAAGCTCTCCTGACAGTTCCAAACTGCCAGGAGACACCTGCTGGTGGACCTCAGTACTGCATGCCAAATAACAGACATTTCCTGACAGTACCCCCGATCAAAGGAGCGACCTCCGGACGCTCCAACTAGCCGTTGCTGGGGAAAGTCCATGGTGTCCAGCCGGGCAGCGGGCACATCAGGCTGGGCAGCGGACAGGAACACTCCAAGCTGGGCAGCGGCCAGGAACACTCCAAGCTGGGCAGCGGACAGGAACACTCCAAGCTGGGCAGCGGACAGGAACACTCCAGGTTGGGCAGCGGACAGGAACACTCCAGGTTGGGCAGCGGACAGGAACACTCCAAGCTGGGCAGTGGACAGGAACACTCCAGGCTGGGCAGCGGACAGGAACACTCCAGGCTGGGCAGCGGACAGGAACACTTCAGGCTGGGCAGAGGACAGGAACACTCCAGGCTGGGCAGAGGACAGGAACACTCCAGGCTGGGCAGAGGACAGGAACACTCCAGGCTGGGCAGAGGACAGGAACACTCCAGGCTGGGCAGAGGACAGGAACACTCCAGGCTGGGCAGAGGACAGGAACACTCCAGGCTGGGCAGAGGACAGGAACACTCCAGGCTGGGCAGAAGACAGGAACACTCCAGGCTGGGCAGCGGACAGGAACACTCCAGGCTGGGCAGCGGACAGGAACACTCCAGGCTGGGCAGCGGACAGGAACACTCCAAGCTGGGCAGTGGACAGGAACACTCCAGGCTGGGCAGCGGACAGGAACACAACAGGCTGGGCAGTGGACAGGAACACTCCAAGCTGGGCAGTGGACAGGAACACTCCAAGCTGGGCAGCGGACAGGAACAATCCAAGCTGGGCAGCGGACAGGAACACTCCAAGCTGGGCAGCGGACAGGAACACTCCAAGCTGGGCAGCGGACAGGAACACTCCAAGCTGGGCAGCAGGCATGGGCACTTCAAGCTGGGCAGCAGGCATTGGCACTTCAAGCTGGGCAGCAGGCATGGGCACTTCAAGCTGGGCAGCAGGCATGGGCACTTCAAGCTGGGCAGCAGGCATGGGCACTTCAAACTGGGCAGCAGGCTCATCAGGCTGGGCAGCGGGCTCATCAAGCTGGGCAGCGGGCTCATCAAGCTGGAGAGCAGGCACTGGAACCTTCGGCTGGAACACTTGCACCAAAGGTGGAACACTGGCACCTCAGGCTGGAACACTGGCACCTCAGGCTGGAGCACTGGCACCTCAGGCTGGAACACTGGCACCAAGACTTTGGGCTGGAACACTGGCACCAAGACATCAAGCTGGAAGGCAGGCACAGAGACATCAGGCTGGAAGGCAGGCACCGAGACATCAGGCTGGAAGGAAGGCACCGAGACATCAGGCTGGAAGGCAGGCACCGAGACATCAGCCTGGAAGGCGGACATATCTGACTGGAAGGCACCTCAGGCTGGAAGGCAGGTACATCAGGCTGGAAAGTGGAGACGTCAGGCTGGAAGGTAGGCACCGAGACGTCATGCGCAGAGACGTCAGGCTGGAAGGCAGGCACAGAGACGTCAGGCTGGAAGGGAGGCGCAGAGACGTCAGGCTGGAAGGCAGGCGCAGAGACGTCAGGCTGGAAGGCAGGCGCAGAGACGTCAGGCTGGAAGGCAGGCGCAGAGACGTCAGGCTGGAAGGCAAGCGCAGAGACGTCAGGCTGGAAGGCAGGCGCAGAGACGTCAGGCTGGAAGGCAGGCGCCGAAACGTCAGGCTGGAAGGCAGGCGCCGAGACGTCAGGCTGGAAGGCAGGCGCCGGGACATCAGGCTGGAAGGCAGGCGCCGGGACATCAGGCTGGAAGGCAGGCGCCGGGACATCAAGCTGGAAGGCACACACCGAGACATCAGGCTGGAAGGCAGGCACCAAGACCTCAGGCTGGAAGGCAGGCACCAAGACCTCAGGCTGGAAGGCAGGCACCGAGACGTCAGGCTGGAAGGCAGGCACCGAGACATCAGGCTGGAAGGCAGGCACCGAGACATCAGGCTGGAAGGCAGGCACCGATACATCAGGCTGGAAGGCAGACACATCTGACTGGAAGCTAGGCACATCAGGCTGGAAGGCAGGTACATCAGGCTGGAACGCAGGCACAGAGACATCAGGCTGGAAGGCAGGCACAGAGACATCAGGCTGGAAGGCGGGTACATAGACATCAGGCTGGAAGGCAGGTACAGAGACATCAGGCTGGAAGGCGGACACAGAAACATCAGGCTGGAAGGCGGGCACAGAAACATCAGGCTGGAAGGCGGGCACAGAGACATCAGGCTGGAAGGCGGGCACAGAGACATTAGGCTGGAAGGCAGACACTGGGATATCAGACTGGGTTGGATTAGCTGGTGCGGAGGCAGGTTGGGTTACTGGCAGGATCATCTTGGTTGGAAAAAATTTCCATTTTTTCTTTGGCTTAGCCACTGAAGCTCTGTAGGTGAGGGGTGCAGCAGACTGGAGAGGAGGATTGGGATATGGCAGAGAAGAGGTAACAGTAGCTGGAGGAAGTTCCTGTGGGTTTGCAGGCAGCAGGGAAGAGGCGGGTGGATTGAATGCAGGATAGGTACAGGGAGCAGAGACTGGATATGAGTATTTGGTTGGCAGCAGCGTATACTGAGCTGCAACTGCGGTTGACATGGGTGATGGGGAAACATACATTTGGGTAGGCTGGTGTTCGGTGGCAGAGGTGGTTTGTTTGGCTGGGGCTGATTGCATTATGTCAGACCATGCTGAAAGTATAGGTTGTACAAACTGTGCTTTTAAATCTCCCTGTCTAACAAAAGACTGAGCAGACACAATGCACTCCGCAATCACCTGTGGGGAACAGGCTAAGTAGTGCTCACAAAAATCGGCTGGATCATCTTCAAAAAGCCATACTAGGGATACAACCTGATTCATATCAAAAGGAGGAGTGAAATCACCACGGCCCTCTGGAATACAGGGCAGGGCCAGCTCAGTACATATCTTGATCAAAGGCTGCACCTCCCCAAACAATATATAACCCTGATCGACCAGGGAGTGAGCCAATCCTATAGTGGCAAACAACTGGTCACTAGACCATCCTTTCAAAGCCTAGCGGCAATTATTACCACTTTCATATGCCATCAGAGAAAAATAAATAATCTCATTGGCATTCATGTTTGCAACCAGCCGAATCAAAATGGTTCCCCTGTGCAGCCACTTCTGGTCAGGGATGGCCCTGGTATTCTGTCATAAACCAGATGTGACCAGAACTGTGTGACTGCGACAGAGTGAACCAGACATAAATAGGTGAAAGTAAGTTTATTAAGCAAAATGCATATGTGAACACACCACCAATACAGAGTGAACAACCAAACAAACAGTGATAATAAACCAACCAGCATATGTAGCAAGAGGGAGTACCAGAATTGTAGTCAAGCCAGGCCGGGGTCATAAACAGGGGAACAGTAGCTGGGAAGGGAGATAAACAGGACAAGAGAGGATGGATGGATCACAGGAAGGACGGGTCAGGTACAAGGCTCAGAGTCCAGGGTCCAGAGTTCACGTAACAGACAGGAAACAGGATCAACAGGTCCCAGGAATCAGGCTTCAGGTTCAGGCTACAGGATCAGGAATCAGAGATACAGGTCAGGGCTCAAGGACAATACCAGGGCAACATAAGTGTGCAATTGCCGGGTATTTATACTGCAGCTCTGCTAATTAACGTCAGGTGACACCTGTCTGCAGAGGGGAATACCTGCTCCATACTGCCAGGATCCATCCGCTGGTGGACGCCAGTACTGCAGCCCAAAGATGACATAACATTAACAGGGAAAAGCTCTCCTGACAGTTCCAAACTGCCAGGAGACACCTGCTGGTGGACCTGAGTACTGCATGCCAAATAACAGATATTACCAGCGGATGGAACATTTCCTGACACCTCCCCAGTAGTTTCTTATCTGACATGCAACCAGACCTCTAACTGCCAGAAGTGGACATCAGATTTATTATTGAGCCCTAAGCTAAAACTAGCTATACAATCCCAGACCAGAAGGGACAAGGTTAACTAAAATAACAAAAGATGCATATAAACTCTATTGCAATAAACAGGTTCACCTACTAATATAATGGAAGGTGACAACTACATACATACCCTGTTTCCCCCAAAATAAGACCTAGCGTGATTGTTGGTGATGGCTTCAATATAAGCCCTACCTCCCAAATAAGCACTAGTTAAAGTCCTTGTAGGTCTTATTTTCATGGTAGGGCTTATTTTCAGGGAAACAGGGTAGGGCTTTTTTGGGGGGTAGGGCTTATATTGCAGCCATCACTGACAATCACGCCAGGTCTTATTTTCGGGGAAACAGGGTAGTAGCACAGGCCTACTACTGTATCTGGCACTGTGCATGTGAGATAATAACAGGGTTCAGATGCAGCAGGTGATCTGAAGACAGTCTGGATATTGCTGTGATGCTGAAGATGCTTAGATTAAATCTTGTACAGAAGGATGGTATGTAAGTTGGGCATAGGAACCCACAGGTGCAGAAAGTGGAGATGGGGTCAGGACGAGCAGAGATTAGCAACAGCTGGGCAGGAGAGTTACAATTTTGAAAAGCAGTAGCAAAGTAAAAGTCCAGGCCAAGGTCAATATCAGAGGAGCAGCAAAGGTATCAAAACAGCAGGCAGAAGGCAAAGTCAGGATACAACCCAAGGTCAGCAGTAGATGGTCTGGATATAGCAAAGTCAGGAGGCAAGCAGGACCCAACACAGAATTGCAGAAGCCAGGTAAGGTCATAGGTCACAGGACATGATGACCACTCAGCAACTCTCCTCAGTTGTGTTGTGCTTTGAATAGGAACCTTGATTCCAAAGCCAGTGCACACTCATTCTTGCTAATGCACACACGCTAGAGCATGTGCACAAACACGATCAATTGACTTTCCTGACATAGAGATATGACATAGCACTGTAAGTGATAAGAGCACCACAGGGTCAGAACTAGGCTCTGCCGTAGATGGCGCCAAGGTCCATATTGAATGTCTGCAAGTAGATTGTTCCATTAATCGCACACAGACTTTCAAAAAGTCAGAAGTGGGTGTAACAGTTGTGAGTCCAAAGGTACAGGTATTGGTTCTTCCTGTGGATACCAGTAAACAGTTCCCTAAAACAGCGGGGAATGTGGATCAAGGTCGCCCTCTGAACATCTTTTTAACAGATATGTTGCACCGAATAACGGTAAGCAATTCAAGCCAAAATAAGGCTGAAGGGAATTGTTTTTTTAATTTTTTTTTACAGAAAACAAAGGGAATTGTTTACTCTCAATTTTTATATGCACATAATTATTCTTTTAAGCCTTGTTCAGTTTAGAGTGTTTTAGTTAAATATCAGTAAAATTCCCTTAACTTGCAACTGAAATAATTTCAATTTACATATGGTTATTTTCAGACATTTATTTGTTAGATAGTACTATTTTAATAAAGACATCAGGTCCAAATTAGTCCAAAAGTCACAAAGACCTGGGCTCAGGGAAGCCAAACAGATAGCTGTAGCAGTAGGTTACCATTTTATTGGTTATTTTTTTTATTTTAGAATTCAATTATGAGACTTATAAGGAAGTAATAGTAATATTTCACTGACTGACATTGTATGTATATGTGTGTGTGTATATATATATATATATATATATATATATTATACTATATATGTATACTGTATATATATAATGAATAATTTATATATATAGAGATTTTTTTATCAGCATCCTATCATACCCTAGATAAGAAGATCTCAGAAGTGAACTTGGTCTCGGGTAAGGCATAAAACAGAGCTGGGTCAATTAATTCCCGACTTCACTTCCCAAACCAAAACATAACTCGCAGGAGTCCATATTCACAGCAGGCTTCCTGTCAGGCGAGTGTTTCACACTCAAGTACTGACATATCCTGCTGTGAGATGCTGTGCTATTTGTTTTCTTTTCTGCTTGTTCTGGCTTAGCTTCACATTTCCACAAGCATTTTAATACATGTGCAGAAAGCACTGATATGTTACATTTCGGCCTGTCTATGGATTGGAGGCATCACATGGACCAGAAGTCACCCAAGATAACCTGACTCAGCTCTAAGACAAAGAAATTGGTTTTCTGGTATATCACAGGAGTAGGGAATTGCGCAGGGTTAGTGATCATTAGAAAGAGAAGTGAAAAAAAGATTTTAACATTAATCTTTCCTCAGATGACCAATAAACATTTTCACTTTAAGGACTCAATCCACCCTGCTCTAACACAAATGAAAGGAAAAGACAAAATAAAGGGACAATATATATCCAGGGCCGTCTTTATTATTGATTGGACCCTGGGCAAACATTTTCTTGGGCCCCCCCATGCAATTTTGCTCTCCACCCCCCAGGAGATCAGTAGTATGCAGGGCGGTGTACAGAGGTCAGTAGTATGCAGGGCAATGTACAGGGGTCAGTATTATGCAGGGCAGTGTACAGGGGTCAGTAGTGTGCAGGGCAGTATACAGAGGTCAGTAATATGTAGAGCAGTGTACAAAAGTCAGTAGTATGTAGGGCAGTGTACAGAGGTCAGTAGTATGTAGGGCAGTGTACAGAGGTCAGTAGTAGGTAGGGCAGTGTACAGAGGTCAGTAGAATGTAGGGCAGTGTACAGAGGTCAGTAGTATCTAGAGCAGTATACAGAGGTCAGTAATATGTAGAGCAGTGTACAGAGGTCAGTAGTAGGTAGGGTAGCGTACAGAGGTCAGTAGTAGGTAGGGTAGCGTACAGAGGTCAGTAGTAGGTAGGGTAGCGTACAGAGGTCAGTAGTAGGTAGGGTAGCGTACAGAGGTCAGTAGTAGGTAGAATAGTGTACAGAGGTCAGTAGGATTTAGAGCAGTGTACCAAGGTCAGTAGTAGGTAGAGCAGTGTACAGAGGTCAGTAGTATGTAGAGCAGTGTACAGAGGTCAGTAGTAGGTAGAGCAGTGTACAGAGGTCAGCAGTAGGTAGGACAGTGTACAGAGGTCAGTAGTAGGTAGGGCAGTGTACAGAGGTCAGTAGTAGGTAGAGCAGTGTACAGAGGTCAGTAGTATGTAGAGCAGTGTACAGAGGTCAGTAGTAGGTAGAGCAGTGTACGGAGGTCAGTAGAATGTAGTGCAGTGTACAGAGGTCATTAGTAGGTAGGGTAGTGTACAGAGATCAACAGTAGGTAGGACAGTGTACAGAGGTCAGTAGTAGGTAGGGCAGCGTACAGAGGACAAGGGGCTGAGATGGAACAATGGGGGGGGCAGCATGGCACAGTAAAGGGGGCCAGGAGAGTGCAGGGAGTGAGGGCAATGTACAGGGGGGTCAGGAGTGTGCACATTAGGGGGGTCAAGAGGAAAGGGTACAGGGGGTGGGAGGGCACAGTATAGGGGTCAGGCGGGCACAGTTCAGGGGCTGGGAGGGCACACACCACGGCGGTCAGGAAAAAAAGTACGGGGGATTGGAGGGCACAGTACAGTGGCTGGGAGGGCACATACCAGGGGGTTCAGGAGGGAAGAGTACAGGGGGTGGGAGGGCACAGTACAGGGGCTGGGAGGGCACATACCAGGGGGTTCAGGAGGGAAGAGTACAGGGGGTGGAAGGGCACAGTATAGGGGCTGAGAGGACACGCAGCAGGGGGTCAGGAGGGCACACACCAGGGGGCAGTATAAACCTGGAGGCAGTGAAAATCATTATTCCCATTGTCAGCTAACATACAGCACTTCTATGCTAAGCTGCAGTAACTAATCAGACTTAGCATAGAGGTGCATGCAAGCTAATCCATGATGTACTTCTACTGTAGATGAGTTTACCTCCAGAGTCCGGACTCACTAGCACAGGACTTGGCTCCCTCTGCTCAGCTCGCTATCACATTCCCCTCATCCCGGCGGGCTTGATCTCATAGGTGGTTGGGCACATCCCGATCCATCCCACGCAAACATCAATAGCCAATGTCCCTTCAGGAGAGCGCATTCAAAACAACGGGGGAGAGACTCGAGCGAGATAGGGGGAGGTACAGGGGTGGAGATTCAGTCCGTGCAGAGACAGTGGGCAGCAATCCCTTACACTGTGGTACAGTGATCAGCGATGTGCCATGCCGTGCCAATCGCGGCTCTGATTTTTGACAGTTGCCGAGTATAGCCAGTGTGGGCTCTACGGGCAGATGCTTTGGGCCCCTCAACAATGAATAGGCCCTGGGCAGCTTCCCCTTTTGCCCTGCAGTAAAGACGCCCCTGTATATAGCCAGTGTATGTATGTGTCCTGGTACTGGCTATAGAAAATTAACAGATGGGGTCGATATGTAAAGCCTCGTACACACGATTGGATTTTCCGACTGGAAATGTGTGATGACAGGCTGTTGGTGGAAAATCTGACCGTTTTTACGCTTCATCGGACAATTGTTGTCGGATTTTCTGCAGATAAATGTTGGATGGCAGGCTTTAAAATTTTCCGCAGACAAATGTCTGTTGTCGGATTTTCTGATCGTGTGTACACAAGTCCATCAGACAAAAATCCAAAGTACAAACACGCATCCTTGGAAGCAAGGATGAGCCAGAAGCGGTCGGTCTTGTAAACGAGCGTTCGTAATGGAGAATTAACATTCGTGACGCGGCAAATTATGAAATCTCCAAATGCAGCACACATTCTCTTGTTTTTTAATGGGATAATAATGAAGCTGCTTTGCTGGTTATACTGATGGAGTTATGGCAAACAAATTTTCAAAGGCTTTTTCTTTCTAGTGAAATCAAGAATAATATTATTATGCTTGTTATTTTTTTTTGGTGCAAGTTACTACAACACCATTATCCCATAGTCTTTAAGATCAAAGATACAACTACTGTATGTTGGTGTCCCTTGTTAATTTCACATTGTATTTTTTACAATGTAACTGCCTACTCCCAAACTGTCATTTGAAGTAAAACACATAGCCAAGTATTATTCTCCACAATTTTTTAATTGTGCATTAAAAAAAATAAAACAAATAAAATTATACATACTATCTGCCAATAGAACTTAACCAAAAAGTGCATTCTATGCATCCAAAAATATCCTATCAAAAATATAACTAATCAAATCATTATTATTCAACCAAAAAATAAAATAAAAGCCTCATGCATGTGTCCTGCTTCTTAATATAGGGGGTCAACAATGACAAGAGTTGGTGAAAGCAGGGGTCCGTCATCAGGAGATAATTCCAAAAATCAACCAGATTATTCTCCTGGAGCTCCCGCAGCAAAGGCATATAACATATTGACATATATGACATATGACATATATGACATATTGGTCACGATTAATAAAGCAACCAATTTTTGGTCCAATAAATCCTCCTATTCCTGGACTGGACTTGGGTCAAAGCAAAACTCCAAGGCCAATAATAAATAACACGTTATCGCCTCCGATTCCGCAACATGGCTGGTTGACGAACGGCCGTTCAGAAACAAACTGAAAAGTGCGAAATGAAAAGCGCGAATCAAAACTCACCAAACCTCTACTAACATGAAATTAGCAGAAGGAGCACAAAGGGTGGCGCCTGACAATTGAACTTCCTCTTTTTCGGCTCGTAGTACGTCTAGTACGTCACTACTCTTGTGTCTGTTGGCCGACAATTGCGTACCGTTTGTATGCAAGACAAAATCCAGGCAAACACCTTCGGACAAAAGTCTGAGGCTTTGTCTGTGGAAAATCTGATTGCGTGTACGAGGCTTTAGTGTATATTAATGCCAATATGAACCCAAAACAGAAATATCAGTTTTTTGCATACTGGCCCTGTTCAATGTCATGGTGTAAGCTCACCTTTACTCATATTTTCATAGGTGTTAAGAGTGGGGAAGTGGGGCGAGTGGTCTGGCCACAAACTAGAGGAATCTGTCCCAGCCTGAACATGTCAGAGAACTGCAGCACAACAGTTCCCACAATCTACCTGAAGTTGTGCATTGCTGTCCAGTTTTCATCCAATTCAGTTTCTTACAATGCGTGCAAACTCCCATTCCCCACTGCCCAGTCAGCCTCCCTAAATAAGACATCATTCAATCAATAGATGTGGTCTTTCCTATTCTGAAGATAAACAATGTTCACAGTTACATATATCAAATAAATGGGGTCACCTGCAACACACCTTTATATGGAAGAATTGGAGGGAGAGGTGAGATAATAAGAACCAACCTTGGCCTGCCCACGGAGGACTTGACAGGGGAGGTTCATTCCAGACTATAAATTGTTGATTGGAAACTCCCTCTATTGCATCCGTCTATAAGTGAACTTGCCTTCTCCTTGAAAGTTATCTCTCTTTCTGCTGGTTCAACATGCTGGTATGTAAAATGAGTGTTTTTGAATCCAGTTGGAATAAGCAATGCGTTTGCTTTTTCTAATGTTTGGCCTGCAATCTTCTTTACTCAGATCAAACACTAGTCATTCTACCGCAGTCAGTCTTTGGCTGTATGTTTTCCAACCAATTCCACCATTTTTTGTTGAATAACTCCTGCATCCCAGCATCCATTACAGTCTCTTGAACACCTCCTATGGGGAAAACAATCCATGTAAGCCCCTGATATATATGTTTTCTGCACATTGGGTATGTTTAGGTCACAATGGATTTTCCATTATTTTTTTATACACTATTTTTATATGCAGCAGTGTGGTGTTGAACTGATGATTCCTTCAGGCCATTGGTGACCCCAGTGGTCCTGCGGGCCTGGGTCTGACGGTTCTGCCCACCAACTATGTCTTATGTGCATTGCTGTATGAACATATATGAGCTCTAATGCTGTTTTTGTATTATAGAACATTCTTGTACTTGTATATGGGCATCCCTGAAGAAGAATGAAAATCCCTACTGTCAAAACGCGTTCGCTGTCTCTATAGTCTGCTTATCATGGTCAAGGACATAATTCACAATTAGTACTGTGTTGTTTATATACACTGTATATAAGCCGCAAACATTTTATGTTTTTTTTCATTTTTTAATATAAAGTACAATTTTTTTATATTTTATACCTTAGCGTTCCAATAAATCAATCTAACTCTGGAACAAAAATGATATAATTGCCACTATTATCAAGACATTCTGCTCCACTGTACAATATGGCTATACATATAGCGTACTTTAATGAAACCATCCTACCTAGAGGCCATCTGCCATATCTTCCAGTCCATTAAATCATTTAATACTGTGGGCTGATACAATGGTTTAAAAATATTCCTAATATATATATATATATATATATATATATATATATATATATATATATATATATATATATATATATACATTTTTAAAAACCTTAATATAATTAGTTTTAAATCAGAAACACAGAACCTCATTGATATCCAATTACACCAGCACGATTGAGAACCGCGATAGGCTTACTTGCATATGGTTTATGATGTTGCATCCCTCAGTACTCTCATTTGTATTTGTTTGCCATATTCCTAATGTGGGGGTTTTCATGGTTTGAGACCCTACTCTTATCCTATGGTAGATATTGTTAATTTCTTGACTTATCTGGTTTATCATTCTCCATTTACATGACTGTACAATGTATGTGGCATTTTTCTTTTGCGTTTGTTGTATTTCTTTCAAAAACATTTAATAAAATGTTTATGCAAAAAAAATTAAAAAAAAGAAGAACAGAACCTCTTTCTTTGGAAACCACAAATTGTCATTTTATGACCTTTCAGGTAAAAAAAGTGTCATTAATTAATTAAACATACTGTATCTTTAAAGTTGTCACCTGGAAACATGACGTAAAAGTGTTCTCTTTACATGGAACAAAACAAGGGCATGCATGTGTCTTTTTGAAAATAAATGTTACTCATTCAGTACGGTATTTTTTATGCATCACCTGACCAATTTCATATATTGGGGGGAAATCATTGTAATATTCATATGTGAATAATCCCATAAGAACTTGCCATTCAGTCACTATTTTTATTTATAATTTGTTATTATTATACAAAAGTAGCAGGGTTTCCAAGTTTTGTGTGGCATGAATGAGGTTATTGTTCTGAAGTTGATATGGGTCAGAGGACAGCAATTAATAACCATTTAAGGATTACACCAAGGAATATGTTCTTTCCTCCTGACACTTCTCAGACCAGGTCCTTCATCGCTTAGTTGTGATCAACACACATTCAGATCTCCATGTGTTTCTGATTTAGGGGCCAGCGTGGGAACTTTAGTAACCATTTTCTTCTTCTTCCCTTCACCCTTGTCATTTTTTTCTCCAAGCCAGAAGTTTGACAGTTGTAGCTGACTGTCGGGAACAAAGTGGTGACTGATGAACAGAACTTAGCCTTGAACCTTCCATTCCTTGGAGAATAAGGTCCTTACAGGCATGGGGCTCCTAAACCCACTACCCGCTGGCCTGACCGCCTCCTTTGCCTTCACTTAAACTTATGTTACTACAAAACCAAATAGAAGTTGGCAGTTCTGCTCTGTTCATGTTTCTTGCCCACTGTTCATGGAGAGGAGGTCACAGAGTTCTACAGGTCTGGTTTTCATAAGTGATGATAATTATGTATGCAGACATTTGCGCCTGTGTCATGGCAGGTACAAATTAACACAATGGAGATGTTCCTTATTTCATTCACAGAACTGGAATGATCAACGTAGGACATTTATGCTGTCAATATATTTCCTACCATCATTTAAAATTCTCATAGAGCTGATGGCACTTTTTAAATATAAGTATACCATCAACCATAATATACACATAATGCTAGATTCACAAAGCTATTCTCTTGTTCATTTGTTACTTCTCTGATACTGTACCAAATTCACCTCATAACTTAGATCTCAATTCAAAAACACACATAACAAGCTTTATTTAGTAAGCTCTGTAAATTGTCATAATTTACCATTGCCAATGCTAAATACTGTATATCACTGTCAGTGTTGATTTGTCATCCCGTATAATAAAACTATAACAAAATTACTGTAAAAGTCAATGCACAAAGGTTAGACCCTTAAAATAACACAAGGGTGATAACTGGGAACTTTTTAATAGCTGGAGAGAAAGAAAAGGAGCTATTTGAACTGGTAATAAAAAAACACTTTACAAAATAAAATAAAGATTTATGAAAAATAGGTCTTTCCACAGAATAATGTCCACTTACCATGGAAAAAATAAAGACTGCACAAATTGGTGACATTTATGTTTATAATTTGAACATTTTTAGAAGCAAATTATCATGAGATAGAATAAGTTGTGGTGTTATAACACATCCAACTTAATAAATCAAGCCTATATTGTTGTATTTGACTTAATAATGCAAGAAATTCACAGTCAAAAGGACTACTACCTGATATAGGAATTAACGTGCACCAGTCGTGCAGCATAAAAAAAAATCTGCCAAAAAAATAGGATCATGAGTAAAAGCTTAGAATCCGAACATTTGCAATTAATGCTAGATGATGCAGTTTTGCAAAAATAAAAAAATATATAAACTGCTATGTTATCTCCTTTGAGAGAGGTTATGGCATAAAAAGAAAGTAGGGCGAGGAACTGGACACAAATTTTTTAGACACTCAGAGGGGTAATTTCTATCAACCGGTTGACTTGGTTTAGGCAGCACCACATTTAACCACAGCTGGAAAAACAAAGGTTGTCTAGACTGGAAATCCAAATGTATTTGAACCAATGAGGATGCCATACCAGCGTCTCACAAGTTCAATGTTCTTATTTGGGTTACAACACAAAGACAACAAGCATCTAATGCTTTTCAAGGTCCAAGGACCCCCTTTATCAGGCCTTATAACACTACTGGAGTGTCGGATGGACTCCAGAATGCATATGGGTGGACAAAACTATAGCAGGAGTTAAGCAAATTAACTCCGCCATTGCTTGCCAATGTCAGCAGCAGAATAGTCATTTTTGTGCTGTAACCGAAATAATAAAAACATAGGACTCTTGAGATGTTGGTTTGGCACCCTCAATAACATTATATAAAGCAGCTTTTAGTTGAACAAGCATACATGAATACATGTAACATTCCAGAGCCTATCACAAATCTGTGGTGCATAATTGGAATTTCTGCGGCTCTAACCTTGGGATGCATAGTGAACATATGCTTTCTTTGTAAATAGCCTGTTCACTTTTTTATAAATAATCTCAAATATTTAGATCTATGTGCATGATATCAATATCACGCAGAGGTTGAAAACAGTGTATAATACAGTAGCTCACACATAGCTCAAGCCAGCATAGATTTAAATGTATGTAAAATGATGTATCAATTTTTCTGAAAATGGTGAAAACTGATTTATACTGATAGTAATGAGCCGATTGGATGATTAAGGGTTTTTTTTTGTCTTGGGTAGAAAGAAAGCTGATACAGTGTTGCTTGTAGTAGCTAGTCACATTTAACTGGATTTCTTATGTTGAATATGTGTTGCCCCTTGCCATGGGAGTTTCTTCAGCTCTTAGGACAGGTACATACAGCGGGTATGGAAAACAATAATCCCCTTTAAAATAATCACATTTTGTTGTTTGCAGCCTGAAATGAAGACAAACACAGTTTTTGTTTTATCCAGCTGTATTTACTTTGCAACTTATTACATCCAAGTGAAAGATAACAACACGTCAGAATTCTGTTTTGAAAAAAATAAAAAAGAATCACTGAATTGGAAAAAGCTCCCCCCCCCCTCCTAAAAATGGCTTGTAAACTCAATCAGGTGTAGCTAATCACTTTCTCAATTGACTTTCAACTGTAATCAGCTGTGGTCATTTTCAATAGCTCAGCAGAAAAAGAGCTTTCCTGGAGTATTTCAGTCCCTAGTAGTGCAACTGAAGCAACCAATCAACTATGGGTGGCAAGGCACTGTCAAAAGATCTCCAGGTTAAAGTTGTGGACAGGCACAAGTCAGGAGATGGATACACAAAAAAATTCAAAGGCTTTATCAAAGCCTAGAAGCACAGTAAGATCTATTATGAAGGCCTCGTCCCATGACCCTGTCTTCAGTTCACCGGTTTTCCTACCTTGGACCACTTTTGCAGTAAACCGGGAACATCCTAGTTAGCTGCAGTTTTGCAGTTGCTCTGACCCAGTTTTCTAGACATCACAATTTGGCCCTTTGTTAAAGTCACACAAATCCTTATGCCCATTGTTTCTGCTTCTGCTTCAGCACATTAACTTCAGAGACAACATGTTCACTTGCTGCCTTATATATCCCCCCACTTTCAGATGCTATTGTAACAAGATAATCAGTTATTCACTTTACCTGTCATTGCTCATAATATTATGGCTGATCGGTATAAGTCCTCAGTGCAGGTAGTTTAAAGTAATCAACTTTGTAATCTTATTATAATAGTCTGCATGTACAGATTTTTTTTCCCGCAAACTTGAAACCCTGAAATATTTGACAATTTGGCACCCCTAATTAGTTTTTTTTTTTACAAATAGGGGTTGTATTTAATGTCTTCATGATTTAAGATACAGGCTGCCTTTAATTGCTCTTCTGGGTCTGTAGTACTTGCAGACATGGTCATGCCAAAAGGAACTAAAGCTGCCCTTCGGGATAAGTGTTTTTTTGTGGCATCACTAAGCAGTCAGTACTCCCAGCCTCTGACCCACTTCCTTTTCAATTTAAAATATATATTATTTGTTTTAATATTTACTTGACGAGTGCTGTTCTGCTTGCCTTTATTTTAAATGCTTTACTTAATACCGCTAATAACTATCATTTCATGACTGACTGAAATGCCTGGATGTCCACTATTGGTTGCCTTTGACCCTTAACTAATCGTTGCTCCATCTCTTGAATATCATTAAGTCTTTACAATCATTTTACTATTTAGGTATATCAGAGTTTATTCCCTGCTGCAGACACAACATGTCAAGAGGGAATCAAGTCAAAGAATAGTCAGACCCAACCAAGTAATTAGCATTGCGTGAACCAGCAGCTGAGAGTCCTGTTATTTTCAAAATGAGGTCATTATGTCCCAGAATTCTTTGTCACTGGCATGCAGCAATGGGGAAGAAAATGGGCAATGTGTCTAGGGTGAAATAACATCTTCCTGCAGAGAAAGTTTTATGCATTACAAATAGAAGCTAAGAGGCTTGTGTTTCTTCTGTGCATCCAGAAATAGAACACTAAGAACATTTTTTTTTGTATCTGATTTCAGCCCGTTATGCATCTTCCCTTGCAAAAACACTTTCTGCTGTCACTTAAGATTAGACGGGTTACCCCTCAGAGCTGTAATTACACTTGACACGTAATTATTATGGTTTTTGATGACAAAGTATTTTCCTCCCTGCTTTCTGACTTTCTGCCGCTGAAAGCTGGGAATGTTAAATCTGATTTTGCATATACATCCCAGCCACCCGGTAGCTAGAGGCACAGACCTCCTCCTTCCAGCCTTCGGTCAGCTAGTGATCATTGTAGGACCCTGGATGAATTTGCCATAGCCTGTGGCTTGCCGCTCCAAACGTACACTGGATCACGATAATTATCATTTGGTTTTCTGAGTTGCGTCTCTGTAGGGAATCAGCATGAGCTAAAGGAATCTTCTGCAATGTAAATTTAGTTGAGAATGTACGATCCATATGGCAGATATAAAACTCTGTTTAGTGATATGTTCAGGAATAAAGCTAGTTTTTAATCAACTGCTATGACAGTGACACATTAGGTCTTTGGGCATCCGTGGAACATTAGAGATTTAGGGGCGTATTCATCAATGTCGCATTCGGAAAAAACAGCTGTTTTTCCACAAAATACTGCTTTTTTTAAGGAGCACAATTCATCAAAGTAATATCTACATATTTTATAAGATTACAAAAACATGTACGAACAGGTGTTTCTCCCTTTCGGCCTTGTATTTTGTAAAGTTATAGCTTGGTTGATTGCATACTAGGGAATCTGACATTTGGCAAGATCAGTTATGAAAGTCTCATATATATTTCTACCAGCAATTATAATAGGATAATGTAGCTCTCAAGCAACACCTGTTGTCTTTCTAGAGCAGCGTTTCTCAACCATTTTTTCAGTAATGGTACTCTATGGAAGCATGCAAATCCCAAGGCACCCCAGG
Organism: Lithobates clamitans; assembly: GCA_037952925.1. Lineage (NCBI taxonomy): Eukaryota > Metazoa > Chordata > Amphibia > Anura > Ranidae > Lithobates > Lithobates clamitans. The sequence goes on along the minus strand of JBBGZY010001049.1, from coordinate 1,137,261 downwards.
TGAATTGCACCTTCTTTTTTCCTGGAAAAATTGGGCTTACATATGGTGGTAGGGTGTCATGCACACATGCATAAGAAAATACAACGGAGCTTGCTTCAATCCTACATATAATCTTGTCAATACGCTGTGTGCATGTAAATGTTTTTATAACAAGAGAGCCACCTGTGTTCTAACAATGTGGGTGGAGCTTGTGTCAAGAAATTGATATACGTACAGAAATGACTCCACCCACCCAGCGGTCAGAGCGGACCTGATAGGGAGCCACAGCACCTAACTGTCCTGGCTTTGCCCTCCATTGGCCAATCAAATGCAGACAGGAAAAGGCTCCTGCCACCGGACATCAGAGAAGACCCGATGGGGAACCGCAATACCCCGTGCTGGCTCCCCTCATGTTTACATCTCTGAATGAAATATTCATAGGTGGCCATACACGGCACTGACACTAACACTCGCACTAATACTGATGCTAAAAATAAGACCTTTTCTTTTCCTACCTGAAACGCACTGACACTAACAATGATAATGTTACTAAGGCTTAACCATTTCCCCTGTCCACACATGTAGGGGGGATGGAGGAATCAGTTTCTGCTTTGTGATTTCATTCGGACAAGAGGACTCCTCTGCTGTCAGAATACCCTGGTCAGCAGTTCTAGCCGATCGGCTGCAAGCCGCTAATTGACAAAAGTTTTCAACTGTCCTGTTTGATAGAAGTAAATCTTTAGACCGACTTCTATCAAGCAGGATAGCCATAGATGGATCGAAATTTGGCTGGTCCCTGCTGAACCGGACAAATTTTAATAAAGCTATGTGCAGCCTAATGCCCCGTACACACGGTCGGACATTGATCGGACATTCCGACAACAAAATCCATGGGTTTTTTCCGACGGATGTTGGTTCAAACTTGTTTTGCATACACACGGTCGCACAAAGTTGTTGGAAAATCTGATCGTTCTGAACGCGGTGACGTAAAACATGTACATCAGGACTATAAATGGGGCAGTAGCCAATAGCTTTCCTCTCTTAATTTATTCTGAGCATGCGTGGCACTTTGTGCGTTGGATTTGTGTACACACGATCGGAATTTCCGACAACGGATTTTGTTGTCGGAAAATTTTATAGCAAGCTCTCAAACTTTGTGTGTCGGAGAATTCCCATGGAAAATGTGTGATGTGTGATGGAGCCCACACAGGGTCAGAATTTCCGACAACAAGGTCCTATCACACATTTTCCGTCGGAAAATCCGACCGTATGTACGGGGCATAACACTGACTCTAAAACTGATGCTAAGCTAAATCAAGCCCTGATCTAACTATTTTATTTTAAATTTACACCCCCTTCCTGCCCAGACCATTTTCAGCATTCAGCGCTGTCACACTTTGCATGACAATTGCACGGTCATGCTACACTGTAACCATGTGAATTTTTTATCAAACAGAGCTTTCTTTTGGTGGTATTTAATCAGTTCTGGGTTTTTTATTTTTTCCTGAAAAAAAAAAAGACAGAAAATTTTGAAAAAAAAAAAGTTTTCTTAGTTTATGTCAGTAAATTTTGTAAATAAGGAATTTTTCTCCTTCACTGGTGGGCGCTGATGAGGCAGCACTGATGGGCACTGATAGGCTGCATTGATGGGCACTGATGAGGTGGCACTTATGGGCAATGATGAGGTGGCATTCATGGGCACTGATTAGGTGGCACTGATGAGGAGGCACGAATTTGATGCACTTATGGGCATTGATAGGTGGCACTGATATGTGGCACTGATGAGCACTGATAGGCAGCACTGGGTGGCAATGGTGGGCACTGATGGATGGCACTGGTGGGCACAGATAGGCGGCACGGATAGGCGGCACAGATGGGTGGCACTGATGGGCACTGATGGGCCTTGATGGGTGTCATTGATGGGCAGCAGTGATGGGCATTGATGGGCAGCTGTGATGGGCATTGATGGCAGCAGTGATGGACATTGATGGGCAGCAGTGATGGGCATTGATGGGCAGCACTGATAGCCAGCACTGACTGGCATCACTAATGACCACTGATTGCTTGCTCTTGTGGGCACTGATTGCTGGCAGTGGTGGGCACGCATTACTGGCACTGGTGGGCACTTATTGCTGGCACTGTGGAGGCTTTATTGTAATCAGGGCTTTATTATAATCAGGGCTTTGTTGATGATCAGTTCCCTGATTACATACCTAGATGTCCTCTGTGAGGAGATGCTGCTGATTGGCTCTCCTCTCCTCACACTCTGTCAGTGTGAGGCGAGGAGCACCGATTACCGGCATCTCCGTGTTTACATGTGACTGGCTGTGATTGGACAGAGCCGATCACATGGTTAAAAAGCCAGAGATCGGGGTCATGTCATGTCCTAGCAACACAGCGCGGCCGCGATCACCATGCTACATGCCCCCGCGAGAGCGGCCGCCCTCGGAAGTAGTCATATGGTGTCCACCCAGAATAAGAGCCGCACCTCCCAGCTGTCATTTGACGGAGGGTGGCGGCAAGTGGTTAAACATTGTATCTTTTTTTTTTTCCATAGTGGAGAAAAAGTAGGGGCAGGTACTAAAGCTGGCCATGCACTCTTTGAAGTCTGGGTGGTCCAGCAGGGTCCAGGCAAATTTTAATCAGTGTGTAGGCCTCCCTGCTCAACAAAAGTTGATTGTTTAATCGATTTCTGTCAAAGGGAAATGTTGGAAATTTTTAGGGGATCAGCAGCTGCACCCAATCTGCTACAGCTTCTAATCAGTATATTATGACAGTGGGTGTCACTGTCATGATTGGAATATCCTGGTGGGGGAAGGGGAAGGGGAATTCCTCCATCCACCTTGTGTATGGCCAGCTTAACACTAGTGATCACTGTGATAGCTGGTCTTACCAGCTCCCCCATTTTTTCTCTGAGACTAGGAGCTGTCGATGACACTTCCATAATGTGTTACACTGTTGTAAGGGGTGCCAATGGCTCACACTGCTGTCTCTCAGCCAGTCAGGAAGCATTGGTGCACATCGTTAAATCTGGCTCAGGTAAGTATTGGGGTGGCCGTGGGGGGAGCTGCATACTGAAAGTTTTTTTACCTTCATGCATAGACTGCATAAAGGCTGGAATATGTAACGATGTAACACCCTGGAATATGTAAAGTACACTACGCAATACATACTTCTGAATACTGCGTTTCTGTATGTTGTTCTGTTCGTTGTGTACTCCCACAGCACCAGTGTATCCACACCTCCAAAAGCACAAATACTGTTTGCCCTCCTAATCCCAGGAAAAAAGTATTCTAAACAGCAGGGATGGGCTGAACCATTGCAATAAAGTTTTTATGCATTTTTACACTGTATGCAGTTTGAAATAAGACAGTTCAGCTCTTTGAGGGCACATGGGTGTAAGGTCTACATGCTTTAATCATTTATATTTTGTATAATAACAATATAAATTTTGAGCCATGGGGTTTTTTCAATACTATCTGTTTAATATTAATACATTTGCCTTCCCTTTGTCCCCAGTCACCAACTCTAAATTAGTTTAGCTAATCCAAACCCTATTCAAGTCAATTGGAGCTGAATCTTTCAAATCAATTCTGACCATTTTCAAGGCTAAGAGGCAAGAGGTTGTCAAACAGAGGGCATTGGGGAGCTGGGCACTGTGGGACATGCTCCAATGCAAAAAAAAATTTAATTCTCTTTAGCGGGGAGCAGCTTTTTTTATAATAACCTCCCTGGCGGTATTCCCGAGTGTGGCTCGGGGTGAAATTTCAGTACCATTAGCGTTAACCCCAAGCCACACTCGGGATTACATCGCAGGATCCTGGAAGAGGTTACTTACCTTGTCCCCACGATCCCCACGATGTACTCCCGCTGTGTCCGGCGGCCAGATCTTCCGCCTGATGCTCTGTATGTTCCGGCTCTGTTCCCTGCGAGCATTGCGACGCATAGGGGCGAAACCGGCGGCCATTTCAAAATGTATAAAACACAACACACAGGCAATACATTGTAATCTTTTAGGATTACATTACTGTATCAAATCATTTGACCTCAGTTTGTCCCTGGTGTTTTGTCCAGTGCCCTGCCTGCAGTTTTACTGTTCTTTCTGCCTGGAAACTGGAGAAAATCCATGGCATCCAAAAAGCGTGCCTCTACATCAAAAGAGGTTTATGACCTGCTTGAAAACAGCAATAGTGATTCAGAATTACTTGCAGAATTGAGTGATAGTGATTTGTGGGAAAATTCATCATCAGACACAGAAAGTGATTTCAGTGACGATTCTGCGACTGCGCTCAGTGATGTGCGGACTTGATGCTCTATTGACTGCGGTACGGATCACGCAGCGCCCCCAAGATTCCCATTTACTGGAGCACCTGGTATGAAAGTAAACGTTGAAGATGACAAACCCCTGGCATACCTGCAACTATTTCTGACCAATGAGGTTATTGAAAAAATAGTTACAGAGACAAACCGGTACCAAGAGCAACAAGCTACTATGCATCGGGAAGTTCTCAAGAAGTAGAAAGTGGGAACCAGTGACCAAAGATGACATTTGGAAATTTCTGGGCCTAATAATACTTCCGGGAGTGGTGGGGAAACCCCTGCAGAAGTGGTGTTGGATAACTAACAAATTACTTGGCACTCCATTCTTTGGCACGGTCATGTCAGAGTACAAATTTTCCCTGATAATGAAATATTTGCACTTCAAAACAATGAAAGAATTTGATGAAACTACTCATCCAGCACCAAAACTCAAGAAAATTTGGGAAGTATATCAAATGATTCTGAACAGAGCTATGTGCCAGATAGAGATATTAGCATAGATGAAAGTCTAATGGCCTACAAGGGAAGGCTCAGCTGGATACAATACATTTCGTCAAAGCGAGCACGATTCATGCTATGCGAATCGTCAACTGGCTACACTTGGTATTCTGTCCTATACACTGGAAAGGAACAACATTCAACCTAAAATACAGCAACTATAGAATGGCAGCATCTTCCGACAACTTTTACACATCTCCTGAACTTTATGAGTTTCTTCTGCAGAACAAATCGGATGCCTATGGAACTGTTGGGGCTAACTGGTGTGACATGCCACCAATGTTTGGCAATAAGAAGCTGAAGACTGGAGAAATGGTTGCCTGGCAGAAAGGCAAAATGATGGCACTGCGATGGCGTGACAAAAAAGATGTGTGCCTAATGAGTACAGTCCATATTACCTCCACTGTTATGGTATGCACAAAAGGTGGGAAAGAAATTATGAGGCCACAAGTAGTGATAGACTACAATAACACCATGGTAGGCGTTGACAGAGCCAACCAAGAATTGACATTCTATCCAGCAATGCGGAAACAACAAAAAAAAGTACTACAAGAAGATCTTCAGGCATCTTCTTGAGCAATGCTAGTGGAATGCCTACATTCAGAAGGCTGTCTGAAAACCCACCTCTCCCACCCACACTCCTCAATCAGCTGGACGTTGAAGGTATTTAATCCAAGTATCCCAAACGTTGTCAAACCCAGCAGACCTGTCTTTCAACGTAGAGACCAGCTTTTCATTGAGTGTGATCCATGCCAGCTTGCATTTCATAACAGCTAGATCTATCACTGGTTTATTCCAGGTGGTCGCTATGGCGATTTTTGCTGCAAGAGACATAAAATAGATTAAGGTTTGAGCATGCTTGGGAGCATCAGCGACAGGCTCATTAAGAAGAGCCACTCTGGTTTTTTTTTTACTATATTCACTATTGTCACAGAATAGATCAGTGTGTAAACTCTTATCCAAAACTGGTGCACTTTGGTGCAGGTCCACCATGTGTGGATCATCATACCAGCCTGACCGCACCTCCAAAAACACAAAAAGGAAGTCCCCTGGTACATTTTTGAGAGGCGGTCTTGCACCAGGTATCATCTATAGAGTAACTTATACTCTACCTCCACAGGGCTGTATTCATGATGCTCTTACACGATCGAGGAAACCAAGTTCACCAGTCAATCAAATCAATCTCCTCCCCTAAGTCCCGTTCCCAAGCTAGCATATAAGGCAATTTTGCAGTCGGATAAACAAACAACTTGTTCAGCATTGAGATGCCCCCCTCTGAGTCTCTCAATGGAAACATCTGGGTTTATATGCCGCACATGTAGTGATATCAGCTGTAGCCCTCCGCAATGAACACAAAAAATGCAGGATCTGTTGCAAGCGAAATGTTCAGATGGGAGCATCTGCACCTGCTGCACAAACTAGGAAACAGGACGAATTCTCTTGTGGTCAAGAAAGTGACCTATTCTATACAGGCCTTTATTGATCCACCACTGGAAGTCCTGTAGACACAAAACAGGCTGAAATGTGGGATTAAGAAATAGGGGGGCTACAAGATGAATCCCAGACTTGCATAGAATGGGAAAGCAAAGGACACAGGATCGACTGGAGCTGTCTAAATGGGATCCACATCGAAAGATCAATAGAAAGGGGCCCGCAAGCCTGCGCCCCTAGGGTAACCCACTCCGGTCTATATGAAAAGGAATAAATTTGAGCTAGCTGGGCCACCTGCGCTGTTCTATAATACTGTTTAAGGGACCTGCCAAATTTCATCTGATATGGATTTTAAAGTTTAAGCCCACATTAAAAAAAGAGAAGGAACTGTGAGGTCACCCATACCATTCCAAATGTTCTTAACATGGGGAGGTTACCTTGTCAAGGGTGAAACCCCTGGCAAAGCACCTTGTCCCCATGTTGATGAGGACTAGGGCCTTTTCCCCACAATCCTGGCCTGATGGTTGTGGGAAACTGTGGTTGGGAATTATCAGAATCTTAAGGCCCTCTTAAAAATAAAGGGGGCCCCAGATACTGCACCTTGGGGCCCTATCCTTTTTACCTAATACTGACTGAGCCCCCAGTGGTTGGGACCATGTAATTCTTTTATTTTAGTCATTTTTTTTTAAATTTTATAAGTTAAATCTTTGCAAATCTTTATTTAAGTTAAATAAAATATAAAATTATTATACTTTGTAGTTTTGTCTTCTAGGACTCCCAGCTCTGAACTGCACTTTTTCACACAATTTAATAAACCTTTGCTAGATGAAAAGCATGATGAAAATTACAGTGTTTGCAATGTTTAGAATCTGAAGTCACTGAATTATAAAAAATCTGTAGGAATGTTTTTCCTTCCCATGATGGCAGATTCCTTTTGTCTGGCCACACATGTTTGCCCCAGTCTTCACCTTTTCACTAGCATCCCAATACTGCATCATCTAGCAGTCAAAGTCAAGTAAAGCTGACAACAGCCATTTATCATCTTGTAAGACTAGACTCCCAAATAAAACCCATTTCTCCTATTTTCCCCCTTTAAATGCAGAGGAGGGGTTCTCTAAATCAATTGAAGATGTTATCTTAAAGGGAAGCAAAACATCTGATTAAAGGATTACAGTTGTGCTCTGCAAGGCATGCTCCCAGCCTCAGTTCTACACATGTTGTAATTATCTCCAGGCCACAGCCATGGAGTAGTTGCCTTCCCCAGGGACTGAACAATCTTTGAATCTGCAACCAGTCAGGTAAACCTTCCCCCCAACCCCCATATCATATGGATCTTAAAACCTGTGTTACTGGTCAGCTCCACATTTAGACACTTGGGTAGTCATAAAATCTAGACCTATTGGTGGTGGTATAGAGGAAAACATCAATGTTACTGAGAAAGTGCTTGTTTTTTAGCAACTCTTTTTTTTTGTTCTTTTGGATGTTCAAGTACAATAACCTATTTTAATCAAATTATTATAATTTAGCGAGGCTTTCACGTGCAAATAAAAACAGCCTGTGCTGTCTGTGATACTTTTTTAAATATTTGCACTAATACTGTATATACAGTACTGTTCAAAAGTTTTAGGCAGGTGGGAAGAAATGCCGTAAAGTAAGAATGCTTTAAAAATATATATATTTTAATTGTTTATTGTAATCACTATACAAAATTAACAAACAAAAGTAAAATCTAAATTAAATCAATTTTTGGTGTGACTACCCTTTGGCATCAATTCTTAAACTTACACACTTTGGATACTTGCACAAAGTCAGGGATTCTGTAGGATTAGTTTCAGGTGTATGATTAACCAGTTATACCAAGCAGGGGCTAATGATCATCAATTTTTTATGTAGGTTAAAAACACAGTCATTCGCTGAAATAGCAACAGCTATGTAGGAAGCTTAAAACTGAGTGAGGAACAGCCAAACTCTGCTACTAAGGTAAGGTTGTGGAAGACCATTTCATGTCACAAGTCATACACCATGGCAAGACTGAGCTGAGCCACAAGGTAGTTATACTGCATCAGCAAGGTCCCTCCCAGGCAAAGATTTTGAAGCAGACTGGCGTTTCAAGATGTGCTGTTCAAGCTCTTTTGAAGAAGCACAAAGAAACGGGTAAAGTTGAGGACTGTGCTTTCTGCCCTTCGACATCGGAAGGGATGAATTTGTGGAAGAATTGCAGCCAAAAAGCCATACCTCTGGCGTGGAAACAAGGATAAGCAACTCAACTATGCATGAAAACATAAGAACTGGGATGCAGAAAAATGGCAGCAGGTGCTTTGGACTGACGAGTCAAAATTTTAAGTGTATGCAGGCAACAGTGAAGCATGGTGGAGGTTCCATGCAAGTTTGTGGCTGCATTTCTGCAAATAGAGTTGGAGATTTGGTCAGGATCAATAGTGTCCTCGAGGCTGAGAAACACAGGAAAATACTTATCCATCATGCCATACCATCAGGGAAGAATGTGATTGGCCTCAAATTTATTCTGCAGCAGGACAACGACCCCAAACATGCAGCCAATGTCATTAAGAACTATCTTCAGCATAAAGAAGAAAAAAGGGTCTTGGAAGTAATGGTTTTCCACCACAGAGCCCTGATCTCAACATCATGGAGCCTGCCTGGGATTACATAAAGAGACAGAAGAATTTGATGCAGCCTACATCCACAGAAGATCTGTGGTTAGTTCTTCAAAATGTTTGGAAGAACCTACCTGCCGAGTTCCTTCAAAAACTGTGTGCAAGTGTACCTAGAAGAATTTATGCTGTTTTGAATGCAAAGGGCGGTCAGCCAAATATTGATTTGATTTGGATTTCTATTCTGTTCACTTTTCATTTTGTTAATTTATAAAAAAAAAAAACTATTAACGCTTCTATTTCTGAAAGTATTCTTGATTTGCAGCATTTTTTCACACCTGCCTAAAACTTTTGCATAGTAGTGTAACTTTCAAATTTTTTCGAGGTCTTTCCTACTTCTCAGTCTAAGCAATACTCATACTGTATTTCACATGTTTGAGGTGAAATACAATCACTACAAACAAGCAAATAAAATTACAAGAAACAACAGTAGTTATGAGAGTAAACTTTTGTTTGAAATAATAATAGAAGTTTAGTAAACTTTATTTCAGGTTCCTACTTGCTTTTAGTTTTGAGTGCTTACTGCACATACACCATGCGGAAATGTGTCAGAATAAAGGTCACATGACCACAGAGAGGAAGGAGAACCCGTCTTCATTATTTACACTATTTTGGCCATTCCTTCTCTTCATTCGGTCACCGATATTGCTGGTTCATACGCGGATCCGTGAGATACGTTCCATGGGTGCTGGATTTCACATCTTCTGACCCGATCACGCTTGAAGAACACAGCGATGTGGTAGCCATCCCACCAACTCTGCCCGTCTGGGCCCACCTTAACCCAGCACCACCTAAGCCTGATTGACTCCACCTGGCGTATGCCTTGTTGGGTCCACCAATTCCGGTAAGCCTCTTCACTTCTATTGGGTGGTGTATGGACCGTGTCTGATGGAAGATCAATCCTCATATGTAGATTTGCTCTAGAGGACTTTTATATTCATTGATAATGATGGTTTTTGCCAATGTATGACCATTGAATTGCCAAGCCATAGACTGTATTTTTGGGACTTTCTTTAGCGCTACACTTTTCTCGATATTTTGTCTACATTTACACTTGCTGGTTGTGTTAGCTGCTGTGTCCTTCTTCTTTCTTGTGGGAGTGCAGAATTATTGTGTATTTATCCAGAATAAAGTTTTCGCAAGGAAAGGGGGAGTGGTTGATAACATCAGTGCTAAGCTTGTCAGTCAATGTGGCAAACCCACTATATGTTTAGTTTCTTCAGTAAAGACTCATATGCAGGGGGAGGTAACACCTCTTTTGAGATAGATCACAGTGTATTAAATAGAAAATCATCAGCGGAATCCTTATTCAGAGATATTACATTTAACCACTTGCCGACCAGCCACCGTCATTATACTGCGGCAGGTCGCCACTTTCCCGCGAATCGCTGTAGCTGTATGTCGGCTCTTTTGAGAGCCACAGCAAGCACGCGCAATGTCGAGACCCATGCGCGCCTGTTGCACGGCGGGGGACCCGATGCGCGTGGCTGGCGGCCACGAAGTCAATGTAAACAGACAGATCCCCATTCTGACAGGGGAGGAGAGAGAGATCTGCTGTTCCTAGTGATTAGAAACAGTGATCTCTCTCCTCCTTCAGTCAGTCCCATCCCCCCACAGTTAGAAACACCTCTCAGGGAACACATTTAACCCCTTGATCGCCCCCAAGTGTTAACTCCTTCCCTGCCAGTGACATTTACACAGTAACCAGTGCATTTTTATAGCACTGATCGCTGTATATATGTCAATGGTCCCAAAAAAATGTCCGATCTGTCCGCTGCAATGTTGCAGTCCTGCTAAAAATAGCAGATCGCCGCCATTACTAGTAAAAATAAAAATAATAATAAAAATGCCATAAAAATGCCATAAATCTATCCCCTATTTTGTAAACACTATAACTTTTGTGCAATTTTTTTTAATGAAAAATATGTAGAAGAATACATATTGGCCTATACTGATGAAGAAATTTGTTTTTTTATGGATATTTATTATAGCAAAAAGTAAAAAATATTGTGGTTTTTTAAAAATTGTCGCTTTTATAGTGCAAAAAATAAGAACCGCAGAGGTGATCAAATACCACCAACTGAAAGCTCTATTTGTGTTAATTTTGTTTGGGTACAACGTTACACAACCACGCAATTTTCAGTTAAAGCGACGCAATGCCGTATCGCAAAAAATGGCCTGGTCATTAACCACTTGCCGACCGCCTCACGCCTATATACGTGAGCAGAGCGGCACGGGCAGGCAAAATCACGTACCTAGTACGTGATTGCCTTCCCGCGGGTGGGGGGTCCGATCGGACCCCCCCCCTGTGCCAGCTGCGGTCGGCATTTGGTTGGGAGCGATTACAGACGAGGGGGAGACCATCCGATCGTGGCCCCCCCCTCGCGATCGCTCCCAGCCACTGACAAACATCCCCTGCCTCTGTATAGTACACAGAGGCAGAGGATGTGATGTCATCTCTCCTCGGCTGTCAGTTTCCGTTCCAGCGCCGAGGAGAGATGACATGTAAGTAAGTGCACAACACAAACACACACAGTAGAACATGCCAGGCATACATTACACCCCCGATCCCCCCCCGATCGCCCCCCGATCCCCCCCCAATCACCCCCCCCCCCTGTCACAAACTGACACCAAGCAGGTTTTTTTTTTTTTTTTTTTTTTTTTTTCCTGATTACTGCATAGTGTCAGTTTGTGACAGTTAGCAGTGTTAGGACAGTTACTGTAACCCCCCTGTAGGTCTAGGGTACCCCCCTTACCCCCCCTAATAAAGTTTTAACCCCTTGATCACCCCCCCTCACCAGTGTCGCTAAGCGATCATTTTTCTGATCGCTGTATTAGTGTCGCTGGTGACGGTAGTTAGGGACGTAAATATTTAGGTTCGCCGTCAGTGTTTTATAGCGACAGGGACCCCCATATACTACCTAATAAATGTTTTAACCCCTTGATTGCCCCCTAGTTAACCCTTTCACCACTGATCACCGTATAACCGTTACGGTTGACGCTGGTTAGTTAGTTTATTTTTTATAGTGTCAGGGCACCCGCCGTTTATTACCGAATAAAGGTTTAGCCCCCTGATCGCCCGGCGGTGATATGCGTCGCCCCAGGCAGCGTCAGATTAGCGCCAGTACCCCCCCTAATAAAGTTTTAACCCCTTGATCACCCCCTGTCGCCAGTGTCGCTAAGCGATCATTTTTCTGATCGCTGTATTAGTGTCACTGGTGACGCTAGTTAGGAACGTAAATATTTAGGTTCGCCGTCAGTGTTTTATAGCGACAGGGACCCCCATATACTATCTAATAAATGTTTTAACCCCTTGATTGCCCCCTAGTTAACCCTTTCACCACTGATCACCGTATAACTGTTACGGGTGACGCTGGTTAGTTAGTTTATTTTTTATAGTGTCAGGGCACCCGCCGTTTATTACCGAATAAAGGTTTAGCCCCCTGATCGCCCGGCGGTGATATGCGTTGCCCCAGGCAGCGTCAGATTAGCGCCAGTACCGCGAACACCCACGCACGCACCGTACACGCACCATACACCTCCCTTAGTGGTATAGTATCTGATCGGATCAATATCTGATCCGATCAGATCTATACTAGCGTCCCCAGCAGTTTAGGGTTCCCAAAAACGCAGTGTTAGCGGGATCAGCCCAGATACCTGCTAGCACCTGCGTTTTGCCCCTCCGCCCGGCCCAGCCCAGCCCACCCAAGTGCAGTATCGATCGATCACTGTCACTTACAAAACACTAAACGCATAACTGCAGCGTTCGCAGAGTCAGGCCTGATCCCTGCGATCGCTAACAGTTTTTTTGGTAGCATTTTGGTGAACTGGCAAGCACCAGCCCCAGGCAGCGTCAGGTTAGCGCCAGTACCGCTAACACCCACGCACGCAGCGTACACCTCCCTTAGTGGTATAGTATCTGAACAGATCAATATCTGATCCGATCAGATCTATACTAGCGTCCCCAGCAGTTTAGGGTTCCCAAAAACGCAGTGTTAGCGGGATCAGCCCAGATACCTGCTAGCACCTGCGTTTTGCCCCTCCGCCCGGCCCGGCCCAGCCCACCCAAGTGCAGTATCGATCGATCACTGTCACTTACAAAACTCTAAACGCATAACTGCAGCGTTCGCAGAGTCAGGCCTGATCCCTGCGATCGCTAACAGTTTTTTTTGTAGCGTCTTGGTGAACTGGCAAGCGCCAGCGGCGTAGTACACCCCGGTCGTAGTCAAACCAGCACTGCAGTAACACTTGGTGACGTGGCGAGTCCCATAAGTGCAGTTCAAGCTGGTGAGGTGGCAAGCACAAGTAGTGTCCCGCTGCCACCAAAAAGACAAACACAGGCCCGTCATGCCCATAGTGCCCTTCCTGCTGCATTCGCCAATCCTAATTGGGAACCCACCGCTTCTGCAGCGCCCGTACTTCCCCCATTCACATCCCCAACCAAATGCAGTCGGCTGCATGAGAGGCATTTTCTTTATGTCCTCCCGAGTACCCCTACCCAGCGAACCCCCCCAAAAAAGATGTCGTGTCTGCAGCAAGCGCGGATATAGGCGTGACACCCGCTATTATTGTCCCTCCTGTCCTGACAATCCTGGTCTTTGCATTGGTGAATGTTTTGAACGCTACCATGCACTAGTTGAGTATTAGCGTAGGGTACAGCATTGCACATACTAGGCACACTTTCACAGGGTCTCCCGAGATGCCATCGCATTTTGAGAGACCCGAACCTGGAACCGGTTACAGTTATTATAGTTAGTTACAAAAAAAAGTGTAAAAAAAAAAAAAACACAAACAAAAATATAAAATAAAAATAGTTGTCGTTTTATTGTTCTCTCTCTCTCTATTCTCTCTCTATTGTTCTGCTCTTTTTTACTGTATTCTATTCTGCAATGTTTTATTGTTATTATGTTTTATCATGTTTGCTTTTCAGGTATGCAATTTTTTATACCTTACCGTTTACTGTGCTTTATTGTTAACCATTTTTTTGTCTTCAGGTATGCCATTCACGACTTTGAGTGGTTATACCAGAATGATGCCTGCAGGTTTAGGTATCATCTTGGTATCATTCTTTTCAGCCAGCGGTCGACTTTCATGTAAAAGCAATCCTAGTGGCTAATTAGCCTCTAGACTGCTTTTACAAGCAGTGGGAGGGAATGCCCCCCCCCCCAACATCTTCCGTGTTTTTCTCTGGCTCTCCTGTCTCAACAGGGAACCTGAAAATGCAGCCGGTGATTCAGCCAGCTGACCATAGAGCTGATCAGAGACCAGAGTGGCTCCAAACATCTCTATGACCTAAGAAACCGGAAGCTACGAGCATTTTATGACGTAGATTTCGCCGGATGTAAACAGCGCCATTGGGAAATTGGGAAAGCATTTTATCACACCGATCTTGGTGTGATCAGATGCTTTGAGGGCAGAGGAGAAATCTAGGGTCTAATAGACCCCAATTTTTGCAAAAAAGAGTACCTGTCACTACCTATTGCTATCATAGGGGATATTTACATTCCCTGAGATAACAATAAAAATGATTTAAAAAAAAAAAAAAATGAAAGGAACAGTTTAAAAATAAGATAAAAAAATAATAATAATAAAGAAAAAAAAAAAAAAAAAAAAAAAAAGCACCCCTGTCCCCCCTGCTCTCGCGCTAAGGTGAACGCAAGCGTTGGTCTGGCGTCAAATGTAAACAGCAATTGCACCATGCATGTGAGGTATCGCCGCGAAGGTCAGATCGAGGGCAGTAATTTTAGCAGTAGACCTCCTCTGTAAATCTAAAGTGGTAACCTGTAAAGGCTTTTAAAGGCTTTTAAAAATGTATTTAGTTTGTCGCCACTGCACGTTTGTGCGCAATTTTAAAGCATGTCATGTTTGGTATCTATGTACTCGGCCTAAGATCATCTTTTTTATTTCATCAAACATTTGGGCAATATAGTGTGTTTTAGTGCATTAAAATGTAAAAAAGTGTGTTTTTTCCCCAAAAAATGCGTTTGAAAAATCGCTGCGCAAATACTGTGTGAAAAAAAAAAATGAAACACCCACCATTTTAATCTGTAGGGCATTTGCTTTAAAAAAAATATATAATGTTTGGGGGTTCAAAGTAATTTTCTTGCAAAAAAAAATTATTTTTTTATGTAAACAATAAGTGTCAGAAAGGGCTTTGTCTTCAAGTGGTTAGAAGAGTGGGTGATGTGTGACATAAGCTTCTAGATGTTGTGCATAAAATGCCAGGACAGTTCAAACCCCCCCCAAATGACCCCATTTTGGAAAGTAGACACCCCAAGCTATTTGCTGAGAGTCATGTTGAGTCCATGGAATAATTTATATTGTGACACAAGTTGCGGGAAAGAGACAATTTTTTATTTTTTTTATTTTTTTTTGCGCAAAGTTGTCACTAAATGATATATTGCTCAAACATGCCATGGGAATATGTGAAATTACACCCCAAAATACATTCTGCTGCTTCTCCTGAGTACGGGGATACCACATGTGTGAGACTTTTTGGGAGCCTAGCCGCGTACGGGACCCCGAAAACCAAGCACCGCCTTCAGGCTTTCTAAGGCCGTAAATTTTTGATTTCACTCTTCACCGCCTTTCACAGTTTCGGGGGCCATGGAATGCCCAGGTGGCAAAAAAACCCCCCAAATGACCCCATTTTGGAAAGTAGACACCCCAAGCTATTTGATGAGAGGTATAGTGAGTATTTTGCAGACCTCACTTTTTGTCACAAAGTTTTGAAAATTGAAAAAAGAAAAAAAAATTTTTTTTTTCTCGTCTTTCTTTATTTTCAAAAACAAATGAGAGCTGCAAAATACTCACCATGCCTCTCAGCAAATAGCTTGGGGTGTCTACTTTCCAAAATGGGGTCATTTGGGGGGGGTTTGTGCCACCTGGGCATTCCATGGCCTCCGAAACTGTGATAGGCAGTGAGGAGTAAAATCAAAAATGTACGCCCTTAGAAATCCTGAAGGCGGTGCTTGGTTTTCGGGGTCCCGTACGCGGCTAGGCTCCTAAAAAGTCCCACACATGTGGTATCCCCGTACTCAGGAGAAGCAGCTAAATGTATTTTGGGGTGCAATTCCACATATGCCCATGGCCTGTGTGAGCAATATATCATTTAGTGACAACTTTGTGCAAAGAAAAAAAAATAAAATAAAAATTGTCACTTTCCCGCAACTTGTGTCAAAATATAAAACATTCCATGGACTCAACATGCCTCAAAGCAAATAGCTTGGGGTGTCTACTTTCCAAAATGGGGTCATTTGGGCGGGGTTTATGTCATCTGGGCATTTTATGGCCTTCAAAACCGTGATAGGTAGTGAGGAGTAAAATCAAAAATGTACGCCCTTAGAAATCCTGAAGGCGGTGCTTGGTTTTCGGGGCCCCGTACGCGGCTAGGCTCCCAAAAAGTCCCACACATGTGGTATCCCCGTACTCAGGAGAAGCAGCTAAATGTATTTTGGGGTGCAATTCCACATATGCCCATGGCCTGTGTGAGCAATATATCATTTAGTGACAACTTTTTGTAATTTTTTTTTTTTTTTTTTTTTTTTGTCATTATTCAATCACTTGGGACAAAAAAAATGAATATTCAATGGGCTCAACATGCCTCTCAGCAAATTCCTTGGGGTGTCTACTTTCCAAAATGGGGTCATTTGTGGGGGTTTTGTACTGCCCTGCCATTTTAGCACCTCAAGAATCGACATAGGCAGTCATAAATTAAAGGCTGTGTAAATTCCAGAAAATGTACCCTAGTTTGTAGACGCTATAACTTTTGCGCAAACCAATAAATATACACTTATTGACATTTTTTTTACCAAAGACATGTGGCCGAATACATTTTGGCCTAAATGTATGACTAAAATTGAGTTTATTGGATTTTTTTTAGAACAAAAAGTAGAAAATATCATTTTTTTTCAAAATTTTCGGTCTTTTTCCGTGTATAGCGCAAAAAATAAAAACGGCAGAGGTGATCAAATACCATCAAAAGAAAGCTCTATTTGTGGGAAGAAAAGGACGCAAATTTCGTTTGGGTACAGCATTGCATGACCGCGCAATTAGCAGTTAAAGCGACGCAGTGCCGAATTGTAAAAAGTGCTCTGGTCAGGAAGGGGGTAAATCCTTCCGGGGCTGAAGTGGTTAAGGGGGGAAATCATCCGGTCTGTAAGTGGTTAAAAACATAAAGCGGGTTCCTCCTCCAGACCTGTGTACAACAACTGGATGTGTGTTACTTACAATTACTGGATTGTGTTACAATTTTGTAAGCCCAGAGCGTCCACTGATCCAGCAGCACTGTACAGCCATATTAAGTGAAATATTTAAAGCCGGGTAATGATAAAATATAAAAGGAGTAACAAGAACCACTTTTTTTCACAAATCTACTATTTAAACAAAATACTTAAATTGCTCTTAGTTTTAGGTAGAGGCGATCCTGTAATTTATCGTGTTGCTTTTTTTTAGACCGGCCCTGCCATGGTGGAAAAAGGGTTTTGTATCACCCAGGGTTCTTTTTTTTATTTCCTCAGTGGCTGGTAAAACCCAGTTTGGGAGGAATGAAGTCTCAAATCCTTGGCAAGGGCCAGTTCACACCACATGCAATCCAGTGCATTTTTTTCTGCATCAAAATGCATGGAAAGTAGGCTATATGGTTTTCATCGGCATAGTTCACACAAGTGCAGTCAGTTCTGGTGTGTTTCAGTTCCAGAAAAAAAAGTAGAACATGCTGCATTTTTTCTGCATTGAACTGTACTGGAACGTGGTAAAATGCATAAAAAAAATGCACCTGGTTGCACCTAAACGCACCAAAAATGCACTGAAACGCACATGTCCTTATTTAGGGCCAGTTCACACCATAGAAACACAGTCTGGATGCGTTCCAGATGCTTTTCTGCATGTGCGTTCTGGTGTCTTTTTGATGTGCTCCAGTGCATTTATCCCCCCTTTTTTTCTTCATCCTAAATAAGAACATGTGTGTTTCATTGCGTTCTTGCTGTGTTTAGGCGCAATCTGTGCGTTTTTGTTGAGATTTACCATGTCAGTGGTAATTAGTGCAGCTTAACAGTGCCCATCAGTGCTGCCTCATCAGTGCCCATCAGTGGGGCCTCATCGGTGCCCATCAGTGCAGCCTCATCAGTGCCCATCAATGAAGCCTATCAGTGCAGCCTATCAGTGCACATCAGTGAAGAAGAAAAATTATTAATTTACAAAACTGTATAACAGAAACGAAGAAAAAAGGCTTTTTTTTTCAACATGTTTGGTCTTTTTTAGTTTGTTTAGCAAAAAATAAAGAACCGAGAGGTGATTAAATGCCATGAAAAGAAAGCTCCATCTGTCACAAAAAAATGGGTACAGTGTTGCATGACCGCGCAATTGTCATTTAAAGTGCAACAGTGCTGAAAGCTGATAATTTGCCTGGGTAGGAAGGGGGTGAAAGTGCCCTGTATTGAAGTGGTTAAAAAGGTTTTGCACACTTGCACCACTAAGCTGCCTGTCTACAGTAAGATATAAGGGTTAGAGGATTCATCCCTCCCAAGACTCTTCAAAGTCTTTAGATTCCAGAACCCGATTCAGGAGTTATTAATTCTGCACTCAGAATAGCCATCCTGGAGCCCCCCCAACCTGCACCATTGAGAACCCCGTGTGACATATACCCCTTCTGGCACCATGACAAGACGTAGCACTATCACAATAGGAAAAACATTTGTCCCCACTGCAACCATTCAAATGTTTATTATAGTTTTCTTACTTAATCCAGAAACATGATGGAATTACATTGCTACAATAACCACAACAACCACTATTTTTATTACCCATGTGTTCTGTTTCCATTTCCAAAATTTTAACCTTTTCAGTTGTGTTCTTTGTCTTCAATATATTAAAGGTTGATTATAAATGGATGGCTTTATGGCCTGCTGTGCATCAATGGTGTGTCATTTCCCTAAGCATTTTGTCACTAAAAGGTTTTCCTGCATCTCTCAAACGTGGGCAGTATAACAGTTCATATACACATTTATCTTACATTGAAATTTGAAAAAAAAAATACCAGCAGTCATTTGGTTAAAAGTTAAATGAGCCCACAAATTGCTTTAATTGGCGACAATCTTCTTAGTCATCATTACAAACACGTAATCTGCCCTCTAGTTGTTCGACTGCTATGTGATCTCTTGTTAAGTGAGCAGGAATGTGCAGATGGGGTGCTCTCTTTTCAGTTCTTCCTGAGCTGTGTATCTGATTATTTGCAAAGCATAGGGTGGCTTCATTAGGTCCATCTAATCCCTTTTAATCCTTTCCAAATAAAGACATTAAGTCTTTCCAGAGTCCATCATTATAAACAAGATTTTACAAGTGGAGATACTACAACCTGCTGCAAGTTCAGGATTCCTTTGGTTCCAAATACAATTCCACACAACCTGTAAGACACTCAGCTCATATATCCGGTCAGCTGGGGAAACACATTAAGCACTCAGAGGCATCTAGTGTGTGTCTTTCTAGATTCTTTCCATAATTCTTGTAGAACATTATAGGTTATAGTTACAGCTGGATGGGAACATGCCACGAACAGAAGGTGCAGTTATAGGAATAAAATAAAGACAGTTATCCTGAAGGAAAGCTGGTATGTTAGTTCTTAACATAATGTTACTCCTGTATTTTAAACTGAGTGGATGATGTTGATTTTATCCTTTGAGTTACCTTTCCAATTATAACTCAAAAGTTTTATTTTGGCCTACTGAACTGCTTTATACCTTCATAAGCTATACCTACAGTGGGGAAAATAATTATTTGATCCCCTGAAGATTTTGTAAGTTTGCCCACTTACAAAGAAATTAAGGTTCTATAATTTTTATCACAGGTGTATTTTAATTGATAGAGACAGAATATGAACCGAAAAAAAAACACACAATACAAATGTTATAAATTGAGTTGCAGTTCAGTGAGTAAAATACAGTAAGTATTTGATCTCCCAAGCAAAACATGGTTAGTACTTGGTGGATAAAACTTTGTTGGCAAGCACAGAGGTAAGAAGTTTTTTGTAGATGGTTACCAGGTTTTACACATCTCATGAGGGATTTTGGTCCACTCTTCTTTACAGATCTTCTCTAAATCCTTAAAGTTTCTTGGCTGTCGCTTGGCAGCTCCCTAAATACATTTTATATAGGATTAAGGTCTGAAGACTGGCTAGACCACTCCAAGAACCTAATGTGCTTCTTCTTGAGCCACTCCTTTGTTGCCTTGGCGGTATGTTTTGGATCATTATCATGCTGGAAGACTCATCCACGACACATCTTCAGTGTTCTGGCTGAGGGAAGAAGGTCCTCATCCAAGATTTTACAATACATGGCCCCGTCCATTGGCTCCTCAATGCGGCAAAGTCAGCCTGTACCTTTAGCAGAGAAACAGCCCCAAAGCATAATGTTTCCACCTCTGTGCTTGACTGTAGGGATGGTGTTCTTAGGGTCAGTGTCAGCATTTTTCTTTCTTCAAACCGGCGAGTCGAGTTAATGCCAAAGAGATCAATTTTGGTCTCATCTGACCACAGTACTTTCTCTCAATCCTTCTCTAAATCATTTATATGTTCATTGGCAAATTTAAGATGGGCCTGTACTAGTGCCTTCTTGTGCCGTGTTTGGAGGAAGAAAAATACTGACTATGACCCTAAGAACACTATCCCTACAGTCAAGCACGGAGGTGGAAACATTATGCTTTGGGGCTGTTTCTTAGCCACATTATAGCCGTGCCTTCTGATGCTTTTCATCCGGATTGGGCGTACTCAGAGATATGACTATGCCCAATCAGGGTGAAAAGTGTAAGAGGGCATGGCCAAGATGAGGGGACATTAGCTAAAGCCTCTGTTGGCTTATCAGCAGATTTTGTTGATCTATGTGTTTCGCGCCCCCTAATTTTGTTATTGTGATTGCGAAGGGTGAACAGGGGGCGTTTGAGTGGGGCTATTTTTTACATGGGGTCACAATCAGCTTCTTTCTTCAACTTGTTCAGTTAAGCTTTAAAAATACTTTAAAGCTTTGAGGCTGATTAATTGCCATACAACCTTCACAAGACTGTTCATCATTCAGCACTTCTGGGAGTATCAGTTGCCTATGTCCACACCACGTGTTGTGGTACCTTATTCCAATGTCACTACAGGACTGTAATGTAAGGGTTGGAGGACAGAACCATGGTGACATGTTGGGTGACACAGGCATAGAAGATATGGGGCACCAGAGAGGTTTTCTCTTGTAGGGTGTAATGCAAACAGCGATGCACAGTCATGTTTTGTACAAGCTGAGCAGCCACAGTTGTTTATGCACACCTGTGATACCTACCGAAAATATTCGCTAGGTTTCACTGCAGGAATTCACTGCTGGCCTTAATTTCAGCTATGGATGTGGGCTATTTCACTTTCCATATGAATGTATCTTCTGTTTATATATTTTATATTTACAGAGCCTATAGTTGAATTAATCTAACCAAGGCAATTTAGCATTGGACCAATATGTATACCCTGGCATGAGTAATTCATTGTCAATTTGATAAAGCACTGGCCACAATTTCTGTAAGTAATAATGCACTTATTCTTTCCATTTAGACCACATTTTCTCTGTCAGTCAATCAAAGTTAGGTTCTTCGATCTTTTTTAAGTATGTAGCAATGCAGGAATTCTACACTTCATGGAGCAAACCCCTTTCTTAATACGTTGTCTATTATACATATTTTTGTCAACTGTATAGAATGTGGGACTATAATGCTATCCAGATAAATGTCATGTATTTGTTGGCCCAAACAAATCTATTTAGCAGTACATGACGCTTGTTAAGGAGGTGCTATGGTCAGGGGTCAGGCTCGGAGGCCAGTAGCTATAGCAGTAGAGAGGCTCCCACTGACTAGCTGAATAAGTGCAGCAGCAAGCCATCTGGCAGATGTCTCAGCGATAACCAGTGTTCACCAGAGCTCCTGAAGGTAGAGATTAGTTTTTCTGCATGGTAGTACCAGAATGTGGTCCTCAGGATCATCCCACCAGGAGGTGAGCAGATATAGTAGGTAGGTATCGAGTGGAAGCCTAGTCAGTAAACAAGCCAAAGGTCAGTAACAAGTGGGCACACCTTGAGATTAAGTAAAAGTGTAGTCAAGGAACAAGCCAAAAGGAGATACGGACGGCAGCAGGGGTGACAAGAACGAGATATTGGCTGGAGAGAGCTCAATAATCTGACAAACAGGAAGTACAAAGGCATTGTTTAAATAGTATGAATGCATTTTTGGTTTGGTTAATAAAATATTTTGAGGATTTTACACCATGGAGCTTTCTCTTTGCTTATGGATTACCCTGCATTAGAGAAGTGTATAAAGAATCGTGGATGCCAACAAGCCTTTTTTTGAGGGATTGATAATAAATCTGATCATTGTCCAGAGAGTGCATTTATTATACCTATGCGCTGTTTGACCTCCAATTTGTATGAGTAGTGGAGTCCATCATAGAAGCTGAGGGCACACCTGTTTTGGCACGGTAGTGGTGTATCACAAGTATATGAATACTAGTATACTAGTCATATTACCTATATATATAGTTTTTGCTGGAACACTTGGATTTGACTGATCATTTAGCTCCACTTATATGTTCACTGTGATTTTATGTAGTATATTGGTAGCACTGCACCACATTATATACTTTATGATATTTTTTATATGTGGAGTGATTACACATATTGGTGCTAGCAGCTTCTGTCCTTTTGACATAGCACATATTTTTTTTAGTGAGGGTATAGCACGGGGGTCATATACTGATATTAGATTGGCAGTTGTGGTAACACACTTCTGCAGACAAGATGGCTAACAGTAAAGAGCTAAGCATAAATAACACGTAATGCCCAGTCCAGCATAAACAGTAGCAGCACCACCTGAAATGCAACAGCAGGTAGTAATGATACGGGGGCTACATCGCCAGTGTGCTAGGCCTAAACCGGGGGTCAGCAATCAGTAGATCGCAGACAGGTAACTGGTAGATCGCAGTCTGGGCTTGCTGACCCACCGTTCCAGAGCACCAGAGTGCAATGCAGAGGAACTGCTTGTAAATTTGGATCTATAGTAGGGAGCAGGAGCAGTATATGTCAATGCCTCCTCTGTAGTGCTGACTCCTGTCCCACGTGGAGTAACACCAACTCCACCTCTTATTCCGGCTAGTGTTGCCAGCAGCAAGAAAGAGGAGATATTCAAGTCATTGTAAAGCAATACACTGGGCATAATAGCAGCATTGTGTTAGTTTCTCCCCACCTGCTTTAACTCCTTGGACCTCGCAGAAGCATACAGTTGCGGGGCACTTGCAGAGGGGCCCAATTTACTTGAATGGGTCATGATTGGCAAGCAGTTGCACCCACCAAAAGCAACAGGGGGCTTAATTCCTGCTGCAGCATGTGTACATCAAACGGGGTAGAGATTGGGGGCGGTAAAACTGGGGCTCATTTACAAGTGCAGCAGGCACTCCTGCTCCTCTGTAAAGTGATACGAATGTGTTTTACAGGTGGTGAGGAGGCAATATATTGCCTCCTCACTACCGGATTTAAATCTATAATTGCCGTGCGATTACAACACAGTAGTATAGCAATTAAAGGTTTAAATCTGATGTAAGGGGACAACACTGTGCCCGGTGATCTTTGACTTCTACCATGTTGTTCAGGTATATCTCCACCTCTTTAAGGTTGCCTACTCCTGGCCTAAATTGACCGGGCAAGTACGGTTAAAGCTAAATGATAAAAGAACAAACAGTAAATGGAAACGTCAAGGGAAACGTGTAAGGAGAGCAAAAGGGGCTGTCCTTAAGGTTGATCTTCTGCGGTCTAATGTTGGGGCCCTTCATTTGAACATTGGTCCACTTATGTTAATTCTGATAAGCCTGCATGCAGTAATAAGGCAAAAGGTGCATTACAGTTTTGCACACAGTGAAATAAAAGTGGGTCAAAAGGTAAAAATTATGCACTATGACCGCAGCTCACAGTTAGTAAAGGTGTGATAAATTTACAAGAACCCTGCACTACTTGCAATAAAAAACATTTAGGACAGCTGCTAATCATAAATGGCATGTGCCCCTTTAAGGCTAAACCATTAAGTAGATATAGATAGCATATGACAAAAAAAGAGAACAAATGAACCGGCGCAAGAAACAAAATAAACAGAGGAAAAAACATATACAACATACAATGTACAATGAAACCCTATGGATAATAACATTGGGCACATAAACAATGGGATAAGTGCAAATTTCAGTAACTAAACTGTGATTAGAGGGAAGGGGGGAATAAAAGTCCATAAGTCCAATGGGAAAAGATATAAAATAAAGGTGGCAGCTGTCCTCAGAGGAAAGCCAGACTCTGTGAATCAAGTGTAGAAAGCTGAAGCTCCGAGTGCGTAGCCTGTGTATTCTAGCCAGCCCATCTCTTCGAGTGCTTCCTGTCCATCTACTCACTTCCTGTGACGTCATACAGTCAGGTCTATAAGTTTTGGGACATTGTCACAATTGTAATCTTTTTGGCTCTATACACCACCACAATGGATTTGAAATGAAACTAACAAGATGTGCTTTAACTGCAGACTTTCAGCTTTAATTTGAGGGTATTTACATTTAAATCAGGTGAAAGGTGTAGAAATTACAACAGTTTGTATATGTGCCACTTTTTAAGGGACCAAAAGTAATGGGACAGATTAACAATCATCCATCAAACTTTCACTTTTTAATACTTGGTTAAAAATCCTTTGCAGTCTATTACAGCCTGAAGTCTGGAATGCATAGACATCACCAGACGCTGGGTTTCATCCTTGGTGATGCTCTGCCAGGCCTCTCCTGAAACTGTCTTCAGTTCCTGCTTGTTGTTGGGGCATTTTCCCTTCAGTTTTGTCTTCATCAAGTGAAATGCATGCTCAATCGGATTCAGGTCAGGTAATTGACTTATGCCATTGCATAACATTCCACTTCTTTCCCTTAAAAAACTCTTTGGTTGCTTTTGCAGTATTGTTCGGGTCATTGTCCATCTGCAGTGTGAAGCGCCGTCCAATGAGTTCTGAAGCATTTTGCTGAATATGAGCAGATAATATTGCCCAAAACACTTCATAATTCAACCTGCTGCTTTTGTCAGCAGTCACATCATCAATAAATACAACAGAACCAGTTCCATTGGCAGCCATACATGCCCACGCCATGACACTACCACCACCATGCTTCACTGAAGAGGAGGTATGCTTTGGATCATGAGCAGTTCCTTTCCTTCTCCACACTCTTCTCTTCACTCTGGTACAAGTTGATCTTGGTCTCATCTGTCCATAGGATGTTGTTCCAGAACTGTGAAGGCTTTTTTATATGTTGCTTGGCAAACTCTAATCTAGCCTTCCTGATTTGAGGCTCACCAATGGTTTACATCTTGTGGTGAACCCTCTGTATTCACTCTGGTGAAGTCTTCTCTTGATTGTTGACATTCACACACATACACCTACCTCCTGGAGAGTGTTCTTGATCTGGCCAACTGTTGTGAAGGGTGTTTTCTTCACCAGGGAAAGAATTCTTGGGTCATCCACCACAGTTGTTTTCCGTGGTCTTCCAGGTCTTTTGGTGTTGTTGATCTCACCGGTGCGTTCTTTCTTTTTAAGGATGTTCCAAACAGTTGATTTGGCCACATCTAATGTTTTTGCTATCTTTCTGATGGGTTTGTTTTTTCAGCCTAAGGATGGCTTGCTTCACTGATAGTGACAGCTCTTTGGATTTCATATTGAGAGTTGACAGCAACAGATTCCAAATGCAAATAGCACACTTGAAATGAACTCTGGACCTTTTATCTGCTCCTTGTAAATGGGATAATGAGGGAATAACACACACCTGGCCATGGAACAGCTGAGCAGCCAGTTGTCCCATTACTTTTGGTCCCTTAAAAAGTGGGAGGCACATATACAAACTGCTGTAATTCCTACATCGTTCACCTGATTTAGATGCAAATACCCTCAAATTAAAGCTGAAAGTCTGCAGTTAAAGCACACCTTGTTCGTTTCATTTCAAATCCATTGTGGTGGTGTATAGAGCCAAAAAGATTAGAATTGTGTCGATGTCCCAATATTTATGGACCTGACTGTATCTGCTCCTACGGTCCATGCTGGTTCTTTCTGGTTCTTCCTGGTTCCTGGGACACCATTCTAACAACACCAAGCAACATCTACTCCTGTTGTCCCTGCAAGCAATGCGATGCCCGTGAGATAGATGGGCTAGGCTCCCTCAAGCAGCAGACAAGCATATTATACACCCTGCTTCTGTGAGCGTTTTTAATCTTGTGAATAAATTGTACATCTTAACACTACACTTAGCTTGGCGCTTCCTGTTTTCTTTTTACATAGATAGCTTATGGACAGCGCTATCTATTTTTAATGGTTTAGTCTTAAAGAGGAAGTAAATGTCCTCTGCTGATATTTACCTATAGGTAAGCCTTTAATAAGGCTTACCTATAGGTAGTGTAAATATCTCTTAAATGTGTACCGTTTAGGAGATATTTACATTGCATGTAGCCAGAGACATCACTGGCGCATGCGCTCTGAAGGAACGGCCAATGGTGCTGTTCCTTCCAAGCCCTGTGCCGTTAAAGGCAACGCATGCACGGGAGTGACGTCATCACGACTCCGGACAGTCATAGAGCCAGAGCCCGTGAACACGGAAGCAAGACAGGTGAAAATGGAAGCGGCTGCAATGCTGACATTGTGGCGCTGGAACAGCTTCGTTTTATGGTAAGTTTCACATAATGTGCTAGTATGTGATGCATACTAGCACATTATGACTTTACCTTGCAGGAAGGAGGAAAAAAAATGTCCAGCGGTACACAACTGCTTTAAAGGTGCGGTAAAGGCTTGATGGTAATGAGGTACAGAATTTCTGTAAAGACTGTTAAGGATGTAGAAATGGACTAGTGGCCCTCTCATCGATACCTGGAGGTGGCAATATGCTTTTTGCAATGAAAGTGGGCTACCTTGGTCTGGTTTTGGTGCTTCTGTAATGTCATTAGCTGGAGTGAGGAATCTAATGAACGCTCCGGTCTCTCGGCGGCAACTCCACAAGATCAACAAATTGATGGTGCTGCTGGATTTCTGCTGATCTCTCTCTGTATCTCAGGCTCTAGAAGACTGTATCACTACCCTGCACACAGTCAATGGCACACACTGATCTATAGGTGTGAACTCCTGCAGCGCCAAGAGAGCGGGCTTTCTTAAGGCAAAATAATAAAAAAAAACCCTTGAGGCTTCTCCTGCTGCACAGTCTGTTGGAACCTGTAGTTCAGAGAGGCAGTTGTTTTGTTACACAACATTTTGCATTTAAGTCTATGGGTTCGCTTGATTTGGCTCTCCCCTTGCTGGTCAGAGAAGAGTTGTGCAGTACAACATTAATATCTCAGAAGATCGGGAGACGTAAATAAAGAATGCATTTGTCTCTAAAATGTCATAGCCCAGTACCTGGCTACATAAACTTTACCGGGACTGTACGCAGGTGCATCACCTGAAAGATTGGGCCCCAAAGCTAGCTGGCTGAAGATCTAGGGTTAAAGACTGTTTGTTCAGATAGTCGCTTCACAAGAACTTTGCCTATTGCCCATCGTAAGAGGTACCTCTTTAGGGAGTTTTATGTTTCATTGTTGCTATTTATATAGAGTGCACTCTAATGTAGATACAGTAGAGCCTACTGCTTAAGGAGTAAGTATCACAGTATTAAAGTGCTGCCCAAACTGTTGGCACTATATAAATCCTGTATAATAATAATTATCATTGCTGTTTTTATAAATTAACCGGTTTACTATTATTTTTTTAATCTACCAGAAACGTTTTTATCTATCATGTTTATAATGTTTTAAAACATTACAGCCACGACTGTTTAAACAATTAAGCACATAGGTTGTCAGTAGGCAGCAAATTACATCCAGAAATACAAGAGTGTCAAAAGGGAACATTCCACAGTACATAGCACTAAGAATGGTCACAAAGTAAACTTTAGACGAGGAGGTACCATGGTGTACATCCAGGGGTATATTAACAACAATACGCATTTCAACAAACCACCACAGAGAATAGTAACTCCAACATATGGAGGTAGCAAAGCTTGATCATTATGGCCCACATACAGTTCCTTGAAAAAGTATTCATATCCCTTGAGATTTTCCACATTTTGTCATGTTACAACCAAAAACGTAAATGTATTTTATTGGGATTTTATAACAGACCAACACAAAGGGGCACATAATTGTGAAGTGGAAGGAAAATGATAAAGGGTTTTCAAATTTTTGTGTGGCATGCATTTGTATTCAGCCCCTCTGAGTCAATACTTTGTAGAACCACCTTTTGCTGCAATTGCAGCTGCAAGTCTTTTTGGGTATGTATCTACCAGCTTTGCACATCTAGAGTGAAATTTTTGACCATTCTTCTTTGCAAAATAGCTCAAGGGATTGGATGGAGAGCACCTGTGAACAGCAATTTTCAAGTCTTGCCATAGATTCTCAATTGGCTTTAGGTCAGGACTTTGACTGGGCCATTCTAACACATGAATATGCTTTGATCTAAACCATTTAATTGTAGCTCTAGCTGTATATTTAGGATTGTTGTCCTGCTGGAAGGTTAACCTCTGCCCCAGTCTCAAGTCTTTTGCAAACTCTAATGCCCCGTACACACGGTCGGACATTGATCGGACATTCCGACAACAAAATCCTCGGATTTTTTCCTACGGATGTTGGCTCAAACTTGTTTTGCCTACACACGGTCGCACAAAGTTGTCGGAATTTCCGATCGCCAAGAACGCGGTGACGTCAAGCACGTACGACGAGACTAGAAAAGGCCGGTTCAGAACCAAGCGCAGCACCCTTTGGGCTCCTTTTGCTAATCTCATGTTAGTAAAAGTTTGGTGAGAGACGATTCGCGCTTTTTCAGACTCGTGGCTTTCAGATCGTTTTCTGCCGTTCAGTTTGTGCTTGTGGGTTTGTATCTGCTCTTCAGTGCGTGCAGTCAGTTCGTATCGGAGTTTTCTGTGCGATCTTGTCCGCTCGTTGCTGTTTTTCAGGTCGCTCTTCACAGGCCTTGCTGTTCTTCAGTGCGTTCTGTTACTTCGTTCTGAGCAGCCGACCATTTTATAGCCATGTTTCGTATGCGTACTCCTCGTAGAGTTCGTGCTGTGCGGGGGCTTGGTGTTGGGGTCCTGACCTTGACACAAGTCCAGTCCATGAACAGGGTGGGGAGGAGTTAATTCTTGTCACATTATAAAGAAGAAGAGAGTGCGCTGTATTAAACCATTTTTAACATTGCAGCGTGACGAAAGTGCTGTATCCATTGCGAACGCTAAGTTTACCAGAACGAGCTGTCCCGTGTCGGAATTTCTTCTGAGCATGCGTGGCACTTTGTGCGTCGGAACAGGCCACACACGGTCGGAATTGACGCGATCGGATTTTGTTGTCGGAAAATTTTATCTCCTGCTGTCCAACTTTGTGTGTTGGAAAATCCGATGGAAAATGTCCGATGGAGCCCACACACGGTCGGAATTTCTGACAACATGCTCCGATCGGACATTTTCCATCGGAAAATCCGACCGTGTGTATGGGGCATAACAGGTTTTCCTTTAAGATTGCCCTTTATTTGGCTCCATCCATCTTCCCATCAACTCTAACCAGCTTCCCCGTCCCTGCTAAAGAAACGCATTCCCCAGAACATGATGTTGCCACCACCATGTTTCACAGAGGTGATGGTGTGTTTAGTGTGATGTGCAGTGTTAGTTTTCCACCACACATAGCGTTTTGCTTTTAGGCCAAAAAGTTCAATTTTGGTCTCATTTGACCAAAGTACCTTCTTCCACACAGTTACTAATTAGGTGACTTCTGAAGGCAATTGGTTCCAGTAGATTTTAGTTAGGGGTATCAGAGTAAAGGGGGCTAAATACAAATGTATGCCACACTTTTCAGATGTTTGCAAAAAATTTGGAAAACCTTTTATCAATTTCTGTTAACTTCACAATTATGTGCCACTTTGTGTTGGTCTATCACATAAAATTCCAACAAAAATAACTTACTATTTTGGATTTAACATGACAAAATGTGGAAAACATTAAGGGGTATGAATACTTTTTCAAGACACTGTAACACTCCAGGAGTGGGGGAGCAAGGAGGGGAAGGAGGCAGGACATATCCTCAGGGTAGGAAAAAAGGTGCTCATTAGGAGTCCAAAGCAGGGGGGGGGGGGAGTATCAAAAGGGCCGACACTGGGACCTAAGAATATCTCACAATCCCACCTTTCAGGGATACAAAAAGATAAGCTCCCAATAATGCTCCTGCCACCCATCCCCACTATAAGTTTACTGTAACTTAGCTGCAGTCTGTGCTGCTATAGCCTAGTAAGCATATTGTCTAGTGAACTGCGATTGACCTAATCCTTTACTTAATTTATGTGCATACGTCTATTTACTCCAACCCAGGACAATATATTGGGTTAAAGAGGAGGTCCACCTAAAAAAAAAATATTAAAATCCAGCAGCTACAAATACTGCAGCTGCTGACTTTTAATAAATGGACACTTACCTGTCCCAGGGTCCAGCGATGTCGGCAGCCGAAGCCAATCAATCGCTCGGCGCTCGCCAGCTGCTGCCGCCATCCTCGTTAAGGGAATCAGGAAGTGAAGCATTGCGGCTTCACTTCCCGGTTGTCTACTGCGCATGCGCGAGTTGCGCTGCACGTCCTAACTGGTCCCCGCTATCTCCTAGGACCCGTGTGTGTCCCAGCAGACAGCGCAGGGGGACTGGAAGAGGCGTAGACTCCCGTGGGATTCTATGCCCGGAAGTGGGTGCAAATACCTGTATTGTACACCGGAGGGGGGGAGGGTTCCGAAAAGGGAGGTTCAATTTTTGTGTGAACCTCTGCTTTAATTTTCCACTAATCTGTCTGATGTTTGCTTTTTGATACTGAACCTTAATCTTTAACATGGTATCTATATTTGTGCTCCCAGTAGCATTGCAGTATCCATTTGCTTAACCACTTGCCAACCAGCCAACACACTTATACTGCGGCAGGTCGGCTCTCCTGCGTAAACCGATGTACCCGTACGTCAGTCCGTGCACGTGAGATTGTGGGCGTGCACGCTGGAGGCTGCAGGAGCAGGCCTGCAGGTCCAACAGACTCAATGTCTGCCAGCCGCCCGTGATTGCTGTACACAGAGGCAGAACAGGGATCTACCTTTGTAAACAAGGCGGATTCCCGTTCTGACAGGGGACATCTCAGAGATCTGCTGTTCCCAGTGATCGGGAACAGTGATCTCTACCATGTCCCAGGCAACCCATCCCCCCTACAGTTAGAACACGCTGAGGGAACACATTTAACCCCTTGATCGCCACCCTAGTGTTAACCCCTTCCCTGCCAGTGTCATTTATGCATTGATCAGTGCATTTATAATGTCACTGGTCCCCAAAAAGTGTCATTTAGGGTCAGATTTGTCCGCCGTAATGTCGCAGTCCTGCTAAAAATTCGCAGATTGCCGCCATTCCCAGTAAAAACAATAAAAAATAAGTCCCTAAATCTATCCCATAGTTTGTAGACGCAATAACTTTTGCACAAACCAATAAATATATGCCTATTGCGATTTTTTTACCAAAAATATGTAGAATACATATTGGCCTAAACTGATGAATACATTTGTTTTTTTATATATTTTTTGCATTTGTATTATAGCAGAAAGTAAAAAAAAGTTTTATTTTTTTCAAAATTGTCACTTTTTTTGTTAATATCGCAAAAAATAAAAACTGCAGAAGTGATCAAATACCACCAAAAGCAAGCTATATTTGTGGGGAAAAAAAGGACATCAATTTTGTTTGGGTACAATGTCGCATGACCGCACAATTGTCAGTTAAAGCGACGCAGTGTCGTATTGCAAAAAATGGCCTGGTCATTAAGGGGGCAAATCCTTCCGGGGCTGAAGTGGTTAACCTGTTGAGTCAGTGGGGCTGAGCTTGTTTTCAGAGTGGAGGCAAAAGAATAGAGAACCCGATCTACCAAGCGGCTCCTACAGTGGTAGGTCTTAGACTGAGGAGCTGGAAGAGTAAACTGGCTCCTTTGTTCTATTCAAGGAGAAGATTGCAGCATTACCTTCCAGTGGTGGGAAGTGCTTGTTTTTGCCCCCCAAGATATTTTTAAATTACTTGAACCTTGTCTAAGCATCGCATCGCATCATCAAATTTTGGTTAAGCTGGGGTCTTATCACACATCTACATTTTTAATTTCCAAATGTATGCATGCTTGTCATATTTCCTTATTTATTTCTGAATATCTGTGAAACATATAAAACAACCCTAATATTTATTAACAAAAATGCAATACAATTTCAGCAAAGGGCACATATTTTGTTTATTGGGGCATAAAGGGGTCTGGTTCATGTCATAGTTACATAGGTAATTTGGTTGAAAAAAGAGACAAAGTCCATTCAATTCAACCAGCATATTAAAAAAAAAACACACACAGAAATAGAAAACCTCCATATGCTCTAGCCTATAACCACAGTTGATTCAAAGGAAGGCAAAAAACCCCAATAAGGCATGATCCAATTTGATCCAGCAGGGAAAAAAAATCCTTCCTGATCCCCCCTAGGAGGCAATCGGGTATTCCCTGGATAAACTTTTCCTATAAATATTAGTATCCAGTTATATTATGTGTATCTAGGAAGTCCAGGAGTCCAGACCTTTTTTTAAAAAACAAACTATTGAGCTGGCCAGAACCAGCTTTTGAGGGAGTCTATTCCATATTTTCACAGCTGTGAAGAAGCCTTCCGTATTTGGAGATTAAGTCTCTTTTTCTCCAGACATAAAGAGTGCCCCTTTTCACTGTGAAGAAGCCTTCTGTATTTGAAGATTACCGTATATACTCGAGTATAGGTCGTTACGAATATAAGCCGAGGCCCCTAATTTACCACAAAAAATTGGGAAAAACGTATTGCCGAGGGTGAGAAATGCAGCAGCTACTGTAAGAGGGTCAACAATTCCCATCTGCAGTTGCATGCCTCCCTGTATCCTGTGCATGTGTCCTGTGCAGCCTACCTGTGTTCTGTGCAGCCTACCTGTGTCCTGTGCATGTGTCCCTGTGTCCTGTGCAGCCTACCTGTGTCCTGTGCATGTGTCCCTGTGTCCTGTGCATGTGTCCCTGTGTCCTGTGCATTTGTCCCTGTGTCCTGTGCAGCCTACTGCCCCGTACACACGGTCGGATTTTCCGATGGAAAATGTCCGATCGGAGCGTGTTGTCGGAAATTCCGACCGTGTGTGGGCTCCATCGGACATTTTCCATCGCACATTTTCCATCGGATTTTCCGACACACAAAGTTGGAGAGCAGGAGATAAAATTTTCCGACAACAAAATCCGTTGTCGGAAATTCCGATCGTGTGTACACAAATCCGACGGACAAAGTGCCACGCATGCTCAGAATAAATAAAGAGATAAAAGCTATTGGCCACTGCCCCGTTTATAGTCCCGACGTACATGTTTTACGTCACCGCGTTTAAAACGATCGGATTTTCCGACAACTTTGTGTGACCGTGTGTATGCAAGACAAGTTTGAGCCAACATCCGTCGGAAAAAATCCTAGGATTTTGTTGTCGGAATGTCCGAACAAAGTCCGACCGTGTGTACGGGGCATAACTGTGTCGATCTGCAGCCTCCATGTGGCGATCTGCATTCTCCGTGTTCCGCTCTGCATCCACCGATCAGCGTGTGATAATAACATTCGGCAGCCATTCCACTGTTCAAAAGCCACGCCTCCTCCTCGTCTGTGATAGGCAGAACACTCCATTTCCCAGCAGACAGCGGTCAGCCTATCACGGACATTCTCTCATCCTCATGCCACGGACAAGGATGAGAGAATGTCTGTGATAGGCTGTACACTGACTGCTGGGAAATTGAGTGTTCTGCCTATCACAGACGAGGAGGAGGCTTTTGAAAAGTGGAATGGCTGCCGTCTGTCTGCATGACACGCTGATCATGTAGGCAGACGGCGGTGACTCGAGTATAAGTCGAGGGGGGCACTTTCAGCCTAAAAAAAGGGCTGAAAATCTCGACTTATACTCGAGTATATACGGTAAATGTCTTTTTCTCCAGACATAAAGATTGCCCCCTTGTCCTTTGTGATAACAATAAGGTGAATAACGCAACACCAAGTTCACTATATGGACCAGTTACTTATTTATACATGTTGATCATATTCCCTCTTAATCTCCTTTTCTCAAGAGAGAATAAATTCAGTTCAGCTAATCTTTCCTCATACTGTAGCTCATTAAAATTTTACTATTTTGTTTTTCAAAATATATTTATGAATCAAATGGAAGATTAAGGCCTCATGCATACTAGTTTCTTCTGAACGTCTTTTTCTTAACAGGAGAAAAGCACCATTAAAAATGTGTCCAAAGCCATGTTTTTCAAACGCGTTTAGGCAGGTTCAGGTGCATCAGTCATTTGGTGTTAATTCATTTCATTGGCCAGAATATTAAGTTATTCTGGTAAATTGAAATGAATGACACTTTGATACAAATGCGCTAAACACACCTAGCATTTCGATTTCTGCCCCTAAACGCCCCTGCCTCTAAACATCTGTATTTGCCTATGTGTGCATGAACATATAGGCTAACAGAGAGGGGCATTTAGGGGCAGAAAGAAAAAGTCAAAAGTCTGTAAAATGAATGCTCCATTTCCCTTGAGGACGCTCTTTAACAGTGAAACATGTCTGACGGGCCTAGCTGGTGACATCATGACTCCCACTATGTTTGGATAGTGTGGCGGCTCTGTTTCTGTGCACCTCTATATCCATCATTCTGTAAGTGTCTGCCTTGTACTGTACATTACTGGAGTAAACCTGTGTGACGGTATAACACTATGCTGGCTCATTCGGCTCTTTCCTGAGGATACATGTACCGTGCCACGGTATTAAGCCTTTAGTGTCTGGCTGGCTGGAACATCTGAGGACTGCGTTGGCTCGAATTGGTGGCTCTTAAAGGCATACACACACTAGAGATCAACATCTTTTGGTAAGAGGTTATGTGGATCATACAAGTTGTGGCAAATACTGAAAGAAATGGGAATACCAGACCACCTCACCTGTCTTCTGAAAAAACCTGTATGAAAGTCAAGAAGCAACAGTTAGAACAGGACAACTGACTGGATGTATATGGTCACCCTATTTATTTAACTTATATGCAGAGTACATCATGCGAAATGCCAGGATCGACAAATCACAAGCCAGAATTAAGATCGCCGGGAGAAATATCAACAACCTAAGATATGCAGACGTTACAACACTAATGTCAGGAAGTGAAGAAGAACCAACGAGTCTCTTAATGAAGGTGAAAGAGGAGAGCAAAAAGCTGACCTGAAATTGAACATTAAGAAAATTAAGATCATGGCAACCGGTCCCATTACTCCTTGGCAAATAGGAGAAGAAATGGAAACAGTGACAGATTTTATCTTCCTAGGCTCCAAGCTCATGGCAGACGGTGACTGTAGCCATGAAATTAAGAGACGCTTGCTTCTTGGGAGGAAAGCAATGGCAAACCTAGACTACATTATAAAAAGCAGAGACATCACCCTACCGACAAAGTATTAAATAGTCAAAGCTATGGTATTCCCAGTAGGAACCTATGGCTGTGAAAGTTGGACCATAAGGAAGGCTGAATGCTGAAGAATTGATGCATTTGAGCTATGATGTTGAAGAAGACTCTTGAAAGTTCCTTGAATGGCAAGAGGATTAAACCATTTAATCTTGAAGGAAATCAACCCTGAATATTCACTTCCAGGACAGATCCTAAAGCTGAAATTAAAATACTTTGGCCACCTAATGTGAAGAGAGGACTCATTGGAAAAAACCCTGATGCTGGGAAACATGGAAGGAAAAAAGGAAAAGATGATGACAGAAAACAAGATGTATGGATAGCATCATCGAAACAATGAACATAAAGTTAAGTAAGCTCCGGGAGGCAGTGGAGGACAGAAAAGCCTGGCGCTATGGTCCATGAGGTCACGAAAAGTCGGGCACGACTAAACAACAACAATTTTATGGTGGAGGAATCATGTGAAGGAACACTACCTGTATACTGTATCCTATTTACAGTCTGGATTTACCTCATGGACTTAATACGTGTCACTTCACTTTTTGCATGAGTTGTTTAATATGCATTTGAATAAGTTTGCACATTTTGCATGTAAATATATTTTGAGTATATTTATTGATATAATTTTAAAGGGCCTTCTAATACCCCCCCCCCCCCCACAGTTTTTTGCTATTAAATGCCTTTTTTGATACTTGCAAGGCATTCCGTTAGCTATTGAGAAAACAATCTGGCTGGCTACTTGCCTTGAGTTCCTAGGTATCACGAGAGACACAATGGAAAGTGAGTTTAGACTTCCTCTAGATAAGGTGAAACGGTTAAATAATCTTCTTGTCCCTTTTATTAGGAGAAAGAAGATCTTGTTGAAAGAAATGCAGTCCTTATTGGGTCTATTAGCATTCGCCACTCATGTATTACCAATGGGCAGAACTTTTTCAAGACGTCTTTACCTGGCAATTTCAGGTTTTTGATCCCTCCTCACATATAAGTGTAACCACTGAATTAAAAGAGGATATGCTGGTTTGGCTAAATTTCTTGGTATATTTTAATGGGAGAGCATTTTGGCAGGATGAATTTATCCTAGACAGGGATTTCTGCTTATCAGGTAACCAATAGTGCGCTAATTCATGACCTACTCATTGGGTGAGCAGAGGTCTCTCTAGGAATATTGTACTACTTGAATTATTTCCTTTGGTGGTGGCTCTGGAAGTTTGGGGCAAGCAGTTTAAAAACAAGAGAATCCGTTTTAGTACTGACAACAGGGGTGTCTTGTTTGCAGTGAACTGTTGTCATCAAAATCACCTCCGAGAATTTCTCTTTTGCGTTACCTGGTTTATAAGTGCCTTTGTCTGAACATTTGGGTGAAGGCTAAATATATCCCGAGTAAAGTAAATGACATAGCCGATGCGCTTTCTCATTCGCAGATGGAGCATTTATTCTCCCTATTACCATCAGCAGATTATCTTCTTGTCCAACTCATTTGTGAGAAATTGTCTAGTTTATGAAAACATCGAAAATTCTTTGGCTGCAGCCTTGTGGTCCGGTTATCGGTCATCCTGGTTGCTATGGTTACAATTTTAAAATACACAGCACATTCATATGTCAGCCGATTCAGAGCATATGGTTATGCAATATTATCTGCTCATATTCAGCAAATTGCTTCAGAACTCATTGGACGGCGCTTCACAGTGCAGATGGACAATGACCTGAAGCATACTGCGAAGGCAACCAAAGAGTTTTTTAAGGAAAGAAGTGGAATTTTATGCAATGGCCAAGTCAATCACCTGACCTGAATCCGATTGAGCATGCATTTCACTTGCTGAAGACAAAACTGAAGGGAAAATGCCCCAACAACAAGCAGGAACTAATGACAGTTGCAGGAGAGGCCTGGCAGAGCATCACCAGGGATGAAATCCAGCGTCTGGTGATGTCTATGCGTTCCAGACTTCAGGCTGTAATTGACTTGCAACCAAGTATTAAAAAGTGAAAGTTTGATGGATGATTGTTGATCTGTCCCATTACTTTTGGTCCCTTAAAAAGTGGCACATAAACAAACTGTTGTAATTCCTACACTGTTCATCTGATTTGGATGTAAATACCCTCAAATTAAAGCTGAAAGTCTGCAGTTAAAGCACATCTTGTTCGTTTAATTTCAAATCCATTGTGGTGGTGTATAGAGCCAAAAAGATTAGAATTGTGTCGATGTCCCAATATTTATGGACCTGACTGTATTGTGCTGCCATAAAGTGTGCAGCTACCACACACCATAAGATGGATAAATGGATGGATCCAAGCCAGACAACAATCTTCTCTAGTGTGAACTTCTGTCCTTAAAGTGGAGTTCCGGTCATTTGTTTATTTATTAGAAGTCAGAAGCTACAAAAAAAAGTGTCCCGCGGTCTAGCTGTGTGCTCACTGCAGCCGTGTTCTCCCCGTGTCCTCTCTCGATGGTGCCGGCATCTCTAGTATGGGCACCTGGTTGTGACAGCTTGTGGCTTCACAGTGGGTGCCCCATGGCCAAACGGCGATGTGTATGTGACTGGCCCTGAAGTCTTCTAGGACCTGTCATATGTCCTAGAAGACTACGGGAGGGAGAGCTTCTGCTTCCAGTTGCCTAGGTGCCCGTTATTGAAGTGGGAGCAGGTACCTGTCAAATTCGAGTACCTGCCCCCCTCCTACCCAAAAGCTCCTTTTCACAAACAGGTGCCGGGGAGGAGGCCTTAAAGCGGAAATTCCACTTTTGGGTGGAACTCTGATTTAGTCTTCTTTTAGGGGACACTATGGCAGCTCATTCGGTCAGACACTACCACTGACAATAGAGGGCAGCAGATCCAATTATGCAAAGGCCAGGAGCTGAAGAGCTATGAGCCAGAGGGATGAGGAGAAAGCACACCAGTCAACCTGTAAAGACAAAAAAAGGGCAAATTCATAGTGCAACAAATATTTAAAGTCATAAAAATGTATTGCATTAATCCACTAATATGAAGTAAATTGCAGTATACAGAAAGCAAGATGGTGTCACAAGCTTAGAATACACCCAAAAGGATTAATATCTGTGAAACTTTCCTAACACAAAAGGATGGGATTATGTAACTAGAACAGGATAGTTCTACAACTTTCACACCTTGCATTCTGTATACATAGAAGATTAGATCTGCCTTTCCAGTGGTGACTTGGCAAAGATGTGTATGCTACCTATGTGGATATAAATGATGTAGTAAATTCCTGACACTTTTTAGGACTGAAGAAGTGGCTTGAATAAGCTATGAAAAGTTTTCTACATTACAGAACAAATTCTGTTGAATGTGACTCCCCCCCCCCCCCAATAATAAGAACAAAAAAACACCCCAAAAGTAAGCAGTGAGAATTAAATACAATTATATTTTCCAATTGACCCCAATCTCTCCCCAAGCAGTGTGTCAGCTTTCCCTAAGGCAGATTCCAATAGAATTGACTTTATGGCTGCTTATCCAAAAACTCCTTCATTGGCGACATAGTTTAAAGGCCATGCATTTTTTTTGTTTTTTTTGTTTGTTTTTTAGGAAATTCTACCAGTCAAACCAACACAGGAACTTTCAACCTCAAACTCACAGGATTCACATCAAACCCATGGTAGTGACCAACCTGAGTCTCACTCCATTCTGTTCAGTATCCATTCAGTGCAGATAACTGAAATACTGTTTAATATGTCTCTAAAACTACTCCAGCCACTCTCCTATATGAATGCACCCACAACTCCCACTCCAAAATAATAACAACCACCACTCTTGTATTATTAATCTGGCAATTTAAACCCTTACACACAAACTCCATCTCCTGAGAGCTTGTTCTCAAAAAATATTTGTAAGTGCAAATAAAAAAAATATCATATACAGTATACCACTTTGATACAAATGCACTAATTCAGCATTTTAAAATTTAGACAAACCCAAATACGGTACATACATTTTTCACACACAGGTATTTTTTAAACTTTTTTTCATTTAGCTATCAATTTGTGGTTATGGGAAGGTACATACTGAGATCCTGCATTTATTTTTTTTGCTCTCTCATGTGTAAATATGAATACAATATTACACATCCTATGCATTTCTGATGTTTAACGAACGGGCTTACTATTGCTTTTACTTTTTAATATTGTGAGTGTTCTTTACTTTTGAGCAGTCAAAGGTTTAGTGCAGTGAGCTGTCCGGGGAGTGCTCAAGCCTGTCAGCATTCAGCTCCATTCAGCGCAGCTCGAGAGTAGCTTCACTGACGCCGTCTTTACATTTCAGCAAAGCTTCCCTGCAGAGCACCTGCTGTGTACATCTTGCTGACTGTAGGTTGATATAAGTCGATAGAACAAGTATATACATTTGCATCAACCAGTATTTGGCAGTGTGTGTGTACACAGCATGAAACTTATAAACTGCGTCAATGCCCTTAATCTATACTAGATAGAGCTGATGGGTCTTGGATGTACCACAAATGCCCACCACAAGTCCTAATTGTATTCCTTTTCCTTATTCCCCTCAATGTCAGTTATGTATTCTGATTTGTTGAATTTTTTATTACTAGAGAAGTTTTGTACCTAAATAAAAATAATAATTTATTATGCTTACTAACTCTTTTACTGATTTTGCTTAAAGCGGAGTTCCACCTTTCAGGGGGGAGGGGGGACCTGTTTTTGCCTGGTCCCCTTCCCCATTTCCAGAGACGGGCCAGCGGCCGGATCTCCTGGAAGTTCGGCCCCCCTCCTGCCTCTCCTGCCGCCGGGCCAATTAGAAAGCACAGTACGCTTCGCTCATGCACAGTAGGGAACCAGCTGTGAAGCCATAAGGCTTGTGGATGTGAGCGCTATGTTCAATATGGTCAGACAGCAGTAATGAGTCTACTAGTAAACAGTTTAGGAGTAAATGGGGCAATTAGGTGCTGTATAACTATTATCATACAATAGCAATCTGGAATGGTAAAATTATATGGTAATCAAAACATCAGCAACTGTAAGCTGTTACAGTCCAATAAGAAACTGAGTTACAGTCCAATAATAGCAGTTGTAGAAGGCAGCCCTGTTGGTAAAGAAGAAGCAATCCTCTGGAAACTGTAGAAGAAGAACAACAATGGCGCCACTCTAAGTGCAGTATTAAAACGGATTTTAATAAATCTTAAAAACAGGTATCATACTCCTGGGACACCTGGCATTTCCTGTCCAGTACTTACATGCCTGAATACATGTACTTTTGTGAGTACCTGTTTTTAAGATTTATTAAAATCCGTTTTAATACTGCACTTAGAGTGGCGCCATTGTTGTTCTTCTTCTACAGAAGCCATAAGGCTTCACTGCTGGGTTCCCTTACCAGAAATGGTAGCGGTAGCACCCAGGAGTCGATCTGAAAATCAGCTGGGGTGCCGACTTCGTGGGCTCCCTGGATAAGTAAGTGCCCAGGCCAAACCTCCTCTTTAAGGTTGACATTTTCATACACATATTTGAAAATTTTCATTAAAATAGAATTGTATTTCAGCTGGAACTTGGTGGAACTCAGTTTCACCACCTCTGGCTCAGGTCCTCTGCTTCCTGCTCATCACTATCACTTGTAAATCCAGAGGTCCGGCTTCTGTGTTTACAAGTGACAGCTTGTCTCCCAACGGCTCCCACATATCTAATCTGATTGGCTCTCACTGAATGCAGGATGGGGACAAGGGAGATGCAGGTGCCCGGCGTGCAGTGTAAATGCTGACACCCCCACTGGATGATCTCCCTGCAAGTAAGAGAGGCGGAGCAAACTACAGTGTGCGGGGAGGTACTAGAGTCGACTTGTTGTTGTATTAAGCTAAGGCACTCAAAGTAAGACATGTGGAAGATGCGGAAGAGGGGTGAAAGTGAGATGGGGATGCAGAGTCAAGCAGCTGTGGAAGAAGGCTGAACTCTGAACTCTGCACTGTGTGTGTAAACCCCCCCCCCCCCGCCTCGAACTCTGCACTGTCCATTTGACGTGCAGTTCGGAGTGTTTTTGTGTGTGTGTGTGGGGGGGGGGGCGTGTATGATCTCCTGTATCTATTTTCTGAGAAAAAAAGCCCTGAACAGAAGTTCCTACTGTGAAGAGGAGAGGTGGGAGTGCATCCCTGCTGCCAAAAGAAGCCACCTCCATGTGATCGGTAGTGGGCAGCTCTGAAGCAGCATCTGAGGACTGGATGTGAAACACCAAGACATGAGGGGCAAAGAAGTGAGGAGGCATGCTACAAAAAGTCTTTAATTCTGAATTCTCGAGGGGAGTGATTCTGGGTGGAAGAGTGTGAGACCTATGTCCTTTTACTAGTGCCTTGAAAAAGTATTTGTCCCTTGAAATTTTCCACATTTTGTCATGTTACAACCAAAAACATAAATGTATTTTATTGGAACTTTATGTGATAGACCAACAAAAAGTGGCACATACTGTATTTATCAGCGTATAACACGCGCCGGCGTATAACACGCACCCCAAGTTTAGGAGGGCATTTTAATGAAAAAAACTTTTAGGAGGGAAGTTTAAGGACAAAAAACTTGCATTTAAATGCCCATCAATGCAGCCTTATCAGTGTTC
Source organism: Lithobates clamitans (assembly GCA_037952925.1). Lineage (NCBI taxonomy): Eukaryota > Metazoa > Chordata > Amphibia > Anura > Ranidae > Lithobates > Lithobates clamitans. The sequence goes on along the minus strand of JBBGZY010001049.1, from coordinate 1,095,196 downwards.
ATCTGTAGCCTTGTCCATCATTGCAGAATGATCAATGTCCATTTGCAGCTTGCCCAGTGCCGTTTGCAGCCTTGCCCATTGTCATATGCAGCCCTGCCCAGTGCAGCCTTGCCCATTGTCATATGCAGCCTTGCCCATTGTCATATGCAGCCTTGCCCAGTGCAGCCTTGCTCAGTGCAGTCTTGCCCAGTGCAGCCTTGCCCAGTGCAGCCTTGCCCAGTGCAGTCTTGCCCAATGCAGCCTGCTGTTTGCGCCATTTAAATCTGCCGCCGATGTGTACTCGGCTCATCACGCTGCCCCGCCTCCCTGCTGAGGATGAGAAGCGAGCGCTTCCGAAAAAGACCGAGCCGAGTATACTGTGTACTCGGCTCGACTCCGCTCGCAGTCCCACCCAGTCCTGCCATTGGACGGAGTGTTATGTCAAGGAGCTGGGCTGGACTGCGAGCGGAGCCGAGCACTCGGCTCGGTCCTTTTTGGCAGCACTCGCTCCTCATCCTCTCAGAGACAGCAGGAAGGCGGGACGGCGGGACTGCGAGTGGAGCCGAGCACTAGGCTTGGTCTTTTTCGGCGGTGCTCGTTTTTTTACGGCTGCGCTCGGTTTTTTTCGCGGCACTCGCTCTTTTTCGGTGGCGATCGCTCTTTTTTGCCACACAGACAGTGGGGATTGGCGTATAACACGCACCCATGATTTCCCCCTGATTTTAAGGGGAAAAAAGTGCGTGTTATACGCCGATAAATACGGTAATTGTGAAGTGGAAGGAAAATGATAAGTGGTTTTCCAAATTTTTTACAAATAAATTTCTGAAAAGTGTGCCATGCTTTTGTATTCAGCCCCCTTTACTCTTATATACCTAACAAAAATCTAGTGGAACCTACTGCCTTCAGAAGTCGCCTAATTAGTAAATATAGTCCACCTATGTGTAATTTAATCTCAGTAAACATACAGCCGTTCTGTAAAGCCCTCAGAGGTTTGTTGGATAACCTTAGTAAACAAACAGCATCAAGAAGGCCAAGGAACACACCAGACAGGTCAGGGATAAAGTTGTGGAGAAGTGTAAAGCAGGGTTAGCTTAGAAAAAAATATCCCAAGCTTTGAACATCTCACGGAGCACTGTTCAATCCATCATCCAAAAATCAAATAAGTATGGCACAACTGCAAACCTACCAAGACATGGCCGTCCACCTAAACTGACAGGCCAGGCAAGGAGAGAAACAGCCAAGAGGCCCATGGTAACTCTGGAGGAGCTGCAGAAATCCACAGCTCAGGTGGGAGAATCTGTCCACAGGACAACTATTAGTGCCGGTTCACACTAGACGCGGCACGACTTGCAGGTCGCCTCACCGAGGCGACCTGCACATGACTGCGGGGCGACTTGCAAGACGACTTCTGTATAGAAGTCTATGCAAGTCGCCCCCAAAGTAGTACAGGAACCTTGCGTCGCTCCAATTAGAACGGTTCCATTGTACATAACGGGGCATTAGAGTTTGCAAAAGACTTGAGACTGTGGTGGAGGTTCACCTTCCAGCAGGACAACGACCCTAAACATATAGCCAGAGCTACAATGGAATGGTTTAGATCAAAGCATATTCATGTTAGAATGGCCCAGTCAAAGTCCAGGCCTAAATCCAATTGAGAATCTGGGCAAGACTTGAAAATTGCTGTTCACAGACGCACTCCATCCAATCTGACTGAGCTTGAACTATTTTGCATAGAAGAATGGGAAAAAATTTCACTCTCAAAAGCTGGAGGAGACATACCCGAAAAGACTTGAATCTGTAATTGCAGTGAAAGGTGGTTCTACAAATTATTAACTCAGGGGGGCTGAATACAAATGCACGCCACTTTTCAGATATTTATTTGTCCAGAATTTGAAAAACCATTTATCAGTTGCCTTCCACTTCACAATTATGTGCCACTTTGTGTTGGTCTATCAAATAAAATCCCAATAAAATACATTAAGGCTGCTTTCACACTGGTGCGTCGGCGGTAAAGTGCTGCTATTTTTAGCGGCGCTTTACCGTCGTTCTTGCAGAGATTTTCGGCCACTATCAGGGCGCTTTTAACCCCTGCTAGCAGCCGAAAAAGGGTTAAAACAACCCGCAAAGCACCACTGCAGCAGAGCTTTGATGGCGGTTCAGCAGCGCTGCCCATTCATTTCAATGGGCAGGGGCACTTTAGGAGCAGTGTATGCACCGCTCCAAATATGCTGCTTGTAGGAGTTTTTTTACCGTCCTGCCAGTGCATCGCCTCACTGTGAAAGCACTTGGGCTTTCACACTGAGAATGCAGGGGAGCCGTTTTTTAGCCACTTTACAGGTGCTATTTTTTAACCCAAAAGCGCATGAAAAACGCCTCAGTGTGACAGGGGGTCTTACGTTTTTGGTCAGAACATGACAAAATGTGGAAAAGTTCAAGGGGTATGAATACTTTTAAAAGGCGTTGTGTATTGCAAATGCTGGGGCTGTCAGTGTGTTGAATGCTGGATCCTTACGCTGGGTACACATGGGCTGAATTTTCTGTCAGTATGTGTACAGTCAGTTTTTCCAACAGAAGCCTATCTAACTGACTGTCTGACTGGCTTTTGTCGAAGGAACATGCTGGAAGACCAGCATCAGCGCTGGCAGCCAATGGTGCATGTGCTGATCAGTGTGTTCTGGGGGACAGTCCCTCTGTCAGAACACAAAGGCACAACAGGGGAGATTGCTGCTCTAACGTTGCATGTGTTAGTTTGGCGATTGGTCAGTTTTTTTTCATTTAGCCCTCTGGTTTGAACTAAAAAATATGTACATGTGTGCCCAGCTTCAGAAGGATCTAATGGAGGGGAGAAGCCTAGTAGTGAAGTGTGGCCTTGTGGAGTCACTGTCAAAGCCCCCTTCAAGATGGAGCCTACAGCTAGGCAGAATTAACAAAATGTTTTTGTTTGTCCCCTCTCTCTCGTATTCTCTCGTATATGTATATATATATATATATATATATATATATATATATATATATATATATATACACACACACACACAGTATCTCACAAAAGTGAGTACACCTCACATTTCTGTAAATATTTTATTATATCTTTTCATGTGACAACACTGCAGAAATAACAATTTGCTACAATGTAAAGTAGTAAGTGTACAGCTTGTATAACAGTGTAAGTTTGCTGTCCCATCAAAATAACCCAACACACACCATTAATGTCTAAACCGCTCGCAACAAAAGTGAGTACACCCCTAAGTGAAAATGTCCACATTGGGCCCAAAGTGTCAATATTTTGTGTGGCCACCATTATTTTCCAGCACTGCCTTAACCCCCTTGGGCATGGAGTTCACCAGAGCTTCACAGGTTTCCCCTGGAGTCCTCTTTCACTCCTCCATGAAGACATCACAGGGCTGGTGGATGTTAGAGACCTTGCGCTCCTCTACCTTCCATTTGAGGATGCCCCACAGATGCTCAATAGGGTTTAGGTCTGGAGACATGCTTCGCCAGTCCATCATCTTTACCCTCAGCTTCTTTAGCAAGGCAGTGGTCATCTTGGAGGTGTGTTGGGGTCATTATGTTGGAATATTGCCCTGCGGCCCAGTCTCCGAAGGGAGGGGATCATGCTCTGCTTCAGTATGTCACAGTACATGTTGGCATTCATGGTTCCCTCAATGAACTGTAGCTCCCCAGTGCTGGCAGCACTCATGCAGCCCCAGACCAGGACTCTCCCACCACCATGCTTGACTGTAGGCAAGATATACTTGTCTTTGTACTCTTCACCTGGTCGCCTCCACACACACTTGACACCATCTGAACCAAATAAGTTTATCTTGGTCTCATCAGACCATAGGATATGGTTCCAGTAATCTATGTCATTAGTCTGCTTGTCTTCTGTTCATCTTTAGAAGAGGCTTCCTTCTGGGATGACAGCCATGCAGACCAATTTGATGCAGTGTGCAGCGTATGGTCTGATCACTGATAGGCTGACCCCCCACCCCTTAAACCTCTGCAGCAATGCTGGTAGCACTCATTTTCTATTTCCCAAAGACAACCTCTGGATATGACGCTGAGCAGGTGCACTCAACTTCTTTGGTCGACCATGGCGAGGACCTATTCTGAGTGGAACCTGTCCTGTTAAACCGTTGTATGGTCTTGGCCACTGTGCTGCAGCTCAGTTTCATGGTCTTGGCAATCTTCTTATGACCTAGGCCATCTTCATGTAGAGCAACATTTTTTTTTTCAGATCCTCAGAGAGTTCTTTGCCATGTTGAACTTCCAGTGACCAGTATGAGAGAGTAAGAGTGATAACACCAAATTTAACACACCTGCTCCCCATTCATACATGAGACCTTGGAACACTAACAAGTCACATGACAAAGGGGAGGGGAAATGGCTAATTGGGCCCAATTTTCTTAGGGGTGTACTCACTTTTGTTGCCAGCGGTTTAGACATTAATGGCTGTGTCTTGAGTTATTTTGAGGGGACAGCAAATTTACACTGTTATACAAGTTGTACACTCACTATATTACATTGTAGCAAACTGTCATTTCTTCAGTGTTCACATGGAAAGATGTAATAAAATATTTACAAAAATGTGAGGGGTGTACTCACTTTTGTGAGATACTGTATATATACACACACACACACATATATATATATATATATATATATATATATATATATATATATATATATATATATAAAAATATAATGTATATATTGTGATATGGGGGTTGTTAGATCTCATGGTAGATGCAAGTTTACGTTAGTCTGAGTTTTTTAAGAGCCTGGTAGGCCAATTTTTTTTAAACAAAAAGGAAAGGTCCATCCAAGATTCCAAAGCCGGGGTTTCAGTTTCATTCAGCAATAACGTTAACATAAAATACCAGGCCATCTGGCTCTTCAGTCAGTAGTACCTCTCCATAGGCGTGCGCAGGGGTGTGCCTGGGCACACCCTAATCACCCCGTGTGGCGCAGATTTCCCCTGCTGATAGTTCACCAAAGCCCCTAAACAGGGCTCCTAAAAAGAATTGTAAAAAAAATAAATAAATAAATAAAAACCTACTGACACCATCCACTGCCCTACTGAAACCAACCTCTGCCCTACTGACAAGTCCCCTGCTCTACTAACACTGTCCATGTTTTATTACATTTGAGGTGCACATAGGCTGCGCACACCTATGACCTCTGCTCTGTTTGGTCTCCCAGATCAAGGGCTATTCCAACTCTCCCAGCTTAGATTGCAGTACATCGCTACATCTGCTGACTTGCAGACTTCCTTCAGCCCCCCTGGACTCATTAGCCTCCTCAGCTTTCTTGATCTCCCAGACTCTCTCTTGGTCTCCCAGGCCCATGTAGCTGTCCATACTTTCCCAGTCCTTTGGGCAGAAGTCGCCCATACAAGGGATGCAGTCTCTGATAGGAATAACCCAATCTCCTGACAGGGCTCTCTCTCCAAATGGCAGCAACTGCCCTTCACCAGACATTCATTATGAGGAAGGGCTGTGTACACCTGTACACACACCATGCTGGTTTTTCACAAAACCTGGACACTAGGTTGGAGATTTCTGCCCTCCCAAGACACTTTGAAATCTCCAAACTATGGAGCCCAATCCAGGAATGCCAAAATACGGAGAAAGCTGTTTTTCCCCACTCATAATCTAGTTTCTGGAGTCCCACAAGCTTCTCACATGCAAACCCAGTTTCCTTTTTCCAACCATTTTCTAATCTGACACCATGGTAGGGTCTCACAATATCACAATATACGCTATATACAGTACATATAACATCTAAGATGTGTTTGTTTCCAGCCAATAGCTTGCAAAGCTTATTTTCTTTTGTAAGTTTCTAGTAAAGACTGTCAAAGCACTCTGCTCAAAGGGGTGCCCCTTAAAGCAGAACTAATTCCTCCAATCCTTTACAGATGAGGATGAAGCCATCTTAGCCTCTTTGTAGATCTGTAGTGTAGGCAGGTGCAGTCTACTTTCTCCACTACAGGTGGTGCTCTCCGCAGCAGCACTGCAAGAGCAACATAGTTCTAATGTTCTATGGTTTTCTTGGTCACTGGGGAAGCATCCAATTGGATGCGGCCACCCCATGTGACTCTGGTGGCCATATTAGGTCAGCCAAAGCTTATTTAAGGCCCTGGCTCCCAGGTTTGGCCTGCATTTGCGAGTTAATACAGTAGGGACAGAGACCCCGCCTGTTAGGGACAGCATTAGCAGCAAGGAAAGGTTCCTGACAAGGAGAGTAGGTGTGGGGCTCGGAGATTTTCTGGATACCTGCCTGTTGGGCACAAGATGGCGAGGCCGCATTCTTTCCCTCTCTACAGATGCTGACAGTCGGCTACAGTTTGCTCTCTACATGTTGTTGGAACTGTGAGTGCTCCCAGTTGAACTGCCTTCCCACCAAGTTATTTGTGAAACTTTCTCTGCATTATTTAATTAGTTAATTGCACTGTGCCTGAGTGTATAATTCTACAAAACAGATTACAGCGCACAAAAATGACATTTATCCTGCAAGGCTAGTTAAAAACACCTGAACAATTTTAAAAAAATATGGAGGTTTGGTCACACTATATGGTCATATAGTGCTAAGCCAACTTACTGTGACAAAGTACCCCGAATTCGTGGGTCCTACCCTAGTAATAGAATGAAAGAACCTGTGTCTCAACCATGGGAGATAAACTCCTCTATGTGGGAGAACTGAAGGGATTCCTCCTATGCACTGGTGGCCACTAATAAGAGGTAATGAAGGGGCGTGGTCTGGTGCCGAAGCTGAATGGCCGCCTAATTCTCAAGCTCCTGTCCACGGAGGATTTCGCTACCAGCACAGCCGAGCCATCTGCTACTAAATATGGGGAAAACCTCCAGGGAGCCCTCCCCCAGAGGATCCGGATCGCAAATCGGCCGCAATATCCCAGACATCTTCCGGACCCAGGTACGCGAGGCCCCGGCTTCTAATCGGGCCTACTCGAACGCTGCACGATCCTCCAGCCTCAGCCCCTCAGGGAGAAGCCACACACAATCCCAACCCACAGCAACTGAATCCTGTGCCCCACAGCCCCTATGCATGCAAGATCTACACTCTGTGGCAGAGGACATCAAAGCCACACTTTTAGCAGCCATCACGGATCTCAGGAGAGATGTCCAAGTAATGACAGTGCGCCTAGATGATCTGGAGGAAACAGCAACCCTCCATGAGACCGCCATCCAGCAACTACAGACCTCCTATCATTCCCAATCTACACAGCTCAGGGATATCCAGAGACATATGGAAGATCTGGACAACCGTGGCCGTCGCCACAACATCCGGGTAAGAGGAATCCCTAAATCCATTGAAAACTCGCAAATCACAAAAGCCACTATCGCCATATTTAACGATCTCTTAGGCAGACCTCCTGAAACATCCATTGAATTTGAACGCTTGCATAGAGCCTTGAGACCCAGAGGCAGAGAGACTGACCCTCTCAGAGATGTTATATGTTGTCTCGTTAACTTTAAACTGAAGGAGGAAATTCTTCATAGGGCTAGAGACCGTCGCTCCCTACTTTATCAAGGAGCCGTGCGACCGTGTGTACGCAAAACAAGTTTGAGCCAACATCCGTCGGAAAAAATCCTAGAATTTTGTTGTCGGAATGTCCGATCAATGTCCGACCGTGTGTACGGGGCATTACAGTTCTCTCCCATCTCCATTCAATTGGAGGTACAACGTGATTTACTCTTAGGTAAAGAGGAATCTGTGTTACTGTTCTGGTTTCTAAACCAATTTATTCTGTTTTACAATATAGAGCTGTTACTGTTTGTTCAATGTTGATTCAATACATTTGCTGAAAGACCAGATTGAAGTGCCTCATATTTGGCTCCCATGAGTTTAGACCCACGGCTATTATGCCTAGTACCAATACATTTTGGCTCCCTCACATAATCAACAGCACGAACCTCAGTGGACAGGGCATACTGAATCTCAACCGTTCCGTTTCAACACTCTTCACCTCTCCACAAGACGGGAACGTAAATATTCCTGTCAAACATTACCGGATACATTTCTAATTTTAGGGTGGGTTATATACAACCTCCTTAACTCCGGATTACCATCTATCCTATTTCTTCCTAAATCCCAGTTCACCTACCCCATCCTTCCTCTCCCTCTCTTCCCCCTGTTCCCCCCCTCTTTTTTTTTGTCTCTCTCTCTTGTCCTTCTCCTCTCTCCCCTTCTCTCTCCTTCCTCCCCTCTCCCTTCCTTCTTTACTTCACAGTCTCCGCCGCCACCACCACATTCCGACCAGAGCAAAAATTACAAAAATTACATTTCTCCAGATCCTTCCAACTCACACGTGAGAGAATAACTGCCTTATACCTCACGCTCATCTGATAACGCTAAGACTGAACAGTAACACACTATGGCACACATGTGCACCACCAAAAACTGTTCTTTTTTGTGTCTGGTCACTGTGGCTTGTCAATAAATATTATACTTCTTAAGAGCAATCACCGGAGTGCGGATCATTTTTTCCTCACGCACCACCAAAAAACCCTCTACACTTAAAATAGTCTCTCTAAACGCAAAGGGTCTCAACATCCCAGAGAAGCGTAGTCAAGTTCTTGATATGATGTTTAAACTGAAGGCAAACGTAGTGTTCCTACAAGAGACACACTTTCACACAAACAAAATTCCCAAGCTCATGAACCACATGTTCCCAACAGTATATCATGCCACCAACCCACTTGCGAAGTCCAAAGGGGTCTCAATTCTAATTTCAAAAAACCTTGACTGGCAACTCGAGGACTTACTCATAGACACAGAAGGCAGAATTATCTTTTTAAAGGGCCGACTCCAGGGACGACCCGTGACCCTGGCCAACATATACAGCCCCAACACTGCACAAGTAAGCTTCTTTAGAGCAATCTCACGACTACTCTCAGATTTTCACTCTGGACTGACCATCCTAGAGGGAGACTTCAAGGTCGCCCTTTTCCCAATCTTAGACACCTCCACTGGTACAGCTTCTTTACCATACAAAGCCATTTGACAAATTAAGCTACAAATCCAAGACCTTCTTTTACATGATACATCGCGTTTCCTTCACCCTGATGAAAAAGACTTTACTTTCTTTTCTGCCCCACATAATAAATATTCTACAATCGATTATCTATTCCTGTCCCAGAAAGATATATCCTTTTTATCTACGGCCACCATTGAACCAATGCTCCTGTCGCAACACCACCCAATTACAATGACCCTAATGTTCCCAGACAAACCCACTCCCAAAAACATTTGGCGCCTAGACTCATTATTGCTTACTTCGGAAGAAGTCGTCAAAGATATCCGTAGTTGCATACGCACATTTTTTCTAGAGAACGACACACCGGACACAGCTCCACTCACCCAATGGGAAGCCCCGAAATGTGTAGTCCGAGGAAAACTCATTGCTCTTAAAGCATCTCCTCGAAAAGCCCAACAACAGAAAATTACAGATCTACTTGACAAGATTAAAAAACTTGAACTTGCCCACAAACAAGTACAAGCACAGCAAACTTATCATGAACTCACCCTAAACAGGAAAATGTTACATGAAGAACTGAAGTGTAAAACGCAACGCAAATTTATTCTACACCAAAAGATCTTCTATGAATTCGGCAATAAATGCGGAAAATATCTTGCTAAAGCCCTCCAGACCAGGAAAGCACATGCAAACATTCACACTATCAAAGATCCTCAAGGGAAGCCCCATATCACCCCGACAGACATAGCAGCCCAATTTGAGACTTATTACTCTAAACTATATAATCTCCCTAACCATACCACAAACCATAATGGATCTGAAAATAGACGCACTATAATCAAGTCTTTTCTCAACAAATTCTACCCCAAACCCATAGACAAAGAAGATGCCGCTCAACTAGAAAATCCTATTTTGGAAAAAGAACTCAAATCGGCAATTAAACTGCTTAAAAATGGTAAAAGTCCTGACCCCGATGGGCTTACAGCTATCTACTTCAAAGCCTTTACAGATACCCTAGCCCCACATATGATTACGACCTTTAACTCCTTAACATCATCCACTCTCCCTTTCCATAGGTTGCTAGAAGCTCACATCACAGTGATCCCAAAAGATGAGAAAGACCCTACATCAGTGAGTAATTACAGGCCGATATCCTTATTAAATGTCGATGTAAAGCTGTATGCCAAGATTTTAGCCTCCCGCCTTTTACCTTTCCTACCTTCTCTAATAGGGAGAGACCAAGTTGGCTTCATACCTGGAAGAGAAGCAAGGGATAACACAATCAAAGCCCTGAATATACACCATTGGATTACAAATCACAAACAAAAGGGATTCTTTCTGTCTCTAGATGCAGAGAAAGCGTTCGACAGGCTGGCAGGGGACTACCTGGGAGCAGTCCTGGGACATATTGGTCTCCAATGCTATCAATGCTATCATGTCCCTCTATACAACTCCAACCGCTAGGGTACGTGTAAACGGTCACCTGTCGAACGCCTTCTCTATTAGTAATGGAACAAGACAAGGATGCCCACTTTCCCCAATCTTATTCATCCTAACCCTTGAACCCTTCCTCCAATGTCTCAGATCCAACAACAATATCAAAGGCTTCCTCATCGCCGATCGCACCTATAAGATGGCTGCCTTCGCCGATGACATACTACTATTCCTGAGGGAACCACACACATCGATCCCAAATCTTCTAAATGAACTAAATTTCTTTCATAATATTTCCAATTTCAAGATTAATTTTGCAAAATCCCAGGCCCTAAATATCTCCCTCCCACAGGAAATGGTAACACAATGCAAAAGCAACTTCCCCTTTCAATGGAAGCATGATCAGATTAAATATCTTGGGATACACCTAACGGCGAATCTCCCAGACTTATACTCCAAAAATTATCAACCCATCCTCAAAACCATTACGAACAACCTAATTAAATGGAATAATCCCCATTTTTCCTGGTTTGGAAGGGCAGCAATTCTAAAGATGAACATACTTCCCCGCATTCTATATATCTTACAAACCATACCCATTAAACTCCCCCCGACCTTCTTCCAATTATACAAACGTTTGTGCACTAGATTCCTATGGAGACAGAAAAGACCTAGGATAGCATACGACCAACTGACAAAACCTAAGACAAAGGGGGGCATTGGTCTCCCGGACCTCAAGAAATACTATTGGGCTTGTCACTTCTCTAGAATTATAGATTGGTCAGTGCATGGCAAATGCAAAGATTGGGTCACTCTTGAACATACATTTTCCCCACTACCACTGCGATCCTTGCCTTGGACCTTACCCAAATACACCCCGAGAATTCTAAACATTCACCCTCTCATTGCCCCGACACTGCAATGTTTTATGGAAACCTGCCGAAAGCTACACATTTCCTCTAATCCGGGACCCCTTACTCCAGTAAAACACAATCCAGCATTCCCGCCTGGTATGTCCAACAACTTTCTGACGGACACCTGGCAACACTTAGAGGTCCTAGCCCATCACTTCTTCCGATCGGGTACACTTCTGGAGCGTTCTTCCCTACCAGCTAATGCAAACAATAATGCCTTTCCACTCTGGACATATTTCCAGATCAGACATTTCCTAAAAGAAATTGACCGTGTTTCCTCTGTCTCTTGTCCGCTCACACCATTTGAACAGCTATGCTCTCACTCTACACCCCAGCAGCATATGATCTCAAACATTTACAACATACTCTCTTCTGGTAGCTCAATGAAAACTAACAAAGCTTGTTTAAGCTGGGAAAGAGACCTACAAACAGAAATAACAGAGGCACAATGGGAACACATTTCTAAGATAACACATAAAGGCACCCTTAATGTCTCGATCCAAGAGAATAATTATAAAATTTTAATGCGCTGGTACAGAACCCCAGTAGTTCTCAACAAATATAACCCTGCCCTTTCTGACAAGTGCTGGAGATGTGCCAATGAGACAGGTACTTTAGAACACATATGGCGGTCCTGTCCCCTAATCCAGCCATTCTGGACCCAAATACGGGAACTGACTTCACAAATCTCCACATACACCCTAGAACACACCCCAGCACAATTCCTCCTTCACCACTCGGACATACCGGCACACCAATACCACAAAACACTAATACCACCCCTATTAAAATGCAGCCAAATTGTGTATTCCTCTTCATTGGGGAACAACCCATGTTCCTACTATCCCTGAATGGCTCAAACGAGTAGAAAAAATTGCGGAAATGGAGGAACTAATCTCCATAGCCAAAGATTGCCCAACCAAATTTTCATACACATGGGCCTGTTGGACCCACTTTCATACCACAGATCAGTACAAACGATTGACCAACCAAACTCGTACGAACCACACACCCCAGGACGCTGGCAACTCTTAATAACTTTTTTACTACATACTGAAGCTAACCTTATCAAAACATGTGGTGACTGGCCTCCCTCACCAAAACAAGGGAAGAATGAGGGAGGTCCCTTGTCACTTTATCTACATACAAACTCAAATATCTACCAACCAGGCGTCCTTACCCACATTAATCCAATCCTTCAGATATGGTGGCAGAGACTGGGAGGTATCCCAAACCCCATCCACCCCCCCTCCCCTGATCCCTTGCTTTCTCCTTCTTCTCTCCCCCCCCCTCCTCTTCGTCTTTCTTCTCCTATCTACTTGGGTTTACACCATAAACCAGTTCCCCCATCTGGCAGAACCCCATTTTTCTAAACACTGATATTCAACCAACTTTAGCTGCTTAGATTGTAGATGGAATTATTTACTCAAAGTTAGCTATTACCTCACGATATAGCAAGTCTTTGATTCTATTCACGAAACACACTCAAACATACTTCGGTATCAGACAGAACTAATAGTATTGTGATAAACGCAATTATACAACTGACCATTCACAACCATATCTCATGTTTTATATAAGTGTTTACTATATCGACCTTAGCCGAAAAATGTTTTATAACCATTACTGCTTGTTAGTTTTGAATATTGCTACTGTCAAATATTTTGTATTGCCTCAATCACCATGTCTAAATGCAATGTAAACCTTATTTTTTTTTTTTACCAATAAAATATTAAGGAAAAAAAAAAAGGAAAAAATTAGAGGTAATGAAGAGGGGAAGGGGTGCTCCAGACCAAGAGACCTGGTCAGGGTCCATACAATATACAAAAACATACTTGGGGGGGCACACCCTAAAAGTGTATTATTCTGCCGCACCGCGCTGCACCCCACCTACACGTGACCTGTAATGATACCAGCCATTTGAAGGTTTGAAGATCGGTAGAGAGATGACTCAAGCAAATTGACAACTGTGATAGGCATGCCTTGAATGTATGCACAAAAAAAAAAAAAAAAAATCACACCACAGAGTCCTACAAGGTCTGTGCACTTGTTCCTGCTAACTAGTGGGGGAGCCCTCCACAAACTAGCATACCACACAAAAGAAAGAACAATGGATATGAGCTTAACCCCTACGATTTTACTTAAGTAAATTCAATCTCCAAAATATTTCCTATAACTTCAGATACTAGGACATCTCAATGGGGGAAAGAGAGTGGGCCATGGATATGAGTATATGACAACTACCTGCATAAAATTTTACCTTTATTGCAAAATTATAAAATTTTACACATAGACCACACATACCATCCATGAGACATATTAATACCATTTCCTGTTCACCCTGCTCCCATTGTGTGGCTTGTTTATACTGTATATTGGCAAGACTCTAAAAATGTATGAAAAAATATATTGACTGGTATCGCATATATTGCATAAATCACTGTGAGTGGCAAACCAACTAACAAATATTTGCATAAGGAAGTCCATCAATGCCTTGAATTTAACAGTTTTAGGAAAAAGTTAAAACAGTGAATTTAGTTTTGCTTCAGGCCAACCTTTTGTCAAGACTTGGAGGAGGAGCCTAAAAAGAGTATATGCCATCACAAAATATATTTTCTCTTTTCAATAGAAGAATCATGAGGGACAACTAAACAGAAAAAGGAGAACTCCAGTAAAAAGATTGAACCTTGAATTCCCAGCACCGTATAGATCTGCAATCAACATCACTGTAGTGTTTCTGCTGTTGGCTAAGATTTTACCATCTGCAATGACTTACAAATACAGTATCTCACAAAAGTGAGTACACCCCTCACATTTTTGTAAATATTTTATTATATCTTTTCATGTAACAACACTGAAGAAATTACACTTTGCTACAATGTGAAGTAGTAAGTGTACAGCTTGTATAACAGTGTAAATTTGCTGTCCCCTCAAAATAACTCAACACACAGCCATTAATGTCTAAGCCGCTGGCAACAAAAGTGAGTATACCCCTAAGTAAAAATGTTCAAATTGAGCCCAATTATCCATTTTCCCTCCCCAGAGTCATGTGACTCATTAGTGTTACAAGGTCTCAGGTATGAATAGGGAGAAGGTGTGTTAAATTTGGTGTTATCGCTCTCACTCTCTCATACTGTTCACTGGAAGTTCAACATGGCACCTCATGGCAAAGAACTCTCTGAGGATCTGAAAAAAAGAAATGTTGCTCTACATAAAGATGGCCTAGGCTATAAGAAGATTTCCAAGACCCTGAAACTGAGCTGCAGCATGGTGGCCAAGACCATACAGTGGTTTAACAGGACAGGCCCAAGCTCAGAACAGACCTCGCCATGGTCGACAAAAGAAGTTGAATTCACGTGTGTCTTGCCTACCGTCAAGCATGGTGGTGGGATTGTCATGGTCTGGGGCGGCATGAGTGCTGCCGGCACTGGAGAGTTACAATTCATTAAGCGAACCATGAATGCCAACATGTATTGTGACATACTGAAGCAGAGCACGATCCCCTCTCTTCGGAGACTGGGCTGCAGGGCAGTATTCCAACATGATAACGACCCCAAACACAACTCTAAGATGACCACTGCCTTGCTAAAGAAGCTGAGGGTAAAGGTAATGGACTGGCCAAGCATGTCCCCAGACCTAAACCCTATTGAGCATCTGTGGGGGAATTTTCAAACGGAAGGTGGAGGAGTACAAGGTCTCTAACATTCACCAGCTCCGTGATGTCGTCATGGAGGAATGAAAGAGGACTCCAGTGGTAACCTGTGAAGCTCTGGTGAACTCCATGCCCAAGAGGGTTAAGGCAGTGCTGGAAAATAATGGCGGCCACACAAAATATTGACACTTTGGGCCCAATTTGGGCATTTTCACTTATAGGTGTACTCACTTTTGTTTCCAGAGGTTTAGACATTAATGGCTGTGTGTTGGGTTATTTTGAGGGGACAGCACTACTTCACATTGTAGCAAAGTGTCATTTCCTCAGTCCTGTCACATGAAAAGATATAATAAAATATTTACAAAAATGTGAGGGGTGTACTCACTTTTGTGAGATACTGTATATTTCCAGGTAATGGATGAAACACTTTTTTTTTTTTTGGTGCTATAACCTAGTTTGGAAATTTTATGTTAGCCTGCCAGCTCATACAGAAACAAATATCAGCCATGAGTACGTAACTGTTCACACAGTATATCTTTTAGTGAATTTTGTATTTTATCTAGAGTTCTTTTATAACACTTGTCTAGAGTATTCCATTTCTATTATTGGTAGTCCCTTAATGTTGGTGTGGGTATTGCACAGGTACTGACATTGACAGGCAGCTCCTGTGTGGAGCAAAATGAGTTTAAAACACATCATTCCTTTGAAGGACAAAGCGCCAGTTTGTTTACCTATCTTGCTTAACCAGCAGCGCCTGGAAGGACAGGTTGTTGAGATCCCCAGGGCCTTCTGGGAAGAGGAATTGTACGCTTGGCTCGGCCTCATCAGTCACCGTTGATTATTCGGTGTGTCAGTAGGAATCAGTGGCCGTGATCTGATTAGAGGAATAATTTAACCACTGTCACAGGGAGAGATAACCATGATTTATGACCAGGGCTATAATTTGGTTGCAAGCCCACTGGTGTATCTGGGCGAGCATCCCAAAAGGACAGCAACCTTTCTATTAGGACCTAAGATGCCCTTTGAAAAGCATGCATGAATAATCATTGAGGCAAAGCTGTTTAACCCCTTTTTTGCCACACACCGTTTACAACACGGAGGTTAATTCGTACAGTCAATTGACAGCTGAGGCATGAAATAAAGGTCTAAATAAATAAAGGTGATTTTCTCCTAATGAATTCAATAATTCTAATGATACCATATGTAATTGCATTTGAATGTATTACTCTTTTCATTGATCTCACATCAATCCTGAGGGATGGACTGTACTGAAAACAATTTCTCCTTTGAATTCTAATCCAAAGAGCTTGCAATCAATATTATTTAATGTGATTTAACATTCAGGGAGTAAAGTGGCTGGGCACAAGAAGAGCAAAACTTTAATGCGAAGATGGACATGGGAGAGATATGATCTCCATGAAACTTACAGCAAAGCTATGAAATTTATGAAATAATCAATGCCGCATGCCACAGCCTGACCCCTTTTTATTAAGGCTGCTACGTTTATGATGTCAGTTCATTTCTATTAGCACACACCCTAAGCCTGACACTTCTGGAAGCTACAGCCAGGCACATAAAAAGTAACTCTGAGCAAATTAATTGAACATTTTTAATGTTGAGAAGTACACTTTTGTAAATAACTTGTATTCCTTTGTATCTTTCACCATCATGCCTGGGAGATGTATTTCACAAATCCATTAATCAGTTCGGCCAGGGCTCAAAATTTCAAGTCCTGAGCTACTAGTCAGGCCCTAAGGGTTACTCGCCACTAGTTGCCCCACCCAATCCCTTACCCTGAACCGCCCCCAATTTGCCCCTAAACACACCCTCATAAATTATCTCATTAAATGACACTTAAATGTTTTATGCAGAATTAGGTTACAAAAATAAATATTAACAACAACTTTATGAGTGCAGCCTTGTCAGTGCCCATCATTGCAGTGTGACCTGCAGAGGCACATCTAGTCAAAATGGCACCTATGGCAAGCACTGAAACTGCACCCCTGTCAAAACATTTGAAACCCATCTTTCAGATAACCTCAAAAAAAAAAAAAACAGCTAACAATGGCCCGCGGGCACAAACTGATACAAAAATCACTGATGATGCCAACACACTGGCACACTCACACTCATCAAAATAAATTGGTGCACACAGTAACTCATACAAAATTAATGACACACTAACACACAATCAAGGGGCAGGGAGGGACACTGGGGACAGAGAGGAATGCAGTGCGACAAGTACAGAGAGGGATGTCAGGGACAGGGAGGGACACTGGGGACAGACAGAGAGGGACCCAGTGTGATGAGGACAGAGAGGGATGCCGGGGATAGGAAGCGACGCAGTGTGACAAGGACAGAGAGGGATGCTGGGGACAGACAGAGGGACACAGTGTGATGAGGACAGAGAGGGACGCCGGAGACAGAGAGGAACGCAGTGTGACAAGGACAGAGAGGGACGCTGGGGACAGACAGAGGGACACAGTGTGATGAGGACAGAGAGGGACGCCGGGGACAGAGAGGAACACAGTGTGACAAGGACAGAGAGGGACGCTGGGGACAGACAGAGGGACACAGTGTGATGAGGACAGAGAGGGACGCCGGGGACAGAGAGGAACGCAGTGTGACAAGACAGAGAGGGACGCTGGGGACAGACAGAGGGACACAGTGTGATGAGGACAGAGAGGGATGCAGTGCGGACAGGGGAAACAGCGGGATGCCGGGGGGGAGAGGACACCGTCTGGGGGTGGAAACACAGGAGGACACCGTGGGGGGACCAGGAGAGTATCATGGGGCCTCCTGTGGTCCTGTTGGGGGCGGGCTCCCTACATCTGTACTGGTTGCCCCTCCCCTGCCCCTCCTCTGATGGTGGCGGCCCTGGTGTCTCTAGACTCCTGTAAAAAAATAAAAAGTACACAGCCTTATCTGATGCCTGTAATAAGACCTCTCACTACACTGCTCTCCGCCAGCCCCTCCTCTCTTCTCGTCCATCCCAGGTGATGTAATGTACAGTACAAGCACTGGGGTGGATGGGAGGGAAGGAGGAGCCGGCGGGGAGCAGTGCACTATGAAAGGTCTTATTACAGCCACTGCTAGTGCTAGAAGGTATGCATTGCAGTCTTGCAGAACCTCAGGCCCTTGGGCAGTGCCCGATGGGTCAGTCCGCCCCTGCTCATTAAACAGTCCACATTCAGTGAAAGTTCATGCACTGCAAAGTTTGCAGTACATGAACTTTCACTTAATGTGGACTGTTTAATGAGCTTGTTGCACAAATCACTTTATTACACTTTATTTATGATATCTATGGCTGCTATGCATATTTATATAACCCATATTTAGCACTATATTTGATTGGCTGCTTCTGCTTTGCACACACGCACATTTGCACATGATGATGACTTTAAGTCGTCATCATCATGTGCGATTGTGCGTGTGTGCCAGGCCCAAGCAGAAGCAAGCAGCCTGTCAAATATAGTGCTAAATATGGGTTATATAAATATACATAGCAGCCATAGATATCATAAATAAAGTGTAATAAAGTGATTTGTGCAACAGGCACAGCAGGTACTACTTTTAAGTAGTACCTGCTGTTGCACAAATCACTTTATTACACTTTATTTATGATATCTATGGCTGTTATGCATATTTATATAACCCATATTTAGCACTATATTTGACTGGCTGCTTGCCTGGCACACATGCACATGATCATCATCATCTTCAAGAGTACCTGCTAGGCTGCAGTGCTAATCCCTGCTGCTGCCTGGGGGTTCCCCTTCTTTTTCATGTGACTCGTCTCTTCTCCTCCTCACATAACGTGATGTCACAGACCCCACTCCTGGGGAAGATGATGCCGGTGTCCTGTCGAGAAATGTCCCCCATCGGATAGTGTCCGCCGTAAGGCGCAGCGCTTGCGCAGTACGGAGGACAAGGGAGACGCCGAAAGTCTCTGAACATGAACAGCTGTTCATGAGATTTACACAGCGCCTGCGCAATTAATAGTACATTCTGTCACACACTTCCGTATGCTCCCGATGCTCATACAACTCTGCAAGGGGCGGTGTGCCTACAGAATGGGAAGAGCTGATTACACAACTGAAGGAGTTTAACCCACCCATCAACATTGCTAAACCCACCCTTCAGTTGTGTAAACACGCCACGCAAAGATCCGCCCATTCGAGAAATCCACCCCCACGAGCATCGGGAGAGTGCAGGAGCGTGTGACAGAATGTACTGTTAATTGTGCAGGTACCATGTACAGCTGATGAACGGCTGTTCATTTTCAGAGACTTTCAGCGTCTTCTTTGTTCTCCGTACTGTGCAAGCACTGCGCCTGCACAGTACAGGGCGGACACTATCCGATGGGGGGAACTTTCTCGTCAGAACACCGGCCGCGCAGAGGAGGGTAGGTGGAGCATTAGTTACCCTGCTATTTTCCCTGCACCAGGTGAAGTCATCGCACGCCTGACGCTCCCCTCCACATGCAAAGTAGCAAGTTCCGTGCCGGCGCCGCGCTCCATCGGGTGGGGGTTTTTTGTGCGGGGGGCGACTTTTTTGTCACGCCCATGGCACTTGCCATGGCTGCCATACCCTAGATATGCCAGTGGTGACCTGCGCTTATCATTGCAGCGTGACCAGTACCCACCAATGCAGCCTCACCTGTGCCCACCATTGCAGCCCCACCTGTGCAGGGGAAGAGGCAAGTTGGCCAGATCACAGAACAGAGATAGCTCACTGTAACAGCTTACATTAGATTTGCCTCCGCTCACTGTCACACACAGCCCCGCCTTCTGACTTGACACCTGTGATAGACAGAACACATCCCAGCATTGGACCTACGTTGTGTCTATCACAGGCGTTGGATCAGGAGGTGGGGCTGTGTGTGAGGGCGAGTGGACAGCAATTATAATGTAAGCTGTTACAGCGGGCTGTCCAGGCTCTGTGATCCGGCCGGCAATCCTCTTCCTCCACCCTCTTCCGCTGGTGCGATCCCTGGGAGAACGGCTCCCATTCACCCAGGCTTGCCTGCAGTGGTCGCTCCCCCCCTCCGAGGCAGCCCACGCTTGCCGGCCCTCATTTTCCACTCGTAAAATGCAAGTAGGTGAGTGGAAAATTTGAGGGCTGAGTTAGGCTATGAATTAAATATAAGCTCAGACTCAATGACATTTAGTATACTAAAGCATTGTGTATGATATGCAGTTTACTATCAAATACAGTTTTCTTCATTTATATTGTTTTTTTTGCATCTCAGTGCTGCTGATTTCCTCCAGTCTTTTTCAACCACTTCCTGTCTACATTCAGAACCTGATTGTGACAATGGACCATGTCAGCGCAATTTTTGTTGGAACAGCAGAATTTTAGTCTCAACCAGGAATGCATGTGACAGGGTGACAATGCAGGAGAATAATTGAAAGATAGTTGTCACCTCATAACAGGAAGTGCCTAAGGTTTGCAGCCTGTTTAAAAAAAAGAAAAGAATGCAACCTATTGAAATTATATTAACATATACAGTAAACGGTTGTATGTGATTTTAGTGATTGAGTTAATATATACAGTACTTACAGGCCTCGGGCCTTGTGTTTTCGGGGAATACATCATATGTGCAAGTATGGATAAATGCCTGTAGTACAGCCAAATACAGCCAATCACTTGTATGGCAGTGTGTGGCTCTGTGGGCACAGGAAATACCTGGAATTTTACACCCAGCATGTTTTCAGTTTCTCGCTGTCTGTGTGCTTAAAGTGATATTAAAGCTTGGATTTTTTTTTTTATAACAATCAGGTTTATGGAATTGCACAGAGTGGCCCTGAACCTCCTATTTCCTGGTCCTCCACCGGCGCTCCTGGCTCCTCCTCTCCAGTAAGTACCCCCATAGAAATCCGCTTTCTATGAGGGCACTCATGCGGGCTCTCTCCTGAGCATCGCTGTCTGCGTCTGTAGACACAAACACCGGGACTCTGCCCTGCCCCTCGCTTCCTCGTCACTGGTTTTGATTTACAGCAGCCGGAGCCAATGGCTCTTTCTGCAATGCCAGTGAGAGCAGAAAGTGAGGAGAAAGAAGAGTTGCACAGCGACTGGATTGAATGAGGGTTCAGGTAAATAAAACAATGGTTAGGGGGGACTACTAATGCCTAAACATTTTTTACCCTAATGCAAGAAATGCATTAAGGTAAAAAATGTTTAGGCTTTAGAACCACTTTAAGGTCTAAGCCAACTATGTTTCATTTCAAGATGGACTGGCCATGATTCATGATTTTTTTGTTTTACCTTGGTTTACAGCTGAATGCTAGGCAAACAGTGGAATATACAGATGAAAGCTGTTTTACCCCTCAAAGGATTTGAGCTTCCGTTCATCCATTTCTGACATTTACACTGTCTGGCTTTACTGTACTCAATGAACCAAATATTACTGGTAAGCCAAAAATCGCATTTTCTTATGTATCGGTACTCCCGTTGGGGCTGCTGAATTTAGCAGTCTGTCTGTCACCCTGCCCAGCCAGGCACACACTTTTCACTCGTTTAAAGTTACATAGTTACATAGTAGACAAGGTTGAAAAAAGACACAAGTTCATCAAGTCTAACCTATGTGTGTGATATTATATCAGTATTACAGTATCCCTGTATGTTGTGGTCGTTCAGGTGCTTATCTAAAAGTTTTTTGAAAATATTGATGCTGCATGCGCGGGACTTCTGGGAAGACCCTGTGACCAGGAGCTCCAACACGCTCCAGCCTTACAGAAGCCCCCACACCAGCTAACGAAAGCGGGACCTTGGTGACTGACCTGCCCGGTTACCTTCGAGCCCCTGCCCACATGTTGGGAGATCAAACCAGAAGGTAGGTCAGCCGCCAGCTTAGCTTCGGCCAGCTTACCTGGAGCCTTCCAAGATGGTGACCACAGCTTCTCCACGCGGGGACATGGGAGACCCAGGTTCAATTGTGGATTCAATTGTGGAAGCCGTAGACCATACTACTGCACGAGCTAGCCAGAATATGGCCTGTATACATACGCTTCAAGACCAACTTGACACTGCTCTTCTCAAAATCAATGATTTAGAAAATAAGAGCAGGCGTTACAACTTCTGTATCAGAGGATTACCCGAATCGGTTCTGGATGTCCAGGGGTCTGTCAAATCTTTTATTAAGGACATCCTAGCTGACATCCCCAATAACAGGCTTGAACTAGTCAGAGCCCACAGAGCACTACCACCCCCCAACCAAGACGGGCTGCCAAGGGACATTGTGGTAAAACCCCCACTTTTACGCAGTGAAGGAAGAAATAATGAGAAAATTCAGGGACTCTGATAATCTAACTATACAAGGACATAAAGTCCAACTTTTTGCAGACCCAACCATGATCCAGAGGCAAAGATCCCTCAAACCTCTCCTGGGGAGAAAAAAGAGGTGAAATATTGGTGGTCCTTTCCCTTCCGTCTGCAGTTCCAGTACCGGAACAAATCTTATAGATTCACAAGCTTCCAGGAGGGTGAACGACTGCTCCTCCAGCTCGCATTTATCTCCCAAGAATTACCACTTCAACAAGCAACCGATTGTCCAAGCTCCTCCAAGACCCCCACCAGGAAGCCTTTTACCTCCACTATGGAACAAACAAAAAATGAAGAAGCACTGAGACTCCATCCCTCCATGATGGGACCTTCAGCTAATTGACCCAACAGGAATCGTTGTTGGTACTTCCTCTGTTGGTCGAACCTTCTGATGGTGTAGTGGACCCATCTACGCTCCCTTCATACTATGTCTTGCCCATAGGGCAATTGCCTTCCTCCTTACCCTGTTCCAGTATTCCCAAGTTTGCCCTCTTGAGTTAAGTTATTTCCACGAGTTACATTTCATCTTTAGCTTTCATGCCCTCCGGACGCGCATTGCCACGTGAGGTAACCCTCTGATGCCAAGCCCTCGTCGCAAAGGCGAGGACCCTTAAACCCCCTATATTACACCCTTTAAGATGTAATTGTTTAGCGTGGTCAGTTCATATGCATTGTGTTTATGCTTTATCTATGGTTCACTTCTGTTCCCCCTATCCATAGGTCCCCATTTCTCACTGAATTACCTGGGGGCCCCATGGCTGGGGCGGTTTAGTATGCCACTCCTGCTGTGACTCGGAGGCATAAACCACCTGTGGTGACATCAGGACAAATCAGTACAGGAAAGGCCCCATCTAAAAAGACCTTCCAAACGGGACACCAGCATTGCTCGGCTCTTACATTCTCTAGGCCTGATAGACACGTGAAGGGAACTAAATCTGTTAGCTACGGCTGGCTACAAGAAGTGTTTGGAAAGGAGGCATTCTCACCCCTATATGCGGTGGAAAGGGCGCATCGGGTGCCACCGCGCCCTCTCCCGCCAGGTAGCCCCCCGAGGTCAGTGCTTGCCAGACTCCTGAATTACAGGGATCGCGAGGTGGTGCTTCGTATAGCCAGGGAAAAGGGAGCAGTACACTTCAATGGAGCCAGAATATCCTTCTACCCAGACTTTTCCGCAGAAGTACAGCGCAAAAGGTCTAAATTTATGGATGTCAAGAAAAGGTTACAACGTCTGCAGTTAAAGTATGCCATGCTCTTTCCGGCCAGGCTACGCATTACAGCAGGAGATCAAAACCACTTTTTTGAAAACGCCCAAGAAGCAGCAGACTGGCTGGACCGTAATGAGCAGGGCCTCCGACGACCAGGACGAGATATATCTGGTAGATTTATTTTCCTACACTGTAAAATATATACTGTTACCATGATTCTGGCGTTTGTATACATACCACCCCCGTTCTCGCGGGAAGTGTTGCAATTACTAGTATCATATATGACCAATAAACCAGACATTCCGCTACTAATTATGGGGGGCTTTAACTGCTGCCTAGACCCCAGACTAGACAGGCACCCCCCTATGGTACCAGCTAAGGGAGGTAGGGGAACTTCCCTTAGTCGTCTCTTGACGTAAATAGGATGGACTGATTTATGGCGTATTCGTAGCCCAAACCAGAAGCAGTTTTCATGGTTCTCCAAGACACATGGTTCATTATTCCGTATAGACCTCTGTGTTGGCACCCCTGATATGGTGGGATGCACCTCGAAAGTGGAATATTACCCACGAGGAGTATCTGACCACTCCCCATTAGTCATATGGCTACATACGCAACCCACTAGTTTACTATCTAAGGCCCCATGGAAACTAAATGCCTTCTGCTCAAATTATTTACTTCACATGAACGGATAGAGGTTCAGATCCAGGACTTCCTCAGAACACATAGACAACACACAGATATCCTGAACAAATGGGAAATGCTTAAAGCATACTGTAGAGGTATATTCATTCAGGAAATACAAACAGTTAAACAGAATACCTCGGCTCTGCGAGAGCAGGCGGGGGATTTGGTGAGTCAACTAGAGCTAGCATTTGTGACTGATCCCACTGATTCTGCAAGGGAAGCATGGATCGCGGCTCAGGACTCCTTAGACCGCGTGAGATCCTCCGCTGCAGAACGTAAAAGATTTTTTACAAAACTGGCATTTTGTGAGGAGGGGGAAAAGACGGGCCGCCTATTAGCCAAAATCGTGAAATCACAACAACAATCACCAGCCATAGGAGCCATTCGAGCTGCCAATGGCAAGATAGTTAACGCTCCCGATGCTATCATTTCCGAGCTGGCCAATTTTTATGTGGACTTATACAAGTCCAGAGAGACCTACTCAGATGAAGATCTTAACGCATTTATGACTAACATTAATTTACCCTCATTGTCTGCTGAGGCGAGACAACAACTGGATGCTCCAATAACTATTGAAGAGCTCCAGGTGGCGACGGGTTCTTTCCCTACCTGTAAGGCGCCAGGGGATGATGGTATTTCAATGGAGGTATATTCTCAATATGGAGAGAAATTGTTGCCAGAACTTTTAAAAGTTTTCAACACCAGCTTAACTGAAGGTAGACTACCAGAATCCATGACCAGAGCAAACGTGATCCTATTGCTTAAGCCAGGGAAGGATCCTGTTGACCCGGGCTCCTACAGGCCCATATCCTTGCTCCAAAGTGATGTAAAGATCCTTGCCAAGTTCTTGGCGATCCGGGTCAACGGGATAATATCCTCAGTCATACATCCAGACCAGGCTGGCTTCATGCCACAAAAATCCACAGCCACAAACCTCAGAAGGTTGTATATGAACATGCAAATACAAGCTGACAATGAGGGTCATAGAGCTCTCCTGTCCTCTCCAGTTGGAGATACTTATGGGTGACACTGGATAAATTTGGCTTTGGACAGCGGTTTATAGCATGGATAAAGCTGCTGTATGCAGCTCCCCAGGCCAATATTAGAGTAGCAAACAGGATGTCGGACGCTTTTACTCTGGGCAGGGGGACGAGGCAGGGATGCCCGCTGCCCCCCCTGCTCTTTGTGATCGCAATAGAACCTCTGGCAGCTCGGATAAGGGATAGCCCACAGATAGAAGGATTTAAATATGGTGACTTGCATGAAAAGCTCATGTTATATGCGGATGACATGCTGCTCTTCCTGGGAGACACTAGTCAGTCGTTAATAGGAGTGATGGTTATAATAGAGCAGTTTGGACATTTCTCAGGCCTGACTATAAATTGGTCTAAGTCGGCCCTGATGATGTTGGACGAGTGTCAGGATGTGAGTTTGCCCGACTCCTGTCCTATTCCAATCACCACCAGTTTTAAATATTTGGGCGTCCAGATATCACCAAACATTGGGGACTACTTTTCCTTAAATATATTTCCATTACTGTCCCGTTTCCGCGACAAAATAAACACATGGAACAACCTTATGATGTCACTAGCTGGTAAGGCAAACTTAATTAAAATGATTTTAATGCCCCAATTATTATATTTCCTCCACAACTCACCAGTAGTGATACATCTAAAAATTTTCAGAGTAGTCAATACTCTATTCAGGCAATTACTTTGGCACAACAAAGCTCCCAGAGTTAGGCTAGAGCAGTTACAGTACCCCAAAGACGGCAGAGGGTTGGCGGTCCCCAACCCTTGGCTGTATTATATTGCGGCACAGTTGCAACACCGAGTTGGCTCTATGACACACGAACCAAAGGGCTCCGCGGCGCGATTGATGCTTTTTGCAATGGGTGCTGAGACCATTCCTTTGGGTCTGGAGGCACAAATGTTTGCAAAATCTAATAAAAAAACTCTGACACTATCCCTGGTGCAGAAAGTATGGAACAAAGGAAGACAACTCCAGGGGGTGCAGGGATTTACAGAATACAGCCCAATATGGGGAAATCGTACTTATGTGGAGCTGGCTAAGTTACAGCCTGAGCCCAGATGGAGGTCTCACGGGGTGAACATACTGTTTCACATATTTAGACATGGTAGACTGATGTCCTTTGCAGAGTTACAGGCCACATTTAATCTTCCAGATAATATGTATTATTCATATTTACAGCTTCGGCATGCGGTTGCTGCGCAGGGAGACGCCGGTGAGTGGGAAGTATATCCCACTCCGGTGTTCCATGTACTGCAATCCTCCAGTGCAACAAAAGGGATTATTTCCATGTGTTATCAAATGCTACTTACCAAACACCTATATGCTTATTCATGCAAGGCAATAGATGCTTGGAGGAGGGACCTGGGCCAGTTAACTGAGGATCAATGGGAGGAAGCGCTGAAAGCCATACCTATATGCTCCCTCAATGTGGCGCAAAAAGTATCCCAATTATATATAATGCTTAGGGTGCACTACACTCCAACAATATTACACAGGATGGGCAGAGTGGCGGACCCCCTGTGCTGCCGATGTCAGCAGCACAGCGCCGACCTTATACACCTCTTGTGGCGTTTCCCGAAGCTCCATCGGTATTGGCATGAGGTGGTCAATACACTAAATGGAGTGTTCCAAACAACGGTACCTGTAGACCCTATGTGCTGTCTATTAGGGGTATTGAATGATGTAATCCCGGAGGAACAAACTAGAGTGACCTTCTCCAGGACTTTGTTTCAAGCTAGAAAACTTATCCTAATGGCATGGAAGTCTGCAGTACCGCCTTCCGTTAAGACATGGATAACATATATGGGTAAAACTCTCATTATGGAAAAATACATATACCAACACAGAGGTTGCCCAAGCAGGTTTGAACGCATATGGTCTAGATGGTTAGACACACCAGGACTTAGCCCAGGAGAACTAGTATTGACTAGGCTTTTACAGTGTCCTTAGATGAAAAAATAAATATACATGGAAAGGATATGTACTATATGTGGGTTGGAAGGGAGGATGGGAGTCATTTTAAACTGAATAGTATGGAATAAAGGGTTATGGAGCACCATTGTAAGAACTTGTGCTGTATACATTGTATAAGTATGACACTGACATGTTTGACATTGTGCATTAGAAGATGTATTTACCAAAAATGTTCAATAAAAACCTTTCTGATTTAAAAAAAAAAATCCGTTAGCTACAGACTACACACATTTCTCTGCCCCACACAGGACATACGCTAGAATAGATCACATCTTCATTCCCTCCTCAGAGATCCACATAGCAACTCAAGCCTCTATTTGCGAAGTGCCCTGGTAAGATCACGTTTAAAGAGGGAAAGGCAGGTGGACATAGCAAATTTAGAGAAAGACTTTAAATTGCTTAGCAAGGCACACAAACGTAATCTCACCACTGACAAACTATCTAAATTGGAAACCTCCAGAATAGCCTTAAACTTGGCATTAACTTCTAGTGCAGCAAAACACTTGAGATGGGTGAGTGGCCGGTTTTACCTACAAAATGATAAAATTGGCCCTCAGCTCACAGCCAAATTATCCCCTACTGACTACCTAAAATTAAGACCCTGTGTAGTACTTTATCCCAAAATCCTAAACGAATTTTGGAGGCTTTCCACTCATTTTATTCCAATCTTTATTTCAAAGACAGCTCCACCTCAAACCATAGATTGGAAACCTTCCCAAAGGATATTCCCCTCCCTAAACTTAGAGACTCCCATCGCTCAGTTTTAGAATCCCCCATCCTGGAAAATTAAGTTAGAAATGTCTTTAAAGATCTTTGTAAAAGGCTCGGCCCCAGGACCCGATGGCTTTTTGACCCTATATTACAAAAACTTTGTGGATGTTCTCTCTCCCTATCTGGTCCGGTTCTTCAATTCCCTAAGCAAAGGTGTACCCTTGGACCCAGCGTCAAAACTTGCATATATATTTCTGTGATCTCTAAACCTGGAAAGGATCCTAACGAATTGAGCAACTACAGACAAAATTCTTTGTAGATTCTTTGTTCATAGATTCAGCTCAGGGACAGCTGGACACGTCACTTCCGGATGGTGAGAGAGTGGGGTGGAGCACGGGTTCAGAGCATGCGTGCTCCTTGTGACGAAGTGACATGTCCAGCCGCCCCTGAGCCGAATCTGAGAACCAGGAAGCATTGGGAGCCACCAGCGCAGCCGGGAACATCAGCTGCCTCTCCACCTGCGAGCCGACTGCTTCCCCCAGGAGTGGATGAACTTCCTATACCATTTCACATGAGCTGTAATCTCTACAATCTTGTGAGTTTAAAATCGTCTGTCCTATATTAAAATGTTTTTATCACGCTGCACTTAGATGGCGCTGCTCTCTTCTTTGTTTCTACTGTCTACAGAGCCCCTTCTAGCTTGTTATGAGCCGGCAGCCATCCAGAGTCAGCCCATCTGTGACCATCTACACACCTCTTGCTGCATTTGAACTCTCATGCATGGACACCCCACTATAGAGTGTAGATTAATCAACCATTTCTCTCTATTTGAGCTGACAGAGCGCACATGAACATATGTATACAATACTTATTCCTTTAAATGTTAACCACCATACTCCTGTATCGAATAAACTCCAGCAAACTCTGGACTATGATAAATAAAGCAGCCTATGTTCTGACTGAGATGAACATCATTGCTTCCTACTCCTATACACAGTTTGCTCCCAGTTGGGGTGTTGGGGAGGGGATCAATGTCCTTGCTGCATGTCTGGGCATTAGGCCCTAATCAATGTTTAACTCACGTCTTT
Organism: Lithobates clamitans; assembly: GCA_037952925.1. Taxonomy (NCBI): domain Eukaryota; kingdom Metazoa; phylum Chordata; class Amphibia; order Anura; family Ranidae; genus Lithobates; species Lithobates clamitans. Next base: position 1,066,199 of record JBBGZY010001049.1, on the reverse strand, counting down.
TATATGCCCGCCTACCATTATAATATCCAGGTACGACTGAATGACAGGAAACTTTGTTTTTGTTTGTCTTTATACTCTTACTTTGTGTGATCAATACTTCAAAAAAAACTATTTGCAAAAAAAAAAAAAAGAAAATAATTGATGTTCCCTGCTAAAACCACTGCCTGTGGAAGATAATTCCACATCCTAACCACTCTTACAGTAAAAAACCCTCTACGCAGTTTAAGGTTAAACTGCTTTTCTTCTAATTTTAGTGAATGGCCGCGTGTCTTATTAAATTTCCTTTCGCGGAAAAGTTTTATCCCTATTGTGGAGTCATCAGTCCGGCTGTGGCGTTGCTGGGGGGGGGCGGGGGCTGTGGTCCGCACCCGGGTGACACCCGCTGGAGGGGTGACACCATCCTGAGGGTGACGAAAGCCCTGGTTACCTTTAGCATTTTTTTTTTCCAGTGCTAGGATGGTCCAGGTAATAAGGCAGGCTGAATTCAGGGGTGGTCCAATATTCGATCTGGGTCATACACAGGGAAGTGTAACAGTAAAGCAGGGCAGGCAAACAGGAGGCTCGATCAGAACAATGCAGGTCTCGGCCTCTATCATAAGCGAGGGATAGAGTGTTCAGTTTGCTTATATCAGGTGACTGAACACAGACAGGGTGGAAAAGCAACAGCCAACATCCTGGTGCTGGAATGAGGAACAGGGGCACTAAGTGATCATGACAGGTAGGTTGCACTTTAACTTTCTCTTTCAGGGCTCTCTGGACTGGGCCAGTCTTTTTGCTAGCTATGAACTGGTCTCTTAGTATATGGTCTGAACCAGTGATGTCAGCACAGCCACGCACATCCCTCTTTTTTAGGCGCCTCCAGAGATTATGCATGGCCATTGCATAATGAGTGAGGTTCTTATCCTCCTGCTGTTTCCTTACAAAGAATCTTTGCCTCAGCTCCGGAGGCAGTATCTTCTCCACACACATGCACTCCAAATGTGGCAAAATCTGTTCTAGAGTAGCTCGCTCCTCCTCTGGCAGCGCCACCACCATGTGGTGGGCGTTATCCTCTAAGGTTTTAAAAGCCAGCTATGCCACCAGCCAGGTTGGAACCTGGTACAGGTGTGCAGCACTCTCCAGTCTCTCCTCTCACTCTGCCAAGGGAATATTTGAGGTATTAAACTTTGGTATTAGGGCTAAGGCCAATTCTAGCAGAGCCATGCTAGAGCCCAGTCCTCCTTCCACACCCCCTGCAAGGGGCCTATCCTGTCGACTACCCCCAAGTGTGAGTAGGTGCAGCATGGTGCCATAAGTGATGACACAGAGTCTGGTTGTAGAAAGGAGAACTTATATTGAAGAAAAATGCTCAACTCAACAGACAATTCAGCAGGAGAGCACCATACCAGGGAAATGCTCACAGTTGATTCAGCGACAGCGTCAGTCTCGGAGGATGAAATGTGGTTTGGCCAGTCTGAACCCAAAGGAGAAGGATGGCATATCCCTAGCCTGCCCCTACTGGTCAGGAACCTCTCCCTACTGCTACACACTTTCCCTGACAGACAGGGATCTGTCCCTAACCTGTCCACTCACAAGAATGCACACAAATCCCAGGAGCCAGAGTCTTAAATAGACTCTGCCACACCTAATGCCACGTACACATGATCAGAAATTTTGCCAGCAAAAGTCGGATGTGAGTTTTTGGTCAGAAATTCCAACCATGTGTATGCTCCATCAGACTTTTGCTGGCAGAATTCCAGCCAGCAAAAGATTGGGAGCAGGTTCTCTATTTTTCGGTCGGAAAAAGTTTCTATCCGAAAATGCGTCCGTCTGTATGCAATTTGGACGCGCAAAAAATCATGCATGCTCGGACACAATTCGACGCATGCTCAGAAGCATGGAACTTCATTTAATCGGCTCGTCGTAGTTTTGTACTTTCTTGACGGTCGAATGTTCAGAGAACTTTTGTGTGACCATGTGTATGCATGGCAAGCTTGAGCGGAATTCCGTCACAAAAACCATCCAAGTTTTTTCTGACGGAATTCCTGATGTATGGGGCATTAGATGGGCGCCAGAGTCATACTGTATGGGTGTCCAGCATCCAATCAGATCGCCGCACCGGTGACTCAGGAAATAATAGAGGAACCATATTCCTCATGACTTTCTCTCCCTCTGCATTGCCGCTGCATTTGAGCTCCACCAGCAGTGAGGACAGCAGAGCACCTGCCTACAAACCTACTGATGCCTAGGCTTTTAACTCTCTCTCCAAGTCCTTCCCACATTGGCTGTGTCTCACCAAACATGAGCACTCTTCTGACTGCACAGGTAGTTTAAGGCCTTGTTTAGATGGACACTGGTATCCATACTGTGTGAAGGAGGCCTTGGTTTTGGTGTCTGAATCCTCCCCCAGCTGCATGGGAGATACAGGGCAAAATTAAAAGAAAACCTGTAAAGCCGTGTACACACGGGCGGACTTTTCAGCATCAAATGTCCAACGGTCTTTCCAACGGACTTTCGACGGAGTTACGACAGACTTTCGGACGACCGGACTTGCTCACACACGAACGGACTAAAGTCTGCTCGAAAGTCCGTTGGTATGAACGTGATGACGTACGAAGGGACTAGAATAAGGAAGTTCATAGCCAGTAGCCAATAGCTGCCCTTGCATCCTTTTTTTGTCCATTGGACTAGCATATAGACGAACAAATTTTTCGACCGGAATCTAGTCCGTTGGAAAGATTTGAAATATGTTCCAAATCTAAAGTCCGTCTGATTTTCGACAAAAAAAGCCCACACACGGTCGGATTGTCCAACGGATTTGTTCCGTCGGACCAGTCCGGTCGAAAAGTTAGCCCGTGTGTACATGGCATTAGAGTCTGCAAAAGACTTGAGACTGGGCAGAGGTTCACCTTCCAGCAGGACAACAACCCTAAACATACAGCCGGAGCTACAATGGAATGGTTTAGATCAAAGCATATTCATGTGTTAGACCTAAATCCAATTGAGAATCTGGGGCAAGACTTGAAAATTGCTATTCACAGATGCTCTCCATCCAATCTGACAAAGCTTGAGTTATTTTGCAAAGAAGCATGGGCAAACATTTTAGCCTCTAGATGTGCAAAGCTGGTAGAGAGAAATCCAAAAAGACTTGCAGCAGTAATTGCAGCGAAAGGTGGGTCTACAAAGTATTGACTCAGGGGGGCTGAATACAAATGCACGCCACACTTTTCACATACAAATTTGTAAAACATTTTAAAAACCATTTATCATTTTCCTTCCACTTCACAATTTTGTGCCACTTTGTGTTGGTCTATCACAAAAAATCCCAATATAATACATTTACGTTTTTGGTTGTAACAAGACAAAATGGGGAAAATATCAAGGGGTATGAATACTTTTTTTAAGGTACTGTACCTCCAGTCCAGTAGTAGGGAGCCTCACAACAAAAAGTAATTTTGAAACTTCCCCAGAGTTCAGCTTGACTCAATAAAAATGAAAACAAAAATGTTTTTGCTTGCGTTTCAGCCATTCGTCCTTGGGAGTATTCTGTCCTAAACATTAGTACTGCTCAGTGCACTAACCAGCCACAGAAGCTGTTAGCCTCTCATATAGTTTTACAGACTGCAATCTCATATATCGGTGCTTAAAGTGATTGTAAATCTTTGTTTATTTTTAAACAAAAATGACAAACATGTCATACTTACCTCCACTGTGCAGGTTGTTTTGCACAGAGTGGCCCTGCACACCGTCTTCTGGTGTCCCTCGGTGGCTCTCGCGGCGCCTCCCCACATCAGATAACCCCCTAGGAGAAGCGCTCTTCCGGGGGTTACCTTGCGGGCACGCTCCCGAGTCCATCATTCTGCGTCCATAGCCGTTGAATGTATGACTTGGCCCCGCCCCCTGTTGCTCGCGTCATTGGATTTGATTGACAGCAGTGGGAGCCAATGGCTGCGCTGCTATCAATCTAACCAATCAAGAGCTGAGAACCCCAGGGAGAGGAAGAGCGCATCCCCGCCAGATGAAGTTCCAGAGCGGAGGTAAGTAAAATGGGGGGGCTGGGGTGCCGGTCACTGCCAAGTGTTTTTTCACCTTAATGCATAGGATGCATTAAGGTGAAAAAACAAGAGGGTTACAACCCCTTTAATGCCCAGTGTGCATGAGGCCCTGTTCATATTTGAGCGAATCGTGGGCAGAATTCCAAATTACGGTAAAATGCATTACATGTGTTTGGGTGCCATTCATCCCAAACATGGTGCAATTTTGTAGCTATTGTCACACTAGAAAACGAGTGTGTAAAAACATGCCTGGCTTAGGGCCAAAACTTGGTACCTGAGCTTCTTTGGCACCACAGAGGTTCATAGGGCATCCTATTCAAACGAATGGTCTGCCCTTTGCACAACACGCGGAAACGTGTTTGAATTGCACTTTTCAAATTGCTAGCAGGAACCCGCATTCCCAACAAGCAATATGTTAACGGGCCTAAGTCTGTTTGTTTATTGTCTGCTGTCTGTAGATTTGACTTGCGGTAAGCTTGCCTGCTCAAAGAACCTCAGTATACACACATTGAAAAACAAAACCATTCAGCAATACATACAATAATATGTCTTGAAGACAGTCCTGTGCCTTTAAGATCTCCTCAGTATTTTCTTTTGCACTCTTAATGTCTCAACTTTTACCATATAATCTCCAATCCAGCCTGTTTCTCTTAGTTACGACTTGGGTGATCTTTCACAATGAACTTCAGTGTGTGTATGAATAAAAACATATCTAAATGCACTGACCTCAAGTAGTTAAAAAATCTTTATTTTTCTGAATGAAACCATTCATTTCTTATTAATATTTCCTACTTCTCGAGGCCAGTGCACTTTGGTATGTTGCTATTCATATTCATCCTGAAGTTCAGCGTATAAGTTTCACATTCAGGACAACTAGAACTGCGCAGGACTATCCGTTCTCAGTTTTTTTTACCACAACATCTCTAGTTTCACACTCTCTATCTATATGTATGTGTGGGTTTTTTCACCACAGTTGGCCACTCTGCCAATCCTTACAGGTTCCTCCTGTGTGTGTTTTTTTTATCGCAAGAATACAAATAGATGTGAGGTTCAGAGGATTCATTTTACGGAAGAAAAATTTCCAAACCTCAAACTTGAATTTGGCACCTTTATTGAAAATATTTGTTTGACACTTTAGAACAGGGGTAGACAACCTTTTGAACACAGTGTGCCTGAAAAATGTTTTCAAAGAAACTGAGCGTGCCGATTTTATAACAAAAAAATTTCAACTTCACACTCTCAATCACAAAAAGAATTTTTATAAAGTAAACTACTTTAGTAATGAGAAATTTACATCCTGCAACTCCACACCTCAGATCACTGTCCCCCTGCTCATCTGCCCCACCACTATACCCCTCTGCTTAGCTGTCGAACCACTGTACCCCCCTGCACATCTGCCCCACCACTGTGCATCTGCCCCACCACTGTACCCGCCTGCTCATCTGCTCCACCACTGTACCCTCCCTGCTCATCTGGCCCACCAATGTACCCCCTTTCTCATCTGGCCCACCAATGTACCCCCTTTCTCATCTGCTCCACCACTGTAACCCCCTGCACATCTGCCCCACCACTGTATTACCCTGCACATCTTCCCCACCTCTGTATCCTCTGCTCATCTGTCCCACCACTGTAATCCCCTGTACATCTGCCCCACCACTGTACCCCCCTGCTCTTCTGTCTCACCGCTGTAACCCCCTGCTCATCTGCCCCATCAATGTTCCCTCTTTCTCATCTGCCCCACCTCTGTACCCCCCTGCTCATCTGTCCCACCTCTGTACCCCCCTGCTCATCTGCCCCACCACTGTACCTCCTTGCTCATCTGCTCCACCACTGAACCATCTTCTCATTTGTCCTAACACTGAACTTATCTGCTCATCTGCCCCGCCATTACACCTCTTTTCACATCTGCCCCACTGCTCTACCCCCTGCTTTTCTGCCCCAACACTGAACCCCCCTGCTCATCTGACCCGAAACTGAACCCCCATGCTCTTCTGTCCCACTGCTGAACCCCCTTCTCACATCTTTCACCACTGTACCCTCCTACTCATCTGCTCCAACGCTGTACCCTCTTCTCATTTCTCATCTCTGATATGCGTGATATGCAGAGTGGTGAAAAGAAGCAGAGATGAGACACATCTACCTGTCCTGGCACACTCATCCTGCTGATTAAACGCTCGCATCCAGCCCACGTGCTTGTATGTGATGTATGTGATGTATGGGATGTATGTGATGTATGGGATGTATGTGATGTATGTGATGTCACATACAAGCATCTGGAATGGATGCGCAATATTGAGCTCAGGTCAGGGGCATTTTCTGAAAGCAGTGGGCCTGTGTGCAGGATCACAAGTTGGGCCCCCGCAGCTGAGAAAAAGTAGTTGGGTGTGATTGACGCAAAGGTTCAGGAATAATTTCAACAAAGTTCCCAGAAGCTTAACAGTAATTCCGCAAACTGTCACCTGATTGTGGTTTTCTCAATCACAGGTAAATCTCTACTTTCTGAGATTGGTAATGGCAACCAAATGAGTCATCTTCCTCCAGATGGTGGGCGGGGCTAGCAGGACTATGAGTGGCTTTAGCAGTGGCCAAGACAGTCCTCCTCCTCCTGGAAACAGGGACCACCCCCCTCCAACAGAACTGCACCCAATCTCTTCTCCAACACAAAAGGTGATGATCGCAGCTACAGCAAAGTTAGAGAACCAAAAGATGTTCCCCATATTTTACAATGAGGGCACAGTGCCTCCCCCTCAGACCAGGTGTGCTTCCTTGCGCTGCTCTGCTGATGGGGGAGGGAGTCTAGTGCCAGCAAAAGAGGCTTTGCGTGCTACTTGCGGCACCAGTGCCGGGGTTGCCTACCCCTGCTTTAGAACATAGTTTCTTACGGTGGAATTTAACTTTTTTCGGCCACACAGGAGCTTTTGACATTATTGTACACTTACCATGCCCTTGGGGCACTTTTCCACCTACTGATAGGAGGCATTCTTCCTCCATTGACACCAATAGTGGGGCATAATTCCTCCTTCTGGCATCAGTGATAGGGAACTATTCTTCTCTCTGAAACCAATGATAGGATACTGTTTCTCCCACTGACACAATCAACGAGGCACTATTCCTTCTACCGACAACAACAGCGGGGCATAATTCCTTCCACAGATATCACAATAGGGCACAATTCTTTTCACTGACACCAACAATTATGGGGTGCTAGTCTTTTTTACTGACACAGAGAGATGTGTCAGCTGTCAGCACTGAGAACGGGGGAAGGTGTCAGTACATATGTAATTTACTTGCCCCTTCCTTTTCTGAATGGACCCAGCGAGCGATTGGTAATGATCGCTTTTTTGTCAATTGATAAATGAGCATAGTAAACTAATCTTTAATGCTAAAGCTGCAGAGAATGGAAATGGAGAATCTGTGTCCTCAATTCCTCTCTTTGTCTCAAAGGTGAGATGTCAGGGGTCTGTTTGAACCCCTGATATTTCACCAATGCCCCCCCACCCCCACCCCAACAGCATTGAAAAAATGTAAAAAATAATTTTGGAAATGTACAAAAAGGTGTAAAAAAATTAAAAAATATATTTAAAAATTATAAAATATAATTTAAAAAATTAAGGGGTCATTTGGAGGAAGTAAAATGTTGACTATGACCCTAAGAACACCATCTCTACAGTCAAGCACCAATGTTAAAACTACTAAAGATACAGACCGGCTTTGCAACATTGAGAGGCCAATGGATGGGGCCATGTATTGTAAAATCATGGATGAGAACCTTCTTCCCTTAGCCAGAACACTAAAGATGTGTCATGGATGGGTCTTCCAGCATGACAATGACCTAAAACATACCGCCAAGGCAACAAAAAAGTGTCTCAAGAAGAAACACATTAAGGTCATGGAGTAGCCTAGCCAGTCTCCAAACCTTAATCCTATAGAAAATTTACTGAGGGAGCTGAAACTTTGAGTTGCTAAGAGACATTTAAAAAACCTTAAGGATTTAGAGAAGATCTGTAAAGAAGAGTGGACCAAAATCCCTCTTGATATGTGTGAAAACCTGGTCACCAACTACAGGAAACGTCTTACCTCTGTGCTTGCCAAAAAGGGTTTTTCCACCAAGTACTAAATCATGTTTTTTGGTTGAGGATCAAATATTTATTTTACTCACTGAACTGCAACTTAATTTGTAGCATTTGTTTTATGTGGGGTTTTTTTTCTGGATTTTCGGTTGATTTTCTGTCTCTATCATTTAAAATACACATATGATAAAACATTATAGACCCTTCTTTTCTTTGTAAGGAGGCAAACTTACAAAATCAGCAGGGGATCAAATAATTATTTTCCCCACTGTACCCAGTCCTCATACCCACTGTATAGACTATATTGGGCTTGCTTCTTCATTCATGCTGTAGCTCTGCAGACATATGGTGCATGCCCATTGTATGCAGTCTATGAGTGAGAGCAAGATGTACACAGTACATTGCAAAACACAGAGTGCTAGGATTTGGAAAATGCTGATGCAGACCAGAGAGGGGAGAGTAACTGTACAGCTAAAAGGTAATGAGTTTGAGGATCAGGAAATGTACTATACTCATACATTCATACCAGTCTTAGTCTGTGCTTGAACTTTTTTTGTGGGGTAAGAAGAAAGTTACCTTATGTTCAAGCTTAACTCTGAAGTGGTTGCTATTGCTAGGTCTCCTCTTCCTCTCTGGAATACAAGTTCTACAAGATATTCTATTAGATAATGCAAACCCCCCAAGAAAATATGAACCAGATCCTTAATATTTTTTTACATATTTCTCTGCTGTAAACACCTTGAAAATATGTAAAAAAAAACATTATCTACATAACTTTTCATAGTTTCCTCTTGGAAATGCCGTAATCTTCCCACTGTTTTTTCTGCCAATGGGTGTCAGTTGATCACAAACACTGTATGTGTGTAGCACAGACCCCAGACCAGGCTGGCAGTTTGGTCCCAGGTTTCATTCCCTGATAGGCACATAGCAGCCAGGCACACAACATTTTTTGCAGTTTATTTGCTGAAAGAACTGGGATAGGGTGAGGGCGAGCCTTGCGATACTCCATAGAACTTCTAACAAAAACTGTAATGGATGACTCTTATGGGGCGTACACACGGTCTGACTTTTTGGCTACAAAAGTCCGACAGCCTGTCCGACAGACTTTCGACAGACTTTCGACGGACTTTTGGCGGACTTTAAACGGGCTTTCTAACGACCAGACTTGCCTACACAGGATCACACCAAAGTCCGACGGATTCGTACATGATGACGTACACCGGACTAAATTAAGGAAGTTGATAGCCAGTAGCCAATAGCTGTCCTAGCGTCGGTTTTTGTCCGTGGGACAAGCATACAGACGAGCGGATTTCTGGGTCCGGCGGAGTTACGACGTAAAGATTTGAAGCAAGTTCCAAATCTAAAGTCCGTCAGATTTGCGACTGGAAAAGTCAGCTGAAAGTCCGGGGAAGCCCACACACGATCGGATTTGGTCCGTCGGCGTCCGTCGGACTTTTGTAGCCGAAAAGTCCGACCGTGTGTACGCCCCATAACACTTGCTCCTTTATTGTGAGAACCACCCTCTTGAATGTGAAGGGTAACTAGATTCCAAACAGGGACTCCTCAACAGGAGTGTAGTCTTGGATGTACTGCAATCTCTCTGAAATAGTGCAAAGAAAAGTCTCTAGAATCCACATGGCAGGTGCTCGCTGCTCCCTGTGTGCTGTAATGTCACCTGCAGTACCAGTCAGCTTCTGTACTTGTTGCCTGTTACCTTGACTTTCAGTAGAGCTTTCTGCCAGCTTTCAGGATGTTAGGCTTAAGGTCCCTGAGCCCTAACAGGAGCTGAGACCCTATAAAGATTTCTTTAGTGTTGCAAGTATATTCCCAGGAATGCCTCAGCCCGGATCTTGCTCTCCCATGAACAGGAGGAAGCTCTTTAATGCCCCAGCCTATTTATACCCCTCTCAGTCCCCTGTTGGTCACTCACTTTCCTGACCAGGGATTGGCTAAGGAGTCATGAACATGCTGGCCAGGGTTAATCTCTCCTGCCCACTTTTTCCCAGAGCTCAGTGGGATGAAGGGGAAAGTAGCTGAGTCTGCACCTGCAGAACCTAGAGCAGACATTAACAAATGATTACTGCTTTTCCTGATTGCAGGGAGGCCAAAAACTACATTTACCTAAAACTGGTAGCCTACTGAGGGGTGCTACATGTAATAGTTTCCACTGGAATTTAGTAGCTTGAAATGAAAACAAACATGGTTGGCATGTTTAAAAGCTGATAAAAACTCCAAAACTCTCTAGAAAGTTAGTGTTTGTCCAGCGTAGTCAGAACACTGAGTGCCGGTTCATACTTGTGCGATGCGGGAACCCTGCAAATCCACCGCAAATCCCGCATCGCACCTGACTTGCACGGCAGTTCACACTGCCGTATGCGAACTGCTGGGAGTGTTAATACAATGTTAATGACACCCCCAAATCAGCTCGCATATCGCACTGTGAACTGACAGTTCAGGCATGAATCGGATCGCATGGGTGTGATCCGATTCTGATGCGGACCAAAAAAAAGGGTCCTGTGCGACTTTGGTCTCAATGCGATATCAGCCATACTATCTGTATGGCTGAAATCGCATTGAGCGGACATCGCATGTGATTTGCAGTGCGGATCGAATCACACGCAATCTCGCAGAGCGTGCTGGTGTGAACCGGCTCTTACTTGTTATGGAGCTATGCACCTGGTGAAGCAAGCATATCATTCAAGGATATTGATCAAATATTTTTTTCAAAGGGCTCTTACAAACTGTTCCTAGTTGAGCTACCGCAAGGCCTACAATCTGGAAGTTACATGATGTGAATTCCACTCAGGTGTTTGTTAGATTCCATGCCTTCGATGAGCAATTCCTCCTACTGGTATAACAACGGATTCACACTAACTTGTGACAGTCATGTTAGAGACTGCTAGAGGATGGAAAGAGTGTTTGATACTGCTGTAAAGTTACAGGGAATATTTGAGCTATTCTACTAGGTAAAAAGAGAGTTAAATAACAAAATATATAAATAAAAAAATAAATAATTTCCCCAACTGAAGTTTCCCTTGATAAAATGGTTGGGGTAGGGGACTGGAGGACAAAACTATTTGCAGGCCACTTTCCCAACTTAAAGGGTGTTTTCACCTCTGTAATGTGTTCGTTAATGTCTAGTGTTAACTTTTCCGTTGACTCGAAATTATCCTGTTTTTTGCATTGGCCTGCTAAACAAAAAATAAATAAATCTTATAGGACACAGCTTGCTGTAAAAAAAAAAAAAATACTGAGCTATGATAGTTGTCATTCAAATCATTCAACCAACTGGATGCCTAGAATCATACAATGAGACAAAAAAAACTTGTCATCTGTAAATACTTAAATTATATGTTTAATCCCAGACTCTATCAGCTAAAGAGGTCAAGCATTGCTTGTTTTTTAAAGAAATTAAGTATATACTACTGTCCATAGTCTGGGCACATGTGCACGTTAAAGTCCAGAGTGGATGTCTCAGTATTTTACTACAAAGAGCTAAAGTTTTTCTCTCCTTTGCAATCTCTTACCACCTCCAAAAAATAAATAAATAAAAAATCCTGCTTCAAAGTCAAAAGTTTCTGCATAGAGTATTGAGAAAAAAAGATATCAGGAACACTCTACACAAGTTAAGTATCTGGTGTGTGTGTTGCATGAATCATATATTTCATTTTATTTATGACAGCTTTGCTCATCTGCTTAAAATGTTCACGTCCAACCTTCAGCTGCAAGATGCAGCGTACCGCAAAGCAGTGTCACCTACTGAACATCTTGTCCTTACACTATGGTAAGTAATACTGCTTAAGCCCCGGTTCACACTGCCACAACTTGTCATGTGACTTGAGAGTTCAAAGTCCCATTACAAGTCGCTCCCCATTAACAGCAATAGAACCAAGCTTATTGGTGCATCTCATGTTGCTCTGACTTAGAAAAAGGTTTCTGCACCACTTTGTTGCGACTTCAACATGACTTGCATTGACTTCTGGTAAAAAAAGTCATATGCAAGCCATGATGAAGTCGCGCAGGGATGTCGGATTTAAAGTCATGCGACTTTGAAGCCATGGCAGTGTGAACAAGGGCTAAGGGCACTTTCACACTCACAGCACCCGGGCGTCGGCGGTAAAGCGCCGCTATTTTTAGCGGCGCTTTACCGTCATTTTAGTGGCGCTTTTCGGCCACTAGTGGGGCGCTTTTAACCCCTGCTAGTGGCCGAAAAAGGGTTAAAAGCGGCGGGGCGGGGCAGGGGAGCTTTAGGAGCGGTGTATACACTGCTCTTAAAGCGCCTCAAAGAAGCTGCTAGCAGGACATTTTTCTGACGTCCTGCCAGCGTACCGCTCCAGTGTAAAAGTCCTCGGACTTTCACATTGGAGTGACAGGAGAGGCGCTTTACAGACGGTTTGCAGGCGCTATTTTTAGCGCTATAGCGCCTGCAAAGCGCCTCAGTGTGAAAGGGGTCTAAGTGTTGCAAGTGTTATCCAAAATATGTACCCTCCTGTTTCATTGCATAGCACTGTTATGCCCAGGTTGTCCCAAGTGTCCCTAGTGGAATGACACTGGTTGTCTTTCTACCAGCAAGATGGAGTATATCTTTTACTTCACCTCACTTGTATGAAAGCTAAGTATTTCATCCCACATTTTTCAGTGACATTCACTCATTTTTTAAGTGCAATCTTTTTTGAAAACCGTGTGTCTCTAAAGAGAAAACAGATGCAGTGGCAAGTTGATAAAAATAAAGCTAATCAACAGAAGTCATTTTACTTTTTTTTTATTGGCCAACATATTTTATTGGATTGGTTATCACCTAAAAATAAAACAACAAGCCAAAAAAACACAAGCCATGGGAACACCAGTGGACATAGTAGGATTGTGCTGGTGGTATGCCCTAGGGTTCTGTCCTTTTTTACAGACCTAGGTGGATGCAGCATCGATGCGATGCTGCATTTGTCTCCCCCTTCTCTGCAGTGAGAACTGAGCAACCAAACACAGCTGGTCGCTCAGTTCTTCCTTCCTTTCTGAGCAGAGAGCTGGTGACTGTCTCTCTGTCTGCCTCTCCAGCACTCAATGAAATTCCAGGCCGTGGAGGTGGTGGGAGGGGCTGACTTAGGCTCTTAAAAGATCACAGAGAGGCTGAGCCAGGTGTCAGTTCAGGCTTCTGGGTGGATCCCAACTTTAAAGTCAGGATCTTTGCAGAGCCTGGACCGACTGAGCGCGGTTGGCCAACAGCGGGCTTCAGCCAGCTGTCGGCCGAAAACAAGTCACAGGTGTGCAGAACTAAGTGCACTCCTGGGACCTACAGGCGAAGTAGAGCCAAAATATCTTGGTGAAACTTCTCTTTCAATTTGAAAACATGTATAACAACAAGCGCTAAAGCCTAAGATATATTATTTTAAAGAATATTAAAAGAGGGTGATGCAGATCTGCCACTGCTCTTCTAAACAATATCCTCCATCTGGCTTCTCTTTGGCATTACATTGTGATACTGTGAGGGTGGTAGCAAAGGCCTATAGGCAACAAAAGATGAGGTAGCTGAAGGCATTTGTAACTGATAAAATAAATCCTGCACAGGATACTCCCATTGGGAGATATAGTGGCCCTTGTAAGAGTACTTTCGTGATAGTGGTGCCAAAATTTGGGACTGCCTACACATTGGTGGCGTATCATGGTGATAAACAGTAATCAGGACAAGAATGTCATATCTTAAGGAGACCATTCTACATGCCGTCACCTTTTCCCGCATGGGCATGAGAGGCAAAAATATGGTAACCTTTTCCACCTTCTTTCCTCTGCCAGGATTTTAATTGCTTCTAGTGGATGGCAAACTTGGCTCTAACAGCATAATTGTTAGCTTGCTCATTGAGGGCAGCACACTCCTCAGCACCCTCCTCAAAGTTGCCTTTCATTCTGTTAAAAAAAAACAAAAATACACAATGTAAACACATGTGGAGTTTCATGTATTTACAGGTTTCTTGCTATTGGTCATTCACATGCAAACAAACAATGGGAAAAGGCACAATGGTGATAACAGATTATTTCTTTTACCATCTGTATGAAACTAGAAAAATCAAATGCAAGGTCTAAAAAAAATAAAGAATCACATACAAGTAGTACATCCAAACAGGGGGTCTTAGGGCTAATTGCTGTCCATAGCTCAGGGCAAACCTCAGGAAAGGAGGTAGAACCAATCTCCAGGTATCATGCAAAAGAGAAAAGATGCCGAGGCGCCTCTAAGTTCAGACTAATTAAAAATGTATTTGGTACAATATAGGAGAGTAACTCATGAAGGTATAGTCCACTGTCAATGGCGGCACAGCAGCACAGCGTGGCAGTTGTCCCATGGACATTGCACTATACCTACATGCCTATTTTAACATTACAAATGTGAGTTCCTCTCCTATATTGTATCAAATGCATTTTTAATCAGTCTCCACATAGAGGTGCCTCTGCATATTTTCTCTTTTTCATTCACGTGCATCCATGTATTTTGAGTTTTTCATGGGTAAGTCATCGAGCTATTATAATGTTGTTTACTCAACATGGAAGGCAATCTGGTGAAACTGGAGGAAATTGGTGATGCCAATGGCTGATGGCAAGCACATCAAAATAGTAATCCCACCGTGTATTGGGAGCAAATACTTCAACTACAAGAAGGATTTTCCTTGGTCCTACTACTGGGAGTTGTGGACGCAGATTATCACATCACTAATATCAATGTGGGAATTAATACTGATTCCTCTATCTTCAATAATTCCAAATTCATGCAGCGACTGAGAGACAACCAACTAGAAATACCAGAGGATAGACCATGCCCTGGAACAAGGGAGCCAGCGTTCCTTTTTGTTTTTGTTGCCAATCAAGCTTTTGATGTTTTTAGTAGTCTTTTTTCACAACGGGGACTCAGTCAGGTCAAGCAAATATTTAACTAGAGGCTGTGACATACACACAGAACAGTTAAGCACACTGGCAAACAGCGTATTTTCACAGAGCCATCCAGATGACTCTGGACAATGCAATATCATCAAGGCAACCTGCTGTTCTTCATATCTATGTAAGGAAGAGGGATGCATACAGATTTGATGACTGCATACACCATGCCCTGACATCAATGGTAAAGAGAAACACTGCTCCAGGTGAGACATAAGCAGCCTTGTACTATCCGCACATGGATGCTTGCCACGGCTCACAACCGCAACACTGTATATCCCAAAGAAATTGCTGCACACCACTGCTGATCCACATGAACCATGTGTAGCGCTGACAATTTTTGCTTCTAACTCTATGTAATGCTGTAATGTTATTAAGTTGGTATATGGCGCCATCTAGCGGCCAAAATATAAAAGTACTGCATCATTATTTTTCATCATTTAAGAAGTTGACATGGAAGTGTTTTGTTTATTTACATTTGGACATTAACTTGACCTACCCATGATGCCCATTAACTCCCATAACATTGGGAGAACTGAACTGCATTGTGGGAAGACTATAAAAAGGCTGGGAGCGGCCATCTTTGGTCTCTTGGACACGCATGGGCAGCCTGGGAGGTTCTGTGTGAGGTCTCCAGCGCAGCGCGGCCTACCTCCACGGAAGAGCGTTCCAAGCAGCGATACTGCAACAAACCTGTGAGCTGACCAAGACTGGGAAGGAGCCAGAGGAGCCTGTTGGAGCCATCTGGGAGTGTCGGGGCGTCTCTTTGTGTGGAGCGGAGCAGCGCAGCAGTGCCGGCCGGAGACAGAACCCTGTACATCAGAACAGAGTCTTCTGACAACACTGTCCTGGTTGGGTAAGAGGGCTGTTGCCCAAAAAGCTTCTTGATGCACTTTTACACATCCATTTGTACAGGACAGAGTTACTGGGACCCAAAGTTCCACAAGCGGAGTCAAGAGGATTAGAGTTAATATTAGGCTTTGGGCCTGTACCTCATTGAGAGATTTAGTACTGAGCCACTGACACAAAGATAGTTATAGTGCTGTGGCACCAGAACTTTGCTTCTATCCTTCAGCCTACTTTTATCAGGAGTCATTAACCCATGGATTACAAATCTACTTTATTTTTGCTAGCAGAAGACAGAGGAAAAGAAGGACTATTTAGTAAAATACAAGGCCTTGTGTTCCTTTACCATATTAAGGTTTATGTGATATTAAATATGGGAGCTCTCTAATAGGCATTATACTTTATCAAGTTAATCTCTGATTAGGTATAGTTATAAGCGCGCATTGAATAGGATAGTACTCATAGTGAGAACAATTCACTCTGACGGTTATCCTATTTACTTTAATACATTACCCACAAATTATTTCAGACTCTTTATATCTGTGTAATATATTTGTAAGATAAAGTTCGGTTGACTGTCAGACTATGTTGGTCTGACAGTACAACCATTGTAGTGTTTACCCTTTAAAGCAATTACAGTAAACAAGGTTCTTATTCAAGTACAAGTGTGTGAGTGTTGTTTTCCTCTGCATCACCCTGCAAGTGGAGGCCAAGGTAAAGACAAACAGGTATATCACATTGTGTACTGTGAGCTTGTCTTTAAGGTTTTGTCTTGACTGCACCACAGCTGTGTCAGGGGGACCAAGGTATTCAAAGGGGAAATAAAGCTGAGTACAGGCCCAAATAAATTCCAGCAGCTCCTTCGGGGGTTAGTGCTACACATGTATTGCATAATCTTCAAGAGCAGACAGGTGACAGGTGTGGGAAGTGCTATTTAGGAGGAAACATCCTGGCTTCCCTGTGTTAAGATTAAGCGCAATTTTTTGTGAAATGCGTAAACAACAGCTACTTTGCGTCCTTTTATGTACTGTCTCTTGAAGATTATACAATAAATAGTTCACATGGATCGGCAGTGACATGCAGCCATTTCTTTGGGATATACACCATGCTCTGAAACAAGCTCAATGGAACAGTGCTCTAGGGCAGTGTTCCTCAACTCCAGTCCTCAAGGCGCCCCAACAGGTCATGTTTTCAAGCTCTCCATTATTTTGCAGAGGTGATTTGATCAGTTTTACTGCCTTAGTAATTACCATTCCTGAAAACATGACCTTTTGGGGTGCCTTGAGAACTGGAGTTGAGTAACACTGCTCTAGGGAACATGAAAGCCCTTGCAATTCGTGACAAAATGGCAGAATATTTTATGTTCCCTGCTAATGAAGTTTTGGGGCAATACATTTTGGCCTAAACATCTTGTAAATGTTCAGGAGTTTAAATTCAGCAATGTACAAATACAGTTGTGCTCATAAGTTTACATACCCTAGCAGAATCTATGGTTTTTTTGCCATTTTTCAGAGAATATGAATGATAACACAAAAACTTTTATTTGACTCATGGTTAGTATTTGGCTGAAGCCATTTATTATCAAGCAATTGTGTTTACTCTTTTTAAATCATAATGACAACAGAAACTAGCCAAATGACCCTGATTAAAAGTTTACATACCCCAGTTCTTAATACTGTGTATTGCCCCCTTTAACATCAATGACAGCTTGAAGTCTTTTGTGGTATTTGTGGATGAGGCTCTTTATCTTCTCAGATGGTAAAGCTGCCCATTCCTCTTGGCAAAAAGCTTCCAGTGTCCAGTTCCTGTACATTCTTGGGCTATCTTGCATGAACTGCACAATTGAGATCTCCCCAGAGTGGCTCAATGATATTGAGGTCAGGAGACTGAGATGGCCACTCCAGAACCTTCACTTTATTCTGCTGTAGCCAAAGACAGGTCAACTTGGCCTTGTGTTTTGGAATGTCCAAGTACGTCCCATGCGCAGCTTCCTGGCTGATGAATGCAAATGTTCTTCCAGTATTTTTTGATAACATACTACATTCATCTTGTCATCAATTTTGACCAAATTTCCCATGCCCTCGTAGCTCACACATCCCCAAAACATCAGCGATCCACCTCCGTGTTTCACAGTAGGAATGGTGTACCTTTCATCATAGGCCTTGTTGACTCTTCTCCAAATGTAGCCTTTATGGTTGTGGCCAAAAAGCTACATTTTGGTCTCATCGCTCCAAATGTGCCAGAAGGTTTGAGGCTTGTCTCTGTGCTGTTTGGCGTATTGTAAGCGGGATACTTTTTTTATATCTGTCAGGGCTGGGCTCAGCCCTTTCTTCTCAAAGCTGACTGCTCAGCTGTCGGCTAATTGCCAGATCCTATCTCTCCACAGTGACTCACCTGTTGATGATATCCTGCTTGTCAGTCCTGCCTACTTAAGGCGTCCAGTCCAGATGATCGCTGCCTTCACCTTGTCACATCTCTAGAGACGCTCTTCTGTGTTCCTGTTAAAGACTTGCTTGGTTGACATTCCTTCTGGCTCCAGATCCTGCTTGCTGTTCTACTATGCTCATCTCTGGCTCCCTGATGTTTTGGCTTGTCTGACTATCCTTTCCGGTTCCTGAACTCTGGCTATGTTTTGACTATGTTTACCTTTTTTTATTACTATTAAACAAGTGTGATTTAACTGTACTTCTGTCTCAGTCTGATTCATGGTTTCTGACAATATCCCTTTCCTGTTTTATACAGTTCAATATTTTCCAGCAGATCCTTTGACAATTCTTTTGCTTTCCTCATGACTCAGAATCCAGAAACGTCAGTGCAGCACTGGATGAAGGATGCAAGGGTCTGTCAGGAGTCCAGAAACGTATTGACCTTTTATACACACACACTAATTACAAGCAAACAGATCACAGGTGAGGATGGTTACCTACAATAGCCATTCAAACTCCTTTGTGACAACTTGTGTGCATGTTATCAGGCCAAAATCACCAGGGTATGTAAACTTTTGATCAGGGTCATTTGGGTAGTTTCTGCTGTCATTATGATTTAAAAAGAGTAAACACAGTTGATTGATAATAAATGGCTTCAGCCAAACACTAACCATGAGTGAAAGAAATGTTTTTTGTGTTATCATTCATATTCTCTGAATAATGGCCAAGAAATCATAGATTCTGCCAGGGTATGTAAATTTATGAGCACAACTGTATATCTGTTGTTGTTTTGGTTGTTCTTTTTCTTTTTGAAAATGTAAATATTGTTTTGGATCATGACCTCTATATAATGTTAAAAACAAAAATTGATTATTAAAATAAACTTTATAATACAGACTATGCTTTTGGTCACTTTTTTATTCTTTGGGTACCTAAATGGGTGGGTAACAACACCCCCAATACATGCATGAGGTATGGATTGCACCCTACAAATTTCATTATTATTAATAATCTCCCATGGAAGATGCAAGCTTTGTAGTTTTCACTCACCTGCAGATGTCCGCTGGGATTTGCTCAAATTCCCTCAGTCTGGACAGAGACGGGCAGAAATCTCTTTTATGCTGTCTAAGCCTTGGATCATACAGCACATGGTGATCTTGCACTGTGGTTATCCGTGTATCTCCATCTATCCTTGTTGCTTATTTTGGCACATCTCTCTCTCTGTAGAACAGGAAATTGCAGGAGGCATATGGATAATGAGAGGTGGTGCATCGCATTGCATTGCGTTAAAGTGTGTTGATATTGCTTTGTGCCGAAAAAAACGACAACTTGCTATTTTTGTTTTTAGCCCAAAAAATATAACAAAACATACTCTTGTATTGATATATGAATCCCAATGCATATGGCATTAATGTCCCCCTAAAAACTTCAGATCACTGCAAAATATTAGCAGGTATAAATGATTTTTCATATACAGTAATTTTCACCTATTTCCAATGCACCCAAAACCATAGACAGTTGTTCTCCTTTAACATCACTGCATTAAATGTTCTCACTGCTATAAAAATATGTACACAAACTATATTAATTTCCCATTGAATATAATTTACTTTTGTTATTTTATTGCTAGATAGCTGTAACATTATCAGACAATGCAAATGATAAAACAGTAGCACAGTTTAAAAGTGCAAATGAGGTTTAAATCTTCCACCTCTGCCTGGTATGTTATAAGCGCACATATATTTCAATTAGATGATCCTGGGAATTTAATATTTGTAAAATCTGAATAGATGAACATGAATGGATGGCCTTACTTCATAGAGCACTACAGGATCTGGATTAGAAATGCTGTCACCTTTGATAAGGATGCTACATTTTTAATTTTTTTCACGTACATGTTATTAGAGAGTGTTGCCTGCATTTGACTAACTTCCCAAGGGGATAAGGGTAAGGATAGCTAATCTGCTTATTATGGGGTTTCAGGGTCTGTTGCATAATGAACCCTTTGAAGTGTGTTTGCATTCAAGCAGGTTCTACATGCCAAGAGTGGAATTAGATGCCCTGAAAATTCTTCCCGTTTACCAGCACTCCATCCAGCAGCGGTTTGGCAAATACACAGTTACATGTGTTTCCTTAGCTCAAGTGACTGAATCAGTTTCCCTGCAAAGTCCTGAAGAGAGAGATTCCTCTCTACCAGTAAGACAGATACTCATTGCTCTCTCTAGGGAATTCAGTACTTTTAGAGCTAAACAAAGTGTTCTTCTCCATATCTCAGGAGGCATTTGATATTTAGATGCAGAAGGATCTCTGTTTGATCATATCCTCTATTCTCTTTAAATATGAACAGGAGCTAAGTGTGTCATATGGGGTGGGAAAAGGGATCCGTGGCTTTGCTTTCTATCCTATTTAATTTGTCCATTAAAGATACATGAACCTCAGGATCAATTTGAAATGGTGGTTAGACCCCCATGAGTTCGACTAATGGCTACACCTTGTCTAACATGAGAGATGCTGCTTGTGGTTAAGTAACTGCTTCTCTAAGAGTAATTTGAGCTATGGAAATTTGTCAGCTAACACAAACCTTTCTTAAGCCTTTCTTAAGATGCTTTGAATCTCTGGTTCTTAACCAGCTTTCCATTTAGAAATTACAGTATGGTAAGTTTGTCATGTCACTTGAAGTACATGTTGTACTTTTCTCAAAGAATGCTTTCACTTTGCACAGTTATATTTTTATCATCTTGAACATTTTATTAACTTTACATTTTATTGCATTCTAAAGACAATATTCTGTAATGGGTTTTGCATCTGGTCTATGCTCTAAATGCATTTAAACCTTTTGGGCAAAAACATCCTGGAATAAGAATAAGTCCACTAATCTTAGCAAAATGTCTCCAGCTCTGCAAGTTTGTGGTAAACAGCAATTTTCACATTTACACCGATTCTCAGCTTGATTCAGGTCTTGACTTGACTGGGACATTCTGAGACATTCATGTTCTTGGTTTTAATCCACCCAGCATAGTTTTGGCTGTGTGTTTTGGAAACGGTCAGTCCTTACCAGTTTTTGGGTCCCCGGTAATAGTGTTTTTAGGATTATTAACAGTGTTGACAGGTCGCCACACATTACCTTTTGACAAGCTCCAAATTGGATTGTGGGGTCATGCACATCACTGCTGTCTGGAAAGAGCCATGTGTTGTTTAGCAACACAGGGCTTTCTTCTGTCATGTGCTCAGCAAATCAGCAGGTGCAAACCATAAACCATTGGGCGCCCCTCCTTTAATTGTCTTGTGTTGCAGCGAATAGCAGGTCAAGCTTCCGGGTGCACGTGCACATGCGAAAGTGGACCCTAAAATAAAGCCGCAATGTGATTATGCCTGTATGAGCCGACCTGCCACAGTAAATGTATTGCATTGGGTCGGCAAGTGGTTAACAAACTTTGAGGAACTACCAGAAACAAGTGTATTTATTTTTATGGTCATATGATACTTAATTTCTGGACTCCATTCCAACTAATTATTTGTGGTTTCACAGCAAAGTAGGTGAATAGTTACCCAACCAAGACTTCAGTTTTTTTATTTGTAAACTTGGGAAACGGTTGATATTTTTCCACCTCGACATTGTGTGCTAATTTATGTAGCATTAGTAACATAAAATCCAAACATAACATACCTGTAACATAGTAACAAAATCCAATATAAATCAATTTTAATGGTTGTATTCTTTCAAAATATGGAACTTCTGGAAAGGACTTTGACCCCTGCCTGCATTAGAGAGATAAATCATAATTGATACATGTAAGGTTTTCTATACAGATTGAACTCACAGAAAATTGGGTGGGCTGGGCTTACTTATTTATTAAATTGTTACTTTATTCAATTATGTACTGCAAATCTGTGAAGGTTCTCATTTATCCAGACCATGGTATACCTATGACCCATAACCTAAAGATGAACTCAGTCACCTTAATTTATTCACTTTGGAATGTGTCAAGGCAGATGCTGATTGTCCAAGAACACGGTGGGAGGTGGGAAAGTTTGAGAAACCCCACTGTTCTAACTACATAATCCATGGTGCCATGTATGGGACAGAAGCTAACAGGTCATGTTACATGGCTAAAGGTGTGAATTGTTGTCAAATTGCTGGGGTAAAGATGTTAAAACAGTATTGTGGAGAATTGGAGAAAGTGCAGAGAAGGGCGACCAAACTGATACGAGGCATGAAGGAGCTCAGCTATGAAGAAAAATAAGCTGAACTAAATTTATTTTCTCTTGAGAAGAGGAGAGTAAGAGGGATATGATCAACATGTATAAATACATAATTGGTCCATATAGTGAACTTGGTGTTGAGTTATTCACTTTATGGCAATCACAAAGGACAAGGGGGCACTCTTTATGTCTGAAGGAAAGGAGATTTAATCTCCAAATATGGAAAGGCTTCTTCATAGTAAGAGATGCGAAAATGGGGAATAGACTGTAGGATGTTTTTAAAAAGACCTAGATGCTTTCCTAGATACACTTAATATAACTGGATACTAATATTTATAGGTAAACGCTGCAACGCTTCACTTCCTGATTCCCTCACCTAGGATGGCGGCGGCAGCTGCCGAGAACCGAGTGGGTTCTCAAGGTCGCCTACCGATATCGCTGGACCCTGGGACAGGTAAGTGGCCATGTATTAAAAGTCAGCAGCTGCAGTATTTGTAGCTGCTGGCTTTTAATATTTTTTTCTTTTTGGAGGTTTAGGTGGACCCCCGCTTTAAATTGTTCTGTGTGTAAGCTTTTCTATTAGCAATCAGGTGTTTTGCCTCTTGAATTCTAATTTTTACCACCTCTCACATTTTTTACCTTTGAATTGGAATTTTACATTAGTCCTCCATTGTTTTCCCACCTATGCTTTACTGTGGACTTCAAGTTTAAAATTAAAGTTTGGCTATGTTATTGGGAGCATTTTCAATATAAATTGTGACACGCAGCACCCTGGAAACATTTAGTTCGTCTTTAAATTCTTCTGCAAAATAGCAGTGTGCTTTGTGGTTAGTAAGAGTGCCTAGGCACTCCTGTACAAACAGCCTCATAGCAGTATATGTACAGTATATTTGCAGTGTAAAATCTAAGGCACTGCTGCCTCTACTACTTTAGTCTCATGCAATTTGTAGTGATATTTGGTGATGTTGTTACTGTGCTACTCACAGTTAGATAGCAAGTAAACTGATTTTACTGTTTCCCAAAAGAAAATTCAGATTAGAAGTATTCAATAAATGTTATTACATTCATAATCAAACATGCTAATATTGTTTTATGTAGTATTTTCATTTACATTGTGCCTACTAACACATGCACAGTTTGCTACATTCAAGTCATGCCTCTACTTATAACTGTCACAGATGCCAGTGTGCCTATGCTAGCTCTCAAACGATCTTTCAAGCCCTTGAATTTCTGGTGTCATAGCTGCTCACTTGTGCAGCACCAAAGCAACTGCAGATCTAAATAGAGGCTGAGATTGTACCTTCCTCAGCAGATAAGTGGATGGAGGGGTTTAGTTCTACAAGTGTATACATGTGTTTGTGTGTAGTGAAGAAAAAGCCTTTTTCACATCTTCACTCAGACTTCATATAATCCAAAAGTTCAACTGGGGCAATATAGAGGCAGTAACATCATGTGTTTATAAAAAGTAGATGCATGTCATGCTTACCCCAAACGTAGGTGGTCAGACACTATAGCTGGCTACTGTATTCTTCACCTACAGCAGCCCCCTTTCTCATAAGGCAAGCAGGCCTATCGGTACTTGGTTGCCCTCAGGACTTATACACACTGCTATAGTGCCTGGCCACCAAGCCAGGGCATGCGTGAACTGAGCAAAGCAAACAGGTACTTGCTTTTGGCAGACGGGCAGAGTGTATCAATGAGAGTCCAGGTAAAAGGCAAACAGAGTTTAGAGAATAGTCGTTATCCGATCCATGGTCATACACAAGGAAATCCAATCTATCAGAGGCACAGACAGGGAGCTTGATTAGGTATCACACTCTATCACAAGCATGAGACTGAAGGTTTGGTTGGCTTAAATCAGGTGTGGTCTCCACCCAGAAACTGGCCACATTGATCACCTTGCAGGTGGACAGACAGACAAGGAGGATGCCACAACCAAACCCAGGGTGCTGGAAAGAGGAGCAGAAGCATTAGATGATCCTGACAGTGCATTCAACACTGAGCGCAATATAAATGCAAAAACTGAAAAGGAAGAATATGGATTAATGTACACAACATGTGCAGAAACTATATCACAGATGCTTTACTAAATCGTTACAACAGACTTCTGCAGACTTTAGAACTCACGTTTGTTTGGATAGAGCATATGTAGCTTAACAAATCTCTCATTCAAATTCAACAGAAAAAGTAGATTGAGACTTTACTGAGTTTTACTTTTGTGTTTCGCGCACAGGGTTAACGTGACACTATAAAGCAAATAAAATGCATTAGGGAAAAGTACAGTTTCACTTGCTCTTATAAATTAGACAAAACCCTTTCAACCAATTTTTCAGTTGTTTTAACAAAAATCCCTCTTAAAAAAAGGACATTAATGTATTTTTTTATATGAGTTGGCCAGAAAAATGGAACCATTAGTAATTGGATGACAGAGGTTTGTAAATTCATAGAGCTTTTAATTGAATACTGCGTATAGGAAATTTGGAGTATGGAGATGTAGTGAATTATTAGTGTTTCCGATGTCTTTCCAAAGTAATGTGGATAATGACTATGCACACAGACACATTACAATGCAGGAATAATACTAAGATAAAAAATATAATAAAATTCCTTCAGTCAGTCTGGAACAAAGATCAGACTTCCCAAAAGCTCCAGCTGACTTAGGCCTGAGCCTTTGAAGGCTGCATTTCACAGACATCAATCGGCCCTAAGAGGGATCAATTTTACCTAACATTTGTTATTTTGTTTCCTGACAAACGGCTTCATTGTGTATCTTGTGATAGGAGGAACACAAAATGTTGGATCATCTTATAGAAGAGAAAGACCTGATACAGGATAAATGGAAGGTAGAAAGGACAGAATCCCTGATAAAAGGCAGTGAATTACAACTTCATCCTTTAGCTCTAGAAACCATTAATCCCTGTTACAAGCACGCCATGGCACAATTCATGGTCACGTTGAACCTTTGCCCTTAATAATCACTTCACAGGATACAATAAGGGAATTATTTATCAAAAACTCAAACAATTTAGGATGAAAATATAACATTTATCAGTAAAAATAATCATAATTTATTCTTTCACATATTCACATTTCTGTGTACCTATGATGACCAACGAAGAGGCGTATTCACTTACTTTAACCGCAAGTGCCATTTTCTCAGCCACTTGAACTATGAGATCATCATATATACTGGAAAAGAAACTTGAAAAATTAAGGTGAACCTGTCTCCTATATCAAAATGTAAACTTCTGTGCATTAGCACTACTCCTGGGATCCTCATTCTACCCTGACCTTCTGCACAGTGCTGTGTGTACTCTGCATGTGTGCCACTTACCCCCTTCATTCTTGTGGCTGGGGCTGCCAGGTATAGGGCACCAGCCTTAGAAATGAATGGATATGGAGCACACAGTGAAGATCTCGGAAGCAGGACTGAGGGTACTATAAGTATTTAGGCATGTGACTTCTACTGAGAGGGGGTAGGGAGATTTTTTTTAAAGAACAACTTCTCTTAAAGTAAAGATGTCTTTTAATGTATATCTAAACCCCTACAGAAAACAAAAAACATACATATTATAGGTATCCAGCACTTAGATATGGTGCCTGCATTAGTTTTCTTTTATCATTCTTGTTTCCCTTTATTTTCACCTGCTAATCTTGTGCAAAACACACTTTCTCTCCTTGGGTGGCTAGGCTCATTCCTGCCATTCTATCTATTGAGGAAGCCATGGTTGCCTCAAAGGCTGGACTTCAAACATGTTGGTCTTTGTTTATATCCATTACATGTGGGTAATGGAATTAGTCATTTATACAAGAAAATGTTTTTTCTTTCAGACCAGTTCTCAGGAAGTTGAAAGGATGCTACATATCTGGAAAAATCAACAGATATTTTCTGTACCTTCTAAAATGTCCTGAAAAATTAAAAAATACAATATATAAAATGTTTGGTCTTTAGTTATACTTTGGTCTTTAGTTATACTTTAGTTTAGTGATACTTTAAAGTGGAGAGGGATTAGAACACCTGTTTTACTGCTGTTTTACTGTTTTTACTGCTGTCTACCTCCTATTAGGGAGATGTACCCTCTTTAATTGTCCTGTTTACAATTATCATTGAAAGTGAGAGTAAAAGTCCCAAATTTTGGGTTGATACCTGAGCAGTAAAAGAGGAGAAATCTTCCAATGGGGACACTATGGTACCTGGTACCTGGTACCATTACGGGATTTCCTCACTTTGGAGAGAGTAAAGGGAAATCTCCCAAATGGGACAGAGACGTAAAAAAAAAAAAACCTGACGGGGTTATACCCCTCCCTTATCCCTATTCAAAATTTTTTTAAAAATTGCCTTTAGTTCTACTTTAATGTGCTAATAACACTTAATAAATATTAACGTAACAACTATTTACAGAATCAAGACCATATTATATAGTTAAAGGTTCTACACTAGCTGAGAATGATAGCTGTACAGTTCCTTAAATGTTTACCTTTTTACAGGCGCATACATTTGGCAATATATAGGTATTAATAAAAACCTCCACACTTGGTCAAGCTCTCGGCAAGAAACAAATGTGCCACATTAATATTACTATGTCAGTAAGCTTTATTATTTATCTATTACTGTACAAAGAAAATTGCTTAGATATGTCCTATCTGCCTGTTCAAAGCTTTGTCACAGTGAGAACACAATCTCCCTTGAAGTTAATGGGAACCAGTATAAGATATTACACTAGAACTTCTGTATAAACATACCCAACCTTCGACCTATTCCTGGCTGCATTACTGTAATGTAGCTAAATTGCTGTTATTGATCATCTTCTCTTCACCAGCTAATCAGTACAAGCAGCTGATCATTATGTCCCACTAGTGATGTCAGTTTTACTGGGCACATCTGTTTGATGATTGAAAGCCACAGCCTGTGGCATACAGCCATTAGGCATGGTGTCCATTACTGAGCAGTCAATCAGCTGTGGTGTGTAACCTGACCAGTTGACTTCCTTATCTTAAAGGGGTTGTAAACCCTCATGGTTTTTCACCTTAATGCATTCTATGCATTAATATGAAAAACCTTCTGTGGTGCTGCAGCCCCCCAAATCCCTTGTTTTACTTACCTGAACCCGGTTTCTTCTCCCCGGGGATGAGCACACCAGCTGGTGTCTCATGTACTGATTGGATTGCACAGCCATTGTCTCCCGGTGCTGTCAATTAAATCCAATGACGCGGGCTCCGGGGGGGCGGGGCCGAGTCCTGTTTTCTGTGTCAATGGACGCAGAAGCAGGACTCAGGAGTGCGCCCGCACAAGTATCCACCGAAGGAGAGCGCTTCTCTGATATGGGCACTCGATGTGGGGAGGAACAACTTACGCCGCTGAGGGACCCCAGAAGAGGAAGATCGGGGCCACTCTGTGCAAAACGAACTGCACAGTGGAGGTAAATATGACATGTTTGGTATTTAAAAGAAAAAAAAGCAAGGGTTTAGCAACCCTTTAACTTGAATGATATTTTGAACTGTGGCTTGGTTTCCTAGTAGCTGACTCAGCTGGACCTTACTATAACATGTCCCGATACCTGTGACTGGCTGCGGCCAACTTCATGACAACTTTTCTCCCTGCTGACTTAAAGTGCATTTGATGCACTGCTGATATATGGCCTCTAGACTCCTGATCTTATACGTTGCTTGTTCATATACGTATTGCTGATTTTAGTCCTGCTCTTCTAACATTATTCCCTCCTGATGACCTTTTGCTTTTTCTGCTGACATTTAGACCCCATGTGAAAAATGTATTATTTAATACAGAAAATAAAGGAACTTAAAATGGTTGTACACCTCAGACATGAGATATGAACAAAGCATATCCTTCTATAGTGAGTACTTGACACCAAGAGAAAAAAGGTGACAGGGGAGGGATCTCCAGCTTATTGACAGCCTCAGCTCTGTTCCTATGAGCTTTGTGAACAGGGGTGTGTCTCTTCCCTCCAATCAGCTCTCGGGACTCTCCTAAGGCCCCTTTCACACATGCGGACCATTCAGGTCCGCCTGTCAGTCCTGAACGGACGCTCTATACAGTTTTATGGAGCGACGGATGTCATCGGTGACATGTCCGCTGACATCTGCTCCGCTCAATTTAGACAGATGGAAACACTATTTTCCATCTGTCTGCCAGATCGGATTGGATGAAAACAGACAGGCGGATCCATTTTCATCCAATCCCTCATAGCAGAGAGCGGAGATCTGACAGGTCCGTCCAGTGAGCAGAGACGGACCTGTCATCCGCCGGCTCAGCGGGGATCAACGGAGCAATCTCCGCTGAGCAAACTGGACATTATGTGTGAAAGGGGCCTTACTGAGATCTGCAGAGTGTGACTGTAGCTCTTTTTTTTTGTAGGTGCTCCCCTCCTGGGTCCCCACTCACCAGAAAAGGCAGTAAATGCGTCTGTTAGTATCTCCAGATCAGCATCTCCCGTCAGTGATGGCTGGATTGTATGGACACTACATAGGGGAAACTCCCATCTTCCACTGGTTTGATTAAAACATATGGACATCCTGGATCCTTCCCATCTTACTCAGTGATCAGTCACTCATAAAGATGTATAGCAATAAAGGAAAAAAGAATGTATATAGTCAGAGGCGGCTCTAGGCTTTGTGAGGCCTTAGGCAAAACTTACACATGAGGCCCCACGGACTGGGAATCTCCGTGATGAGGCCGCTATTCCTCAGGCTGCGGGCAGTATCTGATTTGTCCGTCAGCTCCTAAGCCACAGAGTCCCAGTGGGGGTAGGCGGAGGCACCGGCGTCAACTTCAGTGATTGAGAACAGGCAAATTAGGAGGCCGCGAGGCCCCTGTGAGTGCGAGGCCTTAGGCGACCACCTAATTTGCCTAATTAGAGAGCCGCCTCTGTATATAGTGTAATACTGCAAAGTTTATTCAAAAAATCCAAAGATATTACACTTACAGCAAAAATCTTTAAAACGTGCAGAGAAACGGCACCTTGGCATGCAAACAATGGTCACCAGGTCTTCTTAGCTTGATGCGTTTCGCCCCTCCCACTGGGCGTCATGAATAAACCTTGCAGTATTACACTGTATACACTATTTTTTCCTTCATTGCTATACATCTTTATGGGTGCCTGATCACTGAGTAAGATGGGAAGAATCCAGGATGTCCATATGTTTTATTCATACCGGTGGAAGATAGGATGTATCCCTATGTAGTGCCCATATAATCCAGCCATCATTGACGGGAGATGCTGATCTGGAGATACTAACAGGTGCATTTACTGCCTTTTCTGGTGAACCCAGGAGGGGAGCAGGAAGAGTCACCTGAAAACCATCACCATAACTGTTTACAAGTTCAGCATACCACATTGGATGGAATTTTTTTATGATTGCACTTTATATATCTTTGCACTTTATAATGGTAGTGAGCACCTCATATTTTGTCGTTAAGCTATATCATGATACTGTATATGTTGATATAGGTTTACTCAATATTGTATTGGTTTGAGTTTAAGAAGCAGTGCTGAGTTTAATTTCTTTTTTTAACTTCACTTCTTATCCCATAGCCAAACAGGAAGTAAGAGGGTATCCTTGCAAATTAAGGAACTCTCTTGGGGACCCCCTCGGGTCACCAGATTTAGTACCCCTTTTTAAGATTGATTACCCCTCTACGACTTTTCTGGGGACAACCCCAAATGTGGGTTTTTCTTTTATTTTCACTTTCAAAGATAATGGTAAACAGGACAAATAGAGAGGATGAATCTCCCTAACAGGGACAAGTGTTGTAATCCATCTCTATCCAAATCTAAAAAAAAAAAGTTTTGCCTTTAGTTATACTTTAAAGTGGTTGTAAATGCAATTTATTTTTAAAATAACAGGCAGGTTTATACTTACCTGCTCTGTGCATTGAGGCCCCCAACCTCCTCTTCTTGTATCCCCCACCGTCACTCCTGGCATAATACTTATGTAGCACCCTCTAGTGTGTGCTACTAGAAGTGGCAGTGTAGGAAAATATACCTGAATGATGTTTAAACCTGTGAGTCTTAAATGGGTCAGGGTTCACTAGAGTTCAGGGTTGGGTGACTCATCCTGGCAGCTCTCTGGTGCCTGCCCCTGGTGTCTGAAAGGTTGGAGAACCTTCTACAAGTAGAGGGCGGGAGTTAGGAGGAGCTGTAGTGAATATTTATGGGGCCTCAGATAGAGCTGCACAATTAATCATTAAAAAAAAACTGCAATCTCGATTCAACCCCCCACGATCTTTATCCTGCATTTGCCCAATTCAGTGCAGAGAGTTTTCTGCTCACAGCTGACACCTGCCAAAAAAAACAAAACCAGACAGCCTGCTAAGTTTATCACAACATTGTCAGCGCTGGGAGATAACTATAAACAAAGTATCATTTATTTAGTTTAGAGCAGGGGTAGGCAACCCCCGGCACTTGTGCCGTAAGCGGCACGCAAAGCCTCTTTTGCCGGCACTCGACACTATTGAGCTTCTGGGAACTTTGTTGAAATTATTCCTGAACCTTTGTGTCACTTACTACTGAACTCCTGCACTGTGTGTCCCGTTAAGCCACAGCCAGTATTCAGCGCAATGAAAAATCACACCCAACCACTTTTTCTCAGCTGCGGGGGCCCAACTTATGATCCTGCACGCAGGCCCACTGCTTTCAGAAAATGCCCCTGACCTGAGCTCATCATTGCGCATCCATTCCAGATGTTTGTATGTGACATCACATACATCACATACAAGCATGTGGGCTGGATTTGAGAGGTGGATCAGCAGGATCAGTGTGCCAGGACAGGTAGATGTGTCTCTTCTCTGCTTCCTTTCACCACTCTGCATATCACGCATATCATAGATGAAAAAAGGGTACATTGGTGGAGCAGATGAGCAGGAGGGTACAGCGGTGGGGAAAATGAGCAGGAGTGGTTCAGAGATGGAACAGAAGAGCAGGAGGGTACAGCAGTGGGGCAGATGTGCAGGGAGGTACAGTGGTGGAAGAGATGAGAAGGGGGTTCAGCAGTGGGACAGAAGAGCAGGGGGGGTACAGTGATGGGCCAGATGAGCCGGGGGGTTCAGTGTTGGGCCAGATGAGCAGGGGGGTTCAGTGTTGGGGTAGAAAAGCAGGGGGTAGAGCAGTGGGGCAGATGTTAAGGGGGTGTATTGGTGGGGCAGATAAGCAGCGGGCTACAGTGGTGAGGCAGGATAGCAGGGGGAACAGTGGTGGGGCAGGAGAGCAGAAGAGCAAGGGGGTACAGAGGTGAGACAGATGTGCAGGAGGTACATTGGTGGGGCAGATGAACAGATGGGTTCAGTGTTAGGACAGATGAGAAGGTGATTCAGTAGTGAGACAGAAGAGCATGGGAATACGGCGGTGGAGCAGATGTGCAGGGAGCTACAGTGGGGGGGGGGCAGATTAGAAAAAGGGGTACATTGATGGGGCAGATGAGCAGGGGGGTTACAATGGTGGGACAGAAGAGCAAGGGGGTACAGTGGTGGGGCAGATGTGCGGGAGGTACAGTGGTGGGAGGGATGAGAAGGGGGTTCAGCGGTGGGGCAGAAAAGCAGGGGGGTACAGTGATGGGGCAGATGAGCAGGGGGTTATAGTGGTGGGACAGATGAGAAGGGGGGTTTGGTGCTGGGCCAGATGAGAAGGGGGTTACAGTAGTGGAAAAGATGAGCAGGGGGGTTCAGTGTTGGGGCAGGGGAGAAAGGAGGTACATTGGTGGGACAGATGAGCAGGGGGTTACAGTGGTGGGGCTGAGGAGTAGGGGGTACAGAGGTTGGGCAAATGTGCAGAGGGGTGCAGAGGAGAAAGGAGGTACATCGGTAGAACACATGAGCAGGGAGTTACAGTGGTGGGGCAGAAGATCGGGAGGACAGAGGAGGGACAGAGGCTTGGGCAAACTGGCCTAGAAGGATCCCACTACAGGAGGCAGTTGGAAGAGAACCTTCAGGAGAGGCAGTGGGACAGAGCAAAGACAGGTAGTGAGCAGGGACAACACAAGGGGAGAGACTGTCAGCTGTAACAGTGCTCTTTGAAGAC
The DNA here is from genome assembly GCA_037952925.1 of Lithobates clamitans. Lineage (NCBI taxonomy): Eukaryota > Metazoa > Chordata > Amphibia > Anura > Ranidae > Lithobates > Lithobates clamitans. The sequence continues at coordinate 1,033,668 of JBBGZY010001049.1, read as the reverse complement.
AGCAGTGGGCTTAGTCTTCATCCTTGCTCTGGGGAATCTCCATGGAAGTGTGTCAGTTGGGCAGGAATGGGGCAAAAAGTTAGTCAGGGAGACTGGGATGGAAATCAGCCAGGTGTGTTAGCATTTTCTGCAAACAAGTGGAGCTGGGATCAGTGGCCACAGGGATGCAGAAGGAGGAATCTCATGCTGTTCACTCACATTGCACTTTTTTGTCAAGGGACTGAGCATTCCTGCCTGTAACGGGGATTTGCTGAGCTAGCAAAATCCTGCTGTGGTTGTTCCCACAGGCATGATCAGCAGGTGCTGTAGTAAGCCAAGTTTGTGCAGGAGGAAGGTAAAAGAGGACCTTTGTTCCTAGTTCTTGACATTTGTAACGTTGAGCATCCCATACTTCCCTACCCCATCCAAGTTATCAACCACCAATAAAACATCAAAAACAAGCCAAGGACTGATTTCTGCTTTGGAGTGCATGAAGGAAATGCTGAGTGACTGGCTGTGCAGCAGTGGGGACCCGGGGCACTAGCAACTCTTACGGGGATAGTGCTACACTTACAACAGCCTACAAAGCCACCCACCACTTTGCCGCCAGCTACATCACCAACCTCATCTCTAAATACCAACTAAACCGTTCTGATTTCTAGCTCCCTTGTCATCTACTCCCGTGCTCACCCCCAGCACTTCTCCAGAGACTCTCCCTTCCTTTGGAACTCCTTACCCCTATCAGTCTGACTAATCCCTATGCTATCCGTCATTAGGCAATCCTTGAAAACCCATCCCTCCAGAAAAGTCTATTCCTCCTCCAACTAATAAACTGTACTTTTACTTTCTCTGTCAGCTCATCCCTCACAATTATTACCCTTTATATCCCTTGACCCTTCCTTGATTGAAAGCTCTAACAAGCAGGGCCCTCTGATCTCTCTTGTATTGTATTGTATTGTATTGTAACTGTACTGTCTGCCTTCATTTTATAAAGCGATGCTCAAACTATTAGCACTATATAAATCCTGTATGATAATAATATTAAGTCTATCTATCTATGTCTTTATCTGCACATTGGGTACTCACCTCAAGTATGTAGGTATATACATATATATTATATAAAAGCATAAGTATTAAAGCAAGTGATTTATGTGTTTTTGCAATCCTTCAGCCAGCTTTATATACGCTTGATTTAATTCTATGAGATGTACATTCTCAAAGTATAATTTCTGGTCCCCTTAAGAATGTACATATTAATGGTACATGATACTTAGATGGACGGAGGGGATTTTCTTTGTACATATTATTGTCCCTTTAAATTGATGTACATATTAAAGCAGCATATTCCTGCCTAGAAGCATATTTTCTGTGCTCTGAATAATGCACTCAATAACATGATGCAGGGGCTTAAGCAGCAGCATTAAACAGTAGAGAACATTAAGCTGAACTGACACTGTTTGTGTTTTTATAACATCACTTCTCCATTTGTGGCTTAATAATTAGGACTGTAGCATACATAATACTTAAGCTCTTGCAAGCAGTGGCCTAATTTCTCCTCTGTGTTTCACAGTTTAATATCTGAAGTGTTTGCCTTCAGTAAAATAGCATTTTGCAAAATGTATGCATTTAGTTATCATTTAAAATACAAAATGGCAAATGTGGTTTTCCAGCTGGAATCAAAGATATTATTCACAAAAAAACAGTGGTTGTTTCTGACCCAAAAATGTAGGAAAAGTACTTGTTATTTACACCTTAGTTACTATACAAAAAGGTTGGCTTCAAGATAGTGAGTGGAGGTCCAAGAACCTTCATAACAAGCCTTAGGGAAAGTATAAAGTCAATTCTGTTTGCCAGCTTGCCCAAAATAAACATCTCCCCAAGTTAATAACCTCCAATCAATGGCAGTATCTAAAAATAATCTTTATTTTATGGGTTAAAATATTTGGAACCAATAACAACACTGTCTGTCTACATGCCCACACTTATGTTATAGTGTTCATCAGGGGCATGTAACAAGGTGACAACGTAGGAACACAAATGGGAGACAGTTGTCACCCCAAAACATAATTGCCTAAATAAGAATGTATGAATGTTCATAGGAGAATCATTCGGTATTATTTTGATAGCTGCATATTTAAAAAGATTGAGGAGAACTGTGTATATGACCATAACATGTAAAATGTATGAGATTTTATTGATTAGGGTTTAATCTTTTTTACATTATCTAACAGGTTCCTGTGTCTCTCAAGGAATCTGTGGGAGAAATCTTTTCTAATAAAGTCACAGGCTTGCAATTTTAATATACAGATATGACCTTGGACATTCCATTACATTCTAGGAGGCAACCTCTACCCAACTTCACTGCCAGGAACTACACACACCCAGAGTACCATTATGTACCAAACTTGTAACATTTTTATTTTTGGTACAAGTTTGGTAGATATTGCGGATGTGGCATTATAGTGGTCTAAGTACTGTATGAGTACAATTGTGTGTAGGAGTATTTCACTACTCCACTATGCAACTCAAAATGGCAGCAGGACAGGAAATCATATGACATACAGATTTTCACTATCCTAGAATAAACACACAAAAAACACAAGTCGGAACTTGTAACATACAGTATGATATCAGCACCACCATTTGCTAGAATAGTAGCTGAAACCACAGGAAAAGACAGCTTAGAGCAGCCTTTTTCAACCAGGGTGCCCGGGCACCCTGGGGTGCATTTGGGTCTCTTCAGGGGTGCCTTGGCAAAATGCCTAAAAATTTCCCAAAAATTGTATACAAGCCAGTGAGTGGATCATGACTGCCTTTTAGTTACACAAAGCCACAAGTTTTCATTGTACATCATTACAACCTCCTAGCCACCAGCCTTCTAACAACCAATGATGTCCTAGAATCCTAGAATAAACTCACAAAAAATGCAAGTCGGAACTTGTAACATACAGTATGATATCAGTGCCACCATTTGCTAGAATAGTAGCTGAAACCACAGGAAAAGACACCCTAGAGCAGCCTTTTTCAACCAGGGTGCCCAGGCACCCTGGGGTGCATTGGGGTTTCTTCAGGGGTGCCTTGGCAAAATGCCTAAAAATTTCCCAAAAATTGTATACAAGCCAGTGGGTGGATCATGACTGCCTTGACTGCCTTTTAGTTACACAAAGCCACGAGTTTTCATTGTACATCATTACGACCTCCTAGCCACCAGCATTCTAACAACCAATGATGTCATCAGTTGATAAGGAGGATGTCGGTTACCTATACAGCATCCTTGTGTGACCCTCCATTGCCCCTCTCTGTCAGCACTGGGGTTACATTAGCTGACTGATGGAGAGAAACTGAGAGAGAAGAGAATTATTGAAATACTAGTCAACACCAGTGTGCAAAGTTGTGTTTGCTTAGCCCCCATTCACATCAGTATGCTTTGCACTGCTGATTTCATTGCAGCTTGCGACTTTATACAACAGAAGTCTATGCAAGTCACAATTAAATCGGCAAGGAGTGCTGCGACATGAGTTGTGGCAATTTGAATGGTTCCATTGCCGACAAAGGGGTGCAACTTGGCATGAGATTTGGAACTGTTAAAATCACGTGACAAATCACACCAGTGTGAACAGGGACTAAATCACCTCTACCATTCGGTGTCCTACGTGTGTGGATGTTGTTACATTATGTAAAACTATTAGAATAGTTTTTTTTACATTTTAGAATGGGATGCCTTGAGACTGTCCAAAATTTTAATGAGTGCCTTGAGATTGTCCTTAACTTTAAAGGGGGCCTTGATTGAAAAAAGGTTGAGAAACACTAGCTTAGAGGATTCCATCATACGAAAACAAAGCAATAGAGTGAACTATTGAAAATAGATGTTCTCTTATTCATTCATTTCACATGCAGTTCCTGACGATGCACCTAATGTGACTGAGCCAAAAGAAAGTTGTTTTATATATGTAGCGGTACCCCTTTAGGGGCTGCTGGATATTGTGGTCCACCTGTCACCCTGCCGAGCCCGGCATTCACTTCCCAGACACTCCAAGACAATGATGAACAGTCCATTAGCTTTGTTTTGTGTTTTTTTTTGAGGGATTATAACTTGGATGGGGTTAAGGAATTAATGGGACGCCCAGAACGATTTTTTTGCATAGCTTGAGACAAATAATAAACTCTCCTCTTCCTCCAGCACTGCTGACTATTCCTTCCTCTTCCTCCAGCACAACTCTTCAGGCACAGCTAGCACGTGGTTAGGTCTGACAGTGGCTTCAGCCAGGCCATAGCAACAGCCTATTTACAGTCCGGGACCGCGGGCACCTTTGGTGTAGCAAAATGAATGGAAAGTTCTGGTGCTAGCTGTCCTAGGTGGACTACTGATCCCAGTCAGCCCTGTTCAGGCCCTGCCAGTCCTCCTGGCTGCAGCCGTCTGTCTCCACTGCCCATAACACCACAGTTCTCAGTGGCTCTACATCCATCTCAGATTGCATCCTCCCAATCTGCTCCAGCATGCCTCCCCAGCTTTCCTGGCTGTGTGTCACTCACCAACACCTGGTGGATCCCTCCTGGAGACTTGCTGAGCAGTACTCTCCACTGCCTTTCCTGCTCCTGGTCAGGATGCCCCTGTGGTTTGTACGAGGGTCCCTACCACTCCCGAGCTCCAGGCCCAAGGTCACTCCCCCTCCCAGACTGGGGAGCTTCCTCAAAGGTCACGACAGCTAGTACTCCATGTCCCAGTTCTTCCACCCGACAACTCCTCCCCAGTAGGGCTGCCTCTAGGTATTTAAGAAGGCATGCCCCCTGCAAATCCAAGTTGGGGATTGGTCAGGGCTCCTTAGAACACAGGCAGCTCAACCTCTCTTCCCCTCCTCTATTCTAGAATCCTCTTGAAGTCAGAGGGAGGTAACCGAGAAGTGATGCTGCATGTTAGTTACCTGCTGCTACTCTAGGCCACTCCCAGCCCACACAAATAAAAACAAATAGGCCTAGCTTACAGCTAGCCCTGATTAAATTTACCCGCGCTACAAAAATCCTACTTCTAGCACCTACCTAAAGTAGAAGGTGCTACATATAAATAAAAAACGTGCAAAGATATTTTGTTCCTGCAGTTAGAGGAATGGATTGTGGGGGCATATTAGTTTAACCACTAGGAGATTTATGATTATGAGTTTGAGTCTTATGATACTGAGTTATGAAAATATTAATGAATTATTGCTATATGTAAAATAATAAATGCGAGCAATACAGATAGCATCATTAAGCCATTCTGTAGTCAGTTACAAGCAGTTTGTTTACTCTGAGTTTATTTCCCTTTTAGTGCACATTTACCAGCTGCACTGTGATTTAAAGGCACTACAAATATTTTCTATTTGTGCCAAGACCCTTGTTGACTCTTTTTCATCTGCAAATTAAGCTAACACTCACTATCACGTCACATTACACTTGTAAATTCAGCCTTTTTGTAGTGTCCTTGTTTTTGGGATCATTTTTGTTTGTCGACACTTTCAGTCCTCATTTTATATAGTATTCAGCAGCTAATCCACCTTGTGCTCTTATAGTAGCAGAGATTACTTTCCCACTGATAAATGGCTGTGGATTTCTAACCACAAGATCCAGCCTCCTCTGTCTCAAAAGAGCAACTGCTAGGGAGCAGATCTGATTCCCATTATGGAAAATAAGTTGACATTTAGCTCAGTCCCAGTGGTTGATAAACCTTCAAACAGAAAGCTTTTTGATGCTCTCCCTCCACTGATCCCACTACAAAGCACTGAGCTCTGTACGCAGTCACATGACATGTTTGCTGTGTCTGTGTGAATTTTTAGGTCAGACTGTACAGCTGTGTTGCAACTCTCCATCTCCAGCCTCCCTTTTTTTTTGCTCATCTCTGCACATTGTAATGTTGCAGGCTCATTTTTCAGCGAGGGGGCAAAGGGTGGGAGATGGTGCCTTGGAGTTGGGTTCACTCCACTTGTTTTCTCCTTTTTTTTCCTCTATAAAGCACAGAACATCAAAGCCTTGCTAAGCCTCCAGGTTTTCTGCACATGTATTGCTCAGGAATGATTGATGGATGCAGCTGCAGGAGGGGACGTTCTGGTACTGCAGCGTCTGCCAAAAATCATGTGGATACCTTCCTGCTTGTGTCTAGTCTTTAGGAAAAGGAAGCAAGCAGCATTATTTGTGATTTTATTAAAACTTACGTGCTTCAGTATCAATGTAGCTTGGGACTTCTAGTCCAGGTTGTGTTATGTGCTTGGTGTTCCCCTTTCATTTACTCCTGTGCATAAGGAGTTAAGATAGACACCACTCTGTGAAAGGTATTGGTTGCTTAGGAGAATTATGGCAATAATAAGACCAATAACTCAATGGACTTTTGTCTTTTTTTAACTTAAAGATTTAAAAAAGTTACGTTTTTATAACAGAGCTACTAGTATATATTTACATATGTACATTTTTTATCTTTGCACAAAACGTGGAATAAATACTGTGTGTGCCTATGTACTGTATATAGTGACAAATGGCTGCTAGGTATAGTCCTGAGAATAATTTATTTCCTGACTTGAGGGACTCCCCATTGGGTTTGTGGTACCTGTCTAGGAGTCCACAGAATCTCTGGAGATGGAGTCTCTCAGTGTCTAAAGCCTCATACAAACAATGCGATTGCTGGCCAACCAAGCGTCTGATTTTTGTCAAAGGGGCATGTGCCAGGATCTTGTCTTGCATACTAACTGTACGCAATTGTTGGCCAACAAACACTAACGTAGTGACGTACTACTGTAGACGTACTATGAGACTATAAAGAGGAAGTTAATTTCTCAAGCACCACCCTTTGGGCTCCTTCTGCTAATTTCGTGTGAGTAGAAGTTTGGTGAGTGTTGATTCTCGATTTTCAGTTCCTGCTTTTCAGTTTCTGAATGGCCGTTCGTCAACCAGCCATGTTTCGTAATCGGAGGAGAGAACGTGTTATTATTGGGCTAGGAGTTATTGCTTTGACCCAGTCCAGGAACAGGAGGAGGAGTTTTTGGACCAAAAATTGGTTGCTTAATCGTGACCAATTATATCATATGCTATTGCTGTGGGAGCTCCAGGAGAATAATCCTAATGATTTTTGGAATTATCTCCGGATGACAGACCACTGCTTTCACCAACTCTTGGCATTGGTGTCCCCCTATATTAAGTCGCAGGACACATTTATGAGGCTTTCCATCACTCCAGAGCAAAGGCTCATAGCCACCTTGCAGTACTTGGCGGCAGGGAGAAGTCTCCAGGACCTCAAGCTTACAACTGGGATTACAACATTATTCAAGTCCTGCAGAAGGACTATATTAGGGTAAGTTTTTACCTTTAAGATCACATTCTATGTATTTATGTTTGCCAATGTATTGTATTAATTTGTTGATTACATAATTCCCAATATTGTAATATGCTGTGAATGTCCTCTTTGTCCTCATGCATGCTGTAACTTTTCCTGCTCCTTTTTTGGCCTACATGCATATTTTCCTTCAATAACCTCCCCAGTAGGGATGGGCTTTATGTTCGGGAACATGAGTTCGACTCAAACATTGGCTGTTTGCCCGTTCGCCGGATAGCGAACAATTTGGGGTGTTCGTGGCAAATTCCAAAGCCGCGGAACACCCTTTAAAAGTCTATGGGAGAAATCAAAAGTGTTAATTTGAAAGGTTAATATGCAAGTTATTGTCATAAAAAGTGTTTGGGGACCTGGGTCCTGCCCCAGGGGACATGCATCAATGCAAAAAAAAGTTTTAAAAACGGCCGTATTTTCGGGAGCAGTGATTTTAATAATGCTTAAAGTGAAACAATAAAAGTGTAATATTCCTTTCAATTTCGTACCTGGGGGGTGTCTATAGTATGCCTGTAAAGTGGCACATGTTTCCCGTGTTTAGAACAGTCTGGCAGCAAAATGACATTTCTAAAGGAAAAAAAGTCATTTAAAACTACTCGCGGCTATAATGAATTGTCGGTTCATTGATAAAAACGGCATGGGATTCCCCCACAGGGGAACCCGGAACCACAATAAAAAAAAAATGCGTGGGGGTCCCCCAAAATTCCATACAAGGCCCTTCAGGTCTGGATATTAAAGGGATATTAAGGGGAACCCCTTAATATCCCCTTATGGTATGGATATTAAGGGGAACCCCGCGCCAAAATGAAAAAAAAAATGGCAGGAAAAGAGGGGAGGGGAGGAGAGATCGCCCCCCCTTCTGAACCTTAGCAGGCCGCATGCCCCCAACATTGGGAGGGTGCTTTGGGGTAGCCCCCCAAAGCACCTTGTCCCCATGTTGATGGGGAGAAGAGCCTCATCCCCACAATCCTTGCCCGGTGGTTTTGGGGGTCTGCGGGCGGTGGGGCTTATCAGAATCTGGATCCCGGCCCCCCCGTGTGAACTGGTAATGGGGTCCAAATTTACCCCTACCATTTCACAAAAAAAGTGTCAAAAATGTTAAAAAAGACAATAGACGGTTTTTGACAATTCCTTTATTAATGTCTTTTTCTTTCCCCGCTTCTTCTTCCATCTTCTTCTGGTATTCCATCGGTGTTCTTCTTCTTCCTCCACCTTGTTCTTCCCCCGCTTCTTCCTCTATCTTCCTCCGCTTCTTCCTCCGGTCTTCTCGTCCGGCATCTTCCTCCAGGTCCTTCTTCTCCACTTCGTCCTCCGATCTGCCTCAATGGGAGTCTCCCGCTGTGTGATGCTTCTGTTCAGGTGACAACCGGTGACCCTGCCCCCTCTGACGCACAGGGACTTCCCTATGGCTTTCCCCGTGTTGTCAGAGGGGGTAGGGTCACCCGAAATGGTGATAATAGAGTTCCATTATATAAGAGCTGTCACCTGAACAGAAGCGTCACACAGCAGGAGACTCCCATTGAGGACGAAGCGGAGAAGAAGGACCTGGAGGAAGATGCCGGACGAGAAGACCGGAGGATGAAGCGGATGAAGATAGAGGAAGAAGCGGGGGAAGAACAAGATGGAGGAAGAAGAAGAACACTGAAGGAAGACCAGAAGAAGATGGAAGAAGAAGTGGGGAAAGAAGAAGACATTAATAAAGGAATTGTCAAAAATTGTTTATTGTCTTTTTTTAACACTTTTTTTTGTAAAATGGTAGGGGTACATTTGTACCCCATTACCAATTCACATGGGGGGGCTGGGATCTGGGGGTCCCCTTGTTAACCCCGCCCGCAGACCCCCACAACCACCGGGCAAGGGTTGTGGGTATGAGGCCCTTCTCCCCATCAACATGGGGACAAGGTGCTTTGGGGGGGCTACCCCAAAGCACCCTCCCAATGTTGAGGGCATGTGGCCTGGTACGGTTCAGGGGGGGTGCTCTCTAGCCCCCCTCTTTTCCTGCGCCATTTTTTAAAAAATTTTGGCACAGGGTTCCCCTTAATAATCATACCAGACCTGAAGGGCCTGGTATGGAATTTGAGCGGACCCCCTCGTATTTTTTAAAAAAATTTGGGTTCGGGGTTCCCTTGTCCATTTTATCAATGAACTTCTATGTGTATTGCCGGACCCACAATTCATTATAGCCGCGAGTAGTTTTAAATGACTTTTTTTCCTTTAGAAATGTCATTTTGCTGTCAGACTGTTCTAAACACGGGAAACATGCGCCACTTTACAGGCATACTATAGACACCCCCTAGGTATGAAATTTAAAGGAATATTACACTTTTATTGTTTCACTTTAAGCATTATTAAAATCACTGCTCCCGAAAAAACGTCTGTTTTTAAAAATTTTTTTGCATTGATACATGTCCCCTGGGGCAGGACCCAGATCCCCAAACACTTTTTAAGACAATACTGTGCATATACGCCTTTAAAATTAGCACTTTTGAATTTTCATGTTCGTGTCCAATAGACGTTAACGGTGTTTGCACAAATTTTTTGCCTGTTCGCATGTTTTGGTGTGAACCAAATGGGGGAGAGGGTGTTCGGCCCATCCCTACTCCCCAGCATGCTATCCTGGGCCCATACACACCTAGCCTAGTAAATTAACAATGTTTTTTGTCAGCTAGATTTTGGGGCTTACCCTAAACAATCCCTAAAATGTGTAAAAATGTTATTGTTGTCCTCAAATTCTGGCAGAGTGCAAGAGGTCCTTTTGTGTGGCCCAAACTCATTTGGAACCCTCCCTGCCACACAAAAATGCTAAGTCAACAGATCCAAATACTCTATCTGCTGACTTTGCAAAACCCATACACACTATCCCTCTTTTGTGTTCATATTTCTATATAAATTCCCCAAACCATGTAGTGTAAGTGCCTGCCTGAATACCTACAAATTGAAACTTCTTATTTTTTTGGCTCCTATTATATTGATTAGTGAAATCATAATGTCAAAATGTGCTGCAATTTGGACAGTGTGTATCCACTTCTTACCTGTCCACTGGGCTGCCAATAGTGTAAGTAAGTAGGGGCTGGCCAAAGTATCACTGACTATTTATGCAAACAGCTTTCATGGAGAGGGTTACCTGTCCAAATCATCTTCCCATTGCTCCCCCCTAAAATTTGTCTAATGGCCACCAGAGCGGGGAGGACTCAGATAAGTTGACCTTCCACTTTTGTCTTTAAATACTCATTTAAGTGTATCCTTATGTTGGCTAAGCATGTTTGTCTCAAATCTGCTTGCAATGTTATGTGCAGAAGTAGTGATTTCTTTTTTCTTTTTTTAATCCACAGTTTCCTTCCAACCCACAGCAATGGCAGGACGTTGCAGCCCAGTTCAATCATCAGTTGGATTTTCCCAACTGTGGTGGTGCTATTGATGGCAAGCATGTTCGGATTGTACCACCAACCAACTCTGGCTCCTATTATTTTAATTATAAGGGCTTTTGCAACATAGTCATGCTAGCTGTAGTGTCTGCCAACTACGAGTTACTGTATCTGGATGTTGGGAAAAACGGCTGAAACTCTGACGGAGGAGTGATTATGCAGACCGAGTTCTACAAGCAGCTCCAGAATGGCACCTTAAACTTGCCACCTGCTAAGGAGAATGTTGAGGGCCTCAATTTTGTTTTCATGGCAGATGAGGCCTTTGCTCTGGGGGAACATCTTATGAAGCCGTTTCCTATGAGGAACCTCAACCCAGAGCAGAGAATCTTCAATTACAGGCTCTCTCGCACTCTACAAAATAAATCATGTGGTCCTGTGCTGCTGTATTCTCCAAAAAATTTAAGGAGGCATGCTACTAGCTACCTAGCCTCACTGCTGAGTGACGTGGACCCTACAGCGGCAGGCCCAGAGGCTGCAGCTAGTCCATCTGTGGGCGTGCTGACGACTATTGAAAATGCCCATGCTGGATTGCCCTCACAAATTGCCAGAGATTTACAGCAGAAATACCTGGAATATTTTGTGGGTAGAGGGGCAGTGTCTTGGCAGAAAATTGTAGCTGATAATTTTACATTTTTTTCTAAGATCATAAACTCCTATTTCATTTGAACTACTGTTGTCTGTGTTTCTTATATGTCTAATATGTTCCTAAATGGGCTTTATTTTGGCCACTTGCTCCAATAGTGCAAATGTACCCTAATTGCTATATGAGGTGACAATATCTTCTTCACCTAACTATTATGGTGTACTGTGGGTCTGCCACACACAATGTTTTTGTTCTTAATGGATCTAATGCATGAAGTTAAAAAACATTATGCCTTTACAACTCTTTTTTTTTAGGCCTAAAAATTTCAGGAGTTGTCCACATTTAAGAGCACATTGTCACTGTAACTACAACATCCTACAAAATACACTAGTATTGAGCAATGAAATAATAAGCCACACATTGTTTAGTAAAAAACATTTTACTCAAAGCACATTCACATGTGCGTTTTAAGGTTTTAAAACAAACCAACATCTTGGTGTATAACATGTATGTTTTGCATTATTTCTCCTTTTTTTGTGGCTACACAGGCCATCCCAAACTCAGTAACTTACAAGTTTGAGTTTGGTAAAGTGAAGGCCAAACGAGACATTAGTATCCCAAAACTGTGTGGATGTTGCCTTCCTCAGATGGGTTGATCTCACCCCCCTAAAAGCCAAAATTTAAAGTCACGTACACGTAAAGGCATAACAATTAAATGTCCCTTATGATCCCATGCCTAAAATGTGTGTAGTTACAAACATCTATTTTTCTAAACCCACAAACCACACAGTGTGTCAACATTTGCTATCTCCCATCACGGGGTATCAATGGACACGTTTTGGGTCAACAACCCTTTCCTCTGAGCTACTTTAGTTATGAAGAAGGGGTTGCACCCCCAAAATGCGTCCATTGATACCCTGTGATCGGAGTTAGCACATGTTGACACAATGTGTTTTGGGGTTTTTGAAAAATAGATGTATGGAACTACACACATTTTAAGGGAAATAAGAATGTTAAGGCCCAATTTGGAGGCACCTTCAAATTTGGGGTTTTAGATTATAAAAAAAACACATAAACATTACAATTCACATTAGTTAGGGCAGTGTTTACCAACTCTCCTCCTCAAGATGCAAACCCAGGTCATGTTTTCGAGATTCCTTGAATTTGGCACATGTGATGTTGTCATTTTCACTCTTAGTAATTCGCACAGTTGTTTTGGTGGTGCACCTAGAGGAGTGTAGAAACACTGAGTTCTGTCACTAAACTTTCACATTAACCACATGCCGACCAGCGCACAACGATATACGTGGGCACAATGGCTCGGCTGGGCAAATGGACGTACAGGTACGTCCCCTTCAAATTGTGGCATTGTGGGTGCACGCGCGCCCGCCGTGTACTGCGTGACCGTGCCCGCGGGTCCCGCGATCTTGTCAAGGAGCAGCAGAATGGGGAGATGTAAACAAGGCATTTCCCTGTTCTGCCTAGCAACATGACAGAGATCTGCTGCTCCCTGTCATCAGGAGCAGTGATCTCTGTCATGTTCTAGTGAGGCAATCCCCCCCACAGTTAGAATCACTCCCTAGGACACACTTAACCCCTTGATCGCCCCCTAGTGTTTAACCCCATCCCTGCCAGTGTCATTTACACAGTAATCAGTGCATTTTTATAGCACTGATCGCTGTGTAAATGACAGTGGTCCCAAAATAGTCTCAAAAAGTGTCCGATGTGTCCACCATAATGTCGCAGTCACAATAAAAATCGCAGATCGCCGCCATTACTAATAAAAAATAATAATAATAAAAATGCCATAAATCTATCCCCTATTTTGTAGACGTTATATTGTTTGCGCAAACCAATCAATATACGCTTATTGCAATTTTTTTTACCAAAAATATGTAGAAGAATACATATTGGCCTAAACTGGGAAATAAATTAGTTTTTTTATATATTTTTTGGGGATATTATAGCAAAAAGTTAAAAATATTGCTTCTTTTTTTCAAAATTGTCGCTCTTTGTTTGTTTATAGCGCAAAAGATAAAAACCGCAGATGTGATCAAATACCACCAAAACAAAGCTCTATTTGTGGGAAAAACAGGATGTCAATTTTGCTTGGGTGCAATGTCGCACGACCGCGCAATTGTCAGTTAAAGCGACACAGTGCTGTATCGCAAAAAGTGCTCTGGTCAGGAAGGGGGTAAATCCTTCTGGGGCTGAAATGGTTAAAAAGTCATAAAAACATGGTAATTATAAAAAGGGCAAACAGGAGCCAACAAGTGGAACAATAAACTTCAGACCAGTCAAGAGGAAATTAGATGTTGGCAAGCATGTCCACAAAATTTGATTCTCCCCTGTAAAGCAGTGGCAGCCTCCTTGATTTGCTCCAGGTCCTTCAAACAATGCAACATATCTGCACTCATTCTGCCAATAGTACACCGTGGAAGATCATGACCTAGTAAGAAGAGTAAAAAGTATTAAGGGAACAATGGTCAAGTGGATGAGGCACTACATAGTGAGTTAGGGCCTGGGAGCCTGGGTCTCCCAAACTCGGGTACCTAGCAACACTGCCAGCTTCTTCCACCTCTTCCTTCTCCATGCTAATGTTAAGGCACTACATACTTTGCTAATGTGTGGAGTGGGTGTTTGTTTTGGACATCTAAACACTCGACATATATACACATTCGAAGCAAGATTCCAAGAATACTTACTTGCGCAAACAAGAGGCTCTCGAATACTTTCTTCCTCTTCTTGTTCGCTTTGGCCCTCACTGTGACTCGCATCAGGGGATTTGACTACCACAATGGCAATGTCTGTGCTGAGTCCAAGAGTCAGATCCAATGGCTCCAAAGAAACATCCTGGGTGACACACTCACTAAAAAGAAACAATACACCATTCATTAAGCCACCCCAAGTAACATCTGTTTCTAGCATCCATTTACTACATTAGTTGACCAACCTTGCACTTGGTCTGATGTCAATGTTTGCTCCTGACTAGTGGACTCCACCATGCTGCACTCTGTTTTTTTACTGTGAAAAATGCATAGAGGTGGAAAGGTGATGGCATTTTACAGAGGGCAAACACTTGACAAGTGCCAATGTTGAAAAAGTCCTTCAGTTGCCCCCCCTCTTGTCTCCTATGGGATATATGATGATCATCCTAGCAGGCATGACTCTGTGTGACTGTGATCCCCGGAGCCTCTCCTCTACCCATGTCTACACTGGCAAGGCTGTATTAATGGGCACTGATGAGCCAGGCAGCAACAAGAAAGTGTTCTTTACCCCTTAAGTTCTGCCCTAAGCCCGTGGCCTTTGGCCCACCTAGAAACACCCCTGTCAGTGGCTAAATGAGGGCGTTTGAAGTTGGGAGATGGCCTTACATTTTTGGGGGACATGGACTTGTTGCCTCCCCTGTTGGGGCTCAAGTGAGGGTAGCCTCTCTTCGTCCCTTGTGGTGGCTTGGCTGGAGCCTACTTTTTTAGTGCCTCCCTTTCTCCCCCTGAAAAAACAATAAGTTCCAAAACAAAGGAATGCCCAAAAACATGACTAAATAAGAATGTTCATATATGCTTTTATATTTACCTTCATCTTTGGAAACCGAAGTCATACAAAGATTTAAGAAAAGCTTGTATAGAATTCTCTAGAGCTACTTATTTAAAGAACATATACAGACAGCTAATTTACCAGTGTCGGCCTGTGCACTGTGGGCGCACGGGCGCCGCCCCCCCTTTCATGCGCCCGGCCCCTTTCAGGACGCCGGACGCATGGATTCCTTTGGCGGGGTGGGAGGGGGTGGTACTTTTTGAAGCACTGTCAGGGCTGGGCTCAGCCCTTCCTTCTCTGAGCTGTCGGCTAATTGCCAGCTCCCATCTCTCTCCACAGTTACCCAGCTGAAGTCGATCCTGCTCGTCAGTCCTGCCTACTTAAGCCGTCCAGTCCAGAGGAGCTCTGCCTTCGCCTTGGTCACATCACAAGAAACTATCTCCTGCATTCCTGTTTTAAAGACTGGCTTTGCTGACATCCCTTCAGGCTACAGATCCTCCTTGCTGTTACACTACTTTCATCCCTGACTCCTGGATTGGCTGACGATCCGTTCCGGTTACTGAACTTTGACTATGTTTGTTCTTTCTACTTTTAATTATTAAACAAGTGTGATTTAACTGTACTTCTGTCTCGGTCTGATTTCATGGTTTGACAAGCACCTGATTAGAGCTAGAGGTTCTAATAGGCTTCAAAATAGGGTGGGCTCGGGGCTCAGAGAGTACGCCCTGATCCCACCCAATTGTGTAATGATAGCAAATTAATTTTCACTATTTTCACACTAACCTTCCTCCCCACCCATCAGGAAGCAGGGCGTCACACCTGTTTCCTAATTGGCCAAAGCACCAGGATACCCCATTGGATGCCTGGTGCTTAGGAAGAGGAGCGGACTCAGCGGAGGAGACACGCTGGAGCGGAGGTCGTCGACGCTCTGGTGCACTCACTGCATTGAGAGGAGCTGCTGCCTGGCAGTAAGTGCCAGGGGAGTCTGTCAGAGCCGCGCACGTGGAGGGGGTTGGGGTGCTGCCAGAGCCACGAGTGGGGGGGTGGGGGGTTGGTGGGCACAGTGGCTGCATTTGATGGGCACAAGTGGCTGCATATACTGGGCACAAGTGGCTGCATATACTGGGCATAACTGGCTGCATTTGACGGGCACAGTGAGGCTGCAATTCATGGGGGGTTTCAGTGTTTTTCAGTTTGTTTGCGCCCCCAAAAAATTTTGAGCACCAGCCGCCACTGTAATTTACACATATACATATTGTTTAGATACAAATATTGCTTACTTTTTTTTATGATCTAATGTATGTACTCCATCTGGTCTTGTTCACGGTGTTTGAGATCAGACCATCGTTTTCGGATTTGGTCTTTGATCGTACCACCGACAATTGGCACTGCAAAATGGCGATGACCTTCTCCAAAATAAGGTCAATTTGGCTGTTGGGCCTTTCATAATTGTGCAGCTTGCAGTCGTTATTGTGCTTCTCTAGGGTGTACACCATGTCCACCATCTTACCCTTGCTCATGGGGGTTGCTTTGTGCCTCCTATGAGCTCCACCACCACGGGGCTGTCTGTAATACTCCACATCCACCATGTTGTCTCTCCCGAATGTTCCTCCGTCTGTGTAGCATGCAGAAGAGGGATGGTCACGCCCCAGCGTCATGACGCACTGAGAGCGGAGTTTGACGCATGTGCAGTGTAAATAGAGCCAGAACGCATGGTCGAAGGAACAGCCGTATCTTGGACAGATCTTGGAGTGGACGATGAACATTTGCCAACGCAAGAAAGAAGGCATAGAACGAAGGTACAATTGGAAATTGGGGCATAGGTGGGTAGTGGCCTATACTGCTTAGATTGAGGCCTATATTAGGACCAACTCATGGGTTAAGCCAGACATTATGGTTTATCTTATGTTCTATCTTGCAAGCATCACATCATTTATTATGATGAATAAATTTAATTCCCCTGATTTTCTACCCCAATTCATTGACCTGTACCGGGAGCTGCCCTGTCTCTGGAAGGTCAAGAGTAGAGACTACTCCAATAAAATCTTGAGTAAGGCAGCTTTGGAGAAAATGGTGGAATTGGTCAAACCAGTGTACCCCATGGCAGACATCAACTATGTAAAGCAAAAAAATTGCTAACCTGAGGAGTACATTTAAAAGGGAGCTGAACAAGGTCCTGGAATCTGAGAGGTCAGGAGCAGCAGCGGATGACCTATATGTCCCCAGGCTGTGGTATTACAACAGACTGTGGTTTTTGACCGACCAGACAGAACCCAGGCCATCGCTGTCTACACTCTTTTCGACATCTGCTTAGGCCACAGCTCCTGAGGTCCACACAGGTCCTGATGCACAGGATGAAGATGTGGAGGAGCCCAGCTTGACGCAGGTATAGCATTGTTGAACATATTTGTATCCAAAAATACAATGATGGACATTATTGGTAAAATATTTCTGCCTTAACAAAATAGTTTCTATCAATAGACAGTAGTGACCAAAAATGATTTGAACAAGAATGAAAATGCTGGGGTCAGAATGATAGTCTTTTCCAGGGCTTTTTTTTCTCAAACAATAGGTGCTGGAACTTAACCACGACCCCACAAAAACCCCTCCCCCTACACACACCCTCCAAATCACATCAAATAGTGGGTGTGGTCATTCAAATTTCACAAACAGTAGGAAGGTCTTAAAGGGGCATTAAATATCAAGATTGCATTACATACAGAGTGCAGATCTGTCACTTGTAAACACAGAAACCAGACTTCTGTGTTTACAAGTGATTGTGGTGAGCAGGCACCAAAGGATCTGAGCCATAGGTGGTGGAACTGAGTTCCACCAAGTTCCCCCTGAAAAAAAGCCCTGGTCTTTTCTATTTCTCCACATTCAATTTGCAACACTGAAGAGATTAAAATTGTGTGTTATTGATGGCCAAACCCTAAAAAGATTCCCATTTTCTCCCACTCCTGCTGCTAAAAGGGCCAGAATGAGCAGGAATCTGGAGGAAGCCACAGCTTCCTTCCTCAGCCAGGCCACTACTGCGCTCCGTACTGACCCAGATGAGGCTGAGGCATTTGGGTGTGTGACGGCCAATAAATTAAGGCAGATGGCCGGTGAGCAAAGGAGCAGGTGTGAGGAACTCATCCTGCAGCTCCTCAACAAGGGGGTGAGGGGCCAAATTTCAGAAACAACCCACATTTTTGATTTTGTGGCCCCACCTCCACAGCCACCTCACCCACCACAGCAGCATGGCGGTCATCGACAATACCAGCCCCAAGACCCCCGACAAGGTCACCGGACTGGGGATTTTCACTCCTTCACCACTTACTAATTTCTATTTTTTTTGTATTTTCTATATTTTTGTATGCATAGAATGCACTTTTTGGTTCTTTGTATTTGGATGGCAGATAGCATTTCTAATTTAATTTGTTTTATTTTTTTTTTCTGCACAATAAAAAAAAATTGTGTAGAATAATACTTGGCTATGTGTTTTACTTCAAATGACAGTTTGGGAATAGGCGGTTACATTTTAAAAAATACAATGTCAAATTAACAAGGGACACCAACTTAGTTGTATCTTTGATCTTAAAACTACAGGATAATGGTGTTGTGGTAACTTGCCCAAAAAAACACAACAAGCATATTAGGAATATTCTTGATATCACTAGAAAACAAAAGCCTTTTAAAATATGTTTGCCATAACTCCATCAGTATCACCAGCAAAGCAGCTTCAATATTATCCCATTAAAGAAGAAGAGAATGTGCGCTGCATTTAGACATTTCATAATTTGCTACATCACAAATGTTAATTCTCCATTATGAACGCTAGTTTACAAGACCAACCGCTTCCAATCATGCGTGTTTGTACTTTCGACTTTTTTATGACAGACTTGTGTACTGACCATACGAAAATCAGACAACAGACCGTTGTCCAGCGAAAACTTTCTAGCCTGCCATCCAACATTTGTCAAAAGGAGCGTGTACTATTGCCACGTAGACACGAGCAGACTTTATGGCAGACTTTGCCTGGCGGACTTTGATGGACTTTACGACGGACTTTCTGAATGAACGGACTTGCCTACACACAATCCACCAAAGTCCGTCGAATTCGTACATGATGACGTACGACCAGACTAAAATAAGGAAGTTTATAGCCAATAGCTGCCCTAGCATGGCTTTTTGTCCGCCGAACTAGCATACAGACGAGCGGACTTTTCGACCGGACTCGAGTCCGTCGGATAGATTTGAAACATGTTTCAAATCTAAGTTTGTCCAACTTTTGAGAAAACAAAGTCCGCTGGAGCCCACACACGATTCAATTGTCCGACGAAATCCCGTCCGCCAGGCAAAGTCTGCCGTAAAGTCCGCTCGTGTGTACGCGGCATAATGGTCAGATTTTAGGACAACAGTCTGTCAACAGACAATCCCCTGCCGACAAACGCATCTTGTGTACGAGGCTTAAGAGAGGCTGTTGGAGACAAAAATGGAAGACCATGTAAGACCTGACTGTGCTGCTGACAGCAACTCACCTTTGAGAAATCTTATAAACTGGAAATGTTATACTTGCCTTGATGTCCCTCAGCAGAGATGCTTGTCTGTTGCCTTTTAGAAGAGCAAAAGTGAATCAGGAACCTTCACGTGTGCTTGTACTTTTACACCATTATCACTTGCCATTTAAAGATAATCTCTGTCTCTCTCTCACTCTCTCTCTCTCGCTATATATTATGTAATATTGGGGGTTGTTTCAGCTTAAGGGTAGAGCTACCGGTGAGCTGAGTCCACGCCAGTTGTGCCGTTTAAGGGCTTGTTGGCCCACGTTTATTAAAACGAAAAAGAAAACAAGTCGAATAACAGAAGAGTTGCCCACACAGGGGTTCCAGCTTTCCACAGCAACAATGTGAGTTACAAACAGAAAATACTGAGCCACCTGGCTCTCTTTAGCAGCACTGCTGCTCAGGCTTTATGCTTCAGCCCTCTTGGCAATATAACAGAGCCCTTGTACAAACACTGTACCTCTTTTCCACGTTTTTGTGCTGCTCAGCCAACAGGCTCTGTCCCTCTGTCTAACTATACCATGCAGACGTGCATGCTTCTCCCTTGCATGCCTGCATGCCTGGACTCCTCTGGAGGGTGGAGCCCAGAACCCTGGTCCTGACTCCACTATCAAGCCCACACACACCTGAACAATCAGTGTGCTGGTGAGTCTCAAAACCCCGGACCCAGGACTGGGGATTTCAGCCCACCCAGATCTCTAAGAAATCCCCCGGCTCCAGGTCCCAAAGTGGACTTTACTGAATAATGAGGAAACTGAAAAGCCAGTTTCCTCCAAAATAAGCAAATACACTGGAGCCCCTCAACCTGCCTGGTTGAGAGTCCTGCGTCCATACACTGGTGGGGTACCACACTCCTTGAGGGGGTGGGGCCCTGAGCTCTAATTCTGGCTCCAATATGAAGCCTACACACACCTGAGTCATTATTGTGCCTGCTTCTATAAAAATCTGGTGTACACCCCCATTTTACTGGGTCACCCTGTTACAATATATATACATATATATATATATATATATAGTAAGATGGGGTTATCATTAGCTCTAGCGGTAGATGCATTTTCAAGTGATTCACATCAGCACTTCAGTTTTACAGCATGGCAGCCCATTTTTATTAAAAGGCACATGGAGAGTCCATAACATAAGGTTTCCCACACAACAGGGGTTCTTCTCCAGCAACATGCGCAACTGAAAAATGCTAGCACACCTGGCCATTCTCTTTAGCAGTGCCTCTACTCTTTCCACTGGTCATCCAGACCATAGTTTCTTCAAAGCTTCACTCCAATGCACACAGCTTCTCTCAAGCCTCAGGCCGTTTACGGTCTCTTGCAGTCAAACTTGCTCTGGCTGCCTCCTGCAGCCTCTCTGACTCCTGGATACCTCCTGTCTCTCTTGGGTGGAACTCTCTCCAACTGGGAGCCCTGAGGTATTTCTAAACCTCCATTATAAGGGGTGTGTGCACCTGAGCACACGTCCTGCTGGTTCTCCACAAAACCTGGACACAGGGTTGGAGATTCTGTGCCACCCAAGACACTATGGAATCTCCCAACTACAGAACCCCATCCAGGTATACCAAAACCTGGAGAAAGCTGAAAAAGCTGTTTTCTCAACTCCACATCTATGCTCTGTAGTTATGCACTGAGCCAATGTGCACACCATGTCCTTTAAATAACCAATTTTACAGTGACAGCATCTCATACTGTCACAATATATATTATATCAGATTAACTTCAAATAGACTTTGTAATGAGCCAGAGAGCAATATAGGGCTCCATTCTGTGATGCTGCATCAGCAGCAGGGGATGATACTGCAGCCCTGACCTAGGTACACCATTGGCCTGAACACCCATCCACAGCTTCCTGAGTAGCACTGGTTGCTGACATAAGCCTTGACTGACTTCAGTCTCTTTCCTTTGTGCAGCAAAACCAACTATTCTTATATGGAATCTACAATGGCTCGGCTGGGCAAATGGACGTACAGGTACGTCCCCTTCAAATTGTGGCATTGTGGGTGCACGCGCGCCCGCCGTGTACTGCGTGACCGTGCCCGCGGGTCCCGCGATCTTGTCAAGGAGCAGCAGAATGGGGAGATGTAAACAAGGCATTTCCCTGTTCTGCCTAGCAACATGACAGAGATCTGCTGCTCCCTGTCATCAGGAGCAGTGATCTCTGTCATGTTCTAGTGAGGCAATCCCCCCCACAGTTAGAATCACTCCCTAGGACACACTTAACCCCTTGATCGCCCCCTAGTGTTTAACCCCATCCCTGCCAGTGTCATTTACACAGTAATCAGTGCATTTTTATAGCACTGATCGCTGTGTAAATGACAGTGGTCCCAAAATAGTCTCAAAAAGTGTCCGATGTGTCCACCATAATGTCGCAGTCACAATAAAAATCGCAGATCGCCGCCATTACTAATAAAAAATAATAATAATAAAAATGCCATAAATCTATCCCCTATTTTGTAGACGTTATATTGTTTGCGCAAACCAATCAATATACGCTTATTGCAATTTTTTTTACCAAAAATATGTAGAAGAATACATATTGGCCTAAACTGGGAAATAAATTAGTTTTTTTATATATTTTTTGGGGATATTATAGCAAAAAGTTAAAAATATTGCTTCTTTTTTTCAAAATTGTCGCTCTTTGTTTGTTTATAGCGCAAAAGATAAAAACCGCAGATGTGATCAAATACCACCAAAACAAAGCTCTATTTGTGGGAAAAACAGGATGTCAATTTTGCTTGGGTGCAATGTCGCACGACCGCGCAATTGTCAGTTAAAGCGACACAGTGCTGTATCGCAAAAAGTGCTCTGGTCAGGAAGGGGGTAAATCCTTCTGGGGCTGAAATGGTTAAAAAGTCATAAAAACATGGTAATTATAAAAAGGGCAAACAGGAGCCAACAAGTGGAACAATAAACTTCAGACCAGTCAAGAGGAAATTAGATGTTGGCAAGCATGTCCACAAAATTTGATTCTCCCCTGTAAAGCAGTGGCAGCCTCCTTGATTTGCTCCAGGTCCTTCAAACAATGCAACATATCTGCACTCATTCTGCCAATAGTACACCGTGGAAGATCATGACCTAGTAAGAAGAGTAAAAAGTATTAAGGGAACAATGGTCAAGTGGATGAGGCACTACATAGTGAGTTAGGGCCTGGGAGCCTGGGTCTCCCAAACTCGGGTACCTAGCAACACTGCCAGCTTCTTCCACCTCTTCCTTCTCCATGCTAATGTTAAGGCACTACATACTTTGCTAATGTGTGGAGTGGGTGTTTGTTTTGGACATCTAAACACTCGACATATATACACATTCGAAGCAAGATTCCAAGAATACTTACTTGCGCAAACAAGAGGCTCTCGAATACTTTCTTCCTCTTCTTGTTCGCTTTGGCCCTCACTGTGACTCGCATCAGGGGATTTGACTACCACAATGGCAATGTCTGTGCTGAGTCCAAGAGTCAGATCCAATGGCTCCAAAGAAACATCCTGGGTGACACACTCACTAAAAAGAAACAATACACCATTCATTAAGCCACCCCAAGTAACATCTGTTTCTAGCATCCATTTACTACATTAGTTGACCAACCTTGCACTTGGTCTGATGTCAATGTTTGCTCCTGACTAGTGGACTCCACCATGCTGCACTCTGTTTTTTTACTGTGAAAAATGCATAGAGGTGGAAAGGTGATGGCATTTTACAGAGGGCAAACACTTGACAAGTGCCAATGTTGAAAAAGTCCTTCAGTTGCCCCCCCTCTTGTCTCCTATGGGATATATGATGATCATCCTAGCAGGCATGACTCTGTGTGACTGTGATCCCCGGAGCCTCTCCTCTACCCATGTCTACACTGGCAAGGCTGTATTAATGGGCACTGATGAGCCAGGCAGCAACAAGAAAGTGTTCTTTACCCCTTAAGTTCTGCCCTAAGCCCGTGGCCTTTGGCCCACCTAGAAACACCCCTGTCAGTGGCTAAATGAGGGCGTTTGAAGTTGGGAGATGGCCTTACATTTTTGGGGGACATGGACTTGTTGCCTCCCCTGTTGGGGCTCAAGTGAGGGTAGCCTCTCTTCGTCCCTTGTGGTGGCTTGGCTGGAGCCTACTTTTTTAGTGCCTCCCTTTCTCCCCCTGAAAAAACAATAAGTTCCAAAACAAAGGAATGCCCAAAAACATGACTAAATAAGAATGTTCATATATGCTTTTATATTTACCTTCATCTTTGGAAACCGAAGTCATACAAAGATTTAAGAAAAGCTTGTATAGAATTCTCTAGAGCTACTTATTTAAAGAACATATACAGACAGCTAATTTACCAGTGTCGGCCTGTGCACTGTGGGCGCACGGGCGCCGCCCCCCCTTTCATGCGCCCGGCCCCTTTCAGGACGCCGGACGCATGGATTCCTTTGGCGGGGTGGGAGGGGGTGGTACTTTTTGAAGCACTGTCAGGGCTGGGCTCAGCCCTTCCTTCTCTGAGCTGTCGGCTAATTGCCAGCTCCCATCTCTCTCCACAGTTACCCAGCTGAAGTCGATCCTGCTCGTCAGTCCTGCCTACTTAAGCCGTCCAGTCCAGAGGAGCTCTGCCTTCGCCTTGGTCACATCACAAGAAACTATCTCCTGCATTCCTGTTTTAAAGACTGGCTTTGCTGACATCCCTTCAGGCTACAGATCCTCCTTGCTGTTACACTACTTTCATCCCTGACTCCTGGATTGGCTGACGATCCGTTCCGGTTACTGAACTTTGACTATGTTTGTTCTTTCTACTTTTAATTATTAAACAAGTGTGATTTAACTGTACTTCTGTCTCGGTCTGATTTCATGGTTTGACAAGCACCTGATTAGAGCTAGAGGTTCTAATAGGCTTCAAAATAGGGTGGGCTCGGGGCTCAGAGAGTACGCCCTGATCCCACCCAATTGTGTAATGATAGCAAATTAATTTTCACTATTTTCACACTAACCTTCCTCCCCACCCATCAGGAAGCAGGGCGTCACACCTGTTTCCTAATTGGCCAAAGCACCAGGATACCCCATTGGATGCCTGGTGCTTAGGAAGAGGAGCGGACTCAGCGGAGGAGACACGCTGGAGCGGAGGTCGTCGACGCTCTGGTGCACTCACTGCATTGAGAGGAGCTGCTGCCTGGCAGTAAGTGCCAGGGGAGTCTGTCAGAGCCGCGCACGTGGAGGGGGTTGGGGTGCTGCCAGAGCCACGAGTGGGGGGGTGGGGGGTTGGTGGGCACAGTGGCTGCATTTGATGGGCACAAGTGGCTGCATATACTGGGCACAAGTGGCTGCATATACTGGGCATAACTGGCTGCATTTGACGGGCACAGTGAGGCTGCAATTCATGGGGGGTTTCAGTGTTTTTCAGTTTGTTTGCGCCCCCAAAAAATTTTGAGCACCAGCCGCCACTGTAATTTACACATATACATATTGTTTAGATACAAATATTGCTTACTTTTTTTTATGATCTAATGTATGTACTCCATCTGGTCTTGTTCACGGTGTTTGAGATCAGACCATCGTTTTCGGATTTGGTCTTTGATCGTACCACCGACAATTGGCACTGCAAAATGGCGATGACCTTCTCCAAAATAAGGTCAATTTGGCTGTTGGGCCTTTCATAATTGTGCAGCTTGCAGTCGTTATTGTGCTTCTCTAGGGTGTACACCATGTCCACCATCTTACCCTTGCTCATGGGGGTTGCTTTGTGCCTCCTATGAGCTCCACCACCACGGGGCTGTCTGTAATACTCCACATCCACC
The DNA here is from genome assembly GCA_037952925.1 of Lithobates clamitans. Taxonomy (NCBI): domain Eukaryota; kingdom Metazoa; phylum Chordata; class Amphibia; order Anura; family Ranidae; genus Lithobates; species Lithobates clamitans. Next base: position 1,008,494 of record JBBGZY010001049.1, on the reverse strand, counting down.
ATGTTGTCTCTCCCGAATGTTCCTCCGTCTGTGTAGCATGCAGAAGAGGGATGGTCACGCCCCAGCGTCATGACGCACTGAGAGCGGAGTTTGACGCATGTGCAGTGTAAATAGAGCCAGAACGCATGGTCGAAGGAACAGCCGTATCTTGGACAGATCTTGGAGTGGACGATGAACATTTGCCAACGCAAGAAAGAAGGCATAGAACGAAGGTACAATTGGAAATTGGGGCATAGGTGGGTAGTGGCCTATACTGCTTAGATTGAGGCCTATATTAGGACCAACTCATGGGTTAAGCCAGACATTATGGTTTATCTTATGTTCTATCTTGCAAGCATCACATCATTTATTATGATGAATAAATTTAATTCCCCTGATTTTCTACCCCAATTCATTGACCTGTACCGGGAGCTGCCCTGTCTCTGGAAGGTCAAGAGTAGAGACTACTCCAATAAAATCTTGAGTAAGGCAGCTTTGGAGAAAATGGTGGAATTGGTCAAACCAGTGTACCCCATGGCAGACATCAACTATGTAAAGCAAAAAAATTGCTAACCTGAGGAGTACATTTAAAAGGGAGCTGAACAAGGTCCTGGAATCTGAGAGGTCAGGAGCAGCAGCGGATGACCTATATGTCCCCAGGCTGTGGTATTACAACAGACTGTGGTTTTTGACCGACCAGACAGAACCCAGGCCATCGCTGTCTACACTCTTTTCGACATCTGCTTAGGCCACAGCTCCTGAGGTCCACACAGGTCCTGATGCACAGGATGAAGATGTGGAGGAGCCCAGCTTGACGCAGGTATAGCATTGTTGAACATATTTGTATCCAAAAATACAATGATGGACATTATTGGTAAAATATTTCTGCCTTAACAAAATAGTTTCTATCAATAGACAGTAGTGACCAAAAATGATTTGAACAAGAATGAAAATGCTGGGGTCAGAATGATAGTCTTTTCCAGGGCTTTTTTTTCTCAAACAATAGGTGCTGGAACTTAACCACGACCCCACAAAAACCCCTCCCCCTACACACACCCTCCAAATCACATCAAATAGTGGGTGTGGTCATTCAAATTTCACAAACAGTAGGAAGGTCTTAAAGGGGCATTAAATATCAAGATTGCATTACATACAGAGTGCAGATCTGTCACTTGTAAACACAGAAACCAGACTTCTGTGTTTACAAGTGATTGTGGTGAGCAGGCACCAAAGGATCTGAGCCATAGGTGGTGGAACTGAGTTCCACCAAGTTCCCCCTGAAAAAAAGCCCTGGTCTTTTCTATTTCTCCACATTCAATTTGCAACACTGAAGAGATTAAAATTGTGTGTTATTGATGGCCAAACCCTAAAAAGATTCCCATTTTCTCCCACTCCTGCTGCTAAAAGGGCCAGAATGAGCAGGAATCTGGAGGAAGCCACAGCTTCCTTCCTCAGCCAGGCCACTACTGCGCTCCGTACTGACCCAGATGAGGCTGAGGCATTTGGGTGTGTGACGGCCAATAAATTAAGGCAGATGGCCGGTGAGCAAAGGAGCAGGTGTGAGGAACTCATCCTGCAGCTCCTCAACAAGGGGGTGAGGGGCCAAATTTCAGAAACAACCCACATTTTTGATTTTGTGGCCCCACCTCCACAGCCACCTCACCCACCACAGCAGCATGGCGGTCATCGACAATACCAGCCCCAAGACCCCCGACAAGGTCACCGGACTGGGGATTTTCACTCCTTCACCACTTACTAATTTCTATTTTTTTTGTATTTTCTATATTTTTGTATGCATAGAATGCACTTTTTGGTTCTTTGTATTTGGATGGCAGATAGCATTTCTAATTTAATTTGTTTTATTTTTTTTTTCTGCACAATAAAAAAAAATTGTGTAGAATAATACTTGGCTATGTGTTTTACTTCAAATGACAGTTTGGGAATAGGCGGTTACATTTTAAAAAATACAATGTCAAATTAACAAGGGACACCAACTTAGTTGTATCTTTGATCTTAAAACTACAGGATAATGGTGTTGTGGTAACTTGCCCAAAAAAACACAACAAGCATATTAGGAATATTCTTGATATCACTAGAAAACAAAAGCCTTTTAAAATATGTTTGCCATAACTCCATCAGTATCACCAGCAAAGCAGCTTCAATATTATCCCATTAAAGAAGAAGAGAATGTGCGCTGCATTTAGACATTTCATAATTTGCTACATCACAAATGTTAATTCTCCATTATGAACGCTAGTTTACAAGACCAACCGCTTCCAATCATGCGTGTTTGTACTTTCGACTTTTTTATGACAGACTTGTGTACTGACCATACGAAAATCAGACAACAGACCGTTGTCCAGCGAAAACTTTCTAGCCTGCCATCCAACATTTGTCAAAAGGAGCGTGTACTATTGCCACGTAGACACGAGCAGACTTTATGGCAGACTTTGCCTGGCGGACTTTGATGGACTTTACGACGGACTTTCTGAATGAACGGACTTGCCTACACACAATCCACCAAAGTCCGTCGAATTCGTACATGATGACGTACGACCAGACTAAAATAAGGAAGTTTATAGCCAATAGCTGCCCTAGCATGGCTTTTTGTCCGCCGAACTAGCATACAGACGAGCGGACTTTTCGACCGGACTCGAGTCCGTCGGATAGATTTGAAACATGTTTCAAATCTAAGTTTGTCCAACTTTTGAGAAAACAAAGTCCGCTGGAGCCCACACACGATTCAATTGTCCGACGAAATCCCGTCCGCCAGGCAAAGTCTGCCGTAAAGTCCGCTCGTGTGTACGCGGCATAATGGTCAGATTTTAGGACAACAGTCTGTCAACAGACAATCCCCTGCCGACAAACGCATCTTGTGTACGAGGCTTAAGAGAGGCTGTTGGAGACAAAAATGGAAGACCATGTAAGACCTGACTGTGCTGCTGACAGCAACTCACCTTTGAGAAATCTTATAAACTGGAAATGTTATACTTGCCTTGATGTCCCTCAGCAGAGATGCTTGTCTGTTGCCTTTTAGAAGAGCAAAAGTGAATCAGGAACCTTCACGTGTGCTTGTACTTTTACACCATTATCACTTGCCATTTAAAGATAATCTCTGTCTCTCTCTCACTCTCTCTCTCTCGCTATATATTATGTAATATTGGGGGTTGTTTCAGCTTAAGGGTAGAGCTACCGGTGAGCTGAGTCCACGCCAGTTGTGCCGTTTAAGGGCTTGTTGGCCCACGTTTATTAAAACGAAAAAGAAAACAAGTCGAATAACAGAAGAGTTGCCCACACAGGGGTTCCAGCTTTCCACAGCAACAATGTGAGTTACAAACAGAAAATACTGAGCCACCTGGCTCTCTTTAGCAGCACTGCTGCTCAGGCTTTATGCTTCAGCCCTCTTGGCAATATAACAGAGCCCTTGTACAAACACTGTACCTCTTTTCCACGTTTTTGTGCTGCTCAGCCAACAGGCTCTGTCCCTCTGTCTAACTATACCATGCAGACGTGCATGCTTCTCCCTTGCATGCCTGCATGCCTGGACTCCTCTGGAGGGTGGAGCCCAGAACCCTGGTCCTGACTCCACTATCAAGCCCACACACACCTGAACAATCAGTGTGCTGGTGAGTCTCAAAACCCCGGACCCAGGACTGGGGATTTCAGCCCACCCAGATCTCTAAGAAATCCCCCGGCTCCAGGTCCCAAAGTGGACTTTACTGAATAATGAGGAAACTGAAAAGCCAGTTTCCTCCAAAATAAGCAAATACACTGGAGCCCCTCAACCTGCCTGGTTGAGAGTCCTGCGTCCATACACTGGTGGGGTACCACACTCCTTGAGGGGGTGGGGCCCTGAGCTCTAATTCTGGCTCCAATATGAAGCCTACACACACCTGAGTCATTATTGTGCCTGCTTCTATAAAAATCTGGTGTACACCCCCATTTTACTGGGTCACCCTGTTACAATATATATACATATATATATATATATATATAGTAAGATGGGGTTATCATTAGCTCTAGCGGTAGATGCATTTTCAAGTGATTCACATCAGCACTTCAGTTTTACAGCATGGCAGCCCATTTTTATTAAAAGGCACATGGAGAGTCCATAACATAAGGTTTCCCACACAACAGGGGTTCTTCTCCAGCAACATGCGCAACTGAAAAATGCTAGCACACCTGGCCATTCTCTTTAGCAGTGCCTCTACTCTTTCCACTGGTCATCCAGACCATAGTTTCTTCAAAGCTTCACTCCAATGCACACAGCTTCTCTCAAGCCTCAGGCCGTTTACGGTCTCTTGCAGTCAAACTTGCTCTGGCTGCCTCCTGCAGCCTCTCTGACTCCTGGATACCTCCTGTCTCTCTTGGGTGGAACTCTCTCCAACTGGGAGCCCTGAGGTATTTCTAAACCTCCATTATAAGGGGTGTGTGCACCTGAGCACACGTCCTGCTGGTTCTCCACAAAACCTGGACACAGGGTTGGAGATTCTGTGCCACCCAAGACACTATGGAATCTCCCAACTACAGAACCCCATCCAGGTATACCAAAACCTGGAGAAAGCTGAAAAAGCTGTTTTCTCAACTCCACATCTATGCTCTGTAGTTATGCACTGAGCCAATGTGCACACCATGTCCTTTAAATAACCAATTTTACAGTGACAGCATCTCATACTGTCACAATATATATTATATCAGATTAACTTCAAATAGACTTTGTAATGAGCCAGAGAGCAATATAGGGCTCCATTCTGTGATGCTGCATCAGCAGCAGGGGATGATACTGCAGCCCTGACCTAGGTACACCATTGGCCTGAACACCCATCCACAGCTTCCTGAGTAGCACTGGTTGCTGACATAAGCCTTGACTGACTTCAGTCTCTTTCCTTTGTGCAGCAAAACCAACTATTCTTATATGGAATCTACTCCTGAGCTACCTATTCTGGAGACTCTGTTACCCTTTCACTGCCAAAACCAATGTTCAACCTATCACTTACATCACTTACCGCATTTTCAAACTGAAAGACACTGCTTTTGTCACAATACATACAGTATATATATATATATATATATATATATATATATATATATATATATCAATCATTTTTTTTGGGGGGGGGAATTAATCCTGCTAAAACCAAACAAAATTAGCTGTACATAGCTCCCGGTGCAATTGCCTCCTCTACAGTCTTATAATTAGCTAAACTGCATCTCTTTTAGTGTCCAGGCGTTATAAGTATATGTAAAAAGCAACAATGGGAGCTGCGGTGATCTGTTTGAAACTATCAGAAAAGAGCAAAGGTGCACATGGGCAAGGCAATATACAAAATGCACACTTTTAATCAGCCAGTGACTGTTTCAACTAGTTAGGTTTTTGTTGCATTCATTTGCAAATGCATGTGTAATGCCCCGTACACACGAGCAGAATGTCCGACAGAAAAAGTCCAACGGGAGCTTTTCGATTGTGTGTATGCCTCATCGGACTTTTTACATCGAAAATTCTGACTGACCTAGAAAGAGAACATGTTCTAAATATTTCCGACAGAACCAATTCCTATCGAGAAAACCGCTCCTCTGTATGCTGTTCCGACGCACCAAAAACGACGCATGCTCTAAAGGAAGTACGAGACGGAAGCTATTGGCTACTGGCTATTGAACTTCCTTTTTCTAGTTCCGTCGTACGTGTTGTACGTCACAGCGTTCTTGACGTTCGGACTTTGGTGTGATCGAGTGTATGCAAGACAGTTTCAGCGGAATTCCATCGGAACTCAGTCGGAAAAAACCTTCAGAGTTTATTCCGACGGGAAAACCGGTCGTGTGTACAGGGCATAAGCCACGCTGCCATATGCTTAGCTGAAAGGATAAGTTCACCCTTAGTAACATGTTACTATTAGACACCCCCCGTTCCCCTCAACCCTGTATTCTTTTACACCGGGGGGATCCTCTTCTCGCTCCTATACCCACAGAGCTGTGTCATTCATTCATTCACAGAGATCTGTCTGTGAATCAACTACAAGTTCCATCCACCACATCGACAAATGACGTGTAGTTCTCAATAAGCACAGGTGAGCACCCTCATAGTCCATTCACTCCGACTTTGTAATTGACAGGTACGGGCACAGAGCTGGAGGAAGAGTGTGTAGCAGTCTGACATTGCACCCACGATCCACTGATTGAGGGTGAAATGCTCTGCAGGCTCCTAATGAAAAAAAATAAAATAAAATAATTAAAAAAATGTAAATTGCACATTTCTTAACCTGCAAAAACATCCATTTATATATATATATATATATATATATATATATATATATATATATATATATATATATATAATTTTTTTTTTTTTTATAGTAAATTTGGCCTTTAACCACTTGCTGACCAGCCTGTGTACATATACTGCGGGGCGGCGGCTCTTCTGCGCAAAATCACATAGAGGGACCTGGTGACCAGCTCCCGCTGTGATTGGATGATGATTTAACCGAGACCCCCCGATCGTTCCCGAGAAATGCAGATTGGTGAAAGGCAGATTGCCTGTGACAAGGGAAGACAGAGATCCGGATCTCTGTCTTCCCACAGTTAAAGCACCCCCCACACAGTTAGAAAGCACTCCCTAGGGACACATTTTACCCTTTGATTGCCCCTGATGTTAACCCCTTCCCTGCCAGTGTCATTAGTAGTGTGACAGTGCATATTTTTTTAGCACTGATCACTGTATTATTATTATACAGGATTTATATAGCACCAACAGTTTACGCAGCGCTTTACAATATAAAAGGAGACAATACAGTTACAATACAATAAAATACAAGAGGATTCAGAGGGCCCTTCTCAGAAGAGCTTACAAACTAATGTATTTGTGTCACTGGTCCCCCAAAAAGTGTCAAAAGTGTCACTTAGTGTCCGATTTGTCCGTCGCAATGTTGCAGTCCCGCTACAAGTCGCTGATCACTGCCATTACTAGTAAAAAAGAATAAATAAATAAAAATTCAATAAATATATCCCATAGTTTGTAGAAGCTATAACTTTTGTGCAAACCAATCTATATACGCTTCAGGGTTGCCAACCGCCAGTAAATTTACCGACAGTTTGTAAAAATCTGTGATTTTCTTACAACTGCCAGTAAATATCAAGGGCTGATAATTTCATGCTGTGTTAACTTTTTAAGTGTACATCAAGCAAATGACTTTGTTGTAGGTATTGTCAGTGTTTCCATATCATGTTTATACTGTTCAAATATTCACTGTAATCGTTTTCAATAGGAATTCTGTAATTTCTCAGGCTGTCAGTAAAAAAGGTGCTCCGCCAGTAAATTCTCTGTGTTTTGTCAGTAAAAAATGCTGCAGGAGGTTGGCAACCCTGATACGCTTATTGGGATTTTTTTTACCAAAAATATGTAGTAAATTGATGAAGATATTAGATTTTTTATATTTTTCTATTGGATGTGTTTTATAGCAGAAAGTAAAAAATATATATATATATATTTTTTTTTTCAAAATTGTCGATCTGTTTTGTTTATAGCACAAAAAATAAAAACCGCAGAGGTGATCAAATACCACCAAAAGAAAGCTCTATTTGTGCGAAAAAAAGGACAATCATTTTATATGTGTACACCGTTGCACAACTGTGCAATTGTCAGTTAAAATAACGCAGTGCCATTTCACAAAAAATGGCCTGGTCATGAAGTGGAGTAAACCATGTGGTTAAGCTTGGTTCACACCTATGTATTTTTTAGTGCTTTTTACAGAAACGCACTACAGTCCATTTAACATGGTTTCCTATGGGACATGTTCACATCTATGCTTTTTTCAGAGGCTGCATTTTTAGAAAAGGTCAGAGACTTTTTTAAACGCAAAACGGTATGTTTTCGGTTCAATAGACTTCAATGGAGAAGCTGCAGGAAAACATGTAGTATGTTTCTTGCCTCGGTTTTACCACAATTTGCATTTTTAATGGGGTAAAAATGTGTGTGGAAAAACACAAAACGCACCGCAAAAAGCACTACAGAAATGGATCAAAAGCAAACTGCATAGGTGTGAACCAGGCCTTAAAGTTTATATTTTTTATTTTACGTTTAGTTTTTTTTTTTTTTTGCTGTCTAGCTTGAACTATGCCATTGTCACCTCAAGTAACCCACTCTGAAAAATGTCATGCAGCCATTGCTGGAGTTAAAGTGCACACTTGTAGACAGACAGAATCTGCACAGAGGCCACAGTAAATCAGTAATGCTGATGATATGCAAGAAAGCATGAAAAATGTGAAAACAGCTGTAGGGACCTTCCTTAATCTTTGGTTTACCCCGCTGCGGGTGTGGGAACACGTGTGATTGCAGAAATGTGAGCAGGCACTCGCAGCCAAAACATGCAGCTTTCTTGCAGACATGGGGGGGTGTCATTAATTCTTAATAGCCCCCCCAAGCATTAAAAACACAGCACGTTTTGAGGTGCACCTGCATTTTAAGAAAAAGGTTAGTAACTCTTTCCCTGTGGGAAACACGGGTACAGCAAGTCATTCAAATTAATAGGCTGCAGTGTGGGCGTAAACACGAGCCGCACCACCCACACAAATTCGAACCTAGACTAGGATGGCATGTCCCTAAGTAATTTTTGTGTATTTTGAAGCTAGGTTGTAACCAGTTTGAACTCACATTTTTCTAGACTTTTCTAATCCTCCTAAAGTCAGTGTGTTTATTACTTCTACCAGTACTGTTGAGGAGGTTTCAGTAATCAGTGTGGGAAGGAAAATAAGTTATGAATATTTACTTGACCCAGTGGATATCTGAAAGGTGATGGGCTTGCAAACAACCTAATGAGTGTTGCAGGGGTGCTGGGTAGAAGCTACTGTTGGACATTGTAAAAAGGATGCATCCCCCACTAGCCGCTAAAGTATCTCTGACTGCTACCAAAAGGTCAGGGGCAAGATTTAGTGGACGGAGATCCACTAAAACTTAAGAAAGACTGTGACTTCTCCTACAGGGTCATATATTTGTCTGGCTGCTCTCAGGAAGTCAGCAATTATTAAGAGGCTGCTATTTAAGGGCATACTGCTTCTTTCAGAATACTAAACCCCCGCTCCTAGAATTGGGTTCAGCAATAAATACTATAGCAAAAAGGCTAAAGTGACTGGAGGCATACCTATCTGTCCACCTTACACCAGGAACCAGACCCTGAAATGGAAATTTTAGCCCTCACACTACTTAGGGGTATCACCCCAAGAGGGAAGTGCTGCACGGAATTTTATAAAAAAAAAGGTAACTTGTTAATAGTGCACAGTGCCTTAATAAACTAAATGCAGTTTAGTTGTGGTTTACTTTAATGCAAGTGCACTAATAGAATTTATGCTATTCTCTTGAATATTTTCTTATACGTGTTAACAGGGACCATTTTAACAACAAAAACACATTTTTGATTGAAGACATTGGGCAGAATTGTCCTCCCAAAACTAGTGAAAAATTAAGATAGGCCCCTTTCTATTTCTCCTGGAGACCATTGTCACTAAGTCAGAAAGGGACACAAAATCCAGAAAAGTAACAAGAGCAAGAAGTGGTTTAAAATCTTGCAATTGGGACATGTTTCTATGACATCTTTAAACTGGGAATTCCATTCACTTTGCTTTTCTATGATTTAATGTTGTATCTACAGGACAGGAGAAATGGGGGGGGGGGGAGTATATAAGAAAGGAATAGTACACAAGGGGAGTGTAACCAAAATATAATGGGGGTAGGGAAATAAAGTGGAAGGGGAAGAGGACTTAAAGGAATGTCCACAGTCCATGGACTACTAGGACACCAGTGAGGATATGATACACTCTACTGTACCTGAGAAGAAGGGAGAGGGGGTCATCGCTAAAAAGGGGGGTCAACACGGTGAGATTAAAAAGGTAGATCGTTAGAGAGTCTACCTGAAGAGCAGGAGGCATATAGGCATCAATCCATGAGGTCCAGATTTTATAAAATTTGGACATAGTATTGTTGTGTGACCTGAGAGTTTCTGAGAAATACTATCCTGAGAAACCAAGGTCTTAACCTCCGCAAAGGGTATTGTTGGAGATTTCCATGCTCTAGCTAGCACCCATTAAGATATGGATAACCAATTTAAATTGGGTAGGCATACAACTCTTAGGTATCTTGTTAAGGAGAGCCTCATAGGGATCTCTGTGGAAAAAGGTTTCAACCACAGTACCACAGCTGGTGGACCATACTGCATAAACATTTTAGTTTGGAACATTCTCACCAGCTGTGCAAAAACTGGCAGAACTTTTGCCTATGGATTGCCCTATCAGGTACCAATGCATTTGGTTTCAGAGTCCTTCAAAAATTAAGGGTGAGGCGCTTTGCAGATTAATAAGAAGCAGATTATATAAGAATGAGACTTAGCCCAGACCTTGCAAGTTTTCTAATAGATGGTTCTTAAACACTGTTAAAGTGGAGGGATCCTCAGCAAGAGAAGTGTGCTTCAACAAAATGGTGGCCATCTGCACACAGACACTGACTCCCTGTTGCATAAACGTGATGAGCAAAACTCGGCTAAGAAATGTATGCCTTGATAGGAAAGGGTTGAACCTGCTTGTTGGCACACTTTTATTAAAGAAAGTTCAAACAAAATTCCAGAAAATCAAATCAAAGGGTTTCCCTTGTAGGGGGTTTTCACCATCAACACAAAGTAACGGTAAATTCAGCCTCTTTGCTTACACCTACAACAGTGCTGCTCAGGCCTTCCACTTAAGGCCCTCATCTGTCTCCCAGTGACCATATAAATAGCAGACCCTTGCTGATCTAGCCCTCAGGCTTGGGTCTCTGTCTTTCCTAGCGCAGGCATGCACCCCTCTTGCTTTTCCTTTGCACAGCTAGACACCTCGGGAGGGTGGAGCCCAGAACCATGGTCAGGTCACCACTGGGATTGTGACCAGGCTGGGTGACAGGCAGCGGCACATCAGCCTGGGAAACGGGCACCGGAACATCAGGCTGGGAAATGGTCACCTGCACATCAGGCTGGGAAACGGGCACCGGAACATCAGGCTGGACCGTGGACGCCAGAACATCAGGCTGGAACATGGGCACCGGGGCAACATCAGGCTGAACAGCAAATACTGGAGCATCAGGCTAGACAGCAGACAGAAGGTTGTCAGGGTTAGGTGGGTCATCAGGTTCAGGACCATCAGAGGCTAGCCTGACCTCATTGGCAATCATGGAGGCAGTTTGGAGTGGATCGGCTGGCGTGGAGGCAGACTGGAGCAGATCGGCAGGCATGGAGGCAGACTGGAGCAGATCGATTGGCATGGAGGCAGACTGGAGCAGATCGAGTGACATGGAGACAGACTGGAGCAGATCGAGTGACATGGAGGCAGACTGGAGCAGATCGAGTGGCATGAAGGCAAACTGGAGCAGATCGGCTGGCATGGAGGCAGGCTGGAGCAGATCGCCTGGCATGGAGGCAGGCTGGAGCAGATCGCCTGGCATGGAGGCAGGTTGGAGCAGATCGGCTGGCATGGAGGCAGGTTGGAGCAGATAAACTGGCATGAAGGCAGGCTGGGGCAGGTCAGCTGGTGTGGAAGTAGGCTGGAACAGATCGGCTGGTGTGAAAGCAGGTTGGAGCAGATCGGCTGGTGCGGAGGCAGGCTGGAGCAAATCGGCTGGTGTGGGAGCAGGCTGGAGCTGATCGGCTGGTGCAGAGGCAGGCTGGAGCAGATCGGCTGGTGCGGAGTAAGACTGGAGCAGATCATCTGGTGTGGAAGCAGGCTGGAGCAGATTGGCTGGTATGGAGGCAGGCTGGGATAATGGCAGGATTGGGAAAAACTTCAGTTTCTTCTTTGGTTTAGCCACTGAAGTTCTGTAAGTGACTGCAGAGCTGTAAGTAATGGATGCAGCTGATTGAAGAGAAGGGCTGGAATACGATAAGGAATAGGGAGCAGTGGCTATTTTTTTGGGGGGATTGGGAATTTTTGTTGGATTGTGCAGGCAGCAGAGAAGAGGCAGATGTGTTAGAGGCAGGGTAGGTACAACAAGTGGAAACAGGGTACTGATACCTAGTTGGTAGCAGGGTATATTGGGCTGAGACTGCGGTTACCGTGGGTGATGGAGAGAGAAACAGTTGAGCAGGCAGGTGTCTGGCAGCAGGAATGGGTTGTTGCAAGCTGACTGAGGCTGAGTGCAATATATCTGACCATGCTTGTAGTAATGGCTGAACAAAATTGCTGCCTGTCTGACAAGAGACTGCACTGCATTAACACACTTTACTAGTACCTGTTGGGAACATGCTGAATAGTGCTCAAAGAAATATGCCGAGTCATCCTCCAAAAGCTACACTAATGATTCTACCTGAGCCATACTGAAGGGGGGAGGAAAGTCATCACTGCCTTTAGGAATACTGGACAAAGCTAGCTCTGCACACACCTGAATCAAAGGCTGAACGTTTTCAAACAGCATACTGCCCTGATCAACTAGAGACAGGGCAAGACAGATACACTCTAAAAGTTGATCCCTGGCCCACTCCTTCAATATCTGACGGCAATAATTGTTATCCTCCGTCACCAGTGAAGAAAGATGGACAACTACTTCTGAATGCATTTTAGAAAAAACAACACAACCAATATGACTCCTCTGTGCAGCCACTTCTGGTCAGGGATGGCCTTGGTATTATGTCATAAACCGGTGCAACCAGAAATGTGTCAACTGAAATAGAGAAGACCAAAACGCATGTAAAGTAATAATAGTATGTAGCGCTGGTAGATTTATGATCTACCATCTGATAGGTAAATTTAGTGAATTGCTCATTAGAGGAAGTTAGATTTGCCTCTGTTCCAGCTTGGCTGACGTTGCGTGTGATTCCACACTGAGCCAGTGGGTGTCGTTGTTACCCTTAGCTGGTGTTGGAAAGGCAACGTGTCGAAGCGTATGAGTGCTCCTCTGTCCCGGAGACAACTCAGTGGAGGTGGTCCTCTGAGTTGCATTCTGGGAGAGAGTATTTATGGGACAGACGCCATGTTTAGGGTTTGTTGTGCAGCCACCTGCTGGCCCTCCTGGCCGACAGGTATGTGTTAGAATACCACCTCGTGGTCCCTCGTTCCGGAGGCCCGCGTCGCTGCGGCACGTGGGTGGGCCCAGAAGTCTGTCTGGGGCCTACCACAGCAGCCGAGGAATGGTCCTGAGCTGTCTATCCAGAGTGAAGAAGCTGGACAACCGAGGAGATCCCAGGGGAGGACCCGCATGGAAGGATCACGCAGAGTGCTGGTCTGGGGAGGGGCCTGGTGACTCGGTTGGAGGACGTATCCTGAAGTAGTCTTATTACATAGTACTGCCGGGTTGGCTTAGAGGTCCATGTACTGTGTCTGACATTCACCGCGAACCAATACATCCTGTGGCAGAGGATCGTACGGGTTTATTCCAAACAAGTCTGTGGCAGAGACTTTTGTTCGTGCTATGTACTGGCTGCTAGGCAAGTGAGAGAGGACTATCCAGGCGAGCAAAGATCGTGTCCCACAAGGGGATCACATTCAATTACAGTATTCAACTTTAAAGGACGTTCTAAAGAATCCTAAAGAAAGGTATTTGAGCTTCCCTGCAGTTTCCCTCCTGCCTCTTTCCTGCTACTTTCTTCGTTACTTGGTTCAATAAAGCATTGAAAATGTACTGAAGTGCTGGTGCTTGTATTGTCCAGAGGTAAACTCAACGGAACCCTAGACCCGGTGTCGGTGAAAGAGAGGTATCGAGAGTGAAGGTAACAAGCCCGCTTAAACCAGCAGCGTTACCGAAAGTTATTGCTACAAGTAAGATTTATTAAAAGGATAAGTCATTAACAATAAAGCAAACCAGCAAACAACCACAGTGACACACAATAATAACTCTCTAAACCAAACGTGAATACAGGAGTAAGATATAATCATAAACATAATCAAGCCAGGGTCATACACAAGAGGTCAATCAGATAGAATAGGGAGCAGGACGGGACAGGGAGAGGACAATAGGAGGAAGGGATAAGTCTGCAAGACAGGGGTCCAGGGATGGAAGCAGGCTTCAGGAACACAGGACTCAAGGTACAAGTACAAGTACAGAATTCAGGAATACAAGTCAGGGCTCAAGGAAAATACCAAGGCGAATGTGTGAGCATCTGCCGGGCAGGGGCGGACTGACCATTGAGCCACTCGGGCACTGCCCGAGGGCCCCCGGGCCACTAGGGGGCCCCATCAGGGTTGCCAGCCTCAGTAAAACCAGGGACAGTATGTAAAAATCTGTGGTTTTTTTTACATCTGTCTCTGAAATGTCCCTTACCAACATGCTTTTGGTCTAAAAATCCCAAAATTATAGCTGCCCCACCTCTCCAGTACCCTCTCAGCCAATAGAAACATGTCTGTGTATAGTGTGTATACTGTGTGATTGTATACTGTGTGGCCCCATAATCTCCTATTGCCCGGGGGGCCCCATAATCTCCTATTGCCCGGGGGCCCCATGAGTTGTCAGTCCGCCCCTGCTGCCGGGTATATATACAGTATCTCACAAAAGTGAGTACACCCCTCACATTTTTGTAAAAATGTTATTATATCTTTTCATGTGACAACACTGAAAATTACACTTTGCCACAATGTAAAGTAGTGAGTGTACAGCTTGTATAACAGTGTAAATTTGCTGTCCCCTCCAAAAAAACTGAACACACAGCCATTAATGTCTAAACCACTGGCAACAAAAGTGAGTACACCCCTAAGTGAAAATGTCCAAATTGGGCCCAATTAGCCATTTTCCCTCCCCCGGTGTCATGTGACTCGGTAGTGTTACAAGGTCTGAGGTGTGAATGTCGAGCAGGTGTGTTAAATTTGGTGTTATCGCTCTCACTCTCTCATACTGATTACTGGAAGTTCAACATGGCACCTCATGGCAAAGAACTCTCTGAGGATCTGAAAAAAAGAATTGTTGCTCTACATAAAGATGGCCTAGGCTATAAGAAGATTGCCAAGACCCTGAAACTGAGCTGCAGCACGGTGGCCAAGACCATACAGCGGTTTAACAGGACAGGTTCCACTCAGAACAGACCTCACCATGGTTGACCAAAGAAGTTGAGTGCACATGCTCAGAGTCATATTCAAAGGTTGTCTTTTGGAAATAGATGTACGAGTGCTGCCAGCATTGCTGCAGAGGTTAATGGGGGGGGGGTCAGCCTGTCAGTGCTCACGCCGCACACTGCATCAAATTGGTCTGCATGGCTGTCGTCCCAGAAGGATGCCTCTTCTAAAGATGATGCACAAGAAAGCCCGCAAACAGTTTTCTGAAGGCAAGCAGACTAAGGACTTGGATTACTGGAACCATATCCTGTGGTCTGATGAGACCAAGATAAACTTATTTGGTTCAGATGGTGTCAAGCGTGTGTGGCGGCAACCAGGTGAGGAGTACAAAGACAAGTGTGTCTTGCCTACAGTTAAGCATGGTGGTGGAAGTGTCATGATCTGGGGCTGCATGAGTGCTGCCATCACTGGGGAGCTACAGTTCATTGAGGGAACCATGAATGCCAACATGTACTGTGACATACTGAAGCAGAGCATGATCCCCTCCCTTCGGAGCAGGGCAGTATTCCAACATGATAACGACCCAAAACACACCTCCAAGATGACCACTGCCTTGCTAAAGAAGCTGAGGGTAAAGGTGATGGACTGGCCAAGCGTTTCTCCAGACCTAAACCCTATTGAGCATCTGTGGGGCATCCTCAAATGGAAAGTGGAGAAGCACAAGGTCTCTAACATCCAACAGCTCCGTGATGTTGTTATAGAGAAGTGGAAGAGGACTCCAGTGACAACCTGTGAAGCTCTGGTGAACTCCATGCCCAAGAGAGTTAAGGCAGTGCTGGAAAATAATGGTGGCCACACAAAAAATTGACATTTTGGGCCCAATTTGGAAATTTTCACTTAGGGATGTACTCAGTTTTGTTGCCAGTGGTTTTGACATTAATGGCTGTGTGTTGAGTTATTTTGAGGGGACAGCAAATTTACACTGTTATAGAAGCTGTACACTCACTACTTTACGTTGTAGCAAAGTGTCATTTCTTCAGTGTTGTCACATGAAAAGATATAATAAAATATTTACAAAAATGTGAGGGGTGTACTCACTTTGGTGAGATACTGTATATACATACCTCCTGCAATCAGTCTCAAGTGACGCCTGATGGCAGGAGATGATGTCGGCTCCAGGCTGCTGGGAGACACCCACTGGTGGACACCAGTACTGCGGCCCAAAGATCTGACAGCACCACCAGCAGGTGAAAAGTTTCCTGACACTCCCTCCCAATCACAGCCTGCCTCTGCAACACACCCTCCCAATCACAGCCTGCCTCTGGCACACACCCCCTCCCAATCAAAGCCTGCCTCTTGCACACACCCCTCCCAATCACAGCCTGCCTCTGGCAGTTAGTGGGTTGTCTTTGTCTTTGGGCCTTAGATACCTCCAGATGTTTGACTTTGCTACCAAAGCTACCAGGGACTTCAATGAGAAGAATGTTGCTCATAAGGATAAGTGCAAGCAGCTTCTTGTGTAGCGAACTATTTTACTGGAACTGGTGATTCTCAACGACACTCACGACTTATAGAGACTATGCTATGCAGCCACGTGTTACTGATTGGGCCATGGAGACATTGCACAGCTTTCATAATTTGTTTTGTATTATTCTGGAATGTATGGTGATTTTTGACATCCTAAATCTACCTTGCATTATTGCGTCTAACTTTGCACCTGTTTAGAAAACTGAAAGTTACAATTGATCATTTGGGCAATTGCCTATTTTCCTAAACTTGGCATCTACCAACAGGATTGGCTAAGGTAGAGAATGGTGATGGGAGTGACATGACAATAGTACTACTTCAGAGGGAAGTAGACAACCTAAAGACCCCGCAATAATGACCCCCTTATTCCTGGTAGCATTCCTGCCACAGCAATTACCCAAGTACAAAAGGACAGGTCAGGACTTGGGTAACTGAGCTAAGAGATTGCCACTTTAATAACCAGGCAGAACTGGTTATTAATTCCCTAGAGGGGGAATGGCCTTGGATCTCTTCAGCTATTTGCCTTTGTTACTAGAGTTACCCTGGACTTCACTGACCCAGCTGATTCAGCAGGCAGAACTGGTAATGAATGCCCTAGAGGTGAAGAAGCCATGGAACCAGCCAGCCCAGCCACATAGACATTGCTGTGAAGAGCCTATGTTTGTGCAATGTTTATAATCTGTTTTGTATTATTCTACAGTGTATGCATACTCTTTACCATCCTGAACCCATTTTACTTCTTACATTGTACCTGTTTATTTAAAGTGGGGTTCCACCCAAAAAAACAAACATATCTAAATAATTCTAAAAAAAAAAACAAAAAAACTTTTGGATATTTTTTTTTTTTTACTTACCTCTAAATGCCTGTTGCTAGGTGGTCCCTCGTAGTCTGCCCCTTCGTCTGCCTGGGCTGGTGACATCACTTCCCCCTGGCACAGGAAGGGCTCGGCTCTTCTCCCTCCCTCCTGTCAATCATCTGGGACCCATTGCAGGTCCCAGGTGATTAAGCGGCCAATCACGGCGCTCGGCGCCGCTCGCGCATGCGCAGTGGGTGCCAGGCTGTGAAGCCACAGCCCGGCGCCCACAGTTGAAATGCCGGCGCCGACGAGCGGAGGGGGGGGACGAGCGGGGCTTCGATCCCCCGCACCGCTGGACCCAGGGACAGGTGAGTGTCCAATTAAAAGTCAGCAGCTGCAGTATTTGTAGCTGCTGACTTTTAATTTTTTTTTTTTTAATGGCCCCCCTGGGTGGAACTCCTCTTTAACTGCAAGTTACATTTATTGTCTCAATGATTATACCTATTATTACCTATCGTTTTAAAGAAACACTGGTAAAATACAGACCAAATGACTGTCTTTTTAAATTTTATGTCTAACATTTACTAGTATCGTTGTTGGTAAATCCAGTCTTCACTCTCTCACAGACCTGGAAGTATTGCTAGGATCTTCAGCAGCTGAGGCTGGGTATTTTAGATGCCTACCTCTTCGCGCTGTGCGCTACGGTTGCACCCTAAAGCTGCTTAATCACTAGCATGTCCCTAAAGCTCTGCAAGTAGATGTTGGAAAGAAAAAAACAGCCATTCTTTTATCTTTTGGGCCCTTATGGTTAAGATCCTGTGTTAGAGTACTTAGAGGTCTACACATCTGCTGTGACCATTTTGAGGGGCTCCCACATAACATTAATAGTTAGAGCCATGACTATACAAGATGCTGGATAGTAAGTTTTCTTCTAACAATATTCCTTGAACCACGGCAGAGATTTGGAAAGTAAAATATTTTACCTTTTAGGTGTAAAACACCAAATATGCATTATATTACCAGAGAGAAGTGCCGAAAGTTGGAATAGTCTGTTACTGTTTAAAAGTCTGTTCTCAAAGATACATTTATTAATCAGTGAAGCCATTGCAATCTTAAAAATCCACAGACAAATGGGATCAATTAGTTATTTGAAAGGCTCCGGCCTCACGCAGTTAATAATAATTAGGCCTAATTGAGTATCAAAAAGCCACTGACCTAATTAGGCCTGTTATCGACAGATTAATGAAATTAATGAGTATTGTGGACAGTAGGTCTGACATAGGGGAACTCTTACACAAAAGGATAGAGACAAAACAATTTATACAATTTACACAAAGCATCTTCTATGTTATATATTGATTTTCTGGGAAATATATGATGATCCTGGAGCAGCTAGTGGCCATCTGTTGTTATAACTGTATTAAAATGTAATGGATAAACAGAGACCTAATGTTGATACCTAAGGTCACTGCAAGACTTCATTGATGAAAGAGCATCTCATAGAAATAACTTCAACCAAGTTACATTATACAACAGAACAAACACTTTTCATCTTTTCTAATGGCAAAGCTGTTTAGATCTTTAACACATCTGTCTTAGTTTCTGAAGTTGGGAGGACTGCTAAAATGCAAATTTGTTGATCTGCTAAACTAGAAATGCAGTTTAATTAGTGTTTTGAACAAACCACTTTAAGATCAATGGAGGTCAATAAGGGACCTGTCTGGTCTAGCCCCCCAACACTGACAAGTGTGAAATGCCAAGGGAGAGTCATCAAATTTAGCCCAGCATTATTAACTTCTTCTACTTTTGTGCACATGTTTTCACACCCTATACTGCAGTTCATGGCAACTCTAAAATACGACTAGAGCAGGTGGTAACACATGCGCTGCAACACAAGACAACGCACATGACATGTATTGTGGAGCTCTCCTTTGTGTTTTCATATGTTACAGCGCAATGCCAGACCATTTCAAATAATGTTCTACCTTAATGATAAGCAAGACATGCAAGGAGGGATGGGACTGTATGTGAAATGGCTTGGTCTGTCTGACCCAAATATAGCAAACATAGAAAAAACACCTGGTACCAGAGGTACGGTGAGGAACCCCTTGGGGTCGTTAATAGACAGATCAAACCGATAGTATAAAAGTATACATTTTATTACAAGATATCAATAATATACAAGTACAAACAATACATAAAAGTCATATCTGATACTCTGATTGATACAATTGTATGGATGAATCACCATCCTGCTACAAAGGACTGGCGGCAATCGACACAGTATATATAACACCTTATATGTCACCTGAAAGCCCTTCTTCAGAGGTTTTATGTTATTGATTCAAATGGGTATAAAATTTCGACAAAGAGAAAGGGAGTATACAGATAAGTTCATCTTTAGTACAAAATAATAATATATATCATTGTTCAGCTAAATAGCGAACCATACAGTACATTAACGTGACATGTGATATAATACATGAATTAGTTTACTTACATGGCAAACAATTCACATAAGGCAAATATCTGAAGGAATTGACTGGGTCAGGAAACTCATTGGTCAGTGGGACACGGACTCTCCAAATACACCAGACAACCAAACCATATATAGGAACTGAGGCTTACTTCACTACGAGGACTCAGACATGGTGGGGCACAAAGTGGTCATCCACCAGAACTGGAACCATTGCTGTTATAAATAGTATAAAAAGATATATATATATAGTTGGTGTACTGGAGCACTTTCTCTTTTTCATAAACAAGATAAAAAATGCCATTTGGAGACATACACAGACAGATTGGAAGGAGGCAACTCACCTGATTAGTCCTGGGAAACTAAAAAGCGTGAACTTAATTGTGAGGTCACATAAATTGAGGTGAGCACATATCTAATGGGAAAGCACTGGGATGCAAATTTGGCACATATTTGAATAAGAAGATTTAAAGAAGTCTCGCAAGATATTTTTCTGCACTGATGCACTTTACTATTTATTATCATTATTAATTGATACTATATAAGCATTTGGACTTTTTCTTCACATATATGCACAGTTTAGTATTATATTTGTCAAGATGAACATCACTATTTATGTTTAAAATTCACAAATATTGTATATTGCAATTTGATGATTCAAACAGGATAACATTATTTAGCGCAGCTGATAATTTATTGCATATTGAGGATATCTGTTTAAGCGCTGCAGCACCATCTAATCATTTATTGATGCAATTTTCAAATCCTTGCTAATGTGAGTGTGATTTATAGCTCCCTCTAGTGTGTGCTAAGTGTAGGTAGATTTATTTAGCTCAGGGCTAAGCCTGAGCTGTGAATCTGGGTCAGGGTTCAGTGACTCAGAGCTGGATGACTCATCTTAGCAGCCTCTCTGGTGCCTCCCCCTGTTTTCTGGGACATTGGAGAATGTTCTAGACATCATGGATGGAGGTTAGGAGGGCCTGCTATAAATATTTATGAGGGCCTCAGCCAATTCCCAGTAAAGGGCTGGTAGGGGGTCGGCCACCTCATAAATATGCATTTAGGAACTGGCGAGCCTATTGCCGCGTACACACAAGTGGACATTTCGACCGGACAATGCGATCGTGTGTGGGCTTCATTGGACCTTCAGCAGAACTTTTCCAGTCGAAAATCTGACGGACTTCAGATTTGACACATGCTTCAAATCTTTCCGACGGACTTGAGTCCGGTCGAAAAATCCGCTTGTCTGTATGCTAGTCCGGACGAAAGCCCACGCTAGGGCAGCTATTGGCTACTGGCTATCAACTTCCTTATTTTAGTCCGGTCATACGTCATCACGTACGAATCCATCGGACTTTGGTGTGATCGTGTGTAGGCAAGTCAGTTCGTTCAAAAGTCCATCGGAAGTCCATCAAAAGTCCGTCGAAAGTCTATCCGAAAGTCCGTCGGACCAGCCGGCTGAAAAGTCCGCCCGTGTGTACGCGGCATTAGACAAATGCGTGGTTCCCTCCACCCAGTCTATGTCTGGATAATTAAAATCCCCCATTATGATAACACTTCCCATCCTTGCTGCTAATACAAATTGTGATAGGAGGTCTGCCTCCCCCTCCTCCCTCAGGTTAGGGGGAACTCAGCGAACTCAGAGACACTCGGGAACTGCTGACATTTCTGGGTTCCCCCAAATGCACGTTACACCCACCCCACCCATCTGGAAGTGTCTCTGAGTTCTCCAGGAAGCGCAGGGAGCCACCAGCGCCCCCAGACCTCTGGCCACATACAGTACTGTATACACCAGCGGCTTTACTGTATACACCAGTGACTTTACATGGATGAACAGTTGAACACCAGACTCCTTAATGCGGGATATACATTGTGAGTTTAATTCCACTTTATTGTACATTAAATCTGTGAAACTGTGATCCTTCTACTGCATGTCTTGCAAGACTTGCGTATCAAGATACAATTAAAAAAAAAATGTTGCTCTTCATGCAAAACGCTTGTATATGACGTTACTCGTAAACCAAGGCATTACTGTATTTTATTTCATATTAACATACAGTTCACCATTAACCGCCAACTCCTTTTACAGTGTTTTGTGTTTTAATACATTGAAGGAAAATTCTGCCATGTGGTCCTTCTACCCAAAGCGTATTGAGGTATAAGAGGTACAGTAGTGCTCTGGCTCACATTTAGCACTGGGATCCACAACAGCTTAGATACATTTATTGTTTTTATTATCTTACCATGTGTGAGCTACAAAGAAACACCATGAGGTGGGACCTTTCAACTGCCAGCTGTGACAGCCGAATGTCTATGTTCAACATTCTAGCATATGATAGTAATGAACTGTCTGTAACAAACTGTCTATCCATCCTCCTAATTGTGGGCTTGTATTATCACTATCTGATGCAATGTGTGACCAATAATGATCTCTTTTAGCACAGAAGATGAATCTTGTAGTTTTATACCCCTTTGATATGCCGATGCTCATTAGCTGATTAATAATATTACATATTTAATTCACTGCTTTGCCAATGTTACTGTCAGAGGAGTCATTTTTTGATAAGGAGATTGAATATCAGACAGTGAACACCATTAATTAAAGCTCTTTAATGTCTTGGCGCTTGGGAGTTTATGATTGGGATAAGGTAATTTGATGTCTCCTAATGTCCCCTTATAAAGATTTCAGGCCCGTTAAAAGCATGTTCTGTTGCTATATCTTGCCTGCAATGTCATTTTCCATTTGATGATTTAATAGTGCCCTGTGATAAAAGATTACTTATTAAATGACATGCTTGGAGGTAAAACTATAAATCTATCTCCTGCCAGTTAACCCATTGATTGCTGCCTGTTGAATATACATATCTTGCTTGAAATAAGAGACTGGATGGTTTAGTGACTGCTAGTCTCATCTACTGCCACAGGGTTAGAAATAAGAAATTAAATGTTCCTGGAAGCATAACAATAGTTTGTAACCAATAAATGTAAAGCAATTTTCTGGCTATGGAAGTTCTGAGGCTGTTTTTTCATGAAGATGCTCCTGTATGTTCCTTTTTTATTGAGTATCATTGCTATTTTTTAGGACATGTAAGCTCATGGTTACAATCTTTGAGAAATGTAAGGTGTTTTGACTGCAAAGTACATATTCTAACTTTTGTTACTCTAACTACACAAAAAAGATGGCAGCTATGGGTCCTCCATGCAACACCACAGGGATACATTGTGATGGCTCAACCTGTATTCCTACAAAATTAGCATTGCATATTTAAATCAGTTTAAATCTTATATCATGCAAGACATCTGCCTTCAGAAGCTCCTTCAAGTTGGAAACCTGCATTCCCCAAGATGCCTCCATCTCTCATCCACAAGCATTATAATACAGTGGGCTAACTATGTTTTCCTAAATCCTGCACCGAGACCAAAGCCTGTATTATCACTCTGTAGCTAGATAACTTGGCAGGAAAATCTGTGTAACGTAAAAGAATTCATACTTATAACAAGTTCAGAAACACTGAACTGTATAAACTACTAAAAATAAAGCTAAAGAAAAGCCATCAGGATGTACCTTTTAATCTGGGCAGGGATTCTCCAGGTGCAAAGTCCACTTATAGTAGTCCTCTACTTTTGTTGGTTTAGACCCACTCCCTGCACCTACTCCGATATAAGCAGACCTAGCTTGCTGAAGATTTTCCCAAAATCAAGTAGATGAACAAGGAATAGTCATTAGTTTTACCTGCCATTAATCTTTTCCCCAGGACCAACTTACCATGTCTTGTTCCATGGTGTGTCTTCATGCACTTATCTGAAGTAAAATTACGTTGTATTCAACTTCTGTGTCATAGTGCAAAGTTAAGCAGCCTGTAGAATGAGCCAAATCAGCAAGTGTCCATAATGTCCTCAAAGACTGGGTCTAATATTGACTTTTCAACAGAACACTGACTACAGCAACTTAAAAAAATGTGATTAGAAATGATTGAATTAAATAAATTGCTAATCTTTTTTTTTGTTTTCCTGATCATTTGCATGTAGCTTTAAAGGTTTGATATGCAGAGAAACACACAATTTAGTAACCCAGTGATCTAAGTGGACAAATCTCTTTTCAAATATTCAGAAGGATCAAAACATTTCCAATTCTTCTGGTCTCCAAGCCAATTGCCTCATCAAGCCTGTGAAGGGTAGCCATACCCTCAGGGCACATGCTTTAGTTCCTTTGTGTATAATTTAGCTGTTTTTCTTTCTATGTTAGTTATAGAGTTGAAAATAAGCAATAATGAGCAGTGTTTAACGTAATGGTACTTGTGAGATAGAACCTGGGGCAACAGGGTTGGAGAGGGAAGTGCCAAGCTTCAGAAATGGTGAAAGATTTTTTTTTACTTTATTTTCATTTTGTCCACCTCTGGACATTTGTGGCTTAATTCACTAAATTAAACTACCTAAGGGAAACCTGTAGGGCATGTTTTAAGGAGTCAAAAGATTCACTATAATTTAGGCATAAATCCATCTCTCCGTTCACCTGCTTTTTTGTATGTATTATTAAAAAATAGGTGTGAGTATAAAAAAGACAACATGCTTCCCCAAATTCTAACATTAGTTTTTAATATAATGAATTATAAAAAGGGACAAAGCTTATAAAACATGTAATCTTCCTTCAAGTGCACCCATGGCAACATGATGTCTAAATACACTTCTGACTATTAGATATTGATTTTTATTTTTTATTTTTTATTTTTATTAGAAGTGAAAAAGTTTTGTTATGCATTACATGGAAAGATAATGTTTTCTTTCTGTTGAGTGTTCCATGAAGAATATGCACTAAATTGCTTCTAACCAAGAAACATCTGGATTTCAGACACTGCTGAGTTACATTATAGCATAATATCAAAGCTCTCTTTTTGTATTTATTTTACAACTTCTTTTTTCCATGCCAGCTCAATATAAAACTGGAATAAATATTAAAATAAATGTTATCTTAGCACATCCACACTAGAAATGTAAGCATTACATACATATTCACGAGCTTGAACAATTTCCGCAACAGAGAACAACTTGTGCTGAAATTACACAATTAACGGTGAGCTAAGCTCCTACATTTACAGGGATGGAAGACAAAGGCTTTCTTGAAATACTTTTCTGTTCTTTTCTACAAAAGTATTTGTTTAATGACTACCCTATGGCAACAATCTGTAGATCTCTTTTTATATAGTTTTGAGAAAAGGCTTATTAACCATTGGGGCAGGGTTCTTCTTTAATGTCTTCTAAAATATAATCTGATCTTCATCTATATCCTAATGAAGACAGTCTCACTTAGCAAATAATACCATGTCTTTTATGAACAATTTAAGGCGAGAAAGATCTTCAGCGGATAGAGATGTGGCCCCTAAAGTGGTTTTAAACCCTTACACATAGCCTGTGAATGGACTATCCTCAGGTGATGCACAGGGATGAAACAAATCCTCCTACACAAGTTGTACCTGACTATCTGCAGCCTTCTCTTCTTTACATCTATTCAAAGTGTTCAATTTATAAAGCTTGTCTGAGAGTTCAGAAAGCAGGGGATGGAGAGCTGATGTTACACTCTGCAGAGCTCAGTGAGGAGAGCTCTGAGAGCTGATTGGAGGGAAGGGACACACCCCCCCTCCACACAGGAACAGAGCTGAGGCTGTCAATCAGCTGGGGGTCCTTCCCCTATCACCATTTTCTCTAGGTGTCAAGAAAACTTCTTGGAAGGTATTCATGCTGATAGCAAAGGAACAAAGCAGTAGACAGAAATTACTTCTATTAATCGAGACAAGCGCACACTATAGAGGGATATGCTTTGTTCATATTTTATGTCTGATGTTTACAACCACTTTAAATTTACTAAATTGAAGATACCTTTTTTGTTAAAAAATATTTACCAAACATTTTCTGTTGATGCCGGTCAAACAAGCACATCAGATGATACTGGGCTCTATTATATTATTATTATTATTATTATTGTACAGGATTTATATAGCGCCAACAGTTTGCGCAGCGCTTTACAACATGAGGGCAGTCAGTACAGTTACAATACAAGTCAATACAGGAGGGATCAGATGGCCCTGCTCGTTAGAGCTTACAATCTAGAGTATTGTATAGAAATCTGTGTATGTTTCATGTGCATTTTCGTGATAAATTCATTTTGAATTCATTGCTTCAGCTCATGTTCACATTTCAATAGGACCAAGGTCAGAAATGACTTTGCCATTTTTAATGATATCATTTTTTTCTATGTAAGCTACTTTGTTGTCTATTTATTCCTGTGTTTTGTATTAGTGACATGTTGCGAGCCAAAAATGTTTAGCTCACAGATAGATGTTCTAAAATTGTGTTTTAGAGTTTCCTAATTTTGGTCCCTCTGTTATGTATTGCAGACCACCTAGCCTCTGAAGCAATTGGGGATTTCAATGACAATATATTGCTTCCACCAGGCTTCACAGTTGGGATGAGTAGTTTGTGTTGTCATAAACACTAATCAACCAAATGAAAATCAGAAGTAAGCAGGTTTGCTTATGAATATCAGTGCAAAGTTTTTAGTTCCAACAGTTTTTTGTGATTTTTAACCATGTCTTTATGCACAAATGAAGGCTTTCTAGTTACATTATATTAGAAACCCTGCATAAAACTTTTATAGTAGTTAGCCAATCGGCTGCTGCAAAATCTACAAAAAGGCACATTTGCAGAAGAATAAATGGATTCCCCTTTAAAGCCTAAATTTAGACAAATAAAACGAACAAGCACAAGGCATGTGACTTACTGTTAATTAGATGTGTCCTGGCTTCTGGATTCCTTACAATCTTCACCCCCCAACACCTCCAATACCTCCACTGTCATATTCTTCCCATGTGGTGGGGGTTAATAGAATGAAGGGAGCTGTTAGAAGCCATAACTACTAGGTATAGTACGACTTCTATGAATGGCAGAGCTAGGCAGAAAAGGCAACATAGCCCACTGATGATCTTCTTGCTTTAAACAATTATTTAATTAAATTCATGTTTGTAATAATTTTCAGTTATACTTTAATTCCAACTCCGGGCATTTAAAAAATATCCCTGTGCCCACACTGTACGGCTTAAAGTGTTACTAAATCCCAAAAGGCTGTTTGCTTGTGTCTTCTCTGATCCTCCCCTTCTTTTACTGTCCACAATCCATCTGCTGATAGTACAGAGCCTTGGGGGCACATGCCCAGTTTTGGTGTATATTGCTAGAGAGTTTTTTTTTTAGATGGGGTGGGTGCATATGATCAGCACAGGGCCAATCAACACTGTCCAGACAGAGGGTCAGGTGTCCTGCATCCTCATAGGTCAGTCAGAGTAGAATAAAAACTCCTCCTACAAGTTTTAACTAGTGCTTGGCCAGACACTGATAGAAGTCACAAGACTGCTATAAACTGCGGATGAGAAAATGTATTTAGCAGTTTATTATTATTATTTACTAAAATAATTGCATTTCCATGTTCTGTGTACTGTTGCAGACCAGATATAGTGAATGCAGGGTCCTGGGTTTAGTAACACTTTAATTGCTCATTTATGCCCAATCCTCTGCTACTCCCTACACCTAGATCTGTCCCCACAGCATCTGCAATCCCACACTCCACCAGTCAAGGCTCCTGATATCATTCAGACCAGGGCAGGGTACATAGCACTTCACTGGGTGTGAGAATGCCAAGGTACAGTCCACCGCTGGATTGTAGGGGAGTGCCATCTGCCGGGGGAGGGGAGGATCGGGTAAGTAAAACTGTTTCTCCTCTCCCTTAGACAAAGCAAGCAATAAACTATTGCAGTCTTGCAGGCTTTATTTTTGCCTAGAGTTGGGCTTTAACACCCACAGCATATGCTTTTATTGTAGCATCACTCACTGATTACTACAGTAAGCAAAGCTTTGAAAGTCTCCTGAAGCCATAGGCATGCGCACAGGGTGTGCCAGGTGTGCCTGGGCATACCCTAATCACCCTGTGTGGTGCAGATTCCCCCTCTTTAAACCCCTAATATTTCACCAAAGCCTCTTAACGGGGCTCCTAAAAAAATAGTAAAAAAAAAAATAGTAAAAAAGAATAAAAAATAAAATAATGCAAATAAAAACTACTGACACCAATCTCTGCTCTACTGACAATGTCAGTATATGTACATATGCACACACACACACATATGTGTTGGAGCTTTGATGAACCCTAATGCAATAGGCTGTGCACACCTATGCCTGAGACCATTGGCCTTACTACGTCACAAAGTACATCAATGCTTTTGCTGGCCAGCAGCAGGTCTTTGTCACTTACTCTTGTGAGTTCATGTTCATATGATCATGATGTGAAACAATCTTTTCCATTAATTAAATTGATATCACCGTGTATCACAATTCATTGCTACATTATGACATAGCTCCCAACTGTCCTTAATTTAGCATGGGTTCACACTATTCCTATCTGATTCCCGTATGTTCAATGCATTTTGACAGCCCAATCACTTGAATGGGCTGTAAAATGCACCAGACTATGCAAAAAGTAGTGACTGAAATAATGGAAGAGCACTACTCCCTTTACATTTACATATACTGGATTTACTCAATAAATGATCCTGTGCAAATATAATCAAACAAAAGCAATGGAAAAAGCAGAAGGAATGTTAATTATTGGAGGAGACCTACATTTTGTAATGGATTCAAAATTAGATACAACATCCAATTGGTGGATCTATGGAGGGTTCAACATCAGACAGATAAAAATTATTCTAATTACTCGACTATACGTAACACATACCATAGATTAGATTATTTCTTTATTAGTCAAATAGGATTGATGATGACTCCTTCCTCTGAAATTGAAAAAAACAATAGTTCTCCTAGGGCGGGATTTTAAAGGCACTACCACACAATTGATACAATGTAAGTAAAAGGTATAATTTTATTACCTCAGGGATCTAGGACTCACAACACCAATACATCAGAAGGCCCTCTCGGCATGCCCTCGGTTGCAGGTAGGGCACCCCTTGGGGCATCGAGCTCTATAGTTCCCGCCTCCATGCAATCTTTGACAGGCAACACCAATTCACCCCCCGTCACGAGGTCCAGAAGCACCCAACAGGGTGGGGATAGACAGGAGACTGTCCCTTTAGTAGAGACGCTTTTAAACAAACCTACCAACAGAATCTAGCTGCATGTGGGGAGGAGCTAATTACTGACAATGTTGACGGACCTGACATGTCCTTCAACATTGTCAATCTCTCCTCCCACGCCCTGACCGATAGTGAAGCCCGTATACTCCAAAAAGGTCTCGGATTCTGCCCCAATGAAAATATGGATAGGTTTGAAGTTGTGAAAGATTTAGAAATGTTTGCACGCAAACTCATGCTAAAAAATATGTACCATAAGCCCCAGGGATCCATTGATCTGACACCTCAAGAAAACCGAGCCATTGACCAGTTGGTGTCGCTCTTGGAAGACCTAATTGATCGCATTGACCTGCCTACGGTGTTATCTCTTCCCATGGACACCAAGGGCAGGCCGGCACAGGAGCAAAGACAAGGGTCCAAACTCAAGAAAAAGTCAGTGCAGTTTCCACCCCCAAGTTCTAACTCCAACATTTCAACATTTTTTCATTTTTGAAGTTGGTCAATAGGGAGATCGATAAGCTTTGTATTCGTTCCCCTAGAGTGACAAATACCAACAGGGCAGACAAAAACGCATTAAAGGAGCTTAGTGACAACAAGTCGATAGTTATCAAGCCTTCTGACAAGGGGGGCAACATTGTCCTGATGGACAATGCCCAATATACCTCCATGTGTCTAAAAATCCTAATGAATAAAAGTTGGTACAAAAAAATTACCAGGGATGTGGTCAACAGATTCCACCAAGAATATTATTTATTGGTGGACTCAGCATATAACAACAATGTTATTAACAAGACTATATGGGAATACATCAGAGTCAAATTCCCGGTAGTACCAACGTTCTATTCATTACCGAAAATTCATAAGGATAGTCGTAATCCAACAGGTAGACCAATTATATCAGGTAGGGGGTCCATTAGTGAAAACGCGAGTCGTTTAATCGATGAATATTTAAAACCCCATGTCACTAGCCTACGCTCCTTTGTCAAAGACGCTATTCATTTTCTCAAAATTATTGAAAATCTTGTAATACCAAAACATGCATACTTGGTCACTATCGATGTAGAAGCTCTTTATAGCTCTATCCCCCATGCAGGGGGGCTCTCAGCTTTTAAGAAGGCTATTTATCAGAGAAGGGATGGGGACTGGGCATACAATTAATTCATCTTGCAGTTGTTGGAGTATATCCTTTATCATAATATTTTTACCTTTGATGGCTCCCACTTCCTCCAGGTACAGGGAGTAGCGATGGGGACTTGTTGTGCCCCATCCTACGCGAACCTGTACCTGGGGGAATGGGAGACCTCATTTAATGATGAGGACTTATCGATGTATACAAACCACTTTCACCATTTGGGATGGCCCCTTAGAGCTCTTACATTCGTGTCTAGAATGTATGAACAAAAATCGTTTCAATCTTACCTTTACGATGTCATAAAGCCGCAGTGAGATTCCTTTTTTGGACGTTATGGTTTCTAGGAATGTTGATGGTGGACTCAGCAGTGGCCTTTACCGGAAGGCCACTGCAGGCAACACCATCTTGCATGCCTCTAGTTTCCACCCACAAAGTCTAATTAAATCTATACCATATAGTCAGTATCTCAGGGTGCAAAGAAACTGCACTGATGAAGGGACTTTTAAAATTGAAGCGAACAGTTTACGTGAAAGACTATTCACGTACATCTCTAAAAAAGGCATACAGACAGGCCATTATGCATACTCGACACACACTTATTTATTCACAAAAGCCTAAGAATCAGGATAACCCCCTGCGTATCATCACCAAGTATTGCAACCAACATACAGAGGTTAAACGAATTGTGTCCAAATTTTGGCACGTTTTAACCATGGACCCCAATCTGAGTAGACTCCTCCCTGACAGTCCGCTCTTCACCTTCAGGAAGGCCACATTTGTGGCTTCCAGACTGGTCAGGAGTGAATTTAAGGGAGACAACTTTGCCGAGCATTGCAGGTATAAGGGCACTTTTATGTGTGGGGCCTGTGGGTACTGCAAATTCATGTATACTATCAAAAATCCTATTTTGCCTGATGGCAGTACCTTCAGGCCCAAACATTTTGCTAACTGCAAGACCGAAGGTGTTGTATACATGCTCCGGTGTGACTGTGGGTGCTTCTATGTCAGGAAGACCAAACTTGAGTTTTGGCATAGGGCATACCGTCACATCCGGAGCATGCAGACATGTGATCCCGACCTACCACTGGGAAGGCATACCACCTTGGTACACTAGGAGGTCTTTCCAAAAATTAGGTTTTTAATTTTGGATCGGGTACATCCCAGTCCGAGGGGGGAGATTGGAACAAAGATCTCCTCCAGCTCGAACTGCGATGGACTTACAATTTGCGAGCTACCAAACCCCCTGGACTCAATGACGCAGTATGCTTTAAGCCATTCTTGGAGGGCTTTGATTCTGGGGGTATGGAGAGATAGGGTCTACTTGGGATCATCCCCCATTTTTTTTTCCCATACCCTTTTCCTCTCCTCTCTGCATTGCTATCCCTGTTTTGGTCCTTGTTTCTTCGGTCCTTTTTCAACAAACGTTGGTCTCCGCTGCCCTGCCTATATTAAATGAAACACATTAGTACAAGTTGTGACCCCCTTAGGGTCTTTATTATTATTATTTATTTTATATGTAGCTACTATGCACTAAAAACCTGGGCGGGATTTACAACTTTTTGGCAGCATTGGGACCTTATATTGGGACATATGTGCTTTTCATTTGCTCCTCGCTCCGTTGTATTATGAACTCCCCCCCCCCTGTTTCTTTTTTGCATTACTAATCTGTTTAGACTGTACATGTTGTTCCCTGTTTTATCATTTGTTCCTTTTGTATGACAGCTTCATGGGTGTCTTCCCTGCATGTGATCCACTTACGTTTAATGTGCTTCATGTTACGTACCTAACAATCATTATGTATCCAATGTTTGCAATGGGGAGCAGGTCTACAGACCTGGTGGTTCCCCAAGATGGCCCATTTTTTCTTTTTGCCTTAGGCGATTAGCTTGGCCACCATTACCATCTAAATAACCTCTTACAAAGTGAGGTGGATGGGCTCAGGTTCGGTGGTTTCCCTTCCACCTTTCACCCCTCATCCTTGGTCTTTTGTTAATAATTATGTACTATGCTGTACAGTGGATCCACTTTCCCATGTTTCTTTGTTGTGTATACCATTCTGACAGATGTAGCTGCACTATGTGTGTTCCTGTGGAGCGCTACACTCTTTGTGCGGGCCCGGCACGGCAAAGATGTTCCCTATGGGGACACCGTGGGAGGGGCTGTCATCCCTGGCGCCCCTCCATCCCCGCCCTGGATCAGTTTTTGACTGTCTCCAGGGTGGGTTTGCTGTGCCGGTGGGAGTAGGCTGTGGCACGTTGCTCCGTGGCCCCGTGACGTATGTCTGTACTTTTGTTCCAGCTTGACTGGCGCTCATGGGCGGAGCGTCGTTGGGGCCGACTCTGCGGGGAGGCGGGGCGCAGACGACGCTCAGAGGGCCCATTGGCAGGATGGGACTGGCACACGCCTCCGTCGAGCTGACTGTCAGTCAGCTGACGGTGATGTGGGTGGGACGGCCCCCAGATACATCTCCATCCAGCTGTTTTAGAATCAGCTGATGGCTTGCCTTCATTAGGTTTAAATAGCCCAGCCTATTCGGATTGACTCTCAGTTAGGACCTGGATGTCTAGTCTGTACCTGTCCAATGGGCTGCCCAAAGTAAGTGAAGTCTTTACAAACTATTCAGTTAGACTCATGTGATTTAACCTTGAAATCACAAATGTCATTTCTTGGGGCTTCTGCCCTGCTTTTTCTTTATTTTTTGTATGATGCCTATGACTAATCAGGCTCCCCCGTGTTTTCTACAGTACTTTGGTGTCTAACCTAGACTTCCATTCTCCCTCTTACCTGACCATTTAAGGCTATACTCTTTTGAATATCTACAATAGGTAGGTCTTTTTTTTTTGTTCTAATACATTGGTCCTATCTTGATATATCTTCAGGATTACAAACCAATCTTCATTCCCCCCCCCCCCCCCCGCTTCACTGCGTGTGTTTTTTTGTTCCCAGGTCCTGAGTCTTCTGGACCCCAGTCTGCACACAGACACCGCACCTGGTTCTAGGGTGCGTTGACCCTCAGCGCAACCAGGGGTTCTCTTCCCGTGGCAAAAAATTCTCTTTGATACAGCCTAGAAAAAACCTTTTTTGAATTAATTTTAATGTGGGCACCTGCCGGGGCGACATCCGTGAAGCTTGTTTTTAATGCCATGGATACTTATGTATTGTCAGTATATTGGAAGTAAGTGATTTTTATGTTTTTTGGTCCGCTCTG
Source organism: Lithobates clamitans (assembly GCA_037952925.1). Taxonomy (NCBI): domain Eukaryota; kingdom Metazoa; phylum Chordata; class Amphibia; order Anura; family Ranidae; genus Lithobates; species Lithobates clamitans. The sequence goes on along the minus strand of JBBGZY010001049.1, from coordinate 975,262 downwards.
GGGGGTTCTATATCCAATATTAATTACTTCCCTTTCTCCAATCTGTAATCCCCCAGATGTTAACTCTCACTTTATGAACCCTGAAGGATTCTCAGAAACGCGTCGGTTCAGTGAGACTTACCCACTTCCAGTGACGGTCTTTTTTCCATTATATTCCAATTTGTATCCATATTTATATTTATTCTAGTCTATTTGTACATTGTATCTTTTTGTATTGATTTGTATATATATTTTTTTCTATTATGTAATAAAATAATACCTTTTACTTACATTGTATCAATTGTGTGGTAGTGCCTTTAAAATCCCGCCCTAGGGGAACTATTGTTTTTTTCTATGTACTTGGGATGTGGCACACCCCTTGAACTTACCTTCTGTCAGATTCCCTTTCTTTCCTTCCTCTGAAATTGTGAATTTCCAAAATTCATTTTACTTCAGAAATTAGAATGCGATTAAATGATAAACGCATTGAATTACAAACCCTGTTGAATGAGCAATCCCTGCAAACAAGAAATAAAAATAGGGCCAGGTTTTATCAATCGGGGAATAACCCGGGGCAATTGTTAGCAAAAATTTTGAAACAACGACATCTACAGTTAAAATTCAAAAAACCTTGGGGGAAGTAACATACGATCCTGTGGAAATTTCTAAGATATTTCACACATATTACTCTAAACTTTATAATATACCAACACAAAAGAGAAGTAAGGATGGGGGTGGAAGACAAAGTTGGAAAGAGATTTTTCAATAGCAGAAATAAAACAAGCTATATCTGGGCTAGTCCCGGGCAAAAGTCTGGGCCCGGATGGATATACTCCTCGATTTTATAAGATATTTCAGGACATACTTATTCCAATTCTTAGCAGGATGTATAACTCTATATCTGCCTCTCAAATGTTTACTGCACAGAGTATGGAAGCACACATTGCACTTATCCCTAAACCTGATAAGGATCATACAATATGCGGTAACTATCGACCAATTTCCCTCACAAATATAGGCATGTGTCTGTACTCTAATATTCTTGCAAATACTGACTTGCATAGACTGACATCTATCTTACCCACGCATATTAGCTTAGATCAAGTGGGGTTTATGATGGGTCGGGAGGCAAGGGACAACATAATAAAAACTTGCACATTAATGGAATATGCCCAGAGAAACACTATTCCATCATGCCTTTTATCGGTTGATGCTGAGAAGCCATTTGATAGGGGGGACTGGTGTTTCCTGGGAGAAGCCCTCAATCAACTTAGGGTTGGCCCACGAATGCTACATAGGATTATGGCCTTATATTCCAATCCCAGAGCGAAAATACAAACAAATGGTATACTCTCGGATTATGTGCAAATATCAAATGGTACCCGACAAGGTTGCCCCCTGTCCCCCTTGCTGTATGTGATACTAATGGAACATCTTACTACAGGTATACGCAACAATAGCGATATTCAAGGTATTAAGGTCAAAGGAAAAGAATATAAAATGTCAGTATATGCGGATGATTTATTATTATATATCACAATCCGATAACGAGTTTACCCAATGTTATACATGAATTTAAAAGGTTTGGAGAGGTAAGCAACTTTAAAGTTAACTATGATAAGTCCGATATGCTAAATATATCATTGCCAAAAGAAGTTCAGGAACTTCTTCAAAAAGAACTTTTCCTTTAAATGGCAAGAAATAGCAATTAAATATCTAGGGATATATATCCCAAGAGATATGGCTAAATTACAGGAGTTAAATTACTTGCCATTGAACCGAAAAGTTATAAAATCACTTCAAGGATATGATAAAGTGGTCTATTCATGGATGGGGAGAATTAATGTAGTGAAAATGGATATATTACCAAAATTACTATATGTATTTCAGGTAATACCTATGGTTCCCTCAATTAATTTAATGACACAACTACGCAAAGCCATAGGAAGCTTTATTTGGGCTCAAAAATGATCTCGGATAAAAAGAGAAATCTAATTAGAACAAAAGAGAATAGAGGCCTTGCCCTTCCAGACTTTATAATATACCTGTGTGCAGCGTCTATAATTAGGATTATTGATTGGTTTCACAATGCGAAATATAAACAATGGGTAACCCTTGAATAAGATATTATTTCTTTACAACTTAAATCACTCCCATGGATCAAACCCCAGTTTCGACCCGGGAAAAAAGAACTAACACTTTTTGTGACATCAACATTAAAGATATGGATTAGGTGATGAAAAGGGAATGCCTCTCTACACTGGATGGGCCTATGACCCCACTATTTTCTAACCCCAAATTCCCACCAGCACTAGAAGCTACATATTTTAGGATAGTACAGACCTTAGTGGATGGTAAGATTCCTCAATTAGCTGAATTAGGGCATGAACAAGGACAAAAGTGGATGCAATACTGCCAATTATATACATATATTAGAACAAGTTTACAAATTTCCCTGATCGATAGACCATTAACTAATTTTGAGCAAATTCCAATACAAGAACAGAAACTGACTCATAATTTGTCAATTATATATAAGCTTCTACTCCCTTCTGGGTCTTTGGGGGAAATAACATATAAAAATGGGAAACCGAAATAGAGAGGCCAATTTTATTGCCAGAGTGGAAGAAAGCATTACAGTTAATGCACAAATTATCGATAGCGACTAAAAATCAGGAAAGAAACTATAAAATTATTATAAATTGGTTATTGGAGCCCTGTCGATTTACATAAAATAAATGGAGATAACTCAGAAACATGTTGGAGATGGAGAAAAAGGTACAATGATACATATGGTACTGGTGTCCATTGGTGAAGGATTTCTGGCTTAAGATATTTAATATATATCAGCTAGTATCAGGAACTGAGGCACAACCAAGTATTAGTATCTCAATACTATCTATTATTTCTGGATCAATGAAAGCTATCGGGGCGGATGTCCTTCGTCATATGATCACGGCCTCTAGAACAATAATAGCTCAAAATTGGAGAAAAGCAAAAAGTCCCACAATAACAGAATGGACCTGTGAGATGAACGAAATGCAATCAATGGAGCAAATGATTAATTTCTAGGAGAGTTTAAATAATTTAAATCAAAAAGCATGGCAACAATGGGAAAAATTTGGGTCCACGTCAACCATCATACTATATTTATAGATAGGACTGTATCCTCCCCATCCTCCCTCCTCTTCCCCCCCCTTTTTTTTTTTTGCTCAATTTTGTGCTAGTTTTGGTTTGGTGTGTATATGGACGAATGGTGAATAGAGGTATGAATGAGAGGAAATATAGGTAAAATTATGTAAGAATTTAAAGCAAAGTTCCACCTAAAAGTGGAACTTCCACTCATTTGTCTCCTCTCCCCCTCCGGTGCAACAATTGGCATCTTTCGGGGGGAGGGGGGACAGGATACCTGTCTTTGACAGGTATCCTGTTCCCACTTCCGGGAGTCCGGGCTGCGGCTTGTGACATGACCCCGGGGCTGAATAAGTGAAGTATGTGGCGCTAACTAAAGTGCAGAAATGAATCAATATGTATATAGATACTAAATAGAAACGCTCACACGCCTGACAAGTAAGCGTGTAGAACAGAATAGGCAAGTGCAAGTGAAAATAAAAACAACAAATCTTCTCTACTCTTCTCTAGATCACTGGTAAAGTGCACCAATGCCATAGATTCCAAACAGCATTCTAAAATAACATCCAGTGTGTATATAAAGTGCATCAAGTGAAAAAATATATATGACAATCCTAGTCTAATGATATAATGACATTAAAAAAAAAAAAAAAAAAGTGAATAAAATTCCTGAATAAATCCACTGTTCTCCTGGAGTGTAAAAGGTGAAATTCAAAAAACAAAGTCCAACAAGTGAATTCATGAATTAAATCTGTGTGCAAAAAAAAAAAAAAATTGTGCAAAAACAACTTTCGATCAATTTCAAATTCCTCCAATCACATATATAATATCCGTGGTGCGCCACACGATTCCCCCAGCCTCTCACCTCAGATAGAGACCCCTACGGGTCGAGTCAAGCCTTCAGTATGGAAAACAGCAGATCCCAGCACAATGATAGATTTTCCCTACAATAGCGGATTTTTGAGGGTGACTCCAGGCTTAACCGATGCGGTGAGGACATTAAATAAAAGAGGGTGGCTCCATCGTGTTGTATTTCCCAAAAGGATTTTATTAAAACAAAGAGTAACTTACAGTTTAAAATCAAATAATCCAGCAAACAGCAGAGTACTTCGGGTCTCGGTCGCGACTGGAAGTGACGACACCTGGCTTTTCTCTGACGTGTCTCGTCACTGAAAATGTTACTTTATTAAAATCTTATCAAAGGGATTACCCTTTGATAGAGTCACGTGTTATCAAACTACATTTGGTGAGTCTAGACCCATTGGGGCAGGGGCACAATTCACACAGAGTGGATTGAAGTGGAACAGCCCTTCACTTTGCGCACTGGCCTTGTCCAATAGAAGATTCGATTGATTTACTTATCAACCGTTTTATAAATTTTTTGCACATTTGATCACAGACTATTTGTTTAATTAGCTTTTCATTATTGTATTTTTTTGTCACATACATCTCTCTTCTTCTTTTTTAAGAAGTCATGGATTGCACTTTAATTTAAGCACTGGCACTTTGCATATTATTTATTTCATTGCTATTGTTTGATTAAATTTGCACAGGATCATTTATTGTTTTGGGGTAAATCCAGTACATGCAGGGCGCTGAACGCATGGATTTCAATTTTTTTTTTTTAGAAGCACGTGATTAGAGCCTGAGGCTCTAATTGGCTTAAAAAAGGGTGGGCACTGCTGCCTAAGCCCACCCACTTGTGTGACAATAGCGAATTATTATGCACTATTGTCTTCCTGATTCTCCTCCTGACCAATCAGGAAGCGGGTCCTGAGACCCGATTGGCCGAGAGGAGAAATTACCGTATTGGCCGCTGAGGGAGAGGAGACCCATGAAGGATCTGAAGCTGGCCGAGACATAGATGGGCAAAGTGCAGGGCTGGTGGGCTGACGGACGAGCGAGTGACAGGGGGGTGATCGACCGGGGCGGGATGGTGGGTGGTTTGTTTGCTGCCCTCCCAAAATGGATCACTAGCCACCATTGCTGTGAACAAAGCACGTGTGTGTTTAAAAACACATTTTTTTGTAATAATTTATGTATTAATTCTTTTTTTTGTTTGTTTACCTGGGGGCTCGTCAGGGGTATGTCTTTTGCCTACATACTTTTTGTGGAAAGATGTTCTGTTTTCTCATCTCAGAAAGTTTGGATGTATGCTATAACATGAATTATTGCCATCTGGAATCCATAGCAGGATTTCAGGATTCTGGCAGCACCTAAAGAAGGAAATGCTTTAAAATTGTTTGCAATCAGTGAAAACACCATTCATGCTATTGCATTGCAGTAATGGTGAGGGCTCATTCACACTATTGTGCAATGGTGTGCTGCCAGAAATGGTACATGCACCTTTTTTGGGGCATTTTGGTTGGGTAGCCCAATGGGCTGTCTTCATGACTTAAAATGTGTGCGGCAACGCATCACGCTAGTGTGAGTCTGGGTTCATGCCGCAGCATGGAGCGGGTCACAGCAGGGGTCCGGTGTCGTCCATGTTCACCATTCACCTATTTCAGCCCAAATTTTGGGCTGAATTCAGACCTGAAACACACCAGAGACACACAGGAACCCTGTGCAATTCGCACCGGAGTCGCTCTGCATATCTGTGAACCGGCTCTATTGAGAGCCAGTCACACTCTCCTGCGCAATAGTGTGAACCCAGCCTGAAAGGGCCCTGAAAAGCAGTCTTCAACTGTCTGTCAATAATATAAACATTTGTGCGTAACTGTCCTAAAACCAGGCATCCTGACACTGGATTGGGAGCAGTATAGCTGAATTACAGATAATAGCATAGATGGCACTTACATAAAATTAAAGAAATTCTTGGGCTTCATCCAAATAAGTAAATAAAAGCTGCTCACTATGTATCAGGCCATAATATTCAGCCTCAGTATACCAGAGCCCCAAAAGTAATATGGGAGCACACAGTGATCTGTAAGGGGGCTAGCAACATTTGTTTTCTTCATGGGGTGGACATTCATTCAATTACAAGGACCATTACTTTATAGATAGAATGGGACTTCACATAAAGACCTTACACCACAATCACTGTAAAGGCATTATTGCAATTCAAACGCAAACTCAGCTGTGTTCTCTTGTGACACTGCAGGCTATTCTTTTACTGTGTGAGTTTACATTCTGAAAACACCAAGCAATACAGTAACAGTATATTATAAGGTGTCCATTTTCCCAGAAAGAATTCAGGGTCAGCCAGGTGTTAACCCCCCTAAAAGGTCATTAGACAGGGTCAATATCACAAGTTTAGTAAACAACAGGTTAACAGGAATAGATTACAACCCACATACAGTATTTTAGCCTACCCCTTACATTTCTTGTAGCCTAAATTTACTGGTCAGTTTAAACTAGAACATAAAATGTGAGCAAGAGATCGGTACTGAAAATTATCCTTCCACCTACACAATAACACATTAAACCTATGCCTGAAAACACTCACTATATGATGGTGCACACATCCCAATGAATGTGTTCTATGGCTGTATACATGGCCACCATTTGAAATTGTTGGGCCCCATCCTGCCTGCCTGACAGCAGCCCCCCCTTGGGTAGGGATGAACCAACACCAATTAAGTAAACATTCCACAGAACCCATAAGTTCAGAAGCAGGGGCCGGGGGCAGAGAGGGACACTTTAAATACATTTGGGCTCATGTGCTGTAGCTCCCAGCAATAAAATAAAAGTTCTCCAAGCCCTATCAATTCCGCATCAGGATCTGACACAGAGAGGGACAATTTACTTATTTTTGGTAGCAGGCAAAGAAATCCTCCATGCTCCCAACAACTAAAGTAAAGTTCTAGCCTGCCCTGGTGAATTGATATAAAAGAAGAGGTTGGAACTTTAATTCAGTTTTCGGGAGGCTATACCCGTGGGATTGCTGTGAATGTGCAGATGGGTTTTTAAAAAGTCCCCTCCATCTGACACGTTGCATCACTTCTTACATGACTTCTTTAAGAAGTCACGTGAGAAGTGACACAACATGTCAGGATGACCCGGGTGACGTCACTTTCGGTTTTGAATGGAAAATGAAAGTCGGTGGTTAAACACAACTTTACATGCTTTGATTGAATCTGCGACTCTGTATTTTGTGTGAGTGCAATTTTTTATTACCAAATCAGCTATTTAAAAAAAGTTAAATACATTTTTCCTCTTGTATCAATATTGCCCCAGCCACCGTCAGCAGATGGTTTAAAGGAAGCTGCACGATTATCTACCAGGTACAAGAATTCCATTCCAGAAGAGGAGATACCATGTTTATTGGATAAGGCGCACAAAGACCTATAATTTATATGGGTCATATCCTGAGGTGAGCGTGCATTTTGTATGGTGGTGGAGCACTATCCAACTGAAGTATAGTGGATCATGGGCAAGGCATGTGAGGTGAGTAATCAAGAACGAGTTGGAGTGCTTTGGGACTGATACTTGTTGCAAGCTGTTCTGACAACACTGGTTTTAATTGTGGACATTTATATTATATTTTATGTTTTAAGTGAGTCATATATTGGATTTGTCATCAATAATGTATTTTTTATTCACAAGTATTTATTTTGTTATTTACAGTACTGGTATGTTGATTATTATTACACCAGTTTTATGTTGGATATAATATAAGTTTGCATATTAAGCTTCTTTATAGCACTGGTGTATTCATATATATTGTTTAGTATTTATTCATTTATAGAAATAGTTTGCTTACACTGTTCATTAAAGTTTTAATTTTTTTTTTATAAAGTATTGAATATATATTATTCTTTTGGAAGCACTAAAAGAGATTGTTGATGTGTATTTACACAGAAATTTTGATGAATTATTATTTTTTATAGTAAGGCAATTGAGATTGGGATAAAGTTATTATTTTTATGCTTTATTTATGACAACTAGTTCTAATCATACACATTAAAACTAAAGCTAGCTAAGCATGAATTGATACTTGTTCTTCAACACTTTTATGCTAGCTGAACAATTTTCTCAGTTTCAATATTAATCACTGATTCTTTTAAATCCCCTTGTTCTCAGCATTAGGTAGTGTGGTATGTTGCACCCACCTTAAATTAGTTATGATGTGCACCAAGCATGTTGTATTGTTCTGTCCTGTCGTTCAGCTGAGACTGTGACTTACCTGCCCCACCATCTGTTGGCTGTCTTTCTTCATCCACTTAACCTCCCCAGATATCAGCAGTCAGCTTACACATATGTTCCCTGTCTGTCAGGTGAGGATACTTCAAACACTGTATGGTCCCTTCAGGGGGAGAATACTCCCACCATGCTTCTCTTCTCCATTCCATCACATCTGTGTCCTAATTTCTCACTCTCTGGTGGAAGGGCACTAGCTACTCAAGGGTCTGAAGATAATTATTTGTTTCTTTCTTAGTAACAATAAACTATTTCGCCTTTTCGTTACTGACAGGAAGAAGACTTTCAAAACAGACTGCTACAAATAAAATGGATCTGAAGGCACAGTCTTCTGCCTTTTGTAGAAGCTGGATAGAATATTATCGAGATAAATAATGAACAATTAAAGTATGCTTGTCCCTTTTTTTGCAGACTGAATTCAAAATCTGGTCAGGGAGTCACTATTTGCAGTATAAGTGTCAATGAGCAACAATGACAGGGCACTATATTCCACCTACTGGTCTCTGACACCGATGTTGGGGCACTATATTCCTCCCACTGACCACTGAAATCAATATTGGGACACTATGGGGTTGATTTACTATAACTGTAGAGTGCAAAATCTGGAGCAGCTGTGCATGGCAGCAAATCAGCGTCTAACTTCAGCTTGTTCAATTAAGCTTTGAGAAAATAAAAAAAATGGAAGCTGATTGGTTTCTTTGCACTCTCTAGTAGTAAATCAACTACTATGTTTTTACCACGGGGCAATATGTTCCTCCCATTGACCACTAAAAACAATGTTGGGGCACTATATTCTTATCACTGATGCCAATATTGGGGCATTATAGTCCTCTCATGCCACGTACACACGGTCGGACTTTATGGCAGACTTTGCCCGGCAGACTTTTCGACGGACTTTACGACGGACTTTCTGAATGAACGGACTTGCCTACACACAATCCACCAAAGTCCGTCGAATTCGTACGTGATGACGTACGACCGGACTAAAACAAGGAAGTTCATAGCCAGTAGCCAATAGCTGCCCTAGCGTGGCTTTTTGTCCGTCGAACTAGCATACAGACGAGCTGACTTTTCGACCGGACTCGATTTCGACAGATTAATTTAAAACATGTTTCAAATCTAAGTCCGTCCAACTTTTGAGAAAACAAAGTCCGCTGGAGCCCACACACGATTGAATTGTCTGACGAAATCCAGTCCGCCGGGCAAAGTCTGCCGTAAAGTCCGCTCGTGTGTACGCGGCATCACTGGTTGTTCCAAAAGAAAATGGTTTTAAAAATCTGTATATGCTGCTATGGCGCTCCCATCTTTCGAAACGTCAAAAAACTCCTCTGGGGGTCCAGCAAGACCCCACGGTTGCTGGTGAGCAGCCTGTAGGACCACAAACTACCCACCACAAAAGGTTTAGCGCTCCTACATCACAAAGATTGCATGTCCCACTGGCCAGTGACACCAGTGTGCGGGCACTATATTGCCTCTACTGACACTAATGATGGGACAATAATTTCTAACCACTGACACAAGGCCATTTTTTATTCTGGCTGATCCATGGGCATTTAAAAATCCTACTAACCAGTAACCAATGATGTAGGGCATTTATTGCTTCTAATGGGCACTGATGCAGGGGAATTTATTACTCCTGCCCCCACCTATAACTGGCCTTCACAGCATGGAGCACATGCAAGGGCAAACACATGAAAGACAAAAACAGAACATTCCATAGCTTAACTCACCAACCAGTCTGCCAACTGACCAAATTAACCTGTCCAACAGTCTGACGTTAAAAACAGGGGTTTAGTTAGCACGCATTATTACTCCTACCTACTATTGACCCAGAGGCATTTATTATTCCTACTGACCACTGATGCAGGGGCATTTATCACTCCTACTGATCTTTGACCTAGAGAAATTTTTTATTCCTACTGAGCACTGATGCAAGAGTATTTATTATTCCTGCAAATCACTGACTTAGAGGCATTTATTATTCCTACTGGTCACAAATGCAGGGGTATTTATTGCTTCTACTATCCATGAATTAGGAGCATTGATTATTCCCACTAATCACAGATGCAGGAACATTTATTACTCTTACTGACAGCTGTCCGAGGAGCATTTATTATTTCTGCTAACAACTGATATGGGTTTTTTTTCCCCACTGACACAAGAAATTTTTTTATTCCCACAGACCATAGACACTAGGACATTTTTTAGTTCCTCTGACCTCTAATGGTGGGGCATTTTTTACTCCTGCTGGCCACAGCTTTGTCAGCAAATAGGCTGATGAAAAGTGAACTTCCTCCTTTGTTTAAAAAGTTTAAAGACCTCTGCTTTTTCATCTAAGCTATTTAAAATAAATGTACAATAGAATGCTTAGGTAATATACTTAAGAAGTATAATTATGTCCCCATACAATACAAGTGTTCCCCTGCAGTGCCTTAAAACTCTCACCCTCGTTTCTTCTCTAACTTCTGATTCTATGTGCCTTTAAGTGCATGCTCTTTACATACGCAAAAGGTGGACCAGACAGAAGATAAGGTAGCTATATAAGTAGAAATATTGCATGCTGTTTACTAGGGATTGCATACCACATATTTATTGGTATCCAAAAGCAAGAGTACTGATATTTTAAACTGTCTGCAAAGAAGAAAACAATAGCATAATCATATTTATTATCCTGTAGTAAGTAAGTGAAAAATTAAAGCTGTGGCCACTCAAAAATAAAATCTACTGTAAATGTTGGAATGATATACTTTTTTCCTTTTAATGCTGATTGAAGTCATAGGCAGTGGTCTGCCTGCATGTCATCTTAGCTATTTTCAGTGGGGCAAACCCGAGGGTCTTGAGCTGGATACATCATTGAGACTAATACTTTTGCAGGGTTCCTGTTAAAGACTTTGTGATCATTAGACCCCTGAACATCTTGCCCTTGTGTACTTCAGACAACGACTACTCCACTGGAGAATGGAAATTATTCACTGCAGACTTCTGCTTGAGGATGAGGGGGCTCTTTGAACATGAGGACTCAGATGGCTAAGTGGTTAGCATGTCTGCCTTGCAGCACCGCAATCCTTAGTTTGAGCCACAGTCAGGACACTATCTGAATACAGTGCACATGTTCTCCCTGTGCTTCTGTAGGTATACCAATATCCTCCCATGCTCCAAAGACATTTTAGTAGGTTAATTTGCCCTCAATGCCCCAGAAGCAAATAGAGCATTTTAAGTCCATAGGGAGAAAGTGCTATAGAACTGCTATAATCTATTTACTGTTGGAAAAGCATATTTACCAGTGCTTGCATTTTTCTTGTTGAAGCTCTTCACATAGATCATACATCCTGGAGAACAACTTTTAGATCATCAACATGGATAAACATAGTATTACACTTACAATGCACAGGTCAATATTAGCTGGGCATCAGTGGCCGGACATGCTGCAAGATGTTTAATCTGACTTTATTGGTGACCCACCATCAAAGAAGATACCAAAGATTTTCCTTTAAGCTTTACAATCTGTAAAGAGCAATACCCCCCATGAAAGTTCTCCAAAGTCATCTGCTACCACTGCCATTGTTGGAACCTAGGCCTCACATATTTATGTATTCCATCGCTGATCTCTCATCTCAAAAAAAAATATCTCTGTTCTGGCCAAAGTTTTAGAAAGATTTTATGGGTTTGTGGTCTTCTGTTGTTTTAGATATGGGAGTAGAATTTTTCTTTCATTTTAATGAGTTCTGTGGTGGTTATTAGATATCAACCTGTACCTCCACTTTACATTCGTAACCCAAACATCCAGAGTGTGTCAGTCAGGTTTTGCAAAAGTTTTTCGTGAAATCTATAAAATTCCAACCTAGAAATACATAATGAAAAGTTACTTTCTTGTACATTATTTTCTTAGAACAATTATGTCAATGAGCCATCTGGAGATTATTGTATTTTTTTAAAATCAGTCTTGCACCATAGGTGTGCTATGAATGTCCAAAAAACTTCACTGAAGTACACAGGACACAGTATAGAAAACAATGTTCAGTAGCACGAGTCAGAAAAACAATGTTAACATTATTTTTTTATTATTTACTCGGTTTTATTGATTGGGACATCAAAGCTTTGTTCTACATATAATGTAGCAACCTTACAAAAAATGTAACTAAATCTTTTCCTATGTAACCCCCCATTAACTATTATGTTTTGCTTTCTTATTTTACATTTTTAAACCCTTAATATGCATGCAATATGAGGTTAAACAAATTCTGGATACCAAAGCTTTCCATATTTGGGGAAATGAAAGAGTGGCAGTCCTAAAGTTTTGGGTTTCAAAAGATTTGCATGCCCTTACCATCTGTTGGAATGTATGGACACTACAAGAGTAGCTGTGCTGTCTCCAAAGGCAACTGTAAATTCTGTTCTGTGCTTTTGGACAGTTCCGGGCAAAAGAAGATTCCTCATTGTCTTTAGAGGCACTTCAGTTTTTGATGTGCAATAATTCCTCTTGAAATTTTCTGAATTCTGTTTGTTTTTCTGCCATTCATGTGTTTGGGTTACAAATCCACCAAATCCCTTCTGCCCTGACTACAGATTGTTCATGGGCTACACTCCTACATATCAGCTGAATACATTGCTTCAGTCGTCTGGCTACATCCCAACTGTCTCCATTGGAGCAAACTAAAGTCCACATGCTTTTTATGTCTCAGGGGAGTCTCATTCCTTCCAGTTTGACCCTAATAATCTAGAGCACATGTGTCAAACCCAAGGCCTGTGGGCCGAATCCAGGAAATTTCATGTTGCCTTGGCATCTTTGCTGCAGCGACAACACCCCACTTCATCTCCACCCCCACCTTGTCTCAGCAGTCCAGAGAGGAGGACAGAACTCCTCCAACAGATCTTGCATCTCCCTATGCAGCCGTTGCACCCCCTCGCCACTGCCTCCCATAGTTTCAATATTTAGCAGACTCTGGCAGCTGACTCCAACCTTGCTCTGGTCCTGCTCCAGACCCTGTCATTTATGTTTCCCTGCCCCCAGCTTCTTCCCAGCAGCAGCACATGGTGTACTGTGATGTAAGAGGGGGTGGGGGCTCTTGACATCTGATGTAAGGGGGAAGTGAAGTGCTGTGGACATCTAGTCTTACAGATACATCCAGCCCTTTGATAAGCCATAATTCTTACGTGGCCCACAATGAAATTGAGTTTGACACCTCTGATCTAGTGTAATCCCTTTAAGATACACTAGCAACTGCGGAGAAGACATGGTTGCTTAAAGTCTTAATTCCAATTCCTACCCATGATGCAGTTGTAGTGTGGGGGGCCATAATGTAGGTCTCCACAGCTGCGCCTTTTGGAAAAGGGAGGGTTTGGCTAAAGACTCTGGTAGGCTGAAATGTGAAAAGGCTTTCTGCTACACATTTAACCTATAAAAATAATAAAGGTGACCTTTTAATATTATTGCTGCAATTTTGAGTGTAGGCTTCTTCTTTTAACTTTCTTCTAATCTGGAGGATTGATGTCATTGTTGAACTGATTATTTGATGAATTTGGGTTAATGGCCCCTATTTTATATTACACTAAAGGAATTCAACCCCAATACAGACATTTATTGGGACCCATGGGGCCATGGAGCTGCTCAAAGGCCAGAAATATTCATAATATATTCCTCCTTGCCCTACATTATTCTCAGCTTTACACCCAAACTTTTGCAATCATACCTACATCTTTTCTCTTTTTTTCTTTTTTTTGCTACTTCAGCTTTTACAATGAGAGGGTTTAAATCACCATATTTAGGTCATTTCTTCCCATTATAACATCACATCATGGTAGCAGGTATAGTATTCTTGTTTTCTTTTAAAAAAAAAAAAAACTTTTATTTTGACATTCCAATATTATATGGGCGAACCCCAGCTATTCCTTAACCCAAATAGTATCTTAATACCCCTATCCCTCCTTCCCCCCACCCCCCGAGTTCACCCCCCCGATTCTCCCCTCCCACCCTGGTCCCTCAGAAATACCTTCTCTAATATGTGCATCCTCATATAAACTTCTCCGCATACATCCATGTTTTTTTAAAGGCTAACCATTTCGCCCATTTTGTTCCCCCCCGGACTTCCTCTGTCTCTGCCGAAAGATCTTCAACGTCGCCGGCCTCTAAGATATAGATTCCATTGACCCTGATTAACCATTCACGAATGTTTGGGCCTTCTTTCTCTTGCCATTTTTTTGGTATTGAGCTTTTGGCCGCATTTAAGAGAATGGGCGTCAAAGAGGCGTTGTACTTGCCCATCCGACCCTCCGTCCCATGAAACAAGCATACCCAAGGATCTTCCCTGATCTCAGTCCCCGTTATCTCTTGTATTGTCTTGAGTACTTCTTGCCAGAACCTTTTAATTATTGGACACTCCCACCAGAGGTGGGCCATTGATCCCCTGGCGGAACATCCCCTCCAGCAATTACCGGAGGATTCTCCTTGCATCTTGTTTACCCTGTCTGGCGTCATGTACCATCTGGCTAGGCATTTAAAATTTGATTCTATTGTTCTCACATCTACTGCCGACTTATGTGTTGCGTTAAAGATATTCTGCCATGTTACATCACTTGGTAACATACCTAGCTCAGACTCCCATTTATTGCAATATAACGGCTTTACGCCTACCCCCTCTTCCCGCACTATTTTATATAGTTCTTTTGTTTTCTTTGTGATTTTGTTTTTCAGAAACAATTTCTCCATGGGTCTAAGATTCTCCTTATCTCTAATTGGACCTGGTAAACTTTTAATAAAAGATGCCAACTGATTATACCTTCATATATCTATGTTCATTAGGTCCTTGAGCAGTGACAACTCCTGAAAAGAAACAATTTTGCCGTTTCTTGTAATATCCAATAATTGTGTTTCGTGCTTCCTTATCCAATTCCCTCCCACTTCTCTTAACCCTGGTGGAAAAAACTTGTTTTCCTTTAAATATATAAGTGGTGAGTTAAATTCCCATGTCTTTTGTCTGTGTAATTGATCCCAAATCCTTAAAGTGTGGCGTGTTATTATGTGTGTATTTGGACTTAATTCCCTAAAGTGTGGTGGATTCCAAATTAATTGGTGTATATTTGCCATGCTCAAATCTCTTTCTAATTTCACCCATCTATTCCCTATTAATTCTTTACCCCATTCCAACATTCGTGAAAGTACTATTGCTCTATAGTAATTTTTAAAGTCTGGGAGGGCCAGACCACCCTGTGTTTTGTCCCTGCTCAAGACCCCAATGGCGATCCGTGGCTTCTTGTTTTTCCAAACGAATTTGGAAATAATGTTGTTCAGGGCACTGAAAAAAGACTGTGCTAACGGAATTGGCAGTAACTGCATTTTATATAGAATCTTCGGAGCTAGAGTCATTTTAACAATATTGACTCGACCAAGCCAAGAAATCGGGGAATACATGCTTTTCTTTGTTTCCTGCCTAATCTCCTCAAGGAGGGGTATAAAATTTAACTGGTATAATTTCTTAAAGGATTTTGTTAGTACTATTCCTAAGTAATCTATTTTTTTACGCCATGGAAATTGAAAATATTCTTTAAGTTTGGTTATACCTACATCTATTACACTCTTTATTATACTCTATTACTTATGAGTAGGTGTCCCCTTTAAAGTCCCCTAAGAGGATCAAATTTCCATTTCTACATTATTTTCAGCTTTAAGTATCCGAGGTTGTGGTCTGAACTCTGCTTGGTCTAATACCCTAATGAAATGAAAAACAAGATCTTTTGAGGGCTGGCCTATTCACAAATAAGTGCCTAAAAACTCAGTCCTACTGGGAAAAATATATAATAATAAACGTAAAGACTGGGCAACTTAAGTCAACTCAGGCTTGTGTAGTGGTATCATAATTGGCCATACCATACATGCATATCGCTAAATCTGAAATATGCAAATATTCATCTAATCTGCATATTAATTGGCCTATATATGACCACTAATAAAGCCATATTAAACACAAAAAGCAAACATTTATTAAATCGTAGCTTACCAATTCTTAGATGTGATGGCTGCATTCGTTTTCTTTTTTAGGCTCTTTCCTTTTTTACCTGCTGATCCAGCCAGTAAGTCTGTTG
This sequence comes from Lithobates clamitans, assembly GCA_037952925.1. Lineage (NCBI taxonomy): Eukaryota > Metazoa > Chordata > Amphibia > Anura > Ranidae > Lithobates > Lithobates clamitans. The sequence goes on along the minus strand of JBBGZY010001049.1, from coordinate 958,930 downwards.
TTTTTTTCAACAAAACAAGCTGTCTTGCAGATGTAACAGAGTGCTGTGACGTAAACTTTTTAAAGCATTATTCAATTCAAAAGCAAAAAAATTTAATATATTACAGCATGACCGGTTCATTACATGTAGTGTCCTTATTAGTTTTCTTTTCTGGGCTGTTTTCACCTGGTGATATGGCCAGTAACACACCTCCTTTATTATACAGACACTCAGAAGGAATGAGCACAGGAGGGAGACTGGGATAGCAGCATTGTCACTGTTGGGGGGGGGGGGGGGTGAGTGTTAGAAGCACTAGCAGACTTTAAATTTTTTTTTTAAGTCAGCAGCTACAAATACTGCAGCTGCTGACTTTTAAAATAAGGACACTTACCTGTCACAGGGTCCAGCGATGTCGGTACCCGAGGCCGAACCATCCCTCGGTCCTCGGATGCTGCCGCCGCCATCTTTGGTGTGGGAATCAGGAAATGAAGCCTTGTGGCTTCACTTCCCGGTTCCCTACTGCGCATGCGTGAGTCGCGCAGCGCAATCCAAATGGTCTGTGCTGTCTCTGGGACCCATGTGTGTCCCAGCAGACAGCGCGGCGGGATAGGAAGAGGCATAGACTCCCGTGGGAGTCTATGCCCGGAAGTGGGTGCAAATACCTGTCTTAGACAGGTATCTGCACCCCCCTCCCCCCTGAAAGGTGCCAAATGTGACACCGGAGGGGGGGAGGGTTCCGAAAAGCGGAGGTTCAATTTTTGTGTGGAACTCCGCTTTAAGTACAGTAACAAATTGAAGCTCCACCTAATACTTTGTAATCTGTCACAGGAAACAGCTTGTTTCCCTTTAGGGATAAGGCTGCATTCACATTTTGGCATTCTGATTCGTGGGCAGATTTGGCACGTTTCTGTCCGCAATTTCAAAGCGCCGAGGTGTGAATGATAAATCGCAGAAAGCACATTTGAGATGCCATTCATTTTAATGGCACCTAAAATCTCAGTGCTCTCAGTGCTCTGCCACGATTTTCACGCAATAAATCGCGCTGCAATCGTGGTAACCTTCATCGCGTGAAGCATGTCGCCCAACAGTAGCTTCTTAACTCTTTTTTGGGAGACAAGCTTCATACGATGCGGGTCGCTTGACAACTGTGGCAGAACCACACCTAGATATTAGGTGCCATTCAAATTAATGGTATCTCAATTTGTCATTCACACCTCAGCGCTTTGAAATCGCGGGCAGAATCGCAGCAAATCTTGTGATTTGCTTGAGATGTTGAGATGTGAATGCAGCCTCAAGGTTTTATTTAAACAAATAAAAGCTGATCATTTTAAGCACTTTTGCCAGTGTTAAATTGTCCCTCCCATCCATGTGATTGCAAGAGAGCTTTTCTATTGAAAAATAACAGACTTACAGGCTGGATCACGAGATGAAAATAGAAAAAAGAAGCCTAAAAAAGGAAACTAATACAGCCATCACATCTAAGAATTGGTAAGCTCCAAAATAATAAATGTTTACTTTTGGGATTAATACTACTATAACACTGACAGGGTGCTTATAATTATCAGCTTTTATTGATTAATGTAAACCTATATCTAAAAATTAATAAAATTGTTGCTGTGATTGCTTAAAAAGTTCTAGCTGGAGTTTGGCTTAAATTTGTTAGTCAGGCCCGTCTAAATCTGCTATTCTAAAGCCCCGTACACACCAGTAGTTTTTTTTCGTTCAACACAGTAGGGCTGAATGAAAAAAAACTGACAGCTCAGGAGGAGCCACTGTACTAACTATCTGACGTTAGTGCAGCCTTCTCCCTTGCTGTTCTATTGTGTTCTGACAGGGGGGACGCCCGGTCAGTGCTTTCAGATCTGTAGGACCAACTCCAGTACACACGGGTCAAATGTTGGCAGGTTTCTACTGAACCGGCCAATGTGGCCCAACATTCAGGCCCATGTGTACTAGGCTTAACACTACCCTCGCCCCAGATTGACAATACTACTGTCCAAAGGTGTCTTGGTTACTCCTCCATTCAGAGTGTAGGCACCCTAATCAGGGCTGCTGTTAGAAACCACGGGGCCCCATACAGACAACCTGACACAGGACCCCATACAGACAACCTGACACAGGGCCCCATACAGACAACCTGACACAGGGCCCCATACAGACAACCTGACACAGGGCCCCATACAGACAACCTGACACGGGGCCCCATACAGACAACCTGACACGGGGCCCCATACAGACAACCTGACATGGGGCCCCATACAGACAACCTGACATGGGGCCCCATACAGACAACCTGACACGGGGCCCCATACAAACAACCTGACACGGGGCCCCATACAGACAACCTGACACGGGGCCCCATACAGCCAATGCTTCAGTTATAAATGAACACAATGAATGATCGGTACAGATCACTCATTGTGTTCATTCAGGAAAGGAAGGGGCTGGTAAATATGACATATTTACCTAACCCTTCCCCCCTCTCAATATTGAAGGATCCTATTGTGTGCTTTCAGCTGCCAGTGGGAAGAAGAGGAGGGAAGCCAGTAGCACAGTAGGGGAGGGGGCCTGGGAAGCAGGGGGAAACGTATGGTGCATAGGGACGGTGATCAGAGTTGAAGGGGGGAGGGGGCAATTACTAGAACCAATCCTTTGTATGGTTCTCTCTGCAGCAGCTGAGCTAACAAGAGGGAGAGAAGAAGATGCCAGCTTGCAGCTGCTTCAGAGAGAGTCATACAGGGGATTGGTCCCAGTAATTATCCCCATGCCCTACCGATCACCCTGCTGCCTGGGCCCCCCCGCTGGCCTGGGCCCCGTACAGGAGGACTGGTGGTACCCCCTTATCTACGGCCCTGACCCTAATACAGGAGGTGTGTTATTGGCCAGATCAGAGGGAAAACAGAGGGAGAAAAGCTTTAAAAAAAAACAAAAAACTAATGCAGCCACCACATGTATTGATTGGCAACTGCAATGTATTACATTTTTGGTCTTGAACACATTGCTATTGCTCAATGTCCCTGAATGCCATCAGCTTTGCTGCACTAAAACAATGACAGCCTACAGTGTACCCATTGTCACTATCATCATCATTGACATTGTGTCTTCTTTCTGTGGCACGCCACTACTGAATAGGTGAAAGTATTTCAGAGTATACCTGAGAGGGAGCATGGAAGTGTGTATACCTCCCAACTTTTTGAGATGAAAATGAGGGACGCTTATTAGCAAAAGTATGTAGTCATAGGACGCCCCCCCTGCCACGCCCCCTTAAAGGAGAATTATACCAAAAAAAAAAAAAGATTAGTTAAACCCACAAGTGCTTTTTTTTTTTTTTTTACCTCTATCATTCCTTTATATTGGCTTTTGAAATTTAAAATTGACAGTGATAGTTGGGAGCTATGAGTACATTGTATTTAACACAAGTGCTGGGTAAAATTTCAGAGTGTACCTGAGATGGAGCATGGAAGAAGTACGTTGACTTTAACACAAGTGCTGGGTGAAGAAGGCCGCAGAAAGCCTAGATTAATCTGAATCAATATTTTTGGCTGAAGGGTGTCATTTTTAAATAACAGTCTTAGCACAGATTGTCTGGGGATGTTTAAGGATAGTCTGAGGCCAAGTTACATCCAAAGCGCCACGACATGTCTTCTAGAAGTATCTGGAGTATCGGCACATAAGGTACCTGCAGTGGGTGTGAATGTGTAATTGTATGGCTTGTTTCCCTGTCCAGGGGTCTGTGTTGGGACATACTCAGCCTCAGTTTACTATATAGCATGTCATTTTTTTTTTTTGGAGCTGCGGTTCTCAGCTAATATTGTCTGTAATCTGCCCCCACCTCCTCGTCCGGGCAGCATTATTTATTAATGACATGCTCACAGCTAATGTTTGGTCTGAATTATTTAAATGCATCTTCATTTATCAATACACATAAAATGTTAAACAAAGAACACTGATTGTAGGCATTATTTAGCTATAAGATTTTATGAGGCTTTTCCGACACGCTGTTCCTATTCTGATTTATTAACCCAATATATTTTGTAATTATTTTACTTTACCTCTTTTTTTCTCCACTGCAGTGAGAAAACTATAAATAATAGGTAGAGATTTTCCTATGCACAAGCTCTTTGCCTCTGAAGTGGGAGAGGAGCAAGTGGCGGCCCCGTATATCTCGTACAGTTACAACCGGATAAATCATTACAGATCTGTGTTCATTTTTACGCTTATGTTAATATTGTCTCTTTGAAAGCATTAAACATGCATTGATTTTTTTTCTTTGCGTGTGTTTGTTGCAAAGGAGAAATTTCATTTTACTACCTTTGGGTCAGATTATCAAAGAGAATATTGACCTACTTCTTTGCCAAAACAAAAACGAAAAAAAAAAAAAGCTGTAAAAATAAACAAATTTTTTAGTATTGCCCTTCTGTTTTCTAGATATCAGATTATATTCAGAGCTGGGATGTCTATGCTTTTACTTTAGCTGGACTAATTTGTTGTAGTGCTAATAGCTTCAGCGCAGAGTGGGAAGTATGCTACAGGCTAGGTTAAGGCAGTGATAGGGATTAGTTATTGGGTTGTAGGTTTAAGTTTTAGGGTTGCATTGCATCTGTGCCTAGATTATAGTGCGATGGGCCAATCAATATGTAATCTATGACTCTGATGAATTGTAGGTTACACGGGGCTTTCCTTTCATACATAGTGGGTAAATGTATTGACGGGAGGGAAAAACTGGGAAACAATACTGCGTGTTTTAAAAGAAAGTATGGAAAAGGAAAAGTTGGAACAGAAAAGGTGTGCATAATAGCAGCCAATTCATTTCCATTTACTGTCCAAAAGCTAACACCTGGCTGGTTGTTCTATGTTGTTTTTTGGTATGCTTTATTAAAGGTCCTTATTTTGAGTTTGGTGTTGTTAAATCTGGTTAGGGAGTCTCCAAACAAGACATTCAGATGAGATAGTAGATCCAGATCTTAAGAAAATTGTAAGTAGGTGCTTTATTCAGATGGCGCGTACACACGGTCAGAATTTCTGACAACAAATGTTCGATGTGAGCTTGTTGTCAGAAATTCCGCAAAATTCCACGCATGCTCGGAATCAAGCAGAAGAGCCGCACTGGCTATTGAACTTGATTATTCTCGGCTCGTCATATATGTTTTGTACGTCACTGCGTTCTTGGCGATCGGAATTTCCAACAACATTTGTGCGACTGTGTGTATGCAAGACAAGTTTGAGCTAACATCCGTCGGAAATAAATCCAGGATTTTGTTGTCGGAATGTCCGATCGTCTGTACGCGGCAATTCACTGCAGTGGAGAGACACAACACACACCGATATTCAGCTCTACCAAGGCAAAATGAAGAAGGAAGCATCTCTGACTTAAAAACATCAAGTTTAACAATATATACTTTATGAATATGCATAAGCACTAGGCGTGTTATAGTTGTGATCATATAGTTTAGTCCAATCAGCATTCGTATCTTCTTAGTGGCAAGGGGACAGTTAAACGGGTGGTTACATCATGTGATTGGCAAAAAAAGAGATTTCAGCAGTATCTGGTCAGTTCAGACTGGTTTTGGTACGAAAGCCTATTTTGAGCAGCTCTCTGGGTTCTTATCAGTAGTCTGTATTGTCACATATCCAGTAGTTTTGATTTCCCAGGAACTGAAACAAAGAAAAAGGAGAACATCTAGGGAAAGTAAACGAAGGTGCTTTACCAATGATCAAAGTTATTGTCTATATTGCATCTACCTAAGGGTGTCCCTAACCCTCTCTCTCACAGCTCTTGTTCAAGAGACAATAAATCTCTTTGCATTCAAAAAGTGTCTGGCACCCACCTGTTCATCTTGCATTACACCCACCATGCCTTGTAACCCATTCTACATTGAAGGATGTCAGCTCTCTTTAGGTCACCATTAGGCCTAAAGAGTCCCAGGACTTAGCTACACTATCTACTTCTTGTTTCTGGTCATGTGATGAAGCACAACATGACAGAGTTGCAAGGGAAGTCTTGGATAGACTTCCTTAATGTGTTTTGCAGCGCCTCAAGTGGAAGTCTGAGGATGGTGTGGAGGAGGCAAATAGAAAGAGGACTGAGGTCTCAGGGTTTTAAAAGGGTAAGCTGATCTGAAGGCTCAAGGGGTGAAAGGAAGGGCTCATCTGTGGTCAAAAGGGGTTAAAGAGGGCACTGATCTGAGGTCTGAAGGGATAAGGGGGTCTGATCAATGAAGGAGTTAAAGAGGGTAGAGGTGATCTATGTCATTTCCCCAAGGCCCCTGATATTCAGCATGTCAGCGCACCCTCACAGTTGCTTCCTCCTCTGCAGCCACCTTGAAGTCTGAGGTGTTGGCAATTGTGGTAATCTGTGACATCACCCTCTTCTATATGTTACAATGCTTGGGTCTAGCAACTGACTTTTTCTTTTGAGGTTTGTCACAGGAGAGGTCAGAAGGTCCCCCATACATGTTAGTACCGGGGTAGCACGCCACCAGCTGTGGAGGAGCAGTGAAACAGCACTGGCAAGGTATCTGTTACTGGGCCGGGGCACTTTGCAGAGTTGCTATCCATTTTCCCCCCTATCGGCAAGGTGTCAGTGGCTCTTTAAATTAGTTATAGTTAAAGGATAAGTGTACTTTAAAACAAATGACGCAGTTCTTTTTTTCCTCTAGGTCCCGTGGCTAAATAAGACCCCCCTCCACTTCCACACTGATGTACTTACCTCAATATCATCACCATGTCCTCTTCATTTCTTCATCAACTGCCATGGTAGTTAGTGTGTTGTACAGTAGTGCGTGTTTTTTCTTTTTGGGGAGTCCCAACAAAAACCTTACTATGGGACCCCAATGCCTTGGGCATTGAAGTACAGATATAAATTATTGATACGGACAGTTAATATTTCCCAAAGTGACAGCCCTTCCGGGATATATTCTCTGTAGCTACCATGCTAAGGATTTACTTTTCAGAATAATATGTATTTTCTTGCTGCATCCCTTGGAATGCCCATACAATGCACAATGGACAGATACAAAACAAAGTAACTTTAAAGTAGTTTTCTGTGTTGTCCATAATTTTACTAAAAAAGACACAATGGTACAAAAAACCTAGGTGTGCAGTTCTTGAACACTGTGTAGTTGACTAGAGTTTAGAAAAACAGGTACAAGTATCATATAGGCAATATATTTACATTTCACCTATAGATTTAATGTGAACCCAACTGAAATAATAAACATACCGGCTCATTTGGAACCCAGCACTTTATGAGTTATCATTTCATCCAGCTCTCTGGCAGCAGAGGGTTCAAGAGAAAGCCTTACCAGCTGCCAGGCCCCCTAGCTAGAGATAGCTGTTGCGGCCGAGCAAAACTGCGCTAAAGGGCCAGGAACGAGTGTTCCGCATGATGGGAGAGTCATTAGGCAATGAGCCATATTACAGAATACTGTTATCAGGAGTAAAACAGACGCGCTGGGTGTTATGAAGCACAGCCAAGTGTGAGCCTTGCCCCCAGGGCTCTATTACACTAAGATAACCATACACCCTGCAGTGGCCTTATTGCCATCATAAAACATCTTTATTACAGAGGAGATACCCACAACCCCTCTTCCTGCCAGAGGGGCATCAACAGGTGAGTTAGGCAAGGTCAGTTTAACCCTTTCCAAAATTGAATAGGATGGCTTAATATTTTGAAATGTGCATGTCTACGTTATTACTGTACTTAGTAAAGTCACACTTACAGAGTTCTATTTTTTTTAACATTTACCTTTTTACAAGTGTTTTTATGAATGATCTGAGTGTATTTCTACACAGTAGTCTTTTATAATTTGTGAAGCAGGCTTAAAATTACACTATATTGTCAAAAGTATTGGGACATCACCCTTTAACCGCACATGAATTTTAATGGCATCCCAGTCTTAGCCTGTAGGGTTCAAAATTGAGATGGCCCATCTTTTGCAGCTATAACAGCTTCAACTCTTCTGGGAAGGCTGTCCACAAGGTTTAGAAGTGTGTCTATGGAAATGTTTGACCATTCCTCCAGAAGCGGCGAATTTGTGAGGTCAGGCACTGATGTTGGACGAGAAGGCCTGGCTTGCAGTCTCTACTCTAATTCATCCCAAAGGTGTTCTATCGGGTTGCGGTCATGACTGTGCAGGTCAATCAAGTTTCTCCACCCCAAACTTACTATATGTCTTTATGGACTTTGTTTGTGCACTGGTGCGCAGTCATGTTGGAACAGGAAGGGGCCATCCCCAAACTGTTTCCACAAAGTTGGGAGCATGAAATTGTCAAAAATGTTTTGGTATGCTGATGCCTTAAGAGTTCACTGGAGTTAAGAGGCCAAGCCCAACCCCTGAAAAACAACCCACACCATAATCTCCCCTCCACCAAATGATTTGGACCAGTGCACAAAACAAGGTCCATAAAAACATGGATGAGCGGGTTTGGGGTGAAGAAACTTGACTGGCCTGCACAGAGTCCTGACCTCACAAAGTTCATGAGTGTGTAAAGGCAAGTGTCCCAATACTTTTGGTAGTATATTCTATAATGTTCTTTCATATGTTTATAACTTGCTCCTAAATAAAAGAAAACCTTCTAAAGGGTGTAGAAAATGTATGATGTACGATCATCATAAAATGATTTACTGTATATTGAGAAAAACTAAGAAAAACCCCAGCCACACATACCAAGATAAAAAGTAGGAGTCATTATAAGATAAAACAGCAAAACAAGTTTTTGCTGCAATGTTCACCTTCAGTCCAGAGATTTTCCCCCCACAATATTTTTTTTTCTGCTACTAAATGTCATCAGTCTGATGGCCAGCATTGTTTAACCCACTTCCTCTGAGCCCAGGTTGTCATGGACCCATGCCAGCCTGTGACTCGACAGTGAGAGGAGAAGCAGCACAGTGTTGTTAGCATTAGCATGCTCCGTGTTTGCACATGAACTGATTACAACTGATAACTGCACATGAATATTTAAGGTAATTATTCATTTACAAAAATATCTTCAGACTATTTGTTATTAAAGGGGGGGTCCACCTATCTATTGTTTTTTTTTTTTGGAGTTCATTCACAAACTTTTCTTCTCATGATTATCTACTCACATGTTCTGTGTAATAAGTCCGCTTGTGTCTGATTTCGTTGTAAAGAATAACTTATAAAATTCACTGAAGGCGGTTTCCATCTTCATTGTGGGCATTTGAAGCCCACAAGCATGTATTTCCTGGATGTGGTGAATGCTGTGCTCCCAGTATTCACCGAGATGTTGTGATGACGCTGTTGCACAATGCATGCTGGGAAGCCTGAGACTAGCTCCCAGGGGACTGTGGGAGGTCTGGGAGAGGCTAGAAACACGCCTACTCCCATGGGAGGAAAACCAGGAAGTGCTAAGAAGATTAGAAAAAAAAAGGTAATTACGGCAATTTAAATTTTTTTACACAGCATGTCAGCATCTAGGCAAGGAAGAGAATGCATAGAGATAATGTTCAAAATTTGGGTGGAACCCCGCTTTAAGGTACGATACCTTTTATTAAAGCACATATAGGGTCTTTAACTGTTTACAGATCACTTACGGCACCCAGCAAAATGTTAAAAGTGGAAAGGACCAAAATGATGCCATGAAGACTAATGAATAGGAAGAAATATAAGGTAATCATATATAACAGATCATAAAAAAATGCAGTGCAACTATATTACAGGTAAGACATATTATAAGTGTGACTTAACTTTATCAAACAGAGCAATAAGTAAAGTTCTTATCTTCAGCAGTTAGCAAGTCACCATCTTTTACTGATCTAAACATTGATTGTTTTGACATGTGTCATTGCACAGTTCATTTTGTTATTGCCTATCGCCCAACAATAGTAGGGAGCAATTCAGGCAAATAAGTGAGGGAGTTAACTGCTAATGTTATGCAGCAAACATCACAACTGTGCTAAAGTCAATGCCCATTCAGTTTACATCTACTGCAATACATCACAGAGGCTCTCACACTTTGGGTGGGTCTGATTCAAACGTTCAAAAGTCAAGTTTGTTTCTGATTGGTGGCTATGAGAAACATAGTACTGACATTTAGATGCATTGGGCTTTGTGTACGTGACATTAAAGTGGCATTAAACCCAAAACCAGATGTAGTGCCCTCCTCTAGTTAGGCTGCTAGGCTAAATTCGTTGTTGTCTTCACTGTAATGAGTGGAGCAGAGATGTACTGTTTCGGTCTGGTCAGGGTTTCCTAAGCTGGGTGTTTGATTTGTTCCACCTGCTTCTGGAAGAATCTTTCAGACTATAGGGCAGGGGCAGTCAAATGACCAGTATGAATATTTATCATGCCCCCAGCCAATCTCTGGAAGGAGGCGTCCAGAAGGTGGCTGCTGCCCTTGGGAGATAGTGAGACAAACAAATTGCAGTCTGGTCCACAGCAGGTTCTGAGCTGAGGGCCTGGACAAAAATTACTGATGGATTTTTGCTAGAGGGCACTGCCCTGAAAACTTGGTCTGAAGAAGGATCTTTTGTCTCCCTCACTGAGGAACTACCTGCGGAAGCTGGGTGGCATACAACTTCTGGGACATTGTGAGTAAGACCTGTGTTTGGGACTTTCAAATGTGCCTGCAGCTATAATGAGTTGTGCTGGAATTTTATCCTTCGATTGATCATTTTGGAGCATCCTGAACCCCTGTTTCAAATTCTAAAAAGACGTCCCCTAGACTGAGCCTGTATTGTCTGTGTGCATGGAACTGTGCTTGTGACTGGCAGCTGCTGTACTAGCAAGGAAGACCCGGGCACATTCTCAACAGCCCCTCTGGGGGTGAGCGCTATACAAAAATGTAATATATTGCAGCTTACCAATCATTAGCTAGGTAAATTGGAAAAGAGGAAACCAAAAATTCAAGAGCACCACGTCCCAATAATAAAGTTTAAGAAGAAAATAAGGGCTTTGAGGCCATATATTGGCCCCAGGGACTTTTTAAACGGTGCTAGAGTCAATGAAATCAAAAGTATAAGATAAAACACATCTTTTATTAGGTACTAATTAAAAGAAACAGACATTTCGTCACATAGTGACATTGAGCAATAAATGTACAAAGCAGATACAAAAAGTATTGACATAGATGCAGAGATTAATACCACTCTCTCAACATGTTTCGCTTTCCTAAGCTTCTTCAGGAGATGTGTTGTGGTATTATAATCAGCTATAAAAATAGAAATATATATATTACATGCCTGCTAATGAATTACAATTTCATAAATTTATATTAGTTTGATCATAACAAAAAATCAATGAAAAAATATATGAAAAGGGCATATTTTAACAAAATTGGTATACGTACAACTGAGTATATAAAAAAAAAAAAAAAAAAAAAAAAAATATAATAATTAATACTAGAGACTGCTATACGATCTTACCCGCAGAGAAAGAAAAAACTATATACTGAGAGAAGAATTTGTGCTTTATTGGCGTTTTGCTCTTCAGTCTGAAAATCACTGGGAAGGCATGCAGAGAGGCACAAAAATTAAATTAAGAGAAGTTGATGAATGGATGAGATTCTCTACAAAGAGAAGCAAATCAAATACAGGACTATTAATATTATTAATTCAAGAACTCTATACTAGATTTAACTGATGTAGATACTGAATATATGAATGAATGAAAAAATCATCCAAAAATAAACATATATTGATATACCTTTAGTAGAATCAATTCCTAAGTAAAAATTAACATCCGAGGGATGATAAACAGCCAGATTGCTAGATCGGTGGTACTTATAGTGCAGCAGGACGGCAGTAGAATGGGCAGCACACAGGACCAGACCGCTGACCAATCACTAGTCAGCAACTAGACCTGGAAGTTCATCTGCAGTCTGCCACCGAAGTAATCTAAAGATATATAAATAAAACAAAAGCTAAGCTTGAATTTCTGAGTATCAATAACATCAAGGAAAAACTTCTGATAGAGAATCAAGGGAAATCAAGGCAACTTACTGTTGATGGATAATATTGGTCTTAGCAACGCTCACATAAAAAAAAAAAAAAAGCCTCCGTCTGCCCAGCACATCACCAGAACGAAAATGACAGAGATTGGCAGGGGATTCCCCGCTTTTAAACCCCTCCAGCGTGACGGCGTCTGACTCACCGTCACGCTGCGGACCGAAAGAAGACAACTGCGCATGCGCCCGTGTCCCGGCTTGATAATGAATGACGTCAGCCGCATCTGAACGGCGCGACTGAATCGCGGCCATTTTTGAAAATACAGTGCCAGAAATAGTAAAATACGGAAGCCGCTGAGGCTACGTATTAATCCTATGGATGAGTGCATTGGCGGCATCATGTAGATGAGTCTAATCAGCGGTCATCTTTAGGGGATCAGATATTCAAAAGTGGGCGTCACCTGAGCCAAAGGACCGAGGGCAGATTCAAAAGAGAACAAAGAAGGGGGAAGGGGGACAGCAGCACTAGTTGTCAATTAAAGGGCAACCCAGCTAAAGGGACATTGATTAGGACCTACCATGCTGGGTGCCCCGGGTGTCCGTACATGCCCAAAAACAACCAATGACAGGCAGACTGAAGAGCGTTTAAGAAACCAGTTCTATCGCATACACAAACATTAGACATATAAAATAAAAATACAAAAACATATTAAATGATGGTATCATAGATGTTGACATAAAGATACAAAAGCAATTATATCAGATATAGCAGATCAGATGAAAAAAAAAAAAAAAAAAAAAAAAAAAAAAAAAACCCAATTAAAGAAAAGGTTTAAAACTCAAAACATCATTTAGGCCAGGGTATTGCAAAGCATTCAAAGTAAAAATCCACTTAGTCTCGCGTTGTAATAGGGTCTTGTCATAATCACCCCCTCTTTCATTAGGGGGGGCGTATTCAAGGGCATAGAAGTGCATTTTACTATCGTCGAACTGATGGCATAAACCCATATGTCGGCTTATAGGGGTTTCCATCTTTTTCTTATTCACTAGAGTGACATGATCTCTAATTCGGTGGAAAAAGGGACGTTTGGTTTTCCCTATGTAGAATGCATTGCATTCACATAACATTAAGTAGACAACGCCAATGGATTGGCATGTGACAATGAAATTGGGGTTGTATAATTGTCCATTTGGGAGAATGATATTCCGGGATGCATAAATGTACCTGCAGAAGTCACATTTGTGGCAGGGTTTGGTACCTTTGTTTTTGATAGTGGTTACAGGCAAAGAGGTATGGTGGCTATGGACAATGTGATCTCTGAGTGACCGAGATCGTCGATAAGTGATCTCTGGGTGATCTTTTAGATGTTTAGACACTTTAGGGTCACCCATCAACAAGTACCAGTGCTTTTGTAGCAGCTCACGTACCTGCTGATGTTGCCCAGAAAAGGTAGTAATGACTCTTAGGCCTGGGTCTAACTTTGGTTTGGAACATCCATGAATTAATTGGCTGCGGTTGCTTTTTTTGGCCCTAACATAGGCTCGTTTAAGGCATTTATTGCTATAGCCACGTGCCCTAAGGCGTTCTCTCAGTGCCCTGGCCTCGGATTCAAAAAAGACATTGTCGCTACAATTTCTCCTCAGTCTTAAATATTGTCCATAGGGGACATTGTTAATGAGTGGTAGGGGATGTGAACTGGTAGCGTGCAGGAGTGAATTTCCAATCATTAGTTTTGGTGGCTGCATTTGTTTTCTTTTTTAGGCTTTTCTCCTCTGATTTTACCTTTTTGATCTGACCAGTAACACTTGTGCTGTATTAGAGTGCCTACACTGTGGATGAAGGAGCAAAATGGCACCTTTGGACAACAGCATTGTTAATCTGGGGGAAAGGGAGTATTAGTTGTATTAGCAGATACACATTTAATCAAACAATTCTTACGCCATTACATGTTCTTTTTGGAATACAGTACAAAAATAAATAAAAGCTGAGCATTGTAAACACCCCTGTCAGTGATAAATGGTTTGTCTAAATCTCCTAACTGCTACATTTGCAGGGCAGCTTGTTTATTTTAAAACAACAGACTCCTGGCTAGATCACAGTTGAAAATAAAGGAAAGAAAATCTGAAATAGAGAACGAATGCAGCCACCACATCTAAGAATTGGTAAGCTACAGTAAAATAAATGTTTGATTTTGGGTTTAATCCTGCTTTAAGGAGACTGCATGACAAACAAAATAGATTCCCAGATCACCAGATTATCAGACAGCAATACCTGAATAAGAAACAGTAGTCCATATTCCTTAATTCCCTATGCATTTCAAAAAATATTTTTCGATTTCGACTGCAGTGTACCTTTAAATAAGCCCAAATATTCTGAATTTACTACCAAAAAAGTAAATAGAAATGTATAATGGTTTTGTATTTATTTGCTTTATTTAATATGGCCTTAAAGAGACCCTGTCAGCAGGTCAGTCTGTAAAATTCTCCCTTGTGTATACATCCAAAAGCCTTCATTTTGTTTGTGAAGTCAAAAGCTTTGAGCTGTTTCTCAAGTAACCCTTCAGAGTATTCTCATTCACTACTCCTCCAGCTGCTAAATAAAATTTTACGTAGCTCTGCAGGAGGTGCTAGAAGATTTGGGTCCTCCTTTGGTCACTGAGCCCTGGGCAGAGCACCACCCCTGCTGACACCTCCACAATACCTTGGCCAGGTTGTCTCCTGGCTGTTACAAAGAATATTATGCACACAATTGTAAAATGAATGATTAAGTTGTATTAAGATCAAAGAATAAAAGAATAGTATGGCAGGCAAAGAATACAGTCATCTGAAACAATAGATAAATGAGGTAACAAAGCAGCAAAGGAATAATGCAACACAATACAGTACCCCTTTAAGACACGCTCACCCGTCCTGCAGGACTGAAGATGTAAATGATAGCTCTGGGACTGCGAGATTTTCCCCAAGTGAGCGAAAAGGAGTAACAAAAACACAAGACTAACTCACTTGGAGACACTTAATTGGAAGAGACTAAGTTTAGACTTCAGGAAGGTTGTCAAAGCTACTACCCACCACTAAAGTATATGTTGGATTCATCTGCCAGCTAGTTGGGGCCTGTAAGATGGTGCACAATGAGGCATGTGGTCTCTTCAAGAAGTAAACTGAACAATATCTAAAGATGGTAAAGTAGTCAGCAGAGTTTCCCTTTAATAGATGAGATTGGTGCGGAAAATCACTTTAAGAATATTGAATGGTTACTTTAGTAGGAGGGGGGGGGGGAGAGAATTGTCAGATGTATGTTCCTTTAGATGAAGCAGTTGAACTTGAGCGGCTAATTCCTTCCCTGGATGGCTTAAACTTGATTTAGGGTAGGTGCAAAGTTCTGCCTAGCAGGGAGTGATAGGGTTAACTCAGGTAACCAGCAGGCAGTACTTGTAGGAACAGATAAGAATGGCAGACTGCAGCAACAGATGGAATCTGGCACATGTGCTGATTGCAGAGGACTGTACTGTACAGTGTCCTTAAACTTCAAGTAACTTGAAACAGCAAAGACACTGGCAACAAGGGTAATGTTTAATGGGTTAGGAACAGGTCTCCACCAGTCTGCCTCCAATACTCATGGCTTCCTGGCTCAACCGGGCTTTCGCTCTACACACATCCTTCCAGCAGCCAAATCTCTCGCTCTCCCCTTTCCTGTACCCAGGCTTTTCCTTTTATCTGCTCCTGCCCCCTGGCAATTGCATCCTGGGTTGTGTAGTTTGCTCTCAGCTAAACTGTAGGTAAAAGTTTTGTTTCCAGTATACAAGTTCCAAGTGATCCTGCACTCTTGTATAAAAACTTTATGAACAGAGTTGCTGAACACTGCCATCTTGTGGTAAAAATAAAGATCTGCATTACAATAACAATGCACAGTATTACTTTTATATAAAGAGGTGAGGAGGTGGATCAGCTGGGCCAGCAGAAAGAGAGATTACACACTCCTAGGAGAGCAGAGGACTATGACATGCAAAGTGGGAATGAGCTGATCAAGGGTACTGACTCTCCTGGAATAGTTAAATCTTTTGATAAGTTCAAAGATACATTGCAGGTGCATAAAATTCAGTTATATAAAAAAAGCAATAACACAAGCATTTCACATACTTGACTGTTCTGTGCCTTTACCTGAAAATGTTTTAAGTTATCAACAGGATCTTTTTAACTTCTGTTCCCACTAGCAGCTCTGCCTCTCTTATTATTCTTCCCACTCATTTCACAATAATAGGTCTGCTTTTGGCTGCGGAGTGTGCACACAGGATTGGAGGTAGGCACTCTCTGGATACACCAGTACATCACTGATGTACTCATGATCAGTAGTCTCACAGTGCAAGCTCAATGTGTTACCTTGCCATCTGGATCCAAATATAATCCTAATGTACAAAAGGGAATGTATTGTTTGAAATAGCATTGAGAAAGTGTGCTAAAAATATTTTTATAGACAACTATCCACCGCTATAACTGAATAGATAACGCAAAAATATTCCCATACATTGGTAGAAATGCAAATTGCAGTGCTTGTGAGGGGTTTGTATTATTTTTATCATATATTGATTTTGATCAAACCTGTTGAAATAATTACATATTGTACCCAAAATAAATGATAACACTTTAAAATGGAATTTGCAATAAAAGTTGAAAACTGTTAGGAGAGTCTCATACGCTCATACACCGGCAATTCCCATTTCCCTGTAGCCTGCTCAGCTGCCATCTCTACCTGACCTGCATTGGTTGACAGGCAACAAACCCTGCTCTGCAACAACACCAGCTCCACTCTGATTGGCCAGTAGCAGTACGCGTTCAGACAGCTTCCTCCTTTCTAGGCAGCGGTCAGCTCAGTCGGGTCTGCTTCTTGCACCCTGATAGACCTAGGGTGTGCTATTTAAACATCAGAAGCCCACAGCTCTGAGCTTGTGATAGTTCTGTATACACTGGCTCTGCTCACGTTTCTCCGATCTTTAATTCTGACTCTAGCTAGCCTGATTCTGGATTACACTTTTGTCTGCTTCCTGCCTTGACCTCAGCCTGTCCATAAAATATTGTCTGGTCTGCTGCCTGCCCTGACCTCTACCTGTTCCTGGAATATGCTTACTGTCTGCTGCCTGCCCTGACATCTGCCTGTCTCTGGATTATGCTTACTGTCTGCCACTGGCCCTGACCTCTGTCGGACCCTGGATTACATAATTGACTCTTGTCAGCTTTGACTTCTGCTTGCCTCTGGATATCTCTACTGGCTACTCACCCCTAAAGCATCAACCCACACCTGCCTCCTCCAAGGATATTATTGCTCTGCCCCCTGTACCACTTGGCCAGCGACTATAGCATTATGTATTAAGTCCTTAAAGTAACAGTGTCCGAGATGGGTGAAGCTACGCTAGCTATAGTTTTTGATCACTGGTATTGAGACAAACATTACAAAAACATGTATGACCTTCATGTGCAGCAATACACTAATTTGGCCATTGTTTAAGTATGTTAGAAGGTTTCTTGTAGGATTTTATTCCAGGCCTGGAACACTGCAACTGTCAATATAGTGTCTGTCAGGGCACTACTAGCAGGAGGACTCTAGGACTCAGCATCTGTCAGGGCAGGAGAAGGGCTCTAGGACCCAGCATCTCCGCCAGCACATCACATGGGCATAAGGAAGCCAACCCTTGGCTAAAGTGCTGTTTGATCTTCAGCTGTTACCGACGTTCCCGTGTTTCCTGTGATTCTTGTTTACCGACCTGGCTTGTTTCAGACTACCGACCCTCCTGCCCTTGACCTCATCTTGTTTAACGCATCTCCTCTGCCAGTTACCTGTCCTGACCTAGGCTCCCACCTGACCTAGTCTCCTTTGCTACCCACCTGGCACTGAACCTTGGCTTGTACTGATTACCCTCTGTCTCAGTGACCCTAGTTATCTGCTACATGTCAGAGGCGCCACCTGCTTGCAGCAGCCTTGCAGCACATCAGCGGTGTTCTGGAGCTTTTTCTGCAAGCAACTCTGCAGGCGACGTCTGCTACCTTGGGCCTGACTCCTCCGGGCTCACCTTCAGGTGAGTCCGAAACTTAGCTGCAAGGAAAGCCCTCTCTCCATTGGCCTACAGCACTTTAGTACCTGATAGTGTCTCTGCCTATAATATCTATCATCATGTCTTATTTACAGAACTAAAGATGTAACCTTTTGAAAATATGTCCTTTCCTTTCAGTCAGACTATGAAATATTGCATATACACATTTCAAATGTACAGCCAAAAGCTGGAGCTTAAGTTTTCCTTTTGAATGTTAACTTGTACATTCTTAGCTGCTCCGTTGGAGAAAAGCCTTATTTGCAGAATTCAGTAACTTAAGCTCAGATTGAAAGACATAATTTAATTACTTAGAAGAAAGCCTCATAGCCTTTTATCCTTGTCCCTGCCTACTCCTTTTGCAGGTTTGAATTGAGTTTTAATTACAGAAAGCATTTTGATAGCAGATTGCTACTGCTGTGCTCTCTATTTAGAAAAAATCATAAAGCTCTTTGACACCAGTGAACATTTTAGGAAAAGTAAAAGATATGACTTTAGTTTAACCACTTGCCGACCAGCCGCCGCCACAGTTATACTGCAGGAAGTTGGCTTGGCTGCACAAATCGCCGTAGGTGTACGTCGGGCTCATATACAGTAATCTGTGGGCGCGCATACTCTCCCATTGGTCAGCGGGCAAGCCAGTCAGTGTCATGTACCTGGGTGTATTTGAACCGAGATGTTCCTGGTCCCACAGCTGCAGTCTTGCTTGTTGTGCCACAGAGGAGTTCTGGAGTTATAGCTATGTTCTCGTTTTTTTCACAAGAAATAGCTATGTTCTCTAATGCAGGCCATACATGGTCGAATTTCGAACAAATTTTCTTTTCAAAATCAGGAAGTTCGTTTTTTTTGTGATCCGATGATGCCACCATTGATTTTCGAAATTCGGCCGACCAAGCCTTCAATTTCACCTCATGTTGCTACAGAAAAGAATTTTGGTGGCTGGGAATCTTCTTTTCTCTTTTTAAATTTTCTTTTCTTATTACATTTCTCGCACGATTCTCCCATTATTGATTAGAAAATCGTTCGTTTTTGTAAAAATTTCCAACATGTGCGATTCCTCAAATTTGATTGCTGCACGAAAATCGGCCATTGCTGCAGCCCTCTAATGGTGCGAAATTTGTCCGAAAATTTTTTGATACGATTTTCGAAAGAAAATTCTTTTGAAATTCGAACCGTGTATGGCCGGCATTAGTTTGATGCATTACCTTGGACTCACTAGCCCCACCTACTGCCAGCTGTGGACAATCTACAATCAAAGCAGCCCATAAATAGCAGCACTTCCTATCTCTCAGTGCCCGTTTGTTTGGACTAGCTTCCTGGGTGTTTTGACTGCTTTTTGACTCCGAATACCGTGTTTGAACTTCTGCCTGAATTCCTGACTACTCTCTAGCCTGCTGATTTTGTACTTCATCGCCAGCTCGTGTATGACCTTTGCTTGCCTGACCAATCTCTGGATTTTGATTGTGTACCGCTTTGCCTGATCTGTTGCCGTCCTAATCTGCCTGACTAAGTTTTCGCCTAAATCCTCAGCACACAAGCTCCACTTCGGAAACTACCTATCACAGGCACCTTACAATCAGCGGGTCCAGCAGACGCGATTTCCGCCGGCCACCCTTGATCGTTCCCCACAGTGACAGAATGGAGATCTGACTGTGTAAACAAGGCAAATCTCCATTCTGACAGGGAAGATCATACAGATCCTGTCTTTCTTCTATGCAAGAAGACGAATCTGTGTGTTGTCCCAGTGAGCCTTTCCCAATACAGTTAGAACACACAGTGAGGTAACACAGTTAGCCCCTTCATCGCCCCTGATGTTAACCCCTTCCCTGCCAGTGTCATTAGTACAATAACAGTGTATATTTTTAGCACTGATTACTGTAGTAATGTCACTTGTTCACAAAAAAGTGTCAAAAATGTCCGTCAGGTGTCCGATCTGTCCGCCGCAATGTCACAGTACCGCTAAAAATCACTGATCGCCTCCATTACTAGTAAAAAACAAATTGATAATAAAATGCCATAAATCTATCCTCTATTTTGTAGATGCGGTAACTTTTGCGCAAACCAATCAATATACGCTTATTGGGATTTTTTTAACCAAAAATATGTAGCAGAATACAAATTGGCCTACATTGATGAATACATTTGTTTTTTTTTGTTAATTTTTTTTTTGTTTGGAAATGTTGTAAAGCAGAAAGTAAAACATTTTTTTTTTCAAAACTGTCGTGCTTTTTTTGTTTATAGTGTAAAAAATAAAAACCACAGAGGTGATCACATACCACCAAAAGAAAGCTCTATTTATGGGGAAAAAAAAGACATCAGTTTTGTTTAGGTACAGCTTCGCACGATCGCGCAATTGTAAGTTAAAGCAACGCAGTGCCGTATCGCAAAAAATGGCCTGGTTATTAAGGGGGGTAAATCCTTCCAGGGCAGAAGTGGTTAACAATGTATAAACTTAATAAATATAATAAAATAAAATTGCCCCAAATGTATTCAAATTTCCTTTTAGAATAAACAAGTAGGGCTGTGCAAGAATCTGAATGCCATGTCCATTTACTATTAATATACAGTACAATATCTCACAAAAGTGAGTACACCCCTCACATTTTTGTAAATATTTTATTATATCTTTTCATGTGACAACACTGAAGAAATGACGCTTTGCTACAATGTAAAGTAGTGAGTGTACAGCTTGTATAACAGTGTAAATTTGCTGTCCCCTCAAAATAACTCAACACAGCCATAAATGTCTAAACCGCTGGCAACAAAAGTGAGTACACCCCTAAGTGAAAATATCCAAATTGGGCCCCTTAGTGTCAATATTTAGTGTGGCCACCATTTTTTTCCAGCACTGCCTTAACACTCTTGGGCATGGAGTTCACCAGAGCTTCACAGGTTGACACTGGAGTCCACTTCCACTCCTCCATGATGACATCACAGAGCTGGTGGATGTTAGAGATCTTGAGCTCCTCCACCTTCCATTTGAGGATGCCCCACAGATGCTCAATAGGGTTTAGGTCTGGAGACATGCTTGGCCAGTCCATCACCTTTACCCTCAGCTTCTTTAGCAAGTCAGTGGTCGTCTTGGAGGTGTGTTTGGGGTCCTTATTATGTTGGAATACTGCCCTGCGGCCCAGTCTCTGAAGGGAGGGGATCATGCTCTGCTACATGTCACAGTACATGTTGGAATTCATGGTTCCCTCAATGAACTGTAGCTCCCGAGTCCCGGCAGCACTCATGCAGCCCCAGACAATGAGACTCACAACACCATGCTTGACTGTAGGCTAGACACACTTGTCTTTGTACTCCTCACCTGTTTGCTGCCACACATGCTTGACACCATCTGAACCAGATACATTTATCTTGGTCTCATCAGACCACAGGACATTGTTCCATTAATCCATGTCCTTAGTCTGCTTGTCTTCAGCAAAGTGTTTGCGGCTTTCTTGTGCATCATCTTTAGAAGAGGCCTCCTTCTGGGATGACAGCCATGCAGACCAATTTGATGCAGTGTGCTGCGTATGGTCTGAGCACTGACAGGCTGACCCCCCATCACTTCAACCTCTGCAGCAATGCTGGCAGCACTCATATGTCTATTTCCCAAAGACAACCTCTGGATATGACGCGGAGCACGTGCACTCAACTTCTTTGGTCTATCATGGCGAGGCCTGTTCTGAGAGGAACCTGTCCTGTTAAACCGCTGTATGGTCTTGGCCACCGTGCTGAAGCTCAGTTTCAGGATCTTGGTAATCTTCTTAAAGCCTAGGCCATCTTTATGTAGAGAAACAATCATTTTTTTCAGATCCTCAGAGAGTTCTTTGCCATGAGGTGCCACGTTGAACTTCCAGTGACCAGTATGAGAGAGTGAGAGCGATAACACCAAATTTAACATATCTGCTTCCCATTCACACCTGAGACCTTGTAACACTAGCGAGTCACATGACACTGGGGAGGGAAAATGGCTAATTGGACCCAATTAGGGGGTTTACTCACTTTTGTTGCCAGCGTTATAGACATTAATGGCTGTGTGGTGAGTTATTTTTAGGGGACAGAAAATTGACACTGTTATACAAGCTGTACACTCACTACTTTACATTGTAGCAAAGTGTCATTTCTTCAGTGTTGTCACATGAAAAGATGTAATAAAATATTTACAAAAATGCAAGGAGTGTGCTCACTTGTGAGATACTGTATATATATATAAAGCCAGACATGTACAGCTAAATCAGAATATAATATATATATTATATATATATATATATACATATATATATACACACATATATATATATATATATATATATATATATATATATATATATATATATATATATATTTATATTATATTCTGATTTATCTGTACATGTCTGGCTTTTCAGCATGAGCCATGTAGTAAGGGGTTCTCTGGAGTCTGACATTTGCTTGTCCATCAACTTTCTAACCTCCTACAAGGTGCACTTAAAGTGATACTAAATACACATTGTTTAATTTACATTGTCCCTGGCACTGTAATTATTTTAATAATAAAAAAAAACATTTAAGTAGCTTTTTTTCTAATTGATATACAGCTGTCACATGACCCAGCTCTTTCCCAGCCTGTCTGCAGGGAAGCATAAGTAGGAGGAGCTTCTAGTCCTCTGCTGCTGGTCACATGTTCAAAATAAAAAAACAGCCTTTGGAATACAGAATAAAAATGAATAAATAATATCAATAAACTGTTTTAAATTGGCATACAAATATATATTTGAAATTAAATCTTTGGTTTTTTTTTTGGCAAAACCATGGTATGGGAAGATTTCTGACAATCACAGGCTATGTCACAGCCCTTCAGCCTGTGTCTTAGAATAAGTGGGAGGTAAAGCCTCGATTAATCTACATGTAATATCCCACCCCATTGTGTTTAGCTGGTTAGTGGGCATAGAGGAGGAAGAGGGAGTTAGCTGTCATTTACCACTGTGTGTGCGCCCACATGTGTAATGCCGCGTACACACGAGCGGAATTTCTGACAGAAAGAGTCCGATGAGAACTTTTCATCATATATTCCGACCGTGTGTATGCCCCATCGCACTTTTTCTGTCGAAAATTCAGACGGACTTAGAAAGAGAACATGTTCTATATTTTTTAGACGGAACAAATTACTATCGGAAAAAACGCTCGTCTGTATGCTTTTCCGACGCACCAAAATTGACGCATGCTCTGAAGCAAGTAGGAGACGGAAGCTATTTGCTACTGGCTCTTGAACTTTCGTTTTCTAGTCCCGTCGTACGTGTTGTACGTCACCGCGTTCTGGACAGTCGGAATTTGGTGTGACCGTGCGTATGCAAGACAGCTTGAGCGGAATTCTGTGGAAACTCCGTCAGAAAAACCTTCAGAGTTTATTCCAACGGTAAAACTGGTCGTGTGTACAGGGCATAACTCTGTAGTCACATGGGCTGCTCAGATGTAATAGGGGGGAAATGAACAGCATAGAAGATCACTAAAATCTGAGCATGTGCAGAGTTGCCACCACAGCTGCAAAATCCCTAGCTACATTGGGGATATGGACAGAAAGGGGTGACAGAGAGCAGCAGGATCAACCAGGTTTTTTGCAGAATGCAGAAAATGAATCTCATAGTGACTGAGGGAGTAGGAACAGCATATAATACAGCATTTATTAATAGTTTTTTATGATGTGGGTTTAGTGACACTTTAATGTTGAACTAAAGTTTAAACCTAAAAAATGAAATATCATCATAATAAATCGTCACCATATGCTTGCAATGGCATCACTTGAAATCAGAGCTGCCTGACCACAAGGAATCTACTGATATTCTTTCATATTCTATTATTTACCAGAAAAACAAAAGGTACAATGTCATTTGATTGATTCTTCTGGGCAACACATTTACTGAAGCTAATACCCAGCTTTTCATGCAAACTCATGGAACGTGTGCACAAAGTTATGTGAATTTGAATATAGACAACCATTATCTGAGCTAATGCCAAGTTCTAAGCCAGCATATATATGATGGTCACATTTTAGGCCTCCCTAGCAGCTGTTTCACAGTTGTAGTTGTATATGTCAGCGTTTAATATATGCCTACCTCTATTGTCACATTTAAAGGGAATTTAAATGTCTGCCTTTAATCACACTAAAGACCTTGGTCTGTTTACAACATTCGCATATTGACGTTTCCACGTATATTTACACACACACACACGGGATCTCACGCGCCTATGCACAGATATTCATTCCCGCTTATATACAAACACTGTCAGTGACACACACTGTCTCCTGGGAAATAATGCAGTGACACTGGAACAGCACACTGAGAAAGTTCCTGGCTAAATTAACAACGCAATTACATTACACGACATGTAGGAAGATGGATTAGAAAAACTTGGCCTGGATCCTCTTCTGTTTTCAAATTGCAATTTATTTGAGGGCTTTAATGGATGCCTTATTAAAACATCCCGGCATTGGTGAGCCCAGGCATGCTGTCACCGCCAGTAGTGATTGATGACATCCTGAGCTGCTTCTCTTGCACATTTGCTTGGGGGGTGGAAGTAGAGGGGGGGAGGGGGGGGTGAGGAGGGGCATGGTGAGGGGATAGATGGGCCCAGCTATGCTCATTGCTATTGATCTCTGTGTACTACACAGGCAGCTAATTGCTGGGATCAGTCGTGTGTGCAACCAGATGGAAGGGTGGCAGAAGCTAGGCTGATATACCCATACCATGGCACAGGAGGAGGGAGACAAGCCTTTAAGTAAACTATTAACCCTTCCACTGCTGACACTGTCATTTTTATGTCCTACCTAGAAAAAAAAAAGAACCAATGACACAGTGTTGTTCTTTACAAAGATATTGAGTTATATTGTAGAACTAATGCTGCCATTGTGCCAGAAAATGCTTCAAACTCTTATTTTGTCAGGTGTTCCCAAATTAAATGATTTGACTTTGCTAATAACTTAACCTTTTAACATAGGTATTCTGCCATTCTGGTCCAAAATCGCTGATGCAACATGTAGTGTTTAATTACCCAAGAAAAGTGTTTAAAGAGGCTACCTTAGAGGTGTTATTCTAGGCCTGAAGAGAACTAACATATAAATAAAATATGCATTTTTTTGTTTTCTTAAAGCTGTTGTAAACTGCTGCACGCTTGTATTTATTTTTCTTACCTGCAAGGCAAAGGCATAATGTGCTAGTATGCCTTTGTGACAGTCCCAGAACAAGGCTCTAAAGGAGCGGCACGGGTGGTTGTTCCTTCAGAGAGCATGTGCCAGTGATGTCACTGGCTGTATGTACCGTAAATATCTCCTAAACGGCGCACGTTTAGGAGATATTTACCCTACCTATAGGTAAGCTTTATTATAGGCTTACCCAGGGGCGTTGCTAGGTCTGCAAAAGATCTGGGGCTAGAGCCCTTAGCAGCGGTCACCAAACTTTTTGCATGCCCGCGGGGGGGAGACTGGTGGAAAGCAATTTTTCACGGGCGATGGCTGGTGTTGCCACTTCAATCATCATGGCATAATGGTTGATCTGGTGTCAGGGTGAATGAAGTGCATTATTTATATTGTTACATTCTAATATATAATGAAGTGGGTTCAACTCACCATAAACCACATCTCCTTCCAGATCACTTGCCACCGTCGCCTGTCACCAGATGCAGCATGTTACTTGCCACCATCACCTGTCACCAGATGCAGCGTGTTACTTGCTACCGTCACCTGCCACTAGATGTGGATTGTCACTTGCCATGTCGCCTGCCACCAGATGTGGATTGTCACTTGCCACTTTCACCTGGCAGCAGATGTGGATTGTTACTTGCCACGTCACCTGCCACCATTTGCAGACTGTCACTTGCCACGTCACCTGCCACCATTTTCAGATTGTCACTTGCCACGTCACCTGCCACCATTTGCAGATTGTCACTTGTCACGTCACCGGCCACCAGATATGGGTTGTCACTTGCCAACTGATGTGGATTGTCACTTGCCATGCCAGCCAGTGCCACCAAATGTGTATTGACGCTGCATTGGTGGCAGGCTGACAGCACTGGTCCATTTAGTGAGAGCAGGAGAGTGGTGATGCGGGGTGGGCAGTGAGAGATGATGTCATCTCGCTGCTCCCCACCGCACCTCCGACATTGAAGCAAGGGGGTCTGGCTGCAAAGTGGAGCTCCATGATGACAGGAAGCACGTGACCTCCATTCCACCGTGCTGTGAGGGCGGAAGAGCGCTGATGTGTGGCGGGCAGTGAGAGATGATGTCATCTCTGCTGCTCGCCACACCTCACTCCCAAATTGAAGAGGCCCAGCTGTAAAGAGTGCTGATATGGAGCGGGCGGAGAGGGACGTCATCTCTGCTCGTCCGCCTGCTTGCTTCTCTCCTCTCCTCTGCCTCTCTCATGCAGCCTGCCCGCTTGCTGCAGCAGCCTCAACATGCTGGTTAGGCAGGGACCCTGCGGCAAGAGACTCGGGGCTATGGGTCCCAGATTCGGGGCTATAGCCCCAATAGCCACACCCTAGCAACGCCCCTGGGCTTACCTATAGGTAAAATTTAAAGATGGAAGCTTACTGCATCTTTAACCACTTAAGGACTGCCTCACGCCGATGTACGTCGGCAAGGCGGCACGGGCAGGCAAAATCACGTACATACACGTGATTTGCCTCCCGCGGGTGGGGGGTCCGATCGGACCCCCCCGGTGCCCGAGGCGGTCCTGTTTTGTCCCCCGGCAATCGGAGATGAGGGGGAGGCCATCCGTTCGTGGCCCCCCCCTCGCGATCGCCGCCGGCCAATGGGAACATTCCTTTGCTGCTGTATGCTAAACAGCAGCAAAGGAAATGATGTCATCTCTCCTCGGCTCTGTATTTTCAGTTCCGGCACCGAGGAGAGAAGACTGAAATGTGAGTGTAAAACACAAACACACACAGTAGAACATGCCAGGCACACAAAACACCCCGATCCCCCCCCCGATTGCCCCCCGATCGCCCCCTGATCACCCCCCAATCACCCCCCCCCCCCGTCACAAACTGACACCAAGCAGTTTTTTGGTTTTTTTTGTTTTTTTTTTCTGATTACTGCATGGTGTCAGTTTGTGACAGTTACAGTGTTAGGACAGTTAGGGTTAGCCCCCTTTAGGTCTAGGGTACCCCCCTAATAAAGTTTTAACCCCTTGATCACCCCCTGTCACCAGTGTCGCTAAGCAATCATTTTTCTGATCGCTGTATTAGTGTCACTGGTGACGCTAGTTAGGGGCGTAAATATTTAGGTTCGCTGTCAGCGTTTTATAGCGTCAGGGACCCCATATACTACCTAATAAATGTTTTAACCCCTTGATTGCCCCTTAGTTAACCCTTTCACCACTGATCATCGTATAACTGTTACGGGTGACGCTGGTTAGTTCGTTTATTTTTTATAGTGTCAGGGCACCCGCCGTTTATTACCGAATAAAGGTTTAGCCCCCTGATCGCCCGGCGGTGATATGCGTCACCCCAGGCAGCGTCAGATTAGCGCCAGTAGCGCTAACACCGACGCACACAGCATACGCCTCCCTTAGTGGTATAGTATCTGAACGAATCTGATCCGATCAGATCTATACTAGCGACCCCAGCAGTTTAGGGTTCCCAAAAACGCAGTGTTAGCGGGATCAGCCCAGATACCTGCTAGCACCTGCGTTTTGCCCCTCCGCCCGGCCCAGCCCAGCCCACCCAAGTGCAGTATTAATCGATCACTGTCACTTACAAAACACTAAACACATAACTGCAGCGTTCGCAGAGTCAGGCCTGATCCCTGCGATCGCTAACAGTTTTTTTGGTAGCTTTTTATTTAACTGGCAAGCACCAGCGGCCTAGTACACCCCGGTCGTAGTCAAACCCGCACTGCAGTAACACTTGGTGACGTGGCGAGTCCCATAAGTGCAGTTCAAGCTGGTGAGGTGGCAAGCACAAGTAGTGTCCCGCTGCCACCAAAAAGACAAACACAGGCCGTCGTGCCCATAATGACCTTCCTGCTGCATTCGCCAATCCTAATTGGGAACCCACCACTTCTGCAGCGCCCGTACTTCCCCCATTCACATACCCAACCAAATGCAGTCGGCTGCATGAGAGGCATTTTCTTTATGTCCTCCCTAGTACCCCTACCCAACGAACCCCCCCAAAAAAGATGTTGTGTCTGCAGCAAGCGCGGATATAGGCGTGACACCTGCTATTATTGTCCCTCCTGTCCTGACAATCCTGGTCTTTGCATTGGTGAATGTTTTGAACGCTACCATTCACTAGTTGAGTATTAGCGTAGGGTACAGCATTGCACAGACTAGGACACACTTTCACAGGGTCTCCCAAGATGTCATCGCATTTTGAGAGACCCGAACCTGGAACCGGTTACAGTTATAAAAGTTAGTTACAAAAAAAGTGTAAAAAAAAATAAAAAGAGTCCGATGAGAACTTTTCATCATATATTCCGACCGTGTGTATGCCCCATCGGACTTTTTCTGTCGAAAATTCAGATGCACTTAGAAAGAGAACATGTTCTATATTTTTCCGACAGAACAAATTACTATCGGAAAAACCGCTCGTCTGTATGCTTTTCCGACGCACCAAAATTAACGCATGCTCTGAAGCAAGTAGGAGACGGAAGCTATTGGCTACTGGCTCTTGAACTTCCATTTTCTAGTCCCGTCGTGCGTGTTGTACGTCACCGCGTTCTGGACAGTCGGAATTTGGTGTGACCGTGCGTATGCAAGACAGCTTGAGTGGAATTCTGTTGAAACTCCATCAGAAAAACCTTTAGAGTTTATTCCGACGGTAAAACCGGTCGTGTGTACAGGGCATAACTCTGTAGTCACATGGGCTGCTCAGATGTAATAGGGGGGAAATGAACAGCATAGAAGATCACTAAAATCTGAGCATGTGCAGAGTTGCCACCACAGCTGCAAAATCCCTAGCTACATTGGGGATATGGACAGAAAGGGGTGATAGAGAGCAGCAGGATCAACCAGGTTTTTTGCAGAATGCAGAAAATGAATCTCATAGTGACTGAGGGAGTAGGAACAGCATATAATACAGAGACAGATTAGGCGCACTTTCACAGGGTCTCCCAAGATGCCATCGCATTTTGAGAGACCCGAACCTGGAACCGGTTACAGTTATAAAAGTTAGTTACAAAAAAAGTGTAAAAAAAATAAAAAATAAAATATATAAAATAAAAAAAAATAGTTGTCGTTTTATTGTTCTCTCTCTCTCTATTCTCTCTCTATTGTTATGCTCTTTTTTACTGTATTCTATTCTGCAATGTTTGTTGTTATGTTTTATCATGTTTGTTTTTCAGGTATGCAATTTTTTATACTTTACCGTTTACTGTGCTTTATTATTAACCATTTTTTTGTCTTCAGGTACGCCATTCACGACTTTGAGTGGTTATACCAGAATGATGCCTGCAGGTTTAGGTATCATCTTGGTATCATTCTTTTCAGCCAGCGGTCGGCTTTCATGTAAAAGCAATCCTAGCGGGTAATTAGCCTCTAGACTTCTTTTACAAGCAGTGGGTGGGAATGCCCCCCCCCCCCCACCGTCTTCCGTGTTTTTCTCTGGCTCTCCTGTCTCAACAGGGAACCTGAGAATGCAGCCGGTGATTCAGCCAGCTGACCATAGAGCTGATCAGAGACCAGAGTGGCTCCAAACATCTCTATGGCCTAAGAAACCGGAAGCTACGAGCATTTTATGACTTAGATTTCGCCGGATGTAAATAGCGCCATTGGGAAATTGGGGAAGCATTTTATCACACCGATCTTGGTGTGGTCAGATGCTTTGAGGGCAGAGGAGAGATCTAGGGTCTAATAGACCCCAGTTTTTTCAAAAAAGAGTACCTGTCACTACCTATTGCTATCATAGGGGATATTTACATTCCCCAAGATAACAATAAAAATGATTAAAAAAAAAAAAAATGAAAGGAACAGTTTAAAAATAAGATAAAAAAGCAAAAAAAAAAAAATTAAAAAAAAAAAAAAAAGCACCCCTGTCGAACGCAAGCGGCGGTCTGTCGTCAAACGTAAACAGCAATTGCACCATGCATGTGAGGTATCACCGCGAAGGTCAGATCGAGAGCAGTAATTTTTGCAGTAGACCTCCTCTGTCAATCTAAAGTGGTAACCTGTAAAGGCTTTTAAAGGCTTTTAAAAATGTATTTATTTTGTTGCCACTGCACGTTTGTGCGCAATTGTAAAGCATGTCATGTTTGGTATCCGTGTACTCGGCCTAAGATCATCTTTTTTATTGCATCAAACATTTGTGCAATATAGTGTGTTTTAGTGCATTAAAATTTAAAAAAGTGTGTTTTTTCCCAAAAAAATGCGTTTGAAAAATTGCTGCGCAAATACTGTGTGAAAAAAAAAATGAAACACCATTTTAATCTTTAGGGCATTTGCCTTAAGAAAATATATAATGTTTGGGGGTTCAAAGTAATTTTTTTGCAAAAAAAAATAACTTTTTCATGTAAACAAAAAGTGTCAGAAAGGGCTTTATCTTCAAGTGGTTAGAAGAGTGGGTGATGTGTGACATAAGCTTCTAAATGTTGTGCATAAAATGCCAGGACAGTTCAAACCCCCCCAAATGAACCCATTTTGGAAAGTAGACACCCCAAGCTATTTGCTGAGAGGCATGTCGAGTCCATGGAATATTTTATATTGCGACACAAGTTGCGGGAAAGAGACAAATTTTTTTTTTTTTTTTGCACAAAGTTGTCACTAAATGATATATTGCTCAAACATGCCATGGGAATATGTGAAATTACACCCCAAAATACATTCTGCTGCTTCTCCTGAGTACTGGGATACCACATGTGTGAGACTTTTTGGGAGCCTAGCCGCGTACGGGACCCCAAAAACCAAGCACCGCCTTCAGGCTTTCTAAGGGCGTGAATTTTTGATTTCACTCTTCACTGCCTATCACAGTTTCGGAGGCCATGGAATGCCCAGATGGCACAAAACCTCCCCAAATGACCCCATTTTGGAAAGTAGACACCCAAAGCTGAGAATGTCAATAATAGCATACATAAACTATAGGGGTAAACATACACTATAAAACAGCGCTAATGTTGAGCAAAACTATATAAGAAATCATGCGGCCAACTACGCATAAAAAAAATCAGACAGAGAAGCAGAGAGTCCGTGAAGTGGTCAGAGGAGTGGTCAGAGGAATGTCCATAAGTGAAAATACAGCCGTATCCCAGTGTGCGCCTTCCACCGGTCAATGAAATTTCACCCTGTGTTGACACTCTCCCCCTAGGGGGTCAGACTCACCAGATCTGCAAATCATAAAAGCCTCCAAGAGCAAAAAGATCTCCTCAACACCTCTCTCTCAATACCACTCCGGGGGGTTTTCAAGGGGGGTCACAACTGTCTCCATGTGTTCATCTCTAGACACCCAAAGCTATTTGCTGAGAGGTAAAGTGAGTATTTTGCAGACCTCACTTTTTGTCACAAAGTTTTGAAAATTGAAAAAAGAAAAAGAAAAAGTTTTTTCTTGTCTTTCTTCATTTTCAAAAACAAATGAGAGCTGCAAAATACTCACCATGCCTCTCAGCAAATAGCTTGGGGTGTCTACTTTCCAAAATGGGGTCATTTGGGGGGGTTTTGTGCCACCTGGGCATTCCATGGCCTCCGAAACTGTGATAGGCAGTGAAGAGTGAAATCAAAAATTTACACCCTTAGAAATCCTGAAGGCGGTGATTGGTTTTTGGGGCCCCGTACGCGGCTAGGCTCCCAAAAAGTCCCACACATGTGGTATCCCCATACTCAGGAGAAGCAGCTAAATGTATTTTGGGGTGCAATTCCACATATGCCCATGGCCTGTGTGAGCAATATATCATTTAGTGACAACTTTGTGCAAAAAAAAAAAATAATGTGTCACTTTCCCGCAACTTGTGTCAAAATATAAAATATTCCATGGACTCAATATGCCTCTCAGCAAATAGCTTGGGGTGTCTACTTTCCAAAATGGGGTCATTTGGGGGGGGGTTGTGCCACCTGGGCATTCCATGGCCTCCGAAACTGTGATAGGCAGTGAAGAATGAAATCAAGAATTTGCACCCTTAGAAATCCTGAAGGCGGTAATTGATTTTCGGGGCCCCGTACGCGGCTAGGCTCCCAAAAAGTCCCACACATGTGGTATCCCCATACTCAGGAGAAGCAGCTGAATGTATTTTGGGGTGCAATTCCACATAGGCCCATGGCCTGTGTGAGCAATATATCATTTAGTGACAACTTTTTGTAAATATTTTTTTTTTGTTGTCATTATTCAATCACTTGGGACAAAAAAAATAAATATTCAATGGGTTCAACATGCCTCTCAGCAATTTCCTTGGGGTGTCTACTTTCCAAAATGGGGTCATTTGGGGGGTTTTGTACTGCCCTGCCATTTTAGCACCTCAAGAAATGACATAGGCAGTCATAAACTAAAAGCTGTGTAAATTCCAGAAAATGTACCCTAGTTTGTAGACGCTATAACTTTTGCGCAAACCAATAAATATACGCTTATTGACATTTTTTTTACCAAAGACATGTGGCCGAATACATTTTGGCCTAAATGCATGACTAAAATTGAGTTTATTGGATTTTTTTTATAACAAAAAGTAGAAAATATCTTTTTTTTTTTAAATTTTCGGTCTTTATCCATTTATAGCGCAAAAAATAAAAACCGCAGAGGTGATCAAATATAATCAAAAGAAATCTCTATTTGTGGGAAGAAAAGGACGCAAATTTCGTTTGGGTACAGCATTGCATGACCACGCAATTAACAGTTAAATTGGAAAAAGACCTCTGGTCCTTAGGCAGCATAATGGTCCGGGGCTCAAGTGGTTAAAATGTACTTGTGTATGTGTATATATATATATATATATATATATATATTTTTTTTTTTTTGGGGGGGGGACACCTTTAACCTAACATCTTAGAGCTAAAGGTGACCCTTTTTCCATCTTAGCACCCTGCAAAAAATTAAAACATTTAACCATATGCCACTAAACCTAACTATGTTAACAGTAGGGGTGCGCATCTTCACTGGTCTCACGATGCGATTCGATTACGATTATCCTGTCTACGATTTGATTAGATTCCGTGATGCATCATGATAACTGCACAAGTGTGCATGGTTAAAAACTTTTTATCCAAAAATTCAAGCAGTCAGAAAAACTCAATTTTTCTCCAGTGGCAGAGGGATGGCTGGGATCAGAGGCAGGGGAATGGCTGGGATCAGAGGCAGAGGGATGGATGGGATCAGGCAGAGGGATGGATGGGATCAGGCAGAGGGGTAGATGGGATCAAGCAGAGGGGTGGTGGGATCAGGCAGAGGGGTGGTGGGATCAGGCAGAGGGGTGGTGGGATCAAAGGAAGAGGGATAGATGGAATCAGGCAAAGGGATGGATGGGATCAGTGGCAGAGGTATGAATGGGATCAGTGGCAGAGGGATGAATAGGATCAGTGGCAGAGGGATGAATGGGATCAGTGGCAGAAGGATACATGGAATCAGGCAGAGGGGTGGTGAGATCAGTGGCAGAGGGGTGGTGGGATCAATGGCAGAGGGGTGGTGGGATCAGTGGCAGAGGGGTGGTGGGATCAGTGGCAGAGCAGTGGTGGGCAGAGTTGTCACCTTTTCTGAAAGTCAAACCTGAACACTTTAGCGGCGCACAGCAATTTTTTTATAGTATAAACTATACATACATTTTGTGGTTAAATCATATGAAGTTAATCACAAGAGTCCCACTTTACATCAGAGTCCACAGAGTTCCCATTTTACATCTGAACTCGCAGAGTTCCCTTACACTGTAAGGGGGGGGGGGGGGGCTCTGCAGACTCTGATGTAAGGGAGAAATCTGGGGATTCTGACATAAGGGGTGCTCTGGGAACCCAGATTTAAGAGGGAACACTGAAAACTCTGATGTACGAAGGGGTCTCCGATATAAGAGGCAATGCTGCGGCTTTTGATGTAAAGGGGAATTCTTATAGAAAGAGTGCTCTGAGAGCCCTGATTTACCTTATGCCCCGTACACACGGTCGGACTTTGTTCGGACATACCGACAACAAAATCCGAGGATTTTTTTCCGACGGATGTTGGCTCAAACTTGCCTTGCATACACACGGTCACACAAAGTTGTCGGAAAATCCGATCATTCTGAACGCGGTGACGTAAAACACGTACGTCGGGACTATAAACAGGGCAGTGGCCAATAGCTTTCATCTCTTTATTTATTTTCAGCATGCGTGGCACTTTGTCCGTCGGATTTGTGTACACACGATTGGAATTTCCAACAATGGATTTTGTTGTCGGAAAATTTTATCTCCTGCTCTCCAACTTTGTGTGTCGGAAAATCTGATGGAAAATGTCCGATGGAGCCCACACACGGTCGGAATTTCCAACAACACGCTCCGATCGGACATTTTCCATCGGAAAATCCGACCGTGTGTACGGGGCATTAGTGTACTCACTCAGAGTCAGGAGAGAGAAGGAGGGGGAGACTTCAGTCACAGACAAGGATGAATGGTGAGCTCACTCACCCCTTGGCGGTCAGCACCTCTCATCTAGATGTATCTGTGGCTGCTGGGCTTCAAATCTCCCACCACTTCACGTCTGTGTGTGTGTGGTGTGTGTGGGGGGGGGGGGACTGTTAGTGCTGGCTTTGGGCAGTGTGAAAAAGACACTCTTGGCTTAGACAATTGCAGCCAGCAACCCTGCTGGGAAGCCATAGTCCGATCTGAATAATGAGGCAGTCTGAAACCGGGACGCATGATTCAAAACCCGAACTGTCCGAGTGATTCCCAGACAGGTGGCAACCCTAGTGGTGGGATCAGGCAGAGGGTTGGATGGGATCAGTGACAGAGGGGTGGTGGGATCAGTGGCAGAGGGGTGGTGGGATGAGGCAGAGGGATGGATGGGATCAGTGGCAGAGGGGTGGTGGGATGAGGCAGAGGAATGGATGGGATCAGTGGCAGAGGGGTGGTGAGATCAGTGGCAGAGGGGTGATGGGATCAGGCAGAGGGATAGATGGGATCAGTGGCAGAGGGGTGGTGGGATCAGTGGCAGAGGGGCGGTGGGATCAGGCAGAGGGGTGATGGTAGTGGAAGGATGGGATCAGTGACAGTGACACTCACCTGCTCTCAGTGTCAGTCAATTCCCCTTCCTCCATGCTGCTCAGTGTGTTTTCTCCTTAAGGTGCCTCCAGTGAAGCCTCTTCTGATGTCGGGTCTCCTGGAGCTCCTCCCCCTGCACTGTACTGGCTGCCAGCTCATCAGCTGACTTCCTGCTTCAGTGAAGGGGAAGAGGGTTTATCCACCATGCAGGCTCTGCCTCTGTGTTTCTCCAGGAGAGGCAGAGCACGGCACGGAGCATCAGTGCAGTATCGTGAATGTCAGAATTGCGATGCATCGATGCTACAATTATATTCAACACCCCTAGTTAACAGTCCTTGGATGGATGATACAGAACATTAGGAAGACTAAAATACCTATCTTTTCTAAATTAAAAGTTGCTCCATTGGTCCTGTCAGTGTTTTCTATAGATCCATACAGACCTACAGGCATTAAAGCTCAGTTCACACTACTGTAATGCGATTTTGATGCGATTTGCAGTATGATTATGTAAGGAGACTTTGGTTGCATTTTGGATGTGGTTTGCATATTTTATTGGGGCCAAATCACACTGTAAATCGCACCAGGACCATTTCCCAAATCACATCGCAGCTGAGCTGCCTTGATGTAAACAGACACTATTGGAAGCAATGGTATTTCCATTGTCACATGACTCAGTGCAACCCAAGTCGCATCTGAAATGGTATAAATGTCAACCAGGCCTAACAATTCAGCTTTTGTATTGTACATGATCAGAATATTAAAGATGAATTCCAGGTATGGTATATTTTCACATAGCTACATTGTAACTAGGCATATACCATTTCTAGCTGATGCCCCTGGAAATCACTAAAGTAGACACGGTTACTCCAGTGATCTCCACTTGCTTCTCATGCCAGGTCCCATGCTGAGTGGCTGGCCTGATGGATTCTGAACACAGTAGGTCAGCCGCTAAGCACAGGCACCATTCAGAGAATGGTTTACAAAGTAAATGAATGCAAAGCATTCTCTGATTGGACGAGGTAGAGAGGTGGGGTGGTAACATCATACACTTCACTTCAGCCAATCAGAGAATGCTTTGCATTGATTCAGAGAGTAGCGGCTGGAGCCGGCTGTTGAGCCTAGTACACACGATCAGAATATCGTACAAAAAATTTCGCTTTCGAAACAATCGTACAATTATCTGACACAAAATTTTCCATAGGGACAAACGAGAAAATGTTCCTCGTACGATACCAGATCGTTCAATTTACGTTTAGTCAGTAGAGTTTTTGTCCGAAAATACAATACAAATACATTACATCACTTCCCCCACTTACCGGAGTCCCATCTCGGTACAGCAATGTGCATGAGAGCAGTGGCATGGTATGGAGTTTAGACATAGTTTGTATTTTTATTATTATTACAGGTACTTATATAGCGCCATCAATTTACACAGCACTTTACATGTTTATTATACATTCACATCAGTCCCTGCCCCCAAGGAGCTTACAATCTAAGGTCCCTAATTCACATTCATACATACACATACTAGGGCCAATTTAGACAGGAGCCAATTAACCTACCAAAATGTATTTTGGAATGTAGGAGGAAACCAGAGTACCCAGAGGAAACCCACACAGGCACAGGGAGAACCTGCAAACTCCAGGCAGATAGTGTCAAGGTTGGGATTCAAACCGACAACCCTAGTGCTGCCAGGTAGAAGTACTAACTGCTTAGCCACTGTGCTGCCCTGTGCTTTGTAATCCTGAAAATAGCTGATGGACTATATATATAGGTCATGAGGTGATCTTTCAAGAGATTCTTTTCAACCTGACTTAAATGGGCAAACTGACCATCTCTTTTGTGTAAGGTAATCACCCTATAAAAAAGAATAAACTGCAAATGCTTATTACTCCTTCATCTCTGCTAGCAACATCAGTAATGTCACACATTCGAATGAGAATGGTCTGCTCTATAATGGAAATATGTGTGTCTGGCAACCAATAACTATTAGACATTTAAAAACATCTCACAAGCTCCATTTCTAAAAAGAATGATGATGGACTCTATAGAACAGTGGTGGTCAACCTTCTAGATACAAGTATTATAGGCAAAAAAGAGCACTACATGAAAAAACATTAATGCCCCGTACACACGGTCGGACTTTGTTCGGACATTCCGACAACAAAATCCTATGATTTTTTCCGACGGATGTTGGCTCAAACTTGTCTTACATACACACGGTCACACAAAGTAGTCGGAAAATCCGATCGTTCTAAACGCGGTGACGTAAAACACGTACGTCGGGACTATAAACGGGGCAGTGGCCAATAGCTTTCATCTCTTTATTTATTCTGAGCATGCGTGGCACTTTGTCCGTCGGATTTGTGTACACATGATCGTAATTTCCGACAACGAATTTTGTTGTCGGAAAATTTTGTATCCTGCTCTCAAACTTTGTGTGTCGGAAAATCCGATGGAAAATGTCCGATGCAGAGCCCAGCAACATGTTACAGGAGACTAGAAATCACTGTCATTACAGTCCCTTTACAAATTATTGTTTCTTGCCCCTCCATCCCTTTCTGGCTTCTGGCAATAATTACCAAAGGACAACATGAGGTCCTGGGTTCACAGGTTGGGCACCAGTGTTCTCAAGTGCAGATGGTCAATAAATAGTCTGGGTGGCAATACAATGAAGGACATATTTGTTTAGAAAATATCATAGGCAGTGTATAAAGCCCCTTTTTATGAAAGGAGAACTGTCCTTGCAGTCATAAAGCTACTACTCAGCCTCCCAGTGCAACCTATATATAACACGAGAAGAAAGAAACAGAGAATTGGATTGCTGTGGACAAAAAGGTAAATTCTTCCTTTAGACAGTTGGATAAATACGATCTTACTTTAGCAGAAAATAAGAAAATGAAGGAAGAATATAAGACACCAATGATAAATTAATAATAAAGAAGAGATTGCATTGGAGGTGCTGAAAATATAAAAATACTGAACATACAGGCCAAACTATATATCAAACTGGCATAATAATAATAATATCATGGGATGTAACAACATGACTTGTCTTTCAGTAAACATTAATTAACTTCATGAAGATACCTATTTCAAATGGTTCCTTCTGTCACCTTCTTGAAACGGTAAACATACTCTCTTTTATGTCAGGAGATGACAATACTTCGTTGTTTTGTCAGTTATTTTTTGGTGCGGAGACAAGCATGTGACCTTAAGCCTGGCACGTGAGAAAGGAAAGTCGCCGGAAAGGTGACATGACATTGCCAATAGCTAAACTTTTTCTTGAGACTTGGAAACATCTGACATGGAAATTTCAGCAATACATTAATCTAGTCATTGACCAATGATCCTCACATAAGTAGATTTAGCTTGCTATGTAGACATGTATGTGTATATACAGAACTGAATTGGGGGTTCTAAAAAGCATTAAAAACTCAAGTTCAGGTTAAAGTAAACTCAAAGTGAGCAGCTGATTACACCATTTTTTGATAGATGCTGTCTTATCAACCAAAACATTTGCAGATTAG
Source organism: Lithobates clamitans (assembly GCA_037952925.1). Lineage (NCBI taxonomy): Eukaryota > Metazoa > Chordata > Amphibia > Anura > Ranidae > Lithobates > Lithobates clamitans. The sequence continues at coordinate 920,335 of JBBGZY010001049.1, read as the reverse complement.
TTTAGCACCACTGTCACCCCACACGGCCAGGGAGATAATTCTGCTACTTCCTGGTTCAGCTTTACTGCTTCCTGGATCACCTTGCTGTTCATCGGATAGAGGTGATGATCCTGATTCGCTGTCCAGTAAGCAGGCTGGAGGCTGGAGGCTGCCGTAAGCAGCAGTGTCCCTTTTCTAAATTTAGTGCAGCTAGTCTGTAGTCAGCCTAAGCTTGAATTGATAGTTCTGCTTTCTACAGGTTTTCCCTTAACTTCAGGTTATTGTTTACTTCTATCTGGTGCTGGAGAATGTCCCTGGCAGTAGTGTGGGAAGATCTAGTAGCTTGGGTTATGAATAATTTTATCTTCTTAGCAAGCCACTAGGAGGAATTTTTGCCAGTGACGCATGCTGGGGAATGGTGTAAATATTTGGGGGAACCTTCTGGGAGCTCTCTTGTTTCCCAGACATTGCTTGGGAAGGACATGTGTATGTTTAGCTGTTTCCTGATCTGCCAGGCCTGCTGCCTGGGGACAACATGTGATTGTGAATGGTAGGCCCAAGGCCTGAAGCTTTCATTTACTGGTTACAGTTGTTGCCCAGGAGTAGGGATGAGCCGAACACCCCCCGGTTCGGTTCGCACCAGAACCTGCGAACGGACCAAAAGTTTGCACGAACGTTAGAACCCCATTGAGGTCTATGGGACTCGAACGTTCAAAATCAAAAGTGCTCATTTTAAAGGCTAATTTGCATGGTATTGTCCTAAAAAGGGTTTGGGGACCCGGGTCCTATCCCAGGGACAATGTATCAATGCAAAAAAAACTTTTAAAAACGTCCGTTTTTTCGGGAGCAGTGATTTTAATGATGCTTAAAGTAAAAAAAAAAAAGTGAAATATTCCTTTAAATATCATACCTGGGGGGTGTCTATAGTATGCCTGTAAAGTGACGCGTGTTTCCCGTGTTTAGAACAGTCCCTGCACCAAATGTCATTTTTAAAGGAAAAAATCTCATTTAAAACTGCTTGGGGGTTTAATGTAATGCCGGGTCCTGGCAATATGGATGAAAATCAGTGAGAAAAACGGCATGGGTACCCCCCAGTCCATTACCAGGCCCTTTGGGTCTTGTATGGATATTAAGGGGAACCCCGCACCCAAATTAAAATAAGGAAAGGTGTGGGGCCACCAGGCCCTATATACTCTGAACAGCAGTATACAGGCGGTGCAAACAAGACAGGGACTGTAGGTTTGTTGTTAAGTAGAATCTGTTTGTAATTTTGAACGGGTACATTTTTAACGTGTTTAGCTCCAGCCAAAAAATCTTTTTTAAGCTTTTTGGAAAACATAGGGAAGGGTTATCACCCCTGTGACATTTGTTTTGCTGTCTTTCCTCCTCTTCAGAAGATTTCACCTCACTTTTTGTCCCAATGAAAAATGTTTTTTGAAAATTTGGGTTTTTTTGTGGAACAAGGATTGGAAAGCATCAGTGGAAAGGAGAATTTTTTTTTCCCATATTAACTCTTACAGGAGAGAATTTCCCTTCCTAGGGGTAGATTTCATCTCACTTCCTGTTGTCTCCTTCCATTTGCAAGTAGGAGTCGTTTGTAAGTTAGATGTTTGAAAGTAGAGTCCTGCCCTATATACTCAGCAGAAATTTGGGCCTTAGGTGTTGCTGTGGCCACAACACTGTAAGCCCTCACAGGGCCCTGCTGTGAAATATTAGATCAAGAATTGTAATTACATGCCCCTGTTGAACAGGAGCTGAAAAATTAGGCCTTAGGCACTGGTGCTGGTGCCACAAAACTGCAACCCCTTACAGACACTCTAGTTGGAACGCAGGAACAAGCCCTGCTGCAAAGTATTGCATCAAAAATTGTAATTACACGCCCCTGTTAGACAGGGGCAGAAAAATTGGGCCTTAGGCACTGGTGCTGGTGCCACAACACTGCAACCCCTCACAGACACTCTAGTTGGAACGCAGGAACGAGCCCTGCTGCAAAGTATTGCATCAAAAATTGTAATTACACGCCCCTGTTAGACAGGGGCAGAAAAATTGGGCCTTAGGCACTGGTGCTGGTGCCACAACACTGCAACCCCTCACAGACACTCTAGTTGGAACGCAGGAACGAGCCCTGCTGCAAAGTATTGCATCAAAAATTGTAATTACACGCCCCTGTTAGACAGGAGCAGAAAAATTGGGCCTTGGGCACTGGTGCTGGTGCCACAACACTGCAACCCCTCACAGACACTCTAGTTGGAATGCAGGAATGAGCCCTGCTGCAAAGTATTGCATCAAAAATTGTAATTACACGCCCCTGTTAGACAGGAGCAGAAAAATTGGGCCTTGGGCACTGGTGCTGGTGCCACAACACTGCAACCCCTCACAGACACTCTAGTTGGAATGCAGGAACGAGCCCTGCTGCAAAGTATTACATCAAAAATTGTAATTACACGCCCCTGTTAAACAGGGGCTGAAAAATTGTGCCTTAGGCACTGGTGGTGGCGCCCAGAACCAAAAATGTTCTTACAAGCTATCAGCGTGATGATTGAGGAGGAAGAGGATAATTACTCAGGGATAGTCACTCAGCATCAGCATAGGCAGTCTTTGAAGGGATCTGAGATTTCAAAAAAAATTATTCGGTTACATCTGCATCAGGTGCATGGTAGCTGGTGGTGATCCAAGACTGATTCATTTTTATGAAGGTCAGTCGATCGACCGAGTCGGTGGACAGACGCACCCTGTGATTGGTTACAAAGCCTCCAGCAGCACTGAATGTGCGTTCCGAAAGAACACTGGATGCAGGACAGGCCAGTAGCTCAATTGCATACTGTGCAAGCTCTGGCCAGTGATCCATCCTCAAGACCCAGTAACCCAGAGGATTTTCGGTGGGAAAGGTGTCCAAGTCTGATCTTGCCCCTAGGTATTCCTGCACCATGTAAAACAGACGCTGGCGATGGTTGCTGGAACCGATCATACCTTGGGGCTGCGGACCAAAAAATTGTCTGAACGCATTGGTCAGACGGCCACCTTCTCCACCGCTCCTTCTTTGACTGACCGAAGCCTCAGCAACACGTTGTCCAGAAACAGGAGTTTGTAACCTCCCAGTCTCTGGGAACGCGTTGCACAGACCTTTCTGCAAGGCCTCCCGAAGATGTTTCATCCTCTGCTCCCTCTGCGATGGCAAGATAAGGTCCGCAACCTTACCCTTGTAACGTGGATCAAGGAGGGTTGCCAGCCAGTATTGGTCCTTCTCCTTGATACCACGAATACGAGGATCCTTACGCAGGCTTTGCAGGATCAGGGAGGCCATGCAGCGTAGGTTTGCTGAGGCATTCAGTCCGGAGTCCTCTGGGTCACTAAGGACGACATGGTCCGCAGCCACCTCCTCCCAGCCACGTACAAGTCCATGTGTTTCTTGGGACTGATCCCTTAAAGACTGCTGCTGATGCTGAGTGCCAGGCTCCACCTCCATACTGACACAATCTTCCTCCTCCTCCTCCTCCTCGTCCTCTTCCTGTGTGATCGGCGGGCACGCAGGAACACTGTCTGGATAAAGGGGGCCTTGAGAGCTAAGGAAGTCCTCCTCTTCCTGCCTCTGTTCTGCCTCAAGTGCCCTGTCCATTATTCCACGCAGCGTGTGCTCCAACAGGTGGACAAGGGGGACAGTGTCACTGATGCATGCACTGTCACTGCTCACCATCCTCGTGGCCTCCTCAAATGGTGACAGGACAGTGCATGCATCCCTGATCATGGCCCACTGGCGTGGGGAAAAAAAAACAAGCTCCCCTGACCCTGTCCTGGTGCTATAGTCGCACAGGTACTCATTGATGGCCCTCTGCTGCGTGTGCAGCCGCTGCAGCATGGCCAACGTTGAGTTCCACCTGGTGGGCATGTCACAGATTAGGCGGTTCTTGGGCAGGTTAAACTCCTTTTGGAGGTCCGTCAGCCGAGCACTGGCATTATATGACCGGCGGAAATGCACACAGACTTTCCTGGCCTGCCTCAGGACATCCTGTAAGCCCGGGTACCTGCCCAAGAACCGCTGCACCACCAAGTTAAGGATGTGAGCCAAACAGGGCACATGGGTCATTTGTCCCTGTCGGAGGGCAGAGAGGAGGTTGGTGCCATTGTCGCAAACCACCATTCCTGCCTTAAGTTGGCGTTGGCGTCAACCACCTCTGAACCTGCCCCTGCAGAGCTGACAGAACCTCTGCCCCAGTGTGGCTCCTGTCCCCCAAGCACACCAGCTCAAGCACCGCATGGCATCTTTTGGCCTGCGTACTTGCGTAGCCCCTTGAACGACTACGGAGCACCGCTGGTTCCGAGGAAGAGGCCATGGAGGAAGAAGAAGAGGAGGGGGTGGAGGAGAGAGGTGTGTCACAATCATTAGCATTTTGGAGGCGTGGTGGCGGAACAACCTCCAACACTACTGCACCTTGTCCTGCATCCTTCCCAGCTGCCAGCAGAGTCACCCAATGCACCATGAAACTTAGGTAACGTCCCTGTCCATGCCTGCTGGACCATGAGTCAGCGGTGCATGAGTCATGAGTGCACCTTACCGCTGACCGCCCTGTCCGCCCTGTCCAGCGAGGCATGGACATTGCCTTCCACATGCCGGTAGAGAGCCGGAATCGCCTTCCGTGAGAAAAAGTGGCGTTTGGGTACCTGCCACTGAGGAACCGCACATTCCACAAACTCACGGAAGGGGGCAGAGTCTACCAACTGAAAAGGCAGTAGTTGAAGTGCTAGCAATTTTGCCAAGCTAGCATTCAACCGCTGGGCATGTGGATGGCTGGGAGCAAACTTCTTTCGGCGGTGCAGCAGCTGGGGCAGGGAAATTTGCCTGGTACAATCTGACGTCGGTGTACCAAAAGCAGATTGCCCACAAGTACTTGGCTGTGACACACCTAATTCTACACCTTCATTGCTCTCAGTGCAGGTCTCAGAGAGGACTGAAGGTCTAGTGGGGTTGGAAATCTCAGCTGATGAGGAGCAAGGAGAGGTCCTCTTTGTTCTTTGGTGTGGGTCTTTTAGATGCGTTTGCCAACGAACTGCATGGCAGGTCAACATATGTCTGGTCAAGCAAGTGGTACCCAAGCGGGAGATGTTTTGGCCAGGTGAGATACGCTTGAGACATATGTTGTAAATAGCAGCGGTGCGATCTGATGCACTTGTCTCAAAAAAGGCCCACACCAAAGAACTTTTTGAATAACGCGCAGAGACTGCAGCGCCCTGCACATGTGATGCAGTCAATGTGCTGCCCTTAGGCTGGCCCCTGGAGGGCATCCTGCCTCGTTGGTGATGTGCCGCCTCCTCTGATGGTCTCTGATGAGCTTCCTGATGACGCACATTGGAATGCGAAACACGTAGAGGCTGCTGGGAGATTATTGCACCCACGTGACCGGGAACGAGCGTGGCTGGTGAGGACGCGAACGGACACAAGGGGGGAACGCAAGCGGCACACGGAGGCAGCACAGCACACACTAGGCGAACCGGGCTGCAGCGCCCACCCGTCCCTAACTACTGGAAAAGCTCTGTGCCGGCTCAATGGCACTTGGAAATGTGAGTGCATAGTTTTTTCTGTGTTTTATAAAATAAAGGTTTTAAACGTTATTGTGCGATGATCGTTTTCATCCATTTTTATGAGGAACATTAAGGTCCTAGCATAGCTATTGGAGAAGTTCCCTTTGAGTGGAGTGGTTATCCCTATGAATGAACCAAAGGTGCAGTTTTAAAGAAAAATCTGGTGAGTGGCAAATCTCACAGGTGGTGGTGAAGCACTAAGTCACTTTAAATTGATCAAACACAAGAGCACGCCGATCACGGCAATCTAACGGAAGATTTGCAAGCATATATGAAGGGACTTTATTATCATGTGATATATGTCACCGGACTTTTATATGATTTATAGAATTTGTATATGGTTGTTGCTTAAAGTGATGAATTTTTATAGGTGGATGGTGAATATGTCTAAAGGATAGGATACACACAGATAGGATAGAGAGTACAAATGTGAGCAGCGCATCCACACACATAGCAGGGGGAGCATGACTGCCAGATTGCTGTCCTTCTTGGGCACCCCCTCTGTCCGTGCTCATGTTACTGCCTTCATCGAGCTCAGTATCATCATCAGAGCCTTCCAAACGCTGGGCATCCTCCTGGAGCATGTACCCAACACTGTGGTCAAACAGTTCGAGGGACTCCTCAGGAGGACATGGTGGAGCTAGGGAAGGAGTCACTAATGACATTGAGCCGAGGGAAGAGGCCGCTGCTTTGCCAGACAAAGCACCCTGGGCATGGGTGAGAGAGGATGAGGAGGATGAGGACGGCTTGGTCATCCACTCGACCAAGTCTTCCGCATGTTGCGGCTCAACACGGCCAGCTGCCGAAAAAAAGGCCAAGCGGATGCACCGTCTCCATGACCAGCACTAGACACAGAGCCTGCTTGCCCTCTCTTATTGGCTTGTGACTGTCTGCCTCTCCTTCTTGGCCTTCCAGACATACTAATGGCCTGTAGCTGCACTAAGCTGGGATATATATATATATATATATATATATATATATATATATATATATATATATATATATATATATATATATATATACTGCAGCTAGCAAAATCAACTGCCTGCTTGTAGTATGAGAACACCACCAACCTTCTACAGGTAGCTTTAGCTGAACACTGTGAGGTGGACGCACCCCACTAACTTGTAGGTTTAGCTGAACACTGTGAGCAGGACGCACTGCACTAACTGTAAATAGTCTAGCTGCCTGACCGTGGTACTAATAGGATCAAAAGAACACCAGTAATTTTCTTTAGGTAGCTGTAAATACTTTAACAAGACAAGCCTGCCTGTCAGTAGGAAAATAACAGGAACGGATCTAGCTGAACACTGTGAGCAGGATGCACTGCACTAAATGTAAATAGTCTAGCTGCCTGACCGTGGTACTAATAGGATCAAAAGAACACCAGTAATTTTCTTCAGGTAGCTTTATATACTGTAACAAGACAAGCCTGCCTGTCAGTAGGAAGATAACAGGAACGGATCTAGCTGAACACTGTGAGCAGGACGCACTGCACTAAATGTAAATAGTCTAGCTGCCTGACCGTGGTACTAATAGGATCAAAAGAACACCAGTAATTTTCTTCAGGTAGCTTTATATACTGTAACAAGACAAGCCTTCCTGTCAGTAGGAAGATAACAGGAACAGATCTAGCTGAACACTGTGAGCAGGACGCACTGTACTAAATGTAAATAGTCTAGCTGCCTGACCGTGGTACTAATAGGATCAAAAGAACACCAGTAATTTTCTTCAGGTAGCTTTATATACTGTAACAAGACAAGCCTGCCTGTCAGTAGGAAGATAACAGGAACGGATCTAGCTGAACACTGTGAGCAGGACGCACTGTACTAAATGTAAATAGTCTAGCTGCCTGACCGTGGTACTAATAGGATCAAAAGAACACCAGTAATTTTCTTTAGGTAGCTGTAAATACTGTAACAAGACAAGCCTGCCTGTCAGTAGGAAGATAACAGGAACGGATCTAGCTGAACACGGTGAGCAGGATGCACTGCACTAAATGTAAATAGTCTAGCTGCCTGACTGTGGTACTAATAGGATCAAAAGAACACCAGTAATTTTCTTCAGGTAGCTTTATATACTGTAACAAGACAAGCCTGCCTGTCAGTAGGAAGATAACAGGAACGGATCTAGCTGAACACTGTGAGAAGGACGCACTGCATTAAATGTAAATAGTCTAGAAGATAACAGGAACGGATCTAGCTGAACACTGTGAGCAGGACGCACTTTACTAAATGTAAATAGTCTAGCTGCCTGACCGTGGTACTAATAGGATCAAAAGAACACCAGTAATTTTCTTTAGGTAGCTGTTAATACTGTAACAAGACAAGCCTGCCTGTCAGTAGGAAGATAACAGGAACGGATCTAGCTGAACACTGTGAGCAGGACGCACTGCACTAAATGTAAATAGTCTAGAAGATAACAGGAACGGATCTAGCTGAACACTGTGAGCAGGACGCACTGCACTAAATGTAAATAGTCTAGAAGATAACAGGAACGGATCTAGCTGAACACTGTGAGCAGGACGCACTGCACTAAATGTAAATAGTCTAGAATTTAACAGGAACGGATCTAGCTGAACACTGTGAGCAGGACGCACTGCACTAAATGTAAATAGTCTAGAAGATAACAGGAACGGATCTAGCTGAACACTGTGAGCAGGACACACTGCACTAAATGTAAATAGTCTAGAAGATAACAGGAACGGATCTAGCTAAACTGAATACAGTGTATATATATATATGCAACACCTGGGATCCATATATATACACAATACACTGTAAGTGCAGCTAACTGACTGACTGTTCTGCCTAATCTATCTAACTCAAATCAAATGACACTGTCTCTCTGTCTATCTCTTTCAACGCCGGAACACACACTACACAGGGCCGCCGTCGAACATGGGTTCGACTCGAACACGAAGCTCATCCCTACCCAGGAGGAGTATTCTTTGATAGGAGCACCAGGGATGGACTCCCATTGCATTAGAAGTATCCAGTGAAGCTTGGACCTCACAGTCTGGTGGCTCTTCCAGTAAACTGAGCACTGCTAGAGCTTTACAGTCAGAAGTATACACAGTGTCAGTCTGGTTTGAATGTTCTTTTTTCTGTTTTGACTGTAAGTAGGCTTTTGGAGTCTGAATGTTGTTTCTTTGGGGTGTCCTGTGTCCTCTTCTTTCCCTGAAGTTTATTGACCTGAGTAAATTCTAATACCTGTCCAAAACGAGCTCACATCAATCAGTTAATTTCCTCAACACACATCAAGAATCCAACCCAGACGTGAAATGTCAGCTCACCTAACCTTTAGGGGTCCCTAATAGCCTCTATGGCGTAAGAAGGTACTAATTAAAAAAACTGAAAAAGTTACCTATAGTGAAAACATCAAAATGATTCTTAAATCTAAACATATAATCACATACAAAGCTCAATGTTTGCAATAAAAAGTAAGCTTTCCCTAACCCTTGCCTAATGAGCCACCTCCCAAGCCAAGACCTTTGAAAATAATGGGCATTCACACTATGTTGCTGAAGGATTACAAATAAAGGTACATTTATTACTTTAATTCAGCAGTCATAGAATAATCTACAGTATAATAATTTTATCTGCTAATAGAAAAGTAACCAATTATGCGCACCCCTGCCCTGCAATTTTCGATGCTATGAAACTTGTTCTATTAGGACCATTTAGTGATGCCCGCCCTGCTCGGCCACTGATAATATTTACTATTATATACACGGATCCCTATATTTTGTTGGAAATGTGACTTCAACAGTAAAAAGAGAAAAAAGTCGTTATCTGAAAAAAATGAAAAATTTGCATTTGTTAATTTTTAAATTAAAATATAGGTCAACATCAGTTGTTTTTTTCTTTCAGAAAAAAAAGATGCATGTAAACGATTAGCCTAACTGTTTAAGTGATTATTAGTTATTATCTTCTTGTTGTGTTGTAAAAAAAATGATTGCTGATATTCTGGGAAACAATTTAAGGTGATTTTTTTTTTTTTTCACGTTGCATCCTGAATCGTGGATCGCACCATGCCTGTTAAATACTTCATGTGACATTGTTGCAGTTATTTCCGAAGCAAAGGTGTTAAAATAATAAAAACAAACAAGCAGGAAAAGTGAAAGGGGAAGGAAAGAGAAGAGATATAGCCAGAGGCAAAGAGCAGTGTAAAATATGTATGAAAGCAGAGAGAGTTTGGGGAGGGACAAGAAATGCAGCTCTCAAACTGCTGAGCTACAGGCTGACTCCTTTAACCACTTAGTATAGGGGAGTCATCAATATTGTATGACACAGGCAGGGAGCCTGGAAAGGTAAATGAGAGGTCCAACACCAGGACCTTGGGAGAGGAGAGGAAACTTTTGGCCAGTGTTTAGATCCATATTACTGAGCCTATAGAGGAGCTTCTGTGAGGCTCTGTAGAGAAAAGAGAAAAACAGATATATAAAAGTAGTTAACAATATCAGATGGTGCACTGTGGGAACTTCTTTTAAAAAGGAGGCTTGGAAAGACTGACCATCCAGACATGCCTCATATCGACAAGCAATACAATAGATTCTAACATCAATCTCTGTAAGTCAAAACAAGCATCTCAGACTAACAAGTTGTTGTCTTTATTTACAATATACAACGGCCACTTTCTTAGGTACACCTGTTCAATTGCTTCGTAACACAAATTGCTAATCAGCCAATCACATGGCAGCAATTCAATGCATTTAGACATCTAGACGTGGTGAAGACAATTTGCTGAAGTTCAAACCGAGCATCAGAATGGGGAAGAAAGGGGATTTAAGTGACTTTCAACGTGGCATGGTTGTTGGTGCCAGACGGGCTGGTCTGATTGTTTCAAAAACTGCTGATCTACTGGGATTTTCACACATAACTGTCTCTAGGGTGTATAGAGAATAGTCCAAAAAAGAGAAAATTTCCAGTGAGCGGCAGGTGTGGAGGAAAATGCCTTGTTGATGTCAGAGGTTAGAGGAGAATGGGCAGACTTGTTCAAGATGATAGAAAGGCAGCAGTAACTCAAGTAACCCCTTGTTACAACCAAGGTATGTAGAATACCATCTCTAAACGCACAACGCATCGAAACTTGAAGTAGATGGGCTACAGCAGCAGAAGACCACACCGGATGCCACTCAGCTAAGAACAGGAAGCTGAGGCTACACTTCGCACAGGCTCATCAAAATTGGACAATAGAAGATTGTAAAAATGTTGCCTGGTCTTGATGTCAGAAAGCTGAAATCATCTCAAACTAGTTTCTTGAACATGACATTGAGTTCGCTGTACTGCAATGGCCTCTACAGTCACCAGATCTCAATCCAATAGAGCACCTTTGGGATGTGGTGGAATGGGAGACTTGCATCATGGATGTGCAGCCGACAAATCTGCAGCAACTGCGTGATGTGATCAATGTTGTGCAGCCCCAGTCAAAATGGACCAAAATCTCTGAGGAATGTTTCCAACACCTTGTTGAATCTATGGCATGAAGAATTAGGACAGTTCTGAAGGCAAAAGTGGGTCCAAACTGGTACTAGCAATGTGTACCTAATAGAGTGGCTGGTGAGTGTGAGTGCATGTTTCATAGAGATGTTTAGAGAGTAGAGGTGGAAACAGCATCCATAACGACAACTCTAAACCCACAAACCAAATGCCATGTAGAGGTCACCAATACTTTAAATGAATGGAAGGCTCACCAGACTTATGTGCAGTGACAGCAATAAGCAGGACATTCAGGTCATATCCCATCTTCACCAGGAACTTCACTCTCCAGCTGGAAACACCCTTCTGTTCTTTCACAACTTAGGACAAGTGAAATAACACCTTCTGTACTTCTTTATTCCTCAGGTCTGGCATTTAAAAAAAAGGGCATCTACAGAATGTAAATCAGTTAAAATGTCAACAGCTTTATTGAAATATACTCACATAAACAAAAAAAAACGGCAAATGACCTTTTACCACTTGACCTCCAGAAGGTTTTACTTCTTTCATGACTACTTTAACTGGCAATTGCGTGGTAATGCAACGCTGTACCCAAACTAAATCATATCTAATAAAAAAAAAAATCTGAAAATCAGATTTCTTAAATTTAGGCCAAAATGTATTCTAATACATGTCTTTGGTAAAAAATCTCAAGTGTATAATAATTGGTTCGTTCGAAAGTTATAGCATCTACAAACTATAGTATATATACTGAAGTTTACACAGCTTTGACGCTATACTGCAATGGTTGTGATCAGCAACTTATAGTGGGACTGTGATAGGGTGGTGGGCAATCTGGCGCTATCTGGGAGGGTCACTAACTGACGATGACAACGCTAGTGACACTAATACAGTGATTAGTGATAATACTGTACTAAAGACACTGACTTGGATGGGGTTAACGTCTAGATCTGAGGACAATCAAGGGGTTAACTGTGTGCCTAATAATGTGTAATGTGTGCTGCTTTTACTTTACCATCTGGCTGTTTTTTCTCCCTGCTTTTCAGGCAGAAGAAACAGCCAGATTGATGTTCACAGTACACAGTTTTGTAAACATAGAACACTGTGTGTGATTGGACACAGCTGATTAGCTGATTTCAACCAAAATCATTGGCTGAAATCAGGTGCCAAACTCATGCTGTGTCCAATCACAGCACGGGTCGGCAGGATGTGCTTGTATGTGTGCTCCAAAACCAGAAGAAGGCCGATCAAGTATATGTAAGTTATTGTACCTGCCACCTGCAGTATATTTACTGTGAGCAGTCAGCGGGTGGTTAAAAATATATGGTGAACAGCACTTCTGGCTCTGCATACAATTACGCATTTTGTCATTCAACTTCCCCAGGATATCTTAGGATTTTTCACTTTGGATGGAGGAGCAACGAAACATCTTTTGGATGGCAGCATTGTAATTCTGGGGAAAGGGTGGTGTTAGATGCACTAGCAGATTTAGATGGACTTGACTAACAAATTAAAGACAAAATGCATTGAATGATTGTAAAGTCTCCTTTTTTTACCTATAAAAATAACAAACATGTTGTACTTACCTGCTCTGTTGCGGTATATTTGCACAGAGCAGCCCAGATCCTCCTCTTCTTGGGTCTCTCTTCTGTGCTTCTGGCCCCTACCCCCTGTTCAGTGCCCCCACAGCAAGCAGCTCGCTATGGGGGCACTCGAGCTGAGTCACAGCTCCCTGTGTCCATTTAGACACGGGGCCCTGACCCGGGCCCGGCCCCCCTTCTCTCCCCTGATTGGCTAGCCAACTCTGACTGACAGCAGCGGCAGCCAATAGCACCACTGCTGTGTCTCAGCCAATACGGAGGGAGAATCTCGTACGGCTGAGATACTCGTGGACATGGCTGGCCAGAGAGGGACCTCAGGTAAGTGTAAGGGGGACTGAGGGGGGTTGAGGGCGGCTGCTGCAGACAGAAGGCTTTTTATCTGAATGCATAGAATGATAAAAAACCTTCTGACTTTACAACCACTTTAAGGTAAAAAACCTGGAGACTTTTCAACCCATTTAACCTTTCAATCTATTATTCGTTCAGCAGAATTTCCCAACCTGCTCCTTCGATTTTTCAGCACTGAAAAGTTAAAAACGATTTTCCATTTGAGCCCATTAACTGGACGAAAAAACGAACGGTCCAAATGACAGATTTTTGGACAAACTGTAACTCATCAAATTTTTGAAACGATATAGGCATCTGATTAATGTCAAATTATAATTGCCAGATTGTAAGACCTTGTCATCTGGAAATAAGGATATACAGTAAAAACTATGATTGCAAGTAACTTGGTCTGCGAATGTTAAACAAGACAAACACATTTTTTCTATACATTTTAACTTGATAAACGAGGGAGGTCTTGCAATACAAGTAATAGGTACACTTTGTCTGCCTAGTATGAGGCCACAGCTGAGCCGTGGTTCTTCTCTCTCTTTGTTGCTGCGGGATTGTGGCTAATCGTCTCCCGGTCTCAGTCGACATGCCTCACTCATATAGTCAACATATGTACTGCAATAATGGCCCAGATGAAGGAAAAAAATGTTAAGAAGGAAGACGGTAAGAAAAGGGAGATGATTATGGTGGAAGTTAAAAAAGGAAATCATAAAGAAGCATGAACAAGCTATGCCACAAAGCAGGTTGTCAAACATCACTTTCTAAAGTCAATCCAGAGCTATAAGAATGAATAATCTGCGGGCTTGGAATTTCTGGTGGGCCATGTACGAACAGTATCCCTGAGTTTGAGGGGGTGAAAGTCTTTTGAGTACAAGAACTGTAACCTGGCTTGGAGGAGCAAAAAGGAACATTTTACTACAGAATGAGAAGGAGTTGATCCACTCCATTGATTCACATTTTTAATAATTTTATCCAATGAAGAGCCGAACAGATGGTTCCCCACTATGGGTAGGCATAACAAGGAATTGTTGATGTCTATGAAAAGCAAGCCCAGACACCATGTTAGAAGAAGGAATGATGCAATCGTATTATTTGAATTACGGCTGACTGACAATGAGTCCTATGGAGGATCCTAGACAGTAGCAGAAATTTTATGTATCGCCGCGTCAGATTCCAGTGAGGAAAATGGCAGTGGATATTTTAATCCTTGCAGTCAGGATGAACTACAGAACTACAGACTGCATCAACTAAGTCATAAATCTCTGCATAACAGTACAGGATAATTCCGCTGTGAAGCAGGAAGAGGAATAAACACCCAAGGATGAAAAAAGGCAGAGGGTCAGAAAGACAATTCCAGTTGGGATCTATAAGAAGCACATAAAGCACTATTCTTTCCTGTGCCAGGTTAAACCTTGCATATAGTGCAAGAAACATCTGGATTAGGTGGGCCAATCACAGTGACAGGGTAACCACCCTCCTGTTAGACCAGACAGGTTGCTAACAGAAAAATGTTGTACCAAAAAAGTACAACTAAAAGCAAAATTTTTTTCTTAGTTTTGGATAGAGTGGAGAGAAATTAGAACGCCTGCTAGTTTTATTGCTGTCTGTGCCCCGTTAGGTAGATTCACACTCTCTATTTGCCCTGTTTACCATTATCATTGAAAGTGAAAGTAAATGAAAATCCCACATTTTGGGTTATCCCCAGAAAAGTAAAAGAGGGGAAATCCTCCAATGGGGGCACTAGTTCTGGTGACCTAGGGGTCCCCAGGAGATTCCCTGAGCTTCCAGGTATTTCCTCTCACTTACATCTATGGGACAGGAAGTGAAGGGAAATCTCTCCAATAGCACACAGATGATAAAAATTAAACCGACTGTCCCTCTCTTACTTTAACCAAAATGAAAACAAAAAGTTTTGCCTACAATTCTACTTTAAAGAAAAAGTCTACCCATCTTCCCCAAGAATACCCTAGAACCATTTGAACATAGGAGTACCAGTAGTGTCATGCCTCCAGCCTATAAAGGAAAAATAATATCTTCTGGACTTGCAATATCAACATTGCCCACTAGATGCCATTCTCAACAAAGGACTATTGATGGGTAGTGTTCTATGGTCAATAGACATTTCCTGTCATAACATTAGGAACTAGCCTACTTCCTATTGCAACTCTTTCATCTTTTCCATGAGGAGGACAGACTGCATGGAGCCAGCTAAGCCTGTACTACATGTTCTGAGGAATTCCCAATCCTTCTAGGGCAGCATCGCTGGTATGCTAAATACTGTTTATTTGTATGCCTAGTAGGCATTTGTTATGCTCATGTAATTCTTATATATGTTCATTGTCTGTTTATTCCTAGTTTCACCATGCATATCATATCCTATCTTATATGACCACCACCTGTTCATCGTAATAAAGATCCAAAGTTACAGACAGTCTGGTTATTGTAGGATTCAAGGTTTAAACTGTATGTTGAGCTACATACACGCCAGGGGCAAACGTGTAGCGAGAACAGAACAGTGAAACAGCAGCTATCCAGCAAGTGGGACTTAGGACAGTGACTACACAGAGGCCTGCTACCCTGTCAGCGCATTCACCTGCATACGGCAATACAGCAGTCTCTACACAGTCAAGCATTCCTGCAAGCAATATGTCACATAGCCAGGCATCCTCACTCAAAACAAGGTCCCAAGTTTGCGGCTCCCCTAGATCTTCCTCCGCAAGCAATGCACTCGCTATCACACGTGCAAAAGCTGAAGCTGCCAAGGCCCGAGCAGCCTTTGCTGAGCAAGAAATGCAGATTAAAAAGGAGAAAGTGACACTGAAGGCCGAGAAAGCACAGCAACAGTTAGAGGCCGAGAAAGCACAGCAACAGTTAGAGGTCAAGGAAGCCCTCCTAGAAGTAACCTTAGAGAAACTCACTGTAGAGAAGGAAGCAGCAGCCGCCATAGCCAAAGCAGAGGCCTTAGAATTAGCTGTATACCCGAGAAGTGAATGCAGCAGATGCAGCAATATCCTCGACCCAGAAGCTGAAACTCAAGATTCTCTACAACGAACTTCAGATTACATCAACCAACATTTTAAGCCAAGCAGTCACAAAGATGACGTCAAAGAGACAAGCCAAAGACACTACACGGTACCGCCGCAAGTCAGCGACAAGCCTCAAGCCTGCAAACAGGAGAAATTCATGCAAAGTGACGCCTCCTACGAAAGACTCCCTAAAGGTGAGCTAACAGAGACTTCTAATCATCCTCCAGAACCAACGTCCAAGTCAGAACAGTATGACAGAGGTCGGCTTGACACCCTAAAAAGGTATACACAGCAGGCTAACCAAGCCACCATAGACTTTGCAAGGTTCTTTGCACGACGTGAGTTAGTCACCAAAGGACTTGAAAAGTTTAATGACTGCCCTGAAAGCTACAGAGCCTGGTGGTCTTCCTTTCAAAATGCCATCAGAGACTTAGATCTGTCTTGCAGTGAAGAGATAGACCTCCTGATCAAATGGCTTGGAAATGAGTCTGCCAAGCATGCCAGGCGAATCAGGACAATAAATATAAACCACCCAGACACTGGTCTTAAAATGATTTGGGATAGACTTGATGAGTGTTATGGTTCAGCAGAAGCAGTAGAAAGCGCACTATTCAAAAGACTTGATAACTTCCCCAAAATACCTAACAAAGCCTACCAGAAACTTAGGGAGCTAAGTGACTTGGTAATGGAACTTCAAGTAGCTAAATCCAAGGGGGACTTACAAGGGCTTGCATTCCTTGACACAGCCAGAAGTGTCAACCCCATTGTACAAAAGCTACCCTATAACTTGCAAGAGCAGTGGATTACACATGGATCCCTATTTAAAAGACAGCATGATGTTCCATTCCCTCCTTTTTCTGTTTTTGTGGACTTTGTGTGTCAGCAAGCTAAAACAAGAAATGATCCAAGTTTTGATTTTACATTGTCATGTGCTGCTCCTTCGGGACTTAACCCTTGCAAACCTACAGTAACAGTACACAAAACTAACGTGACTCCTCCAGATTCTTTTCACAGGTCTGCCAGCTTCTCTAACTCAGAGACAAAGGTCAAAGATCCTGGTAAGCAGTGTCCCTTGCATCGAAAGCCACATCCTCTCCTAAAATGCAGAGCCTTCAGAGAGAAAACCCTGCAGGACCACAAGGCCTTCCTCAAGGAGAACCACATCCGCTACGCAGGCTGCTCTTCCACATCTCACCTCGCCAAGGATTGTAAGGTCAGTTTAAAATGCACAGAATGTGACAGCTCAGATCACAACATAGGTTTACATCCTGGGCCAGCTCCATGGACTTCACATCACACTTTCAGCACTAGTGAGCATGGCGGGGAGGAAGAGCACACCATTACAACTACCCCTTCACATTGTACAGAGGTCTGCAAAGGAGTCATAGGTGGCAGGTCCTACTCCAAAATCTGCCTAGTCAGAGTCTACCCAGCAGGCCAAAAAGACAAAGCTATTAAGCTTTACGCAATTCTGGATGACCAAAGTAACAAGTCATTAGCCAGCTCAACCTTCTTTGACATCTTTGGCATTAAAGGCCCCAGCATCCCCTACTCCTTAAAAACTTGTGCAGGAATAGTGGAGATGGCGGGGAGGAGAGCATCCGGCTACCAAGTCGAGTCCATTGACGGACAATCATGCTTATCTTTGCCAACTCTTATCGAATGCAACCAGATCCCTGACCATAGATCTGAAATTCCTACACCAGATGTGGCTGCTCATCACCCACACTTGAAACACAAAGCGCATCTGATACCAGAACTTGATCCTTAGGCTCAGATTATCCTACTCCTTGGGAGAGATATATTACGAGTCCACAAATCAAGAGCTCAAATTAATGGTCCCAACAACGCTCCTTATGCTCAGAGGTTAGACCTTGGACGGGTCATCATAGGAGATGTCTGTCTAGGAAGTGTGCACAAACCTGACTCTGTTAGCAGCATGCTCACAAATACCCTAGAGAATGGGCGTCCTTCTCTTTTCCAGCCATGCCACAACCACTTCCTTGTTAAGGAATCGCCCTACACCACCCACATGTCTTATCCCTTCACAAGCCCCACTAGTGACAACGTTGCCTGTGACAGTGACCGAGACCATTTAGGGTGTACAGTCTTTCAAAGAATTAAAGATGACAACCATGAATTCTCAATCCTTCTAGGGCAGCATCGCTGGTATGCTAAAGACTGTTTATTTGTATACCTAGTAGGCATTTCTTATGTTCATGTAATTCTTATATATGTTCATTGTCTGTTTATTCCTAGTTTCACCGTGCATATCATATCCTATCCTATATAACCACCACCTGTTCATCGTAATAAAGATCCAAAGTTACAGACAGTCTGGTTATTGTAGGATTCAAGGTTTAAACTGTATGTTGAGCTACATACACGCCAGGGGCAAACGTGTAGCGAGAACAGAACAAGTAGGGAAACCATTGTCACTGCAGGTGGAGTGCTTGGTGCACAAGAACTGTGTCTCTTGCTCAAATGCTGTGATCCTGAATGCAGCCACTCTGACATGCTCTCCCTTAGTGATTGCAGATAAAACAAGTCAGAGTAAAGGTGGGCTGAATACAAAAGCACGCCACACTTTTCACATATTTATTTGTAAAAAATTTGGAAAAACATTTATCATTTTCCTTCCACTTCACAAATATGTGCCACTTTGTGTTGGTTTATCACATAAAATCCCACTAAAATACATTTACGTTTTTGGTTGTAACATGACAAATTGTGGAAAATTTCAAGGAGTATTAATACTTTTTCAAGGCACTGTATGTTATAACTACATTTCATTCTTTGATGTATTTTTATACTTGTATTCAAATAAAAGCTTCTAAGTTTTTAGAATGCATTGGCCTATTTTGGTTTGGTGCAACTCTTGTCAAAATCCCATGGGCAACTTATTTCTTTGTGGCTATTGGGAAATATATTTAAATTATGTTTATGTGCCTGGAGTTCAACATCACTAGGGACAGTCAGTGTATGGCAAATTTGGATACGGTCTGATCATTTAGGAGCCAAGTAACCTCTCCAGTAGGTGATAGGTACACTTAACACATATAAACTGTAATGTTTGATATAAGCTTGTATGGCTATTCAGGGCAACTAGAGAAGTAGTTGGATTGCTTGTCTCAATGCATTGTGAACCTGTGAATACTAAAACCTTTGCACATTGAGCAGACAGAAGAAATGAGCAGAATCTAATTCCTTGTAATGATACGTGCAAAGTGAAATAAAGACAGAGGCAGATGAGTGGAAGAATGACAGCTCATTACACCCAGGATATATCTTGCTAATGATAAAGAATAGAGGTAGCCTAAAGAAGAACAGATTGTTAACCTGTTTGAAGCAGAAGCTCCAAAGAGCTTTTTTTAAGTACGGTACATTAACAGGCATATATTCACAATAATAATTCTATAACTGACAACAAATGTTATTATATTATATAAATGCTATTATATATATTATAAATGTTATTATAAATGTTATAATAATTCTATAAATGACAACAAATCACTAGCGACAGAATCACTAAGACCCCCCATATATACAGCAGAGGTATGGCCTTTTCGAGGCCATATTAATGCTTAAAAAAAACATACACATTGCACATGTTTAAACTGGTTGTAAAGTCAGAAGTTTTTCTTTTTTTTTTTATCTTAATACATTCTATGCATTAAGATAAAAAAACCTTCTGTGTGCAGCAGCACCCCTAATACCTACCTGAGCCCATCTCGATCCAGTGATGTTGCAGGAGTCTCGGCTGAGAGGGCAGTGCGGCATCATTGGCTCCCACTGCTGGCAATCAAAGTCAGTGAGCCAATGAGGAGGGGGGGCGGGGCTGAACCACGGCTCCATATCTGAATTGACACACAGAGTAGCAGCTCGGGTGCCCCCATAGTAAGCTGCTTGCTATGGTGGACACTTGGCAGGAGGGAGTGGCCAGAAGCGCCGGCAAGTGACCTGAGAAGAGGAGGATCTGGGCTGCTGTGTGCAAAACCCCCGCACAGAGCAGGTAAGTATAACACGTTTTTTATTTTAAAAGAAAAAACCATTTAAAAGAACAGTGATGTGCTTTACAATTTTGGTTGGTGTTCTGCTTTCATTGGGACCCTAAGGCAAGCAGAGCAATATTTAAACTAAAGGAAGGGGGGAAAAGCTGGTGGAGAGCCCAGTCACATGCCCTTCCAAAGTCACGCAATCAGCGCCTCTCCTCCAATCACAACATTTTTTCTACTTTAAGTAAAGAGAACTCTGTAGGACACTGCATGCTCCACACTGCTGCCTGCATTTTATGAATGAACCGTAAAATTCAGACCAGGGTACGGCGTAATTGTGGGGTGTCCTGCAAAGAGTGGATGATGATGTCCACTCTCTGTAATAGGCAGGCACCTAAGAGACCACTCACAGTCTCATATGGCATGATTCATTTACAGGGTGGACCGGGGATATACTGCTCTGTTGCTCTTCTCTCAGTAGCAATCAAGCGTCAGCTACATTTCATCCGGCAAGGGAGTGAAAACTATTAGGTAAAGATGAGCTGTACTTTTTTTTTGACTGCTGCTGGCAAAATGTTACCAGTGGCAGAATCTCCAGTGTAACAATACAATTATCATTCATCTTTTTTTGAGGGTAAAAGTGGCATATACAGTATCAGAGGTGTAACCATTTTGACACACTCCTGAAATCAGTGGTGAGGCTAGACATTCTTTCACCGGGGGCCAAAACTTATTTTGGCGCCCCCCCTCCCCCTCCCCTGAAGAGGACAGTGTCAGTAGGGCAGAGGTTGGTGTATGTAGGACAGTTGACAGTGTCAGTAGTTTTTTTATGTTTTTATTTTATTTTTATAATTCTATTATTTTTTACAATATTATTTTTTATTCATTTTTGCAGGCTTTTTTAGGAGCCCTGTTGGGGGGCTTTGGTAAAATATCAGCCCCTGATGTCTAACTTTTGAAACAGTGGACTGAGGACAGATCCCCCAGTCCATTTCTCTGCAGCCTCCAAGGCATCAATACAGTACATTGTTACATTGTTGCGAGCTAGTCTGGACCAATGTAACTATGTATAATATAGGCATGCCTGGAATTATTCTTTAAATTTCCCAGGGATGTACAATACTACAGCTGTCCCCATATCTTGGATTACAGGACATAGGTCAGGATAAAGCCACTGCAGGACAGCTGTTTAGAAAATGGGACAGTCCCGGAAGATCTATGGGGGTAACTTCCTCGGCTCTGAAATTTACTGTCGGACTGGTGGCAAGCATTAATTGCATCATGGGCTCCTGGGCAAAGTAATGCATTGGACCCCTATCAGCCTGCCCCAATTTACGCACCTACTCTCAAGAATTAAAGTATAAATAGTTGATAGGGTTAAACATTTATTAGTACTTTCAATAAAATACATTTTAAACAATATAAAAAGCATTCCATAAATCAAAGATTAATCAACACAAAGGGCACAGTACAGGGGGGGTGAGGCAGAAGGGCACAGTACAGGGAGGTCAGGAGGGCACAAAACTGGGAACAGGAGAACAGAGTACAGGTTCCAGGACACTGCTCAGGACACGGCTTGCCTGGGACAGCTTAGTAAAAAGTGTGACTGGCCCAGCAAATCTGGGACAGTTGGCAAGAGTGATGTAATGCAAGACAATCATGGGGCCCCCCAGTGCCCAGGGGTGCCCATGCATTAAGACAGCCCTGGGGAGAGATGCTGCTGTGGTGTCGGTGATCGCAGCACCAGGGACCTTGGGCAACCACCAGGGATTCAGGGCAAACTACCGCACGTATCGATTATTATTGTCGTTAGGACATAGGTTTGCTATTGGAGATATCTTCATAATGTATATGAAGACGTGAAGAATTGCTAAAGTGACCATATGCACTGTGAATGTGCTTTTTTATTTATTTAAAGACCAACTCTGGACAATATACATTTTTTATCATGAGTTGGGACTGTACCTGCACTGCACGGATTAACTGCTTGTTTTTTTTCTAGGGGTGGGGAAAGCAGAGATTACCCCATCCTCCAATCCTTCCAACACAAGACTGGTCTGGCACCCCTGCTCTCCAGCAGTCTTGAATAGTGGACTGTTCCTGACATCATCATGCCAAGAGCAGGCTCCATAGACCAGGAATAATCCAATGCTGGATCATGGGGATGCGCCGTGTTCCAGAGGATTGAAGGATTGGATGAGTATAAACTTTCTGCTTCCCCCAAGAAAAAATTTGCAGTTGACCATGCAGTGCACAGCCGCACTGCATAGGAAAAAAATGTCCAGAGTTCACCTTTAATGGTAATATACATATGTGGATATTTATTTGGATTTATTTTTATAGCTATTATAAACTATATTAACCATTTAGTGACCAGCCTATTGTAGTTTTACTGCTACAGGGCGGCCGCTCTTTGCAGAATCATGTATATATACATATAGCTATTGGGTATGTGGACGGGGGATTATAACGGTGCTCAGGTCAAGGGGTATATAGAAGAAAAGCACGAAAAAGGAGAATTTGTAAAAGACAAAAGTTGCAAAGTTTATTAATGGTAATACAAAAATAGAAAATTACACTTGGAACAATAAACACTTAAAATAAGTACGTATACTGTATATGACCCATAATATGATGAAGTAGGCCAGATGGAAGTGGCCGACAGAGAGGGGGCTCGATTTCCTACATGTTTCGCCAAGGCATTGGCTTCTTCAGGGAACAAGAGCTCAAAAAGTGGATATATAAAGGGGGTTCTGTATATGGAGATATAGAAAACATCATGTGATCAAAAAATATTTATCAATACAGTACATCGTATACATTCAGAAGGGTCAATATTGTGGCTGGATAGACATGCAACCCAAGGAACCCACCAATCCTGGCAACGCAAACGTACCTGCGGCGTTAGTACCAAGGGGGAGGCCGCACGGAGGCGTCACCACAGGGGAGTAGGCAGGCCGTGCCGTAAATTGTGCCTGCAGGGGGTATACAGTAGACCTGGCAATGGAGTGTATTGACATTGTATAAGTAATTGTTGAGTTTAACATACGAGGGGCAGGAGATAGTTACATATCGGTTGCATGAAGCTAAAATGTGTAAAAGTATATGGGTGGTGTAACTGAATCTCATTAGAAAAGTGTAAACTCACGTTTTTCTTTAAAAGCAGGTAGAATAGAGAGGACACAGAGTGCCTGCAGGTGGATGCACACATACACAGCAAGACCGTCGATGGGGTAAGCCAAATCGGCGGTCAGTTGAAAAAGAGCCTGAGTGAAAGAATAAGTTGCTTGAAAGATAGTACTGATGATTACTTTAAATTTGACTAGGCAAGAGTCATCAAAAGGGTACTTACTTAGTGTAATCAGCTACCAACTAAAGATGTAATGGTGGTGCAGTGACACGTATGGAGTATCTAGCTTGGAGGTTTTTTAATTAGGTAGTCTTTGAAGTAAGGCAGCAATTACGGTGCCTACCTAAATAGAGTAAATGCAGGAGGGAAGTTTAGGGCAACATAGATTCTATTGGGCAAGTAGGATTGATAAGAGGACAGAGAGTATCTTACCTAATGAGCCCTATAACAGATAGTGTCACTCGGAGGAGAGCAGCGTTGGCCAAGAGAATGGATGATGAGTCCAAAGTAGCTCCTATAGGTAATGATAGGGGGCACTATAAGTAGTACACAAAGAAGGAATAATTACAAAATACCATCAGAGAAGAGGATTACCTGGATGCTGTGTGTGGAGTGGATGCAGGCACGTCCCTCGTCCAACAGAGGGACTGGGGAACTGGCCGGTTGCTGATATACCCCCCACATCTGATCAGATGCTGATCAGGTGTGCGGACGCAAATGGGAGGCATCCGCGCCTGCGCACAATGCGGTGCCGTGGAACTACACGTTCCATCATGCATCGCGCGCGCATGCTCAGAGCTAACGGGCCAAGTGGCGAATGGGAGAGCGAGACGCAGTGGAATGGGAGGTACCAAGGCGCATCCCTCTCCCACCGGCCGATGGAAACAAAGGGACCAGAGAGTACGAGTGCGGCGCGGACGCCGTGGGCAGACAGGGATCTGCCCTGGGCGTCCGTACAGGCACGAACATCGCTGGCGATGCACCTCCCGAGAGGGAAGCCGGCGCCACGATCATCCACACCAAGGCACTAGGAGGACGGAGATACGATGCGATCCGGTGGTGGGGCACGTCAAGTGCATGTAGGGGAGTGGGCGGAGACACAGGGTGAGGGAGCTAAGCCTACCCTCACATGGCAGTCCACAAGGGTCCATAGGGATGCCGGAGAGTGCCTGTATGTCAGCCCACAATATCCAGCCACAAAATGAAAACCATGCATAGAGGACCACAGGGTCCTGGTTACGAAATAGAGCCTCTGAAAAGACAAAAAGAAATACTCATGTGACATAAACTAACATCAAAGGAACCTATGGGTCAGAAGCATGTTTTTAGTGTTGATACAATATCGAAAAGTTTAACATATCTAAAAATGCAAAAAAGTATCGAAGTTGAACAAGGCTTGAAAAATAAATAAAGAGTATTGCTGAGGGGAAAAGTACCTTTGTAGCAAATAGCAATATCACGGTGGTATAAGATGTATTACAAGAGCTGTAAGGGGAACCACAAGTGCAGCCATGGCAAAGTGTTACGGAAATATTTATACCTCACTTAAACGATTAACGATACAAATATAAGTGATTAAACCTTTGTCTATATAAAAATAAAAACGAGTGATAACAGGGAAAAAAGATAAAAATTACATTTATTTACACAGAAAAAGAAGGTTAGAATGGTTAGAATTTATCATATATCTCTATAGTGTTGGCTCTAGGCTGCAAAGTTAATTCTAAGTTAATTCAGGCATAAACTCATAATTGTTTTCAATGGACATATACAAGATATACAAAGTTATAAGATAAATCCTAGGATTAAAAAAGGTTAGAGAGAAAGATAGACATAGATACTTTACACCGACAGCATGTCCCTCAGATGTTCTTGGGCTGGACTCCTGTAACCATTTAGCCCACTCCCTTTTATATGCATTCTCCACCAATCAACAGTTGCCACATATTGATTGGGTTAGAGATGTCACAGAATTCATGCTCGGACATTGCGACCCCCTCGGTGCCTACAAGTCTATGAATTAATGAACAATCTCCTTTGATCTCCTAGCCCAAACAGTCCCGACCGTAGTATGTTAATGGCCCCTGGTGAGTTGATTACCACCTAGGGGACCTTCCCTGATTCCCATCAGTGTATTGGAAGCATGTTAATGGCCCCCTGAAGAATGAATGCCTTAAGGTCTGCCAATAACCTTTGATCTAATCAACACCTCTAGGGCTTCTCGGGTTCACACCAAGGTAAATATATTTCTTAAGGTGAGCTTTGTTCTATCATGATATTAAGAAACATTCCCATATATAAAATATATATATATATCCACACATAGATACCCACATATACACGTAGATATAGATACATATATACATATATATATATATATATATATACATACGTACACATACACATCCTATGGGGCAAGGCAGTTTAAATTGGAGTCCTTGCAATGGTCCACTTGAATCTCATTGATATAAATATGATATCCAATATTTCCATCACATTTCCCCCTGAAGTTCATTCTTGAACTTATGTCCTCCTTCAATGATCTTGCACCCACCCACAACAGCCCAGAAGCCCCGACCCTTCCCCACCACCACTGCGGCCTCCTCTTCCTTTCTTGAACACGCCGGAACTCCTCAAAGTAGGCTTAAGATAGCAAAGAAATCCTGGTCCATTGGAGACTCCACATTCAAACCATGAGTGTCTGTATTGCAATGTTTCATCACTCCTCTGCCTTGGAGGAGCGGAACTCCAACATTGATGGCGGGATCCTGGCATATCTAGTCCTGTATCTTTGTAAGACCATGTAATGGTTGCATCGATTGGATCGGACCGCGAGACAGCACTTTTCAGCATGGTGAAGGAAAGTCCAGGAAAGTCTTATTCGTGACACATTTATCTCAAGAAATAACTTGGTGGTCGCTGCTTCTTCAGGTGGGGTCGGGTGGGCCTCCAGACAGTCGTGCATGAATACAAAAAGAGAGAGGAGAACGTTAGTGTACAGATATTGGAGAAATGCTGGACAGGAACAGAGTGTTGGCCATTAAGACTAAATACTCATAAAGGGTGTAATGTGGACGAGTAGAGTGGGTTCCCACAGGGTACAGAGTCTGAGCAACAGCCAGTATCATCCATGGCCCTTGATGGTAGGGATAGTCAATACTGTCTGTTATTGCCAGGTCCCTGGGTTCACCACACCTGCTCACGGGGCTCAGGTTAAGGCAGTAGGTAGACTAGGGGAGGTGGAATTACATTAAGACATAAAACTGGATGTCCAGGGATACTTTAGTTAAAATATGGTACTTGCGGGCAGGCAAAGTCTTTTTTTAAAGAAAAATGATACTGACGTCTTAGTTACATTATCTTGAGAAGATAAATGATAGAAATCAAAGGAAAAAAAACTCAGAGAGCATAATATTAAAGAAGAAAAAGGAATGGAAGAGACGTGAGTAATGAAAATGAACAGGAAAAAATAGTGGAAACGAAAAAAAGAACAAAAAAGCGAAAAAAACTACAGATCGAACGCTGCTCCAACCAAGACTGTTAAAGAGCCTTGAATCTGTATAAAAAAAAATGAATACATTGGTCAAAAAAAAAACATAATAAAAAAAAAAAAAATAAAAACAAAAAAAACAAAACAAATGTTTTTCAAAAAAAAAACTCCTCTCCCATTAACAGTATTTTTGCAGGTCAGGTACACAGATATTAACAACAAAAGGGAGAGAAAAAAAAAAAAAATAAAAAAAAATAAAAATAAAAATAATAAAAAAAATGATTAAAACTTTTGGAATTTAGGTAAACCTGACTGCACTTTATTACTAAAAATTGAAGAGGCTTATCCCTGGAACAAGAAAAATATAGTTCTAGGGTCCTCTCTTACATGTGCAACTTCTTAGTACTGGTCTGGATTGGATCTGGCTTCCTCAGAGATTTGTTTCTGAGTTAGTGGCCTTTCTGTTCCTTGAGAGAAGATACCTTGTTGAGGTACACATTCTCATAGCTTTGGCATTCATTCTCCTGATAGTAACGCACATTATTACCTGCATCAGGAAAAGCAATAAGGCTGCACAGGTTAGGACAACAACAGGGTGGAGCAAAATGTTTAGGAAAGCTGTAGCGTTCGGACTGTACCCAAATAAACTTTCCCACCAGGAAATCTTAGCGTCTGCATCTAAAGCGTGGGATACTTGGATCAGTCTATTTTGATCATGGGTGAGTCGTATGGTGGCTTGTTTTTCAGCATCTCTTAGTACATTTAATATTTCATCCTGTTGTCCAAAATCCATCAGCCAAGCTTTTAACTCAGCCCCAAATCCCAGAGGAAGTTTCTGTAAATGTATGGGGGTATCAGGTTTGATATCAAGCCTTTTCTCTGGGGTAATAGGGGTCCGCCCTTGTGTCCCTGCTATATCTATTCCAAGGACGGGGGAAGATGTGCAGTAGACTCCCTGAGGTAACGTACCACGCTGAGTACAGTTCAACCCATAGGCAGAATATAGGGCATCACTGGACGTTTGATACCAACACCAATACCCTTGGCCCAAGTATTTTATATAAGGTTGGGACATTTCCTCGGCATCCATGAGACATGACCCTTCCCTGTGCCAGCATTGTTGTCTCATGATCCTATCCTGTTTCCCTTGGCATAACACAACCCCTTCCTTTCTCCAGCACCCATCAGTATCAATCATTTGAGGTTGTCCGTACTCATAAACCATCAGATCATGATGGACTCGGGGGTGTAACACGGTAGAGCCCGATAGGATAGTACCCAAATTGACTGTGGTATAAGCACGATGCTCAGTCCCTGCAACCGGAATCAGGGATGAGACTGTGCAAGTCAGGTTTTTACAGCCATGGAATTGAGTCATCCACCAATCCATATGACTCATAGCAAACTTGGATACTACCCTACCTGCTTGTTTTCTCAAATTTAGTGGAAATTGTCCTGCTGAAAAAGAAGCAATCATTACTCTGAGGTCTTGGGACAATTCTGATTGTACCTGGGTGCAAGATAAAGCAAGTTGGATGCTTTCCTGTACTTTGGATAAACCCGCTATCAATCCTGTGAATTTCTGTTTCATTACCTCAGATAGTGAGGCAGTAGCATCGATATGCGCATGTTGTAGATTTTCGAGGATATGATTCACGTCTAGCTGCACCTTGACCCCTTCTCCAACATGTTGTGCCAACCCTCCTAACTTGTTTCTGAGTATTTCCAAATCCATAGTGTTTAGGCTACCCAGGGCAACACCCCCTGCTCCTAAGGCAGTCTCTGTTAGACCTCTCTTCACTCTAGTGTGGGAATATTCTGAATATCCCGACTGCAGCCACCCCTTCAACATGTATACCTGATTCTTTGTGAAGGCTGCACACCGTTTATCCCACTTATCAACCCGGAAATCAGATAAGGTTATCCTCCAAGTATATAACATAAATTGCGTGTCTGTTAATACCGTCCAGTGAGAAGAGAGTAAAGGGATGACTAGATCTGCTGCCTTCACTATAGGAGCCTTACAGGAGTCTGAACTAATTTTCGCTGGCACAAGAACATCTAATTCATTGGGTACCCGTACAACTGTCACACAGATTTTTCCTCGCCCCTTCCAGGGATACCAACGTTTAGGATCAATAACTGGGGTACTGATTCCGGGAAACATGTCATCATTCCTAAGCTTTGTCATTTGCATAAAGGTCCAACAGCCTTCGCCAAATGCGTTGCAGAATGGCCACACAAATGGGCCATCTAGATGTAAGTCTAAATCCAAATCATATCCTTGGGGATCCTGCCAGTCTACAGTCATATGCACGCCTCTCATTTCTTCATTCATTGGCCTTCCATTCATCCACTCATTCACACTAGGCAGATCCACACCATTGCATAAAACATCCCACTTCCATGGGTTTGGACTGTTAAAAGCCAAGGACTGATTTGGGGGCCAATAAGCGGTGTCAATAAAATAGTGACCCTCTGTATCGGGGTCACAAGTTTCCCTCATTACTTGCAACACAAAGGCATGTATGGACAGTCTTGGTTGTAAATCCAGGACCTCATACTGTTTGTTTTTAGCATCGGTCCTAATTTTTAGGATTACAGTGTTTGTATATTTGGTAGAAAGAGTCACATTTGCTCGTTCATACCACATAGCCTGATGGGCGCTACTACAATTCAACTGCAAGACAACCTTTTTCTTTGACAGATAGTTTAGTGGATGTGTCTTCCTATCATAGGTGGGACTTTTAGTGATAAGGATCTCAAGGGTTCCCTCCGCGGGGTGGAAACACTTATCCGCTAGTGACCCTTGAACAAGTTCTGGAAAGTCATAATAGTACCTCTTATGTTCTTTCTCTTCCCCCTGATTGAAGATAATGTAAACAATATACCACCCTTCATAGTTCTCCCCTGTGGGATCTACGGGATATAACTTGCTATTTTTGCATTTTATCCTCCATAACTCTGACCCCTTGGTTAAGTTTGTTATGGACATTTCATAGGTCTCGGTATCAAGATCTACAAACATCCTCTGGGTAGATTGACTGTCATTTGATCCTTTAGGAAAAATTCCTGGGATTAGACATTCCACATCCTTGGGGTCCCAATCTCCTTCACACAAGGCAACGTAGTCATCTAGGTGATATGTTACATACATTGTGGTATCAGGGCTCTCTCTTACCACCTGCTGTATTCGTTCCCGCTCATCAGGACTGGTCTTCCAGTACGCAAGACTGCAAAGCCTGTCTAGTAGATACCCTGCATCAATGTCCCCAAAGGCTGTATGAAATCTGTAAGGGTGGGGATCGAGGCCGGTGGTATGTTCTAGGAAGGTCCCATCAAAACCCATCCCTGCTATGGCATGAATGAGTATATACCCATGAAAATACATTGGGTATCTGGGGAGAAGTTGTCCTTGTTTGCACTCGGCCTTATGGATCTGTGTGTGACTCCACCCCTCAGGTTTTATGACCCATTTACTATACTCCTTCGGTGGGATCCAGGGTACAGGCTCTGTTTGGATTTCCTGCTTAGGAGCTGGTGTTTCTTGAGCAGAAACGAGAACATACCAGCTGAGTAAACCTAACAATAGGGAAGATGTGCCCATCCCACCCACCTTCCTAAATCTCCTTCTGAACTTGTTTGCAATGCGAAGCATGCACCCAAGAGATTTTTCCCTCTATCTTCACTGAGGTGGGGGTGGTCAGCAATACCTGGTAGGGACCCTCAAACCTGGGTTCCAGTCCTCTTCGTTGAAATTTCTTGATTACCACCCAATCTCCAGGCTGTAAGGAGTGAGATTTACCGTCAGAATTTGGGTCTGGAATAGAAGAGAACACTTGGGCATGCAATTTGGTGAGCTGCTTATGTAATTCGTGCACATACATCTTTAAGGAACAATGCATTAATGTCATCTCTTGTGGAAAAAACAATCCTGTCATTGGGGGTCTCCCGAACAATATCTCGAATGGAGATAGTTTTTCTGGACCTCTAGGAGTATGTCGCATGGATTTCAATACCAGAGGGAGAGCTTGCACCCAAGTGAGGCGCGTATTTTCACAAATTTTGGCTAGTCTATTCTTGATCATTCCATTATACCTCTCAACCTTTCCTGATGCCTGTGGGTGGTAGGGAGTATGGAACTTTTGTTCAATTTGGAGTCCTCCCATAACCTCAGCCATCACTTGACCTGTGAAATGGCTCCCTTGATCTGATTCTATGGTCTCCATTAGGCCATACCTGCACACAATTTCCTGCAATAGTTTCTTTGCGGTGACCGACGCAGTAGCATTGGCTACAGGCCAAGCTTCTACCCAACCTGAAAACATGTCCACACATACGAGAACAAATTGGAATTGTTGGCATTTTGGCAATTGAATATAATCAATCTGCAGTCTCTGGAAGGGGTACTGGGCTTTGGGCAAATGTTTAGTTGGAGTTTTGACAAGCCTCCCTGGATTATGTATCTGACATGTTTCACACCCATGACAGAATCTCTCCGCAACAGTGGTGAATCCGGGGGCCACCCAGTGAGATGTGATTGTGGAGACCATAGCTCCTTTGGACAGATGAGAGGGGCCGTGCGATGCCTCAGCCAAATATGAATACAGTGCTGGAGGGGCACAGTACCTTCCATCCTCATGGGCCCAAAGTCCAGCTGTTTCTTTACATCCCTGGTCTCGCCACTTCTGTTTTGTCTTTTCATCAGTTTGCACTTGCAATCTCTTCAGAACAGTCAAATCTACCTGATCAGGACTGTCGGAGCAAGGTGTGGCCATGAAGATTCCCACAGACTCAGTACCAGTTACAGCCGCTGCCTTTGCAGCAGTATCTGCTTTAGCATTCCCAAGTGAAACCTCATCCGTGCCTTTGGTGTGTGCGGCACATTTTAGGACTGCTATTTCCTCTGGGAACCAAAGTGCCTCAAGGACTTTCTTAATGAGCTCACCATGTTTAATGGGTTTTCCACAGGTGGTCAGGAAGCCTCTCAGTTTCCATAGTTGGCCGAAATCGTGACATATTCCAAAAGCATATCTCGAGTCAGTGTAGACATTGAGCTTTTTTCCTTTCCCTACTATGCAAGCTTGCATGAGAGCCATAAGCTCTGCCACCTGGGCAGAATGATTCCCAGGTAGTCTTCCTTGGAACAGGATTTCATCCTTGGTGACTACTGAATACCCAGTAACAGGGTGCCCTTCTTCAGTATAGAAGCGGGACCCATCTACAAAAACAGTGAGGTCAGCATTGTGGATAGGGGTGTCTCTTACTCTCTGTGCTTCACGATAGTGATCTTCCATTTCTGCATTGCAGTCATGGCTTTCTATTTCATCTTGCAATGTCTCTGGTAGCAATGTAGCTGGATTCAATTTTGCACACCTTTTGAGGGTAATATTTGTGGGCGTTAAAAGTGCCAGTTCATATTTGGTCAATCTTGCTGACGAAATGTGCTTTGTGGTCAGGTTCTGCATGACCACGTGAACCTCATGGGGTACATAAACTTCTAACGGGTTCCCTAGCACAATGTCTGCAGTTTTAGTCAGCATCTCAGCAGCTGCTGCTACTGCCCTCAGACAGGGTGCCATTGCATTGACAACTGTGTCAATCTGACAACTGTAATAGCCAATGGGCTTGTCATGTCCTCCATGGTCCTGTGTCAGAACTCCAGCAGCGTGGCCTCTAGACTCATGACAGTAAAGCCGGAATCCCTTGGTATAATCTGGCAGGCCCAAAACAGGGGCTTCACTGATTGCAGCCTTCAATGTCTGAATAGCATGTATTTGCTCTTCACTGAGTTCCAGTTTCCCCTGTATGTTTACAGAATCATAGAGTGGCTTACAAACATTGGACATTTCTGGTATCCATTGTCGGCAATATCCAACCAACCCTAGGAATCCCCTCAATTGTTTTGCATTTTGTGGCATTTTGCTATTCAGAATAGCCTTCTTTCGGTCTTGTGTTAAGTGTTTTTTTCCTTTGGAAATGCAATGACCCAAAAACACAACTCGGTCCATGTTGTATTGTAACTTGGCGGGGGATACCCTGCATCCCTCCTCTCCAAGGTGATTCAACAAGGAGATAGTGGCCTCTCTACATGCTTCTCTCGTGTCGCCTCCAATCAGCAAGTCATCCACATACTGAAGGAGAGTGATACCCTCCGGGCAGTGCCACCTGTCCAAGCACTCTTTCATTGCTTTGCTGTACTCGTTTGGGCTTGATACCATCCCCATGGGCAATCTACACCAGGTATATTGCTGCAGTTCAAAGCTGAAGGCAAAGAGGTATTGACAGTCAGGGTGGAGTGGTACCGTGAAAAAAGCATCCTTCAAATCCATAACTGTGAAATATTGATTAGAAGGGATGATGTTACTCAGAATAGTGTGAGGGTTTGGTACCACTGGAGCATCCTCTTGGATGATTTTGTTAATTGCCCTCAGGTCTTGTACCATCCGATAAACGTTCCGGCCTGGTTTTTTCACAGGGTACAATGGGGTATTAGCTGGTGAGCTCACTTTCACCAGTATACCCTCCTTAAGGAGGTGTTTGATTTGGTCCCTAATTCCCTCCAATTGAGCCAATTTCAAGGGATACTGAGGTAATCTAGGAATTATAGCATCTGGTTTTAGTTTGATCCTAACAGGGGGACAGCGGATCATAAGTCCCGTGTTCCCCTCTTTAGCCCAAACATCTGGATTGGTGTTTTTGACTAAATCACTGGGCAAGCTTTCTGCAAAGCTTGCATCCTGTTCTAATTTAGACAAAGCAATGATGCTATCCCAGGTTTCTACCATTTGGTGTTGGCCAGGATCAGAAGGGATCTTTACTTCCACTCCATCCTCAGTGAATTGTATTTGTGCTCTCATTTGTGAGAGCAAATCTTTTCCCAGCAAATTACAAGGAACTGAATCGCTCAAGAGCAGGGAGGCTTCAGTTTGAAAGGGTCCGACTCGAATTTTTGTGGGAGTGGTTTCAAATAGGGGATATGATATACCCCCTAGCCCAACTCCTCTCACGGTATTTTGAATGGGAAGATTCACCTCACTAGATTTCAAAATGGTACGAGCTGCCCCGGTGTCTGTTAATAGATTTAGGGTCTGATTATTTAAATGCATTTGTACATAAGCACTCCCTTGTTCATTTGTCGAGATTACAGGCAACACCGGGAGCTCTCCCCATCACTGGAGGTCTCTTCCAGATTCCTTCTCCTGTCGTGGTGGCCTATTTGGTCTTGCTGCTCTACAATCCTTCTTGAAGTGTCCGGGTCTGTGGCATTTGAAACAAACCGGTTTCCCCCTTGGTTTCTGCCCAAGATCTGCACTGTTCAACTGATCAGTGACAATGCAGATCTTTTGAGGTTTTTGTGACTCCCAATCTGCTATATTCCTTTCAATCGCCGTTGCAAGTGACAACAAAGAGGAGAGGGGCTTATCTCTCCAGTCTGGATTTGCAGTCATCAATTTTTCCCTGATGTTTCCTCTCAACCCGGTAATGAAGCTATGGATCAATACGGGGGATAGGGCACTGTTATTAATGTCCCCACCAGCTGATTCCACGGCTTGTTTAAAGTGATTGTAGTATGTCATACAATCTTCCTTTGGACCTTGGATCACTCCTGACACCTTGGTCCAAGACTGGGGAGGGTAGACTGTTTTAATCAACTGTGCTAACTGTTTAGTGAGTATATCTCCTTGATGGCTGGAGTCCACATACAGGGTTCGTGGAATATTGGTTTTACTAAGGATTTCATCCAAGTCCCCATCTCCACAAACCCTCTTCATTATTTGAAGCATATCACTCCAGTTTGCATTGTAGCTTGCCTGGATGTCCAGCAGCTCTTTGGCAAATTTAATAGGATCTGTCCTTGGATGGGGGATAACACTCAGAAATCCCTTCATCTCAGAGGGAGTCCATGGCACGTGATGTGTCATCTTTCCCGTGGATCTCCCACTGTTGTCATAGACCACCTGTTCTCTTACAGGATAGACAGATACGTCATCTGAAAAAGATATCAGTTGTGGATTGGTCTTTTGGGGTTCTGTCACAGAATCCCAATAAGACTGTGGACGATGGTTGCTGCCAGGTGGGGGCACTTTATCCAACTGCAAAGTGCCCTGAAGGGTGGCATTAACAGTCCCATGGTACACCGGTGTGCCCACATTGGGTGATATCCTTTCCCCATTAGAGTGACACCACACAGGTCCTTGCTGTGGGGTGCTAGTTACTTGGGGGTATAAAGGTACATAGGCTGTGTACTCTGTAGCAGAACTGCCAGCATTGCTTACAGGAGCAGGGTTGCTAGTTAACTGCCGCTTAGGGGAGAATGCTGGCTCGCAGCCCGTAAATGGGGGATTACTATATTCGGGAGGGTCTTCCGTCAGAGGGGAAGAAAGTTTCCCTTTTGATGGTATCTGCTCTCTGGAACTAGGGAGATTTTTCTCCCCTGATTCCAGCACTCCCTCCCCCTGGTTGGCTGTGCTATCTCTTTCCTGCGGTTTCAATGCTTCACAGGAAGAGTTTTTCTGTGATTCATTGGGGGTTTTAACTGGGGTGTTAAACTTGGCAGCAAGTTGTAGATTCCCCTTTTTTTCATCTGCTGATAGATGACAATTCCTATCCCTTTCTGAGTATCTGGCCAACAAGGACCGGGCGGCTGTATAAGGCCCCAATCCTGGCCATTCCTCATCATCCCCCTGTTCATCACTGTCACTACTCTGGGGATGTGGCTCTAGTGGCTGTCCCTGCTTGTCCCTACTCCGCAGCATCATCTGGTGTTTTTTCTCCTTAACTCCCACCGTAAAAATATTCACATCATCAGTTCTACGCATGGATTCTACCATCCACGCGCTCCACGCATCTCTTTCATTTGTTCGTGTCATCTTCCCGCGGTGATTGTACCACAGGGCTTCCCAAGCGTTCGGCTTAAAAGTACCTCTTTTAGAATACTTTTTCCCAGTCCAACTATCCCAATCTTGCAAATATTTCACAACCCAAGGTCCATATTTATCTATCATCTCTTCCCTCGGGGTCAAGTGGTATGGTTCCCCACGGTTAGACGCCCTCTTTGAAGCGATTCGATTACCCATCCTTTACGGACTCCGGACCTTGAACTGATTTCCCCAACCTTTTTACAGGTTGCCTTTACTTCAGAGGTAGCTACTCTCTGACCAAGAATTGGGTTGACAGGTACTGCCCCTGTCGCCCTTGCCGATTTTTTTTTCGCTACTTGCTAGGCCAATTCCCTGTCCTGGCTATAGTCCTTCAAAAAAATCAGCCTGGGGATTTTCCCAAACTAAATAATAGTTTAATCCCCCCGTGGACTTTTCTAAAGTACTCTAAAAGAAATGCTTAACGAAAGGTTATTACTAATGCGTGCTTGTAGTACAGGAGGTAGTTAACTGATGCACACCTAATTGCAATACGATTTGTAGGAGTTACAACATTACAGATCTAATCACAAAGCTTACGATCCCCAATTAGTAGTTTACACAGAAAGATAGATACATACATCGAAGATCATTCAGTGTGTACTAGGCCCACAGGTGCAATTCGATCTCAAAGACCGGGAAGCGTCTTGACCTAGACTCATGCAAGGGTCAACCAGAAGCGCTTGTTGGCAGAAAGGCCCAGATCCTACTTCTTTCCACTGCCTTCAAACGTCCAATCAGAACCCCTTATCATTCACGCAGACACCCTCCTGCAGTGTTGGCCCAACCGAGCAGGATGCCTTCTCATACACTCTCAGTACAATTTTATTTCACTTATACTGTTCATATCAGTCTCATCAAAGTATTAGTACAGACAAAAGGTTATATATATACACAATGTTCAAAGAAGCTTGCTAGTTTGGGTGTTCATACAGGGGAGACAGACATACAAAGACATAAAAATGCTTACCGTTTTTGGAGTTAGACTTGTCCTCCACCCGCAGAATCACTCAAACGTGAAGCTTCCTCACACGACGGGCACCATTTGTTACGGAAATATTTATACCTCACTTAAACGATTAACGATACAAATATAAGTGATTAAACCTTTGTCTATATAAAAATAAAAACGAGTGATAACAGGGAAAAAAGATAAAAATTACATTTATTTACACAGAAAAAGAAGGTTAGAATGGTTAGAATTTATCATATATCTCTATAGTGTTGGCTCTAGGCTGCAAAGTTAATTCTAAGTTAATTCAGGCATAAACTCATAATTGTTTTCAATGGACATATACAAGATATACAAAGTTATAAGATAAATCCTAGGATTAAAAAAGGTTAGAAAGAAAGATAGACATAGATACTTTACACCGACAGCATGTCCCTCAGATGTTCTTGGGCTGGACTCCTGTAACCATTTAGCCCACTCCCTTTTATATGCATTCTCCACCAATCAACAGTTGCCACATATTGATTGGGTTAGAGATGTCACAGAATTCATGCTCGGACATTGCGACCCCCTCGGTGCCTACAAGTCTATGAATTAATGAACAATCTCCTTTGATCTCCTAGCCCAAACAGTCCCGACCGTAGTATGTTAATGGCCCCTGGTGAGTTGATTACCACCTAGGGGACCTTCCCTG
The DNA here is from genome assembly GCA_037952925.1 of Lithobates clamitans. Lineage (NCBI taxonomy): Eukaryota > Metazoa > Chordata > Amphibia > Anura > Ranidae > Lithobates > Lithobates clamitans. The sequence goes on along the minus strand of JBBGZY010001049.1, from coordinate 883,190 downwards.
ATTCCCATCAGTGTATTGGAAGCATGTTAATGGCCCCCTGAAGAATGAATGCCTTAAGGTCTGCCAATAACCTTTGATCTAATCAACACCTCTAGGGCTTCTCGGGTTCACACCAAGGTAAATATATTTCTTAAGGTGAGCTTTGTTCTATCATGATATTAAGAAACATTCCCATATATAAAATATATATATATATCCACACATAGATACCCACATATACACGTAGATATAGATACATATATACATATATATATATATATATATATACATACGTACACATACACATCCTATGGGGCAAGGCAGTTTAAATTGGAGTCCTTGCAATGGTCCACTTGAATCTCATTGATATAAATATGATATCCAATATTTCCATCACAAAAGAGACTGGGAAGCAAGGGAAATGAAAGGCGGAGCAAAGAGGAGAAGGAGCGGAGCGAGAGGGGGCAGGTAAGTGAAGGCAAAGACAGATAGGAACTACAGACGACGCTGACTGAGGGGTGGGCATAAAGAAAAAAGATGTATAGTACATTGCGAGTATGAAACACCCAAGGATAGATATTAAAGAAAGGGTTTAAAACTAATGTATTCATTGAGTCCTGGAAAGTTGGTGGCATTTAATATATGGATCCATTTTGTTTCAAGTCGTAATAACTTATTGTCAATGCTGCCGCCTCTAATATGTGAAGGAACATGTTCGAGTGCGGAAAACAAAATCACATGGGGATCAGAATTGTGCTGGGCAGCGATGTGCCTGTTGATGGCAGTGGTAGTGATGTTTTTGCATAACGGTTTGATATGATCACGAATGCGGATCTGGAATGGGCGTTTAGTTTTGCCAACATAGTATGAGCCGCATTGGCATTGAGCCAAATATACGACACCTACGGTGGCACACGTGACACGATGTCTAATGGCATGAGTGTTTCCATTAGGCAGGTTCACCAATTGGGAGTTAGTGACAAATGCACATATGTCACATCTGCCACATTGGTATGTACCTGTGGCAGTGGGCATGTGTACAGTGTCAATCGCATGGTGGCTGTGGATAAGTCGATCACGGAGTGAAGGGGATCGACGATATGTGATATCAGGGTATGTGTTGATGTACTTGGCAATGATGGGATCTGATGTGAGTAGGGGCCAAAATTGATTGAGAATGCCCTTTACTTGGGTATGTTGATTCGAAAATTGGGTGATGAGTCGTATCGGTTGTTTGGGATCAAGTAGTTTGTCGGAAAAAAACAGATCTTTTCTGTTGAGTTTTTTTGCCTTGTTGAAGGCTTATTTCAACAGGGAGTGGCTATAGCCTCGATCCAGAAGTCTGTCATACAGTTCCTGTGCTGCCCTGAGGAAATCTTCCTCTCGGGTACAGTTACGTTTTATCCTCAGATATTGACTGAACGGGATGCTTCTAAGGAGAGGCTCAGGGTGGGCACTCTGGGCATGCAATATCGTGTTGCCCGAAGAGGGCTTACGATAGAGGGCGGTGTAGATTTGGCCATTGGGTTGCAGGCCGATCTGGAGGTCCAGAAAGTGGATCTGCGACTGGCTGCACTCCATGGTAAACCTGAGATTGAACGTGTTCAGGGTGAGATACTGGACAAACGAGACAAGTTCTTCTTTGGTACCTGACCAAAACAGCAATATGTCGTCTATATATCTGTACCAGGATATCACCCTGGACCGGTAAGGATTGGAATGGGCCGGATCAAATAGTTCCCTCTCCCACCCCCCCAGGTAGAGGTTGGCATAGGCAGGGGCACACTTGGTCCCCATGGCCACACCTTGCACCTGGAGGAAGTGGGAGGAACCGAACATAAAGTAATTCCGAGTTAGTATAAATCGCTTCCACTATAACCGACGCTGAACTGGACAGGGCATTCATCAGACTACAACGTCTTTTAGAAAAGAAAGTCAGAATCTACTGGCATAAAATTTATTTTGAAAAATATGCTGAACACAAGATAATCCCCTGGGGATTAAGAATACAACTATTCCCAAACATCAAAAAAGTCAATGACACACTAAAGGCATCCTGGGAGAGCAACCTTCTGTCATGCTCCCTCAACATGCTTTCCATGTTATGCAATGAATACACTACTGAGTTGGTACAACTTGACGTTGCGATCAACCGGTGGTATTCAGACCATGCACAAGGTCTGTCTTCCCCCAGGTATAGCAAACGGGACAAAACCCTGCGAGCTCACCTGGAGGAATACACACTTACAACAATCAATGACAAGGAAAGCAAGTTTCTTAGAGATCTAGCGGCCCATGAAAATGGCTATGCCTACAATTGGGATAACGCCAAGGAAACCAAACCCAGAAATAAGCCTTTCACTTCCAATATACCTACCTCCAACAATCATGCTTCTAACACTTTATCTGCTTCCTTTTCATCCAGTACCTCCACCGTATATCAAGATCTGACACAGGAACAACTGGCTAAAAGAAGAAAAGGTGACCTATCGGCCACGTCCTCGGAATCACTACATCGCACGCTTGGACCCACTCCTCTTCCCCACCCATCCACAGGTCACTCTAAGACTGCTCACGTATCCACCCCTTCACTAAAGCACAATCAAAGTCATCAGCAGTATCAAAATCATCCACCAACAAGGCACCTTTGGTCACATCGACACTCCCGCACTCCCAAACGCACACTGCCACTCGGAGGGTAAGTGAACCCACTATCACTTCTATGTTCCCAGCCAATTCACTACCTGCGGACCCCAAACTTGCACCTATTTTTTTAGGACAGGGCCAGGACTCTCTCTCGAGCCCAACTCCCAACTCACACACACAAACTCTGGCGATTCACGAAGACCATCCACCCCTGATGTAATCAACCTATCATCTATCCCACTCAACATGGATCAAATCTATGTACTTCAACTTGGCCTGACATTCTGTCCATCCAACGACTTCGACAAATTCGCCCTTATCAAAGACATTCACCTCTTCGCACGCAAATTGCTTTACAAATTGATTTACGATAAATCTCCCTCCAGCACCGCACCTCTTCAAGATACCAATCCCCCTCAACAAGCCCCCACTTTAGCCGAAATACAAGCTCTTGAGGAGCTGATGTCACTCTGGGAGGAGGGCGACACTGACGGAGATGACCTCTTGGACCCTTATGATCCAGAGGTGGCCTCCCTCTGTGTCTCCTTCCCCCCTCCCGCCTCTTTTAAACCCAAATCCACCAACTTCCCGAACCTATCTACAAATCCCAATATTTGGGCTTTTGTACAACAGGTCACTAACACTATTGAAGGTCTAAATCTCAACTCCTCCTATCCTTCCAACCTTACCCCGGCCCTTATCAAAGCCATCAAATCTCTTCAAAATCATCCTGAACTAATTATTAAGCCAGCCGACAAAGGCGGCAATGTGGTGGTGATGGATGTGCCCTTTTACGAACAAATGTGTCTTGACATTTTAAATAATCGCGAGTGGTACAGACCAATCTCAAAAACACTTATTGATCACTACATATCCGAATACCAACAGCTAATATTCGGAGCCCACCAAAAGGGCATTATAGATTCCAACACATGGAAGTTCTTGAGTGTTAGAGAACCTAGAACCCCCACCTTCTACTCCCTCCCCAAACTACATAAATCCCTAGACCATCCCCCGGGCCGTCCAATCGTGTCCGGTCGACAATGTCTCACTGAATCGGCCAGCGCATTGGTCGATAAATATCTGGCACCCCATGTAGTGGCCCTGCCTTCATACATTAAGGACACTATTCATCTCCTGCGTATACTTGATGGTCAAACCTTACCAACTAACACATGGTTGGTAGCTTTAGACGTGGAAAGTCTGTACAACATCATTCCTCACAATAGAGGAATTTCAGTAATCAAAAAACTAATCCGGGAAAGAGGTCCCCAATATGATACATACGGGGACTTTGTCCTCGATTTGCTGAGATTTATACTAACTCGGAATTACTTTATGTTCGGTTCCTCCCACTTCCTCCAGGTGCAAGGTGTGGCCATGGGGACCAAGTGTGCCCCTGCCTATGCCAACCTCTACCTGGGGGGGTGGGAGAGGGAACTATTTGATCCGGCCCATTCCAATCCTTACCGGTCCAGGGTGATATCCTGGTACAGATATATAGACGACATATTGCTGTTTTGGTCAGGTACCAAAGAAGAACTTGTCTCGTTTGTCCAGTATCTCACCCTGAACACGTTCAATCTCAGGTTTACCATGGAGTGCAGCCAGTCGCAGATCCACTTTCTGGACCTCCAGATCGGCCTGCAACCCAATGGCCAAATCTACACCGCCCTCTATCGTAAGCCCTCTTCGGGCAACACGATATTGCATGCCCAGAGTGCCCACCCTGAGCCTCTCCTTAGAAGCATCCCGTTCAGTCAATATCTGAGGATAAAACGTAACTGTACCCGAGAGGAAGATTTCCTCAGGGCAGCACAGGAACTGTATGACAGACTTCTGGATCGAGGCTATAGCCACTCCCTGTTGAAAAAAGCCTTCAACAAGGCAAAGAAACTCAACAGAAAAGATCTGTTTTTTTCCGACAAACTACTTGATCCCAAACAACCGATACGACTCATCACCCAATTTTCGAATCAACATACCCAAGTAAAGGGCATTCTCAATCAATTTTGGCCCCTACTCACATCAGATCCCATCATTGCCAAGTACATCAACACATACCCTGATATCACATATCGTCGATCCCCTTCACTCCGTGATCGACTTATCCACAGCCACCATGCGATTGACACTGTACACATGCCCACTGCCACAGGTACATACCAATGTGGCAGATGTGACATATGTGCATTTGTCACTAACTCCCAATTGGTGAACCTGCCTAATGGAAACACTCATGCCATTAGACATCGTGTCACGTGTGCCACCGTAGGTGTCGTATATTTGGCTCAATGCCAATGCGGCTCATACTATATTGGCAAAACTAAACGCCCATTCCAGATCCGCATTCGTGATCATATCAAACCGTTATACTAAAACATCACTACCACTGCCATCAACAGGCACATCGCTGCCCAGCACAATTCTGATCCCCATGTGATTTTGTTTTCCGCACTCGAACATGTTCCTTCACATATTAGAGGCGGCAGCATTGACAATAAGTTATTACGACTTGAAACAAAATGGATCCATATATTAAATGCCACCAACTTTCCAGGACTCAATGAATACATTAGTTTTAAACCCTTTCTTTAATATCTATCCTTGGGTGTTTCATACTCGCAATGTACTATACATCTTTTTTCTTTATGCCCACCCCTCAGTCAGCGTCGTCTGTAGTTCCTATCTGTCTTTGCCTTCACTTACCTGCCCCCTCTCGCTCCGCTCCTTCTCCTCTTTGCTCCGCCTTTCATTTCCCTTGCTTCCCAGTCTCTTTGCCATGGCTGCACTTGTGGTTCCCCTTACAGCTCTTGTAATACATCTTATACCACCGTGATATTGCTATTTGCTACAAAGGTACTTTTCCCCTCAGCAATACTCTTTATTTATTTTTCAAGCCTTGTTCAACTTCGATACTTTTTTGCATTTTTAGATATGTTAAACTTTTCGATATTGTATCAACACTAAAAACATGCTTCTGACCCATAGGTTCCTTTGATGTTAGTTTATGTCACATGAGTATTTCTTTTTGTCTTTTCAGAGGCTCTATTTCGTAACCAGGACCCTGTGGTCCTCTATGCATGGTTTTCATTTTGTGGCTGGATATTGTGGGCTGACATACAGGCACTCTCCGGCATCCCTATGGACCCTTGTGGACTGCCATGTGAGGGTAGGCTTAGCTCCCTCACCCTGTGTCTCCGCCCACTCCCCTACATGCACTTGACGTGCCCCACCACCGGATCGCATCGTATCTCCGTCCTCCTAGTGCCTTGGTGTGGATGATCGTGGCGCCGGCTTCCCTCTCGGGAGGTGCATCGCCAGCGCTGTTCGTGCCTGTATGGACGCCCAGGGCAGATCCCTGTCTGCCCACGGCGTCCGCGCCGCACTCGTACTCTCTGGTCCCTTTGTTTCCATCGGCCGGTGGGAGAGGGATGCGCCTTGGTACCTCCCATTCCACTGCGTCTCGCTCTCCCATTCGCCACTTGGCCCGTTAGCTCTGAGCATGCGCGCGCGATGCATGATGGAACGTGTAGTTCCACGGCACCGCATTGTGCGCAGGCGCGGATGCCTCCCATTTGCGTCCGCACACCTGATCAGCATCTGATCAGATGTGGGGGGTATATCAGCAACCGGCCAGTTCCCCAGTCCCTCTGTTGGACGAGGGACGTGCCTGCATCCACTCCACACACAGCATCCAGGTAATCCTCTTCTCTGATGGTATTTTGTAATTATTCCTTCTTTGTGTACTACTTATAGTGCCCCCTATCATTACCTATAGGAGCTACTTTGGACTCATCATCCATTCTCTTGGCCAACACTGCTCTCCTCCGAGTGACACTATCTGTTATAGGGCTCATTAGGTAAGATACTCTCTGTCCTCTTATCAATCCTACTTGCCCAATAGAATCTATGTTGCCCTAAACTTCCCTCCTGCATTTACTCTATTTAGGTAGGCACCGTAATTGCTGCCTTACTTCAAAGACTACCTAATTAAAAAACCTCCAAGCTAGATACTCCATACATGTCACTGCACCACCATTACATCTTTAGTTGGTAGCTGATTACACTAAGTAAGTACCCTTTTGATGACTCTTGCCTAGTCAAATTTAAAGTAATCATCAGTACTATCTTTCAAGCAACTTATTCTTTCACTCAGGCTCTTTTTCAACTGACCGCCGATTTGGCTTACCCCATCGACGGTCTTGCTGTGTATGTGTGTATCCACCTGCAGGCACTCTGTGTCCTCTCTATTCTACCTGCTTTTAAAGAAAAACGTGAGTTTACACTTTTCTAATGAGATTCAGTTACACCACCCATATACTTTTACACATTTTAGCTTCATGCAACCGATATGTAACTATCTCCTGCCCCTCGTATGTTAAACTCAACAATTACTTATACAATGTCAATACACTCCATTGCCAGGTCTACTGTATACCCCCTGCAGGCACAATTTACGGCGCGGCCTGCCTACTCCCCTGTGGTGACGCCTCCGTGCCGCCTCCCCCATGGTACTAACGCCGCAGGTACGTTTGCGTTGCCAGGATTGGTGGGTTCCTTGGGTTGCATGTCTATCCAGCCACAATATTGACCCTTCTGAATGTATACGATGTACTGTATTGATAAATATTTTTTGATCACATGATGTTTTCTATATCTCCATATACAGAACCCCCTTTATATATCCACTTTTTGAGCTCTTGTTCCCTGAAGAAGCCATTGCCTTGGCGAAACATGTAGGAAATCGAGCCCCCTCTCTGTCGGCCACTTCATCTGGCCTACTTCATCATATTATGGGTCATATACAGTATACGTACTTATTTTAAGTGTTTATTGTTCCAAGTGTAATTTTCTATTTTTGTATTACCATTAATAAACTTTGCAACTTTTGTCTTTTACAAATTCTCCTTTTTCGTGCTTTTCTTCTATATACCCCTTGACCTGAGCACCGTTATAATCCCCCGTCCACATACCCAATAGCTATCTGATTATTTTGGGGATGAGGTGCTGCATCCTACAGTACCACCTAGCCACTCCTACAATGTATATATACACGATTCTGCATTTCCGGATAGGGGGCACGCATGCACCCGCACTGATGCACATAATACCCACCACCATACACTCCGCACTTCTCTCCTGCACATAATACCCACCACCATACACTCCGCCCTCCTCTCCTGCACATACTACTCATCTCCATACACTCCGCACTCCTCTTCTGCACATAATACCCACCTTCATACACTCCACACTCCTTACCTGCACATAATACCCACCACCATACACTCCACACTCTTCTCCCTGCACATACTACCCACTGCTGTACACTCCGCACTTCTCTCCTGCACATACTACCCATCTCCATACACTCCATACCCCTCTCCCTGCACATATTACCCACCAACAAAAATACCCCACTGGGCACACAGAGGGGAGCATGGATTTTGCACTGATGTTTGTCTTGGCACTTGGCACTTTATACTGCACATCCGATTAAGTTGAAGTTGCACTGGAAAAACCTACTTGGATTCACATGAACCTTATAATTTTTTTTTTTTGTTCACTGAAATTTATGGACTTTATATATTGTTATTTTATATTTGATATGAGTTTTTATGATTTATTTGGTGATGTATTAGTATAGTATATGGTAGCGCTCTTATCTTGTTCACAGCTGTAAAGTTACGCAAGACGATCAGGATGGGACAGAAAAAAAGGTTTTAATAGGCATATCAAAATTGATGAAAAGGGAATTACTTTGAACATATCACAAAGGGAGCCCAGCAAGTCCCACAAAGTGGATAGTTGTAAAGTGCCCCAATCAAAAAAGCATAATAACTATCAAGCCAAATATTGAAACACCTGTGGAGTCCATGGGTGTTTGGATATTTGATGCGCTGGTCATTATGTTTTTTTTTTACGTATGATGTTGGTGTTATGGTGCCTTTAAAATCCCATCCATAGCATAATTTCCTCTTATTACCTTGTTTAAGGATGTGGCACCAATAAATGGGTATTTATGACCTGTCTGACATAACTTATTCCTAGCCACGGTCTATATTATGGCTTTATCAAATATGTGTGTATGATCTACCTCTGGGTATACTTCCCAGGAATGATTTTAAATACCTCAGGATAGACCATGCAATCCAGTTTTATGATCACCACTGCTGCTAATTAATCTGTGTAAAGGCCCAGATCTATGGCTGGGACATCTCTCAACCTAGAGAATAAGTTTATGACCAGCCCACAAATCACTGCTTCTCCATACCTCCCAACTTTTTGAGATGGCAATGAGGGACACCTATTAGCAAAAATATGTAGGCATAGGACACACCCCCTGCCACACCCCCTTAAAATTTTACAAAAAAAGATTAGTTAAACCCTCAAGTGCTTTTTTACCACTATTTTTCCTTTATACTGGCTTTTGAAATTTACAAATGCAGCAATTTAGAAATTGAAAGAAAGCTTTAGCACTGGGAAACACTTTTTAAATGATAAATAGTGCATTTTATATACAACTATAAAGATTAGACCAAAATGAGGGACAAATGAGGCGGAAAAAGGGACAGAGGGACTTCTAACTTAGGGATAGTCCCTCGAAATCAGAGTTTGAAGCTAGGCTTCCCTGCTGCCCTCACTAAGTGACCAGCTGCTATGTTGAGGAGGAAGCTGCAATAGACGACTAGTTCCTTATAAACTGTATGTAGTTGTTGAAAAAACTGAGAAAGTGTTGCCTGAATGCCTGACTTTGAGGCCAGCAGACAGAGGCCAGTTGACACGTGACAGAAGACGTTCTAGAAATCAACCAGGTTGGTGATCACATAGTCATTCCTCTCCCAAAGCAGGATAGCTCATGCCATGGCTTCTTTAGACAATAGGGAAAGGATGTAGGCCACCTCGACCTGATCGGATGGAAGATTCTGAGGTTCAAGTTTTAAGTAGGTAGGACACTGGCTAATGAAGCTCCTGCAAGCCTTGGGATGCTTGGAGTACTGTGGTGGAGCTGGCAAGGAAGAGCAGGTGCAGGCTGCAGAGAAGGATGTGGAAACCAGGATGGTGCCTTCACTGGCGACTGTCTAGATGGCATCCTCACACTGGAATTGTGTAAGGTTTACTGGCTTGCATCCTGTTCTGCAAATATAGCCACTGGGCAGTTTCTCCTATAACACCAGCCTTTCCCTTAAGGGTAATATGCCTACGGGTACTTGGATTCCCCCAGGAGTCAAGGTGTGGGCTACTGTATATTAGCAGAACTGGGATGCTCAGCAGCAACCAAAAGTGGGAGAGAGTAAGTTACTGTGTCTGATGACTTCAAGATGGGAAAAAGTTAGAGATTCAGAATCAGTAGCAATGATGACTAGTGACAAGCAGGATACCAAGCATGCAATAGCCTATGCTTGCTTGCAGCAGACAGAGACAGAGTCCAGATCCTAGCAAGGGTCTAGGCAGGCAGCAATCAGGGAATAATCTTCTATCCAAGCGAGAGTCGGGGCAGACAGTAACCAGGGAGTAATCCGTTATTCATAGGCTATATGGGTAGAGATCAGTGTTTACAAACGTTTTTTATGTGTGTACCATCATCCCTAAAGTAGTAAACCTACATATTCTATATTTTCTACATATTTTTTGGTTTAATCCGCTATTCAGGCAAGGTTCAGCAACAGGAGAATCCATAAAAAGCTAGGGCTAGACAAGGAACAGGTACAGAACCAAAAAGCATAATGCTATCATAAGTCCAGAACCCTGCAGGACCATGGCTCAGACTCCTAACAGTTTGGCAGACTTACCCGGATGGTGTGCACTGGCAGCAGGGTCTCAGGAAAGCAAAGCATTTTGAAATGATGACTGAAAGCCAGACCTGTGGAACATGATCCTCGCTATATCTTTGTTTTGGTAAGAAGTTTCAAAATAGTCCCAATGGACAGCAAGTGATGCAGAGTCAAAAAGGCAGATGGTTTTCACCAAGGGCCCCTTATGGGGGTTTGGAATCAGTTGCATGCTGACCCCTATTCATAACACCTGCTTTCACCCTGCTCTAGGCACCAAGGATGACTGAGAACACCAAATAATGGATGACAAGAACAGACAATCGGATACTGGCCAAAGGGCAGACACAATTAGCAGAATACAAGCCGGAGGTTAGAGAAGACCAAGAACACAGATAACCAGGACACAAGCTAGAGGTCAGGGTAGGCAGTGGACACAAAAGAAAACAGGAAACAATCCAAAAGTCAGGGCAGGCAGGGGATATGGTTAAGGTCCAGTGTGTTCTAGTACAAGAAGACCAGTGCAGAAGCATGCGCCTCTTTCTATGCTTAAGGTCAATATATCAGACATTTATTAGTGCGTACACGTGGGCACTCATATTGGTGCCAAACGGCCTATATAAGTTGGAGTGTAACAAGGACAGTTTGCTGACTAAATAGTCTTCAGCTAGTTCCTGATTAACCTGCTACCTGATCTGCTACTACTGCCTTCTCATTTACGACCTGGCCTGCCTTTGACTTGTCTCTGGATTCTTGTTTCCCCTCATTGTGACCTCAGTCTGTGTTTCAGAATCTGTCTTCTGATTCTGTATTTTGCTGCTCAGCTGTTAAAAGACCTCTACCTGTATCCTGAAATTTCCTTTGCCTGATGTTCCTGTACCTCGCTGACCATCTGTTGCTGACCTTGGCATGTATTCTAATGCTGTCCTTGCCTTCTGATTTCATACATCACTGCCTGGCTGTTTAGGACTTTAGGATTGTGTCCTGGCTCCATTGATGTCTGCTTATTGGGTGCTATTGTGTTCCTGCATCTAGTTCTTACCCGGTGGGCTACAGTCTTCTGTCCCTCACACCGGGAGCAGGATGGAGGGGCCCAGAGCCCCTCCTGCTCCAAAGCACCCACTCCCCCATGTTGAGGGCATGTGGCCTGGTATGGTCCAGGAGGGGGGGGGCGTTTGCTCGTCCTTAACCAATTTCCTGACCTACCAGGCTGCATGTTCGGATGAGGGTCTGGTATGGATTTTGGGGGGACCCCACACTGTGGGGGTTCACCTTAAAATCCATATAAGACCAAAGTGCCTCATATAGTCTTGGAGGGGGAACCCTATGCTTTTTTTTTTTTATTTGGCATGGGGTTTCCTTTCAAGATCCTCAGAGTAGATGTCGCATGCCAAAGTCAGATCAGTTAAGACGATGATCCGACTTTGATCCGACTTCAATGATATTCAATGGGCTGAAGTAGTGCAGGAACCTTTTTCAAAGTTGGACCGACTTGTGCCGGACCAGTTAGGATGGCTCTCATAGGGAACCATTGATTTATACATGTCATGTGACATGTGCTCCCAATGTAGGAGCGTTTGTAGCACCAGTGTGAACCCAACCTAAAATGGTTAAGTTGGGACTGTCCTGCTGATGGGCAATTCCCCAATGCAGGCTGATACTTTCTTATGTTTCATTTGTGCTGAGGATTAATTGACTTTTTGTTGTTTTCTTGCTGCTGGTGTTAGGCTATTTACTGTACATTTGCTGCTGGAAGCATTGTTTTTGTCTTCCTTGAAGAAAATAAAAACTTTTTATGTTTATGTGAAATAGCTTTCGATCCCGAAGCATGCCTCTCAACTTTTTCAGATGGGAATGAGGGACAGCTACTAGCAAAAGTATGTAGGCATAGGATGCACCCCCTGCCACGCCCCATTAAAGTGCTTTTTTTACCACAATACTCCTTCATACTGGCTTTTGAAATTTTACAAATGTAGCAATTTAGAATTTCGATGAAAGGTTTAGCACTGGGAAGCACTTTTTGAAAGATAGTGCATTTTATTTACAACTATATACTGTAGATCATACCAAAATGAGGAACAAATGAGGAGGAAAGCGGGACAGAGGGACTTTGTTTTAAATCAGGGACAGTCCCTCAAAATCAGGGACAGTTGGGAGCTATGCCCAAAGCACTATTACAGTAGATTAAACCCCTGAACTTTAGAGGTTCTACTGCACACACACAGAAAGCAAGACGTAGAGGATGCAACAGGTAAACAATGCAGCAGAATGATTAGATCAGCACAGTGTGTAACCTTTTTATTGTCACTGATGTATTGCATATGCTGGTGACAGTGGGGGTTTTTACACACACTCCATGCTCCCGGCTGCTGTAGTGTGTGTATATCTAACAAGCTGATTGTCAGCTTTCAGATGAAGGTGATTGGGAAGCTCTACTGCTGCCCCCTCCCCTGTGCAACCCCCCAACCCCCCCCCCATACCCCACCATGCATCCTCCTGCTGTCACTTCCTCCAACCCCCCCGCCACTGTGGTCATGAAAGAAGCCAATGGAGCACAGTCTTCACCCCCTCCCCCCCCACCATTAACATTATATGACAAATAGGAGTTGGGTAAGTGCTGGTTCACACAGGGGCGGCTTCAAAGTCATGCGACTCTGAAGCCGCCCCGCACAGCACGACCTCAGCACAGCTTGCACACGACTTCTTAAAGGCTGCTTTCCGGCGCTATAGCGCTAAAAATAGCACCTGCCTAGCGCCTGTAAAGAGCCTCTCCTCTCACTCCAGTGTGAAAGCCCGAGTGCTTTCACACTGGGCGGTACGCTTGCAGTAAAAAAAGTCCTGCAAGCAGCATCTTTGCAGCGCTGTAGGAGAGGTGTATACAGCGCTCCTAAAGCGCTCCTGTCCATTGAAATCAATGGGCAGCCTTGCCGAACCACCGAAGCGGCGATTTGCGGGCAGTTTTAACCCTTTTTTGGGCGCTAGCGGGGGTTAAAAGCGCTCCGCTAGAGGCCGAATAGAGCCGCTAAAGCTTAAAATAGCGGCGCTTTACCGCCGACGCCCCAGTGTGAAAGCACTCTTATAGAAGTCAATGCAAGCTGCTCGCCCCCAAGTAGTACAGTAACCTTTTTCTAAGTCGACTGTTTGAGGTTGTGGACAGGTGTCTTTTATACTGATAACAAGTTCAAACAGGTGCCATTAACACAGGTAATGAGTGGAGGACAGAGGAGCCTCTTAAAGAAGAAGATACAGGTCTGTGAGAGCCAGAAATCTTGCTTGTTTGTAGGTGACCAAATAGACCAAATACTAAATCCACCATAATTTGCAAATAAATTCTTTCAAAAATCAGACATGTGATTGTCTGGATTTGTTTCCACATTTTGTCTCTCATAGTTGAGGTATACCTATGATGACAATTACAGGCCTCTCTTATCTCTTTAAGTGGGATTGGTGGCTGACTAAATACTTTTTTGCCCCACTGTATATACACACTCAACAGCCACTTTATTAGGTACACTTGTTCAATTGCTTGGTAACACAAACTGCTAATCAGACAATCACATAGTAGCAACTCAATGCATTTAGGCATCTAGACATGGTGAAGACGACTTGCTGAAGTTCAAACCGAGCATCAGAATGGGGAGAAAGGGGATTGAAGTGACTTTGAATGTGGAATGGTTGTTAGTGCCAGACAGGCTGGTCTGAGTATTTCAAAAACTGCTGATCTACTTGGATTTTCACAGACAACCATGTCTAGGGTTTACAGAGAATGGCCTGAAAAAAATAAAATATCCAGTGAGCAGCAGTTGTGTGGATGAAAATGCCTTATTGATGTCAGAGGAGAACGGGCAGACTGGTTTGAGATTATAGAAAGGCAACAGTAACTGAAATAACCACTCGTTACAACCAAGGTATGCAGAATTCCATCTCTAAACGCACAACACATCAAAAGAGATGGGCTACAGCAGCAGTAGACCACACTGGGTGCCACTCCTGTCAGCTAAGAACAGAAAATTGAGGCTACAATTCACACAGGCTCACCAAGATTGGAAATAGAAGATTGGAAACACATCGCCTGATTTGATGAGTCTCGATTTCAGCTGTGATATTCAGATGGTAGGGTCAGATTTTGGCGTAAACAATATGAAAGCGTGGATCCATACTTCTTTGTATTAACGGTTCAAGCTGGTGGTGGTGTAATGGCGTGGGGGATATTTTCTTGGCACACTTTAGGCCCCTTAGTACCAATTGAACATCGTTTAAATGCCACGGCCTACCTGAGTATTGTTGCTGACCATGTCCATCCCTTTATGACTACAGTGTACCCATCTTCTGATGGCTTCTTCCAGCAGGATAATGCACCATGTCACAAAGCTCAAATCATATCACCACTGGTTTCTTGAACATGACAATGAGGTCACTGTACTCCAATGGCCTCCACAGTCACCAGATCTCAATCCAATAGAGCACCTTTGGGATGTGGTGGAAGTGGAGATTTGCATCATGGATGTGCAGCCGACAAATCTGCAGCAACTGCATGATGCTATCGTGTTAATATGGAACAAAATCTCTAAGGAATGTTTCCAACACCTTGTTGAATGTATGCCATGAAGAATTAAAGCAATTCTGAAGGCAAAAGGGTCCAACCCGGTACTAGCAAGGTGTACCTAAGAAAATGGCCGGTCAGTGTATATATCTCCCTGTGCCTGCATGGGTTTCCTCCAGGTACTCCGGTTTCCTCCCACACTCCAAAGACATACTGGTAGGTTAACTGGCTTCTGTCTAAATTGGCCCTAGTATATGTACAGTATGTATGAATGTGAGTTAGATCATAAGCTCCTTAAAAGGCAGGGACTGATGTGAATGTACAATATATACAGTATATGAGTAAAGCTCTGTGTAAATTGACAGTGCTATATAAGTACTTGCAATAACTAAAAAATAAATTTTATATATATATATATATATATATATATATATACAGTACCTCACAAAAGTGAGTACACCCCTCATATTTTTGTAAATATTTTATTATATATTTTCCTGTGACAACACTGAAGAAATGACACTTTGCTACAATGTAAAGTAGTGAGTGTACAGCTTGTATAAAAGTGTAAATTTGCTGTCCCATCAAAATAACTCAACACACAGCCATTAATGTCTAAACCTCTGGCAACAAAAGTGAGTGCACCCCTAAGTAAAAATGTCCAAATTGAGCCCAAAGTGTCAATATTTTGTGTGGCCACCATTATTTTCCAGCACTGCCCTAACCCTCTTGGGCATGGAGTTCACCAGAGATTCACAGGTTGCCACTGGAGTCCTCTTCTACTCCTCAATGACAACATCACAGAGCTGGTGGATGTTAGAGACCTTGTGCTTCTCCACCTTCTGTTTGAGGATGCCCCACAGATGCTCAATAGGGTTTTGATTTGGAGACGTTTGGCCAGTCCATCACCTTTACCCTCAGCTTCTTTAGCAAGGCAGTGGTCGTCTTGGAGGTCGTTATCATGTTGGAATATGTTTGGCCAAGTGTTCGAACGGAGGGGATCATGCTTTACTTCAGTTTGTCACAGTACATGTTGGCATTCATGGATCCCTCAATGAATGGTGGCTCTCCAGTGCCGGCAGCACTCATGCAGCCCCAGACCATGACACTCCAACCACCATGCTTGACTGTAGGCAAGACACACTTGTCTTTGTACTCCTCACCTTTTTGCTGCCACACATGCTTGACACCATCTGAACCAGATAAATTTATCTTGGTCTCATCAGACCACAGGACATTGTTCCATTAATCCATGTCCTTAGTCTTCTTGTCTTCAGCAAAGTGTTTGCGGCTTTCTTGTGCATCATTTTTAAAAGAGGCTTCCTTCTGGGATGACAGCCATGCAGACCAATTTGATGCAGTGTGCTGCGTATGGTCTGAGCACTGACAGGCTGACCCCCCACCCCTTCAACCTCTGCAACAATGCTAGCAGTACTCATATGTCTATTTCCCAAAGACAACCTCTGGCTATGACGCTGAACACATGCACTAAACTTCTTTGGTCGACCATGGCGAGGCCTGTTCTGAGTGG
The DNA here is from genome assembly GCA_037952925.1 of Lithobates clamitans. Taxonomy (NCBI): domain Eukaryota; kingdom Metazoa; phylum Chordata; class Amphibia; order Anura; family Ranidae; genus Lithobates; species Lithobates clamitans. The sequence goes on along the minus strand of JBBGZY010001049.1, from coordinate 866,716 downwards.
AACCTGTCCTGTTAAACCACTGTATGGTCTGGGCAATCTTCTTATAGCCTAGGCCATCTTTATGTAGAGCAACAATTTTTTTTTTTCACATCCTTAGAGAGTTCTTTGCCATGAGGTGCCATGTTGAGCTACCAGTGACCAGAATGAGAGCGATAACACCAAATTTACCACACCTGCTCCCCAATATTTACAAAAATGTGAGGAGTGTACTCACTTTTGTAAGATAATATATATATATATATATATATATATATATATATATATATATATATATATATATATACACATTCTATAAAGTATTTACCCAATGTCATATTTAAAATTACAGAGAATCTGCTTTATTTTACTGAGTTATGTAGAGTATTTCATGTACATAAGTTTATTGGTATGGTATTGGTGTGAAGAGATTTCTATTCCAATATTTCCTTTTTTCTTTTCCTTTTCTTTTTTTTTTGTTTTGTCTTTTTAGCTTTGGACATTTTATCAAGGGATAAATGAAAAGGAGTTTTCATTTAATGATCTCCAATGCAGTCCGCATTTGTATCGGAAAAACACAATACTATATGCTCTACTTTTTTCTTGTTGGTACCTAATATCCTTTCGGCACCCCCCTGTGTAACCTGTCGGTCCAGCTTTGGAAGAAGACTATCCCCCCAGCGGGAGGGGCACGCAGCATCCGATGTGCTCCTTTGAGCATTAATAAAAGCCCTCCGTTAGCCTCATCTCATTACTCTACTACAAGTATTGACTTTGGCCTGCAGTCATGTATAGATGAAATGAAGATGGCTTGTCCTAAGTGATTACTCAGAATTACAAATCATTTCACAAGTAACTCTACACTGCAGCCTGCCTGGCACCCTGCCCCTACCCCTCCACTAGCCCCTCTCCATTCCCCCATTATTCTGTATATATATATATATATATACATAAGGTTAGTTGCTACAATGTAGAGGTGGTCAGGGTCTTTTCTATACACAATTCCTATGCACAAAGTATAGCTATTAATAATAATATTGAACATTTCATTTCTTCCACCCTTTCACTGCTTGAAAGCTTAAATGAAGGCATTTACATGCTGGAAACTGTGAGCTTAACGTGTCAGATATTTGCTAGATTGAAAGCTTAGATGAACAAGTTGTTTAACCCCTATGTAACTCTGTATTGCTCTTAACTGATCAAAGGAAGATAACTGTAGACACTTAAAGAGTCTATCAATGCCACGATTATATTTCATTTATAGGTGTCTGGTAGGCTGAGTTCCTATGTCTCCTAGAGAATATAGAGGTAGGATCCCTCTGTCACATTTCATGACTCTGTTCTGGCTGAACATTCATTGGGTTTGCCCACCCAAATTATTACATTCTACATAATATATTTAAAATCAAGCAGGTGGAGTGCAACTCCCTCATATTGCTTCTAGCAGGTGTACAGAGCTGAGAATTCAAAAATAAAGATCTCACCATCTGAGAGATACAACTTTAAGACTTTTTTACTTTCCAGCATCTACCATAAACTAGATTTCCTAAATAATAATAATAAAAAAAAGCTACATGTTGAATAGTTTTGCTGTGTTGAAGCTTTTGTGCCTTGGATTTGGTTCCATGCTTGTAGCATGAACAGAGAAGTAACATATGAATCACCAGCACATCATGATGAATTGTAATCAGTCACGTGAAAACACAGTGAGATGTTTAGAGTAAATTGTGTACCTTTTCCTCAAACAGACAGAAGAAGATCACGGTGAAGAAGATCACAATGTACTGGTGATTCATATCTTACTTGGATTTGCAAGCAACTGCCCTACCCATTACCAATCACAACAACATTCGTCTTTTCAAGCTTGCATTACTGTTTGGAGTGCACCACATTTCTACTAAAGCCTTCAGAATTGACCAGTCTCATGTTGTGCAGTCCCATATTGTAGCCATAGTCTACAAACTACATCTCTGTGCTGCGTGGAGATTTAAAAAAATTCTTTCCCAGTGTTGATGTGGGAGTGCTCTAGATGTTAACAGCTTTCATATACACACAAACACATTCCATGCCTGTAGACCTCTAGTTATCTGAGTTAGTACCCAATCGCTGCTAGGTAAAAGGGCTAACCATCTAGTCACCATAAAATCCTACTATGTCTTTTTCAGTAGGAATTTTCTATGTAGTAGGCTTCCTGCGCTTTTAGAAGTATACTTCACACTCAGTATCACAAAAGAACATGTAGCTTTGGACTCATTTCCACAGCAAATTGTTCCTTAAGTAATGCTGTGTTGTGTTGACTGCAGTGCCAATGGATGATCCTTCAATAAGCTGTTGAATGAGCATGCCATCACTTCACAAATTTGTTCGTGGTAACATTTTGAAAAGAAGTTTCCTGGGAAAAAGCTTTACCCTAAAACCAGCACTGGGATTGAAAAAAGAAAAAGGCAAACCAGCGCCACTAAATCCAGGAAACTAGCTGAAAGCACAACGAGGGTGCATGCAGCTAGAATAATCCAAGAAGCCTGGAGCAGCAATACACTATTATCAGAAAAAAACAGCGCAAAAACACCAAAAAAAAGTTTGCGCTAATTTATAATCCTCCTCTGTGGCCAGTTCCAGCAATGTCTCCTTGAGTTGTGTGGAAGTAGAGAGGAGACGTTGTTGGAACTGGCAGCAAAGAAGGATTATACAGTAGTGAAAAAAATTTTGGTGCGCAATTAACACCCTGTACCTCTCCTCAGAGGACATCACCCATCACAATTCCTCTATCTTACTGCCTGTCAACAGAGGTAAATGGTGCCAAGAAGATTCTAGACGTCACCAAGAAGACCACTGAGCTTCTGATGGGAGATGGACAGACAGATTCCATGAGAGATGAGTCAACTCTGACTTCTCTCAATTCCTATGAGCCTCTCTCCCTTGATACATGTGATTAACAGCGGCACATGGGTGGTTGGAATGTAGCTGCATTAGAGACTGTGCACCAGGCTTTATCCCTGGACTGATCGGCTGCAAATGTCATCTGGCAGATTTCATCTGTCAATCTATGTGGGGACTCTTGTTCCGTTCACCTATTGTGACCATATCCTTTACCTCCCATTTGGAACTATTGACTATTGTCACTATTGAATAAATAGAACTGTAGTGACTGTTTAGGGTGGTTCTGTGCTGATTTTTCTGATCATTGGGATGGAAAGTCCCTTGCTAGAGATTTATTTTTTATTTGGAAATTTTGAGGGTCTCTGCTAGCCTATAGTTGACAGTTGTTGGCATACTATGAAGGGCAGTTTATGACAGTTATCAAACAGAACCTAAACTATAATGATGCACAATGGCCCTCTGCAGACCATGTCTACTTCTGTGCGCTGAACATGAAATAAATAATAATCATTGCACTAATGTATATGTTATTTTAGCTGAGAATTATGAAACCACTAAAATGCTGCTAATGACCGCAGCATCAGTCTTCCATATCCATGACTGAAAGCAGAGAGCTGATGTAAGTTATGCAGGTATTGATGTGGTGTAGGGTGTGCAAGATAGGGACCGAGTGATGGAGTGCTCAGATTTTCTTTATTGATCATATAAATGTGGTATTAACCATCCCCTAGAAATAGACCTGGAAGTGATAACTGATAAGGAACCACTGATGGACTGAATGTCTGCGCTAGAGATCTTTTGCAGGATACAAAGAGAAGATAACATCGCCTAGATCTCAATAAGGGACTTGTAGACTGCATGAAAAGAATTGTTAATTTATGAAGGTGTGTGATCTGAGTGTGTGTGTTTGATTTCAGCTTTCATGTTTAATTAACTGCTTTATTATAGATAGAGCTGAACCTTGGAGCTTGTCAGGATCATTGTGTGTATGCATTATATTTATTTAAGGGGTTCTTTTCAATGGAAATCAGAACACTTAAATCTCTAATCAGAAAGGGAGGTCAACAGCTGCTGGAAAATGGTTGATGACCTATAACTTGTCCAGGTGGCCATCAATGGCTGGAATTTGCCTCTGGCTGCAGAAAAATGTTGGCACAGACTGGAAAGGTGTGCCAGTCTATAAATTGTAGTATCTGATACCCCACATAACTAAACAGATATGGCACAATGGTTTGCCTAATGAACTTTTATACTTAATTGCTTGAATTAAAAAAAAAAAGGATTTTCAGTGTTTTTTTATATACCTTTAATGACAGAGAAGGTGTAGGTGTTCATAGCAGGGAGAGTGTTCATTGGTAAAGAAAGCAGGTATTCTGTTTTGATCAGATCATTCCCAATAAGTGCCGGTTCACACTGCCGCGCTGCGAATTTGTTCAGTTTTTTTGTCCTGTGTGAGGTGCGATTTTAACGCGAATTTACCGCGATTTTAACGCGATTTTACCGCGAATTTCAGGAGTTGGTCATAGCTGCGATTGATGTTCTAGCCAATGGAATCATAATGGAAAAAGAAAAAAGGTGTTAACTTCCTGTGTATTTCCTGTTTTTTGTGGAGAGTAGTGTGGTGGAATTCGCACATATCTGAACCAACAATGCGATTCCAGAACGATTTACATTGATGTCTATGGAGGCTAAATTCACAATGCAACGCAGTAAACTCGCACAAGACCCTTTTTTTTATCGCATCGCATTCGTAGGGGAATCGCAACGCATGTAAGTGAACAACGGTCATTGAAAACAATGACTTTATGGATGACATGCGCAATTTAGAATGTTTTTGACACATCGCATTCGTTATGAACTCGCATCAGTGTGAACCGGCACTAATGGATATACTGTTACAAAATGACCAGCACTTAAAAAAAAAAAAAATCCTCAATTCCATATGTTTACAGTACAACAAATACACACAGTAAAAGTCAAGGAAACAAAATAAGGTATTTGGAAGAGTAAGACCCCATACACACTATTAGATTTCCTGCAGATTTTTGTCTTCAGATTTATCAAAACCATATAATATGAGGTCAAACCTTAAGAGTTTCAATTTGTATGCAATCAGGCAGGCCCTTGCACTACATGTTTTTGTAAATCTGAAGACAAAAATCTACAGAAAATCTAATAGTGTGTATGGGGCTTTAATATCCACAGGACCGCTCAGCACCCAGCCATACCAGTCACCCAGCCACATCCAGCCACCCAATACCAAAAAAACACAACGATCTGTTCAGAGCAAGTATGATAAAATCAAGCCACACAAAAAAAAGAATGGATATTTTGCAGCTCTCTTCCCCAGGAACATTTTCCAGAAAACTAGGGAATAACATTCCTACCATTACATGAGATTTCAAATGATGTCTCCCAAAAAATATCCAAAAATGGTTGTCATCTCACCTCCTGATCCTCAAAATTAACTGAGAACACCATTGGTAATGCATCACTAATTGGTGTAGGGCTGATTTGGTATTAAAGGACCCTACCACCAACTTAAAAAAAAACACCCAAAAAATTGCTTCCGGTGTTTTTACGTTCCATAAATACATTTTTTTATTTACTTGCAATGTGCATTTGAACTTGCGAGTTCGTTTCTTATCCCTCCCTCATTGTATGCCATAGCTCTCTCTTCATCTGGGACTGTCTCAGTGGCGGCTGGTGTTTTTTTTTGGAGGGGGGCGACAAACAACCAAACCTCCCAAAGCGGCCGGCGGCACCTCTCCCCCTCCCCCCAGCTGTTTTCTGGTCGGTTTGGCATTTACCCCATCTAGGCGGGTAGCAGGCAGTGTGCAGCAGCTATGTGTCCTCTTTTTTAATCGGTGGCTTCCAGTCCAATAGGATCGCCTGTACTTTCAGCCAATCAGGTTCCTGATTGGCCGGGAGGAGGATCAGTGTTACAATAGTGAATATTCATTTGCTGTTGTAACACACCTGGGTGGGCTGTGAGCATATTCTCTGTACCCCAAGCCCACCCTATTTTGAAGCCTATTAGAGCCTCTGGCTCTAATCAGTGCTTCAAAAAACACCCACCCTGCATTGGAATTCATGCGTCCGGGGTTCTAAAATGGGCGGGACGCATGGAAAGGGGGAGGCGGTGATGGATAGGGGGGCAGTGCCCCTGGACTGTCTAATTGCTATCTGTACCGCCCCAGCTTTTCCAGTCCTCCCTTCACCTACCTATATACCCATTTATGTAGATGTTGGGGGGAGAGTAATGCCCTGTACACACGGTCGGCCATTGATCGAACATTCCGACAACAAAATCCATGAATTTTTTCGGCTGATGTTGGCTCAAACTTGTCTTGCATACACACGGTCGCACAAATGTTGTGAGAAAATCCGATCGTTCTGAACGCGGTGACGTAAAACACGTACGTCGGGACTATAAACGGGGCAGTAGCCCATAGCTTTCGTCTCTTAATTTATTCTGAGCATGCGTGGCACTTTGTTCGTCAGATTTGTGTACACACGATCGAATTTAACCGATAGGATTTTGTTGATGGAAAATTTTATAGCCTGCTGTCAAACTTTGTGTGTCGGAAATTCCGATGGAAAAAGTCCGATGGAGCCCACACACGATTGGAATTTCCGACAACACAATCCGATCGCACGTTTTTCATCGGAAAATCTGACCGTGTGTACAGGGCACTAAAGGAATATTATAGAGTGTCACTTAAAGTGTTTGTTACCCCAACATTTCATAATCCTGAATCCTGATATGTGACTGCTGCACTTGTATGAAAAAGTATCATGTTCTCTTTGTATTGCTTTCTTTGTGTGAAATCCCTGATGTTCCTGCCAGTCTCTCTGCTTTCCTATTAAAATCTGACCACACTAAGCAGGAAAGCACATTGTGGTCAGCTCTTTAGCTATGCTGGGAACTCAACCTGCTCTCCTCCAATGATCAGATTTGTCCTGACACACTTCCCCTGCACAGCCTTTCACCGGGAAGCTCAGTGTGCTGTTGCTTCTCCTCCCCGCTAGCTCTTATGCAGCTGAGAACAGAGGGAATGTGATCACTTATATAAAAGGGAAAAAAGGTATTCATAATGTTTTTTTTTTATATCTATACACAAACGTTTTGCCTTTCATTTCTATTTAAACTCTTCCACAGCTGCACAGGTGCAGTTCAGGGCATTCCTTCTCTTCCCCCTCTGGGCACAAATTTTGTGTACAGATCTTGAGGGGGCTCTTTGCCAAAATGTGACTGGCCCATCCTGCAGGATCTGCTCATCTTGAAGATCCAGGATATTGGCCAACCCATCTCTCTCCAGACGACCACCATGCAGGCAGCTTTATCAGATAGGTGATAATCTTGTGTCCTTTGACACCATTGCTTCTGGTGCTTTGCTCTATTCCCCCAGGTGTCTTACGTTCATGTATGTAATTAATTAGGTGGGTTTGGTTATCTGATGATTGGACAGATGTATGTCTTTCACCTATTTCCTTATTTATATATTTACTTTGTGTTTCTCTCTTTTCCTTCTTTTTAATTTATCCCCACTTACCCCTTCCTGTTCATCCCTTCTTCTCTCCTTCCCTTCCCTTTTCTCCCCCCCCCTTTCTTTTTTCCTTCCCCTTTTTTTCCCCTCTTTCTTTTTCTCCCCCTTTTTTCCCTTTCCTCCCCTCCCCCTCCCATCCACTTTTCCTCCCCTCTCCTTTCCCTCTCCCTCCCTCACCTCTTTCCTCCCCCCGATGCCCCAATCTCCAATATTATTAAATCGGGATTCCAGCCAGGAAATTTTTTTTTTTAAAGTCAGCAGCTACAAACAGTGTAGCTGCTGACTTTAAATAAGTACACTTACCTGTCCTGGGTGCCCGCGATGTCAGCCGCCCGAGGCCGACCCGTCCCTCGGCTCTCGGGTCCCAGCACCGCCATCCTAACCAAGGGAAACATGCAGTGGAGCCTTGCGGCTTCACTGCCAGTTTCCTACTGCGCACACGTGAGCGGCGCGGCAATCTGTGAATGGCCCCGTGGTTTTCTGGGAACATATACATTCCCAGAAGGCAACGGGGCCGCTCAGCTAGAAGGAGAACACGCCGCGGAATAGGAAAAGGTAGATTAGGAAGACTGCCTAGCAACAAGGGTTCAGGTAAGTTTAAAAAAATTTTTTTTTCAAATGTTTTTTTTTTAATTTTTTAAAGATTTTTTATGCTATTTTCTATTTTAGGGTGGCCCTCCACTTTAAGTTTATTGTATTAAACCTGTTTTTCTAATGTAAAAAAACACATTATTGACCCCGTAACTATGAGATTATATTTACTTTTGTAGATGTTTATGGTTGACTCCTCCTGAAGAAGCGCCCAATGCCGCGAAACATGTAGAGGACTACGTCAGGACATACATCTCAATTCCCCACATTACCTGTGAGGTTTACCTGTTCTTTGTGAACCATTCATGTAAATTCTACAACAACTGTTTATGTACTATTGTACAAATTTTTTTTAACTATGTTTTCCTTCTTAATAAATTGATCATTTATACTTACTTTGGACTATTTCTTGGGTACAGAGATAGTCCTCAACTTTCAGACATTGTGTAACTTCAGCCGATCAGGAAAATATCAGAGCTTAGTTCCTTCAAAAACTGTACCTAGAATTAAAGAATTGATATTGTTTTGAAGGCAAGGGGTGGTCACACCAAATATTGATTTGATTTGGATTTTTCTTCAGTTCATTTACTTTCCATTAGTTTAATTGATAAAAATAAACTATTAACACTTCTAATCTCTGAAAGTATTCTTAACCATTTCAAGTCTGGACACTTTTACTCTCTTCCAGTCCAGGCCAATTTTTAGCTTTCAGCACTGTCGCACCTTGAATGACTATTGCCCGGTGATGCAACACTGTACCCATATGACATTTTTATAATTTTTTTAACATTTTTTGATACATAAAAGAAAAAAGGCCGAAAACTTTGAAAAAAAAACTTTTGCTTAGTTTTTGTTATAAAACTTTGCAAATTAATAATCTTTCTTCATAAATTTAGACCAAAATGTATTCTGCTACATTTTTTTGGTAAAAATAACCCACAACAGTGTATATTTTTTAGCTTGTGTGAAAGTTATAGAATCAACAGACTATGGGATTTATATCTAAAAATTCATCAGTTGAGACCCTAAAATGCTGGATGCTGGTATGACTTATGGCAGTGATCAAGACACTAGTATGGGGTATGGAAGTGATCAGGACATTGGTATGAGGCATGGCGGTGATCAGGACATCGGTATGGCGGTGAGTAAGACCCTGGTATGATGTATAGCGGTGATCAGGATGCTGGTATGGGGTATGATAGTGATTAGGACGCTGGTATGGCCTATGGGGTGACCAGGACCCTGGTATGGGGTATGGCGGTGATCAGGATGCTGCTATGGGGTATGGCAATGATCAGGATGCTGGTATGGCATAGGGGATGATCAGAATGCTAGTATAGGGTATGCCGTGATCAGGATACTGATATGGCATATTGGGTGATCAGAACGCTGATATGGGGTATGGCAGTGATCAGGATATTGATATGGGGTATGGCAGTGATCACCACACTGGTATGGTGTATGGCAATGATCAGGGCATTGGTATGGCGTATGCTGGTGATCAGGGCACTGGTATGGTGGTGATCAGGATGCTGGTATGGCAAATGGCGGTGATCATGGTACTGGTATGGGGTATGGTGGTGATCAGGACATTGGTATGGCTGTGATCAGGACATGGTATGGTGTATGATGGTGTTTTTGGAGCACTGGGACAGGTGACAGGGCTGGCTGCATTTTTTATTACATTCTGGGGGGCAGTGAACAGGGACACTGGGGCAGTAATCAGGGACACTGGGACAGGCTGGCACTATCGTTTATGAGTGTACATGCCACCTGACAGTCTGCTGTACACTCACAGGCTGCAGCATCGATCCTCTCTCCTCTCACAGTGAGAGCAGAGAGAACCAATCTTTACTTTCACTTTCCATTGTTTACTATGTGATCGCTGTGAACGGACACAGTAATCACATGGTAAAACAACTTTCTATCATCCAGACACAGCAGTAATGTGATCCGCCGTCCCTGGGTGACATACCGACTGCCAGGTGCACGCTCTGTGAGCCGCCGATGCGACGTGATGTACGGGTACCTTAACCATAGCTCCCAACTGTCCCTGATTTCGAGGGACTATCCCTGATTTTGAACAAAGTCCCTCTGTCCCTCTTTCCTCCATATTTGTCCCTCATTTTGGTCTGATATATGTAGTTGTATATAAAATGCACTTTTTATCTTTCAAAAAGTGTTTCCCAGTGCTAAACCTTTCATTCAATTTCTAAATTGCTGCATTTGTAAAATTTCAAAAGCCAATATAAAGGAATAGTAGTGGTAAAAGAAAGCACTGGGTTTAACTTTTTTTTTTGTATAATTCTCCTTTATCCACTTCCTGCCCGCACTATAGCTGAAAGACAGCTACAGCATTGGCTTTATTTATCAGAAGGGTGTACTGTACATGGCACCATGGACGGCAAGCTCTGTGATCACTGAGTCCTTTGGACTCAGCTGATCACAGATCAGGGTAAAGGGCCAATCACAGCGGCCCTTTAGCACGTGATCAGCTGTGTCCAATGACAGCTGATCATGGAAGTAAACAAGCCTGTTATCGGCTTTTCTTTACTCACACTGAAGAGAGAAAAGGAGAGCCGATAACCAGCTTGTGTCAAAGGGACATGTACCCTGATAATCAGGGCACTGATTATCAGTGCAGTTCGAACAGTACCCACCAGTGCTGCCAATCAGTGCCTCTCATCAATGCCACCTATCAGTGCTGCCTATCAATGCCACCTATCAGTGCCCTTCAGTGCCGCCCATTAGTGCAGCCTCAACAGTGCCCATCAGTGCACATCAATGAAGCAGAAAAATTACCTGTCTGCACAATTTTTTAAAAACTATAAAAAATATGTTTGTTTTTTTCAAAATTTTCGGTCGTTCGTTTGTATAGCAAGAAATAAAAAAACAGTGGTGATTGAATACCACCAAAAGAAAGCTCTATTTGTGTGAAAATATAAAAATCTCATATGGGTAGAGTGTTGCATGACCGCGTAATTATCATTCAAAGAGTGACAGCACTGAAAGCTGCGGAGGCACGGACCTCACCTGTGTGGCTAATTTCCACATCTGTGGGATCCCCCCTCCTTTTCTATTTTTATGGTATTTTTTCAATAAAGTTGTTTGCTATTGATCTCATCACGTTGTAGCTTCTCCCCTTTTGTTGGCAATCCAGGGGCTGTCTTGGTCCCCCCGCCCCCTTTTTTTTTCTCTTGAAAGCTGAAAATTGCCCTGGGCAGGAAGGGAGTGACAGTGCCCAGTAGGCAAGTGGTTAAGGGGGCGTGGCAGGGTGTGTGTCCTATGCCTACATGCTTTTGTTATTAGGTGTCCCTCATTCCCATCTCAAAACGTTGGGAGGTATGACGTTAACCCTCATCGACGCTGCTTCCCGTCCGCCATTTTTAGGCAATGGGCAGACTGGAAGTAGTTAATTTACACTATTTTTTGACACCTACATAAAACTTTTGAACAGTACTGTATAATACCACCAGTTGCTCTACCCCAACAATGGGACTAAACATGAATTAGGTCACGGATCTTTCAGCTTCATCTGCCTTCATAGCCATTGAGATGCAGCACTATGAAATACAGCACTATGAAAACCTCATAGAATTTAGATATTGACTTTTCTGTGGATGAGGTCACAGATGTTTCCAGCTTGCCACTTTTGCAAGACGGAGGTAGTGATAGAAACTGCAGTCTTGAAGAAACAGGTGTTTGCAGTACGAATGGTTTTGTACCTTTTATAGCTGATGACAGCTGCAGCTGCTGAGACTTTACTTCTAGGCCACTGTGCACAACCCCAAATTTTGAAGAAGCGCTTTGATCTACTCAAAAATGTGAGCAAGCACGTTTTGCCTTAATTATATAATTGTTTAGCATATTAAAATTTCAGCCTACCCATAAAGCGCTGTAGTCAGTAGGCCACTGTTCATTACATAGGAATTAAGCTAGGATTGCCCGTGTCTATCCCTTAATACTGTGCAGATAAAGTGTAAGCCTATGTTGTCAAAGTCTGCTCGTACGCCTTATGATGAGACGCCACGTTTTTGCCGTTCCAATGCAGCGAGGTCATGTTGGATATTGTCCCATATCCCGTTATGACATACACAAACAGTGGCACTGGAGAAAATTAATCATCTGACCTACAGCTGTTCTAAATATACTGGAGAAGCAGTGCTGAAAGCCCCCGCTGACCGTGAAAACATGTGAAGTGTTCGCACTGCATGTTCTCTATAAGATGGACTGGAGCTGGGCCTAGGAATAGACGGTGATGAGATTGAAGATGATGAGGAATGACTATAAATTATTTTCTCCTGACTACCAGCTCACTAATCATTTTCAGAACCAAAGAGTAAGATGAGTAAGTGAATTTAGCATGTAAAATGGTCCTTTATCTTCTATACAATTGCAGAAAAAATATGTATGACTCTGCATAAAAAAAAAAGACTTACTGATTGGGGTGGTCCCATTTCTCCAGCTGTCAGCTATAATATGTTTAATAAATGTGTCCTCAACCCTCATCTTTGTAATGTTCTAACTTGTCTGCATTAACCAGGAAAAAAAGCTTCCAAGATAGAAGATTCTTATGCCGCGTACACACAAGCGGACTTTACGGCAGACTTTGCCTGGCGGACAGGATTTGGTCGGACAATTCGATCGTGTGTGGGCTCCAGCGGACTTTGTTTTCTCAAAAGTTGGACGGACTTAGATTTGAAATATGTTTTAAAATAATCCGTTGAAATCGAGTCCGGTCGAAAAGTCCGCCGTCTGTATGCTAGTTCGACGGACAAAAAGCCACGCTAGGGCAGCTATTGGCTACTGGCTATGAACTTCCTAGTTTTAGTCCGGTCGTACGTCATCACGTACGAATTCAACGGACTTCGGTGGATTGTGTGTAGGCAAGTCCGTTCATTCAGAAAGTCCGTCATAAAGTACGTCGAAAAGTCCGCCGGGCAAAGTCTGCCATAAAGTCCGCTCGTGTGTACGCGGCATAACTCCAGGACTTAGTTGTTGCTATCTTTCATTGAGTATGCACTGTATTTTCTGGTTTTGGATAGAGTAAAGGCTCGTACACACGATCGGATTTTCGGCAGGGAATTGTGTGATGACAGACTGTTTGCCTAAAATCCGACCATTAGTACGCTCCATCAGACAATTGTTGTCCAACTTTCCACCAACAAATGTTGGATGGCAGGCTAGTAAATTTTCAAGATACAACAGACAAACCATCACACAAAAGTCCAAAGTACAAACACGCATGTTTGAAATCATTGCTCACCAAACACGACATTAGCAGGAGGTGCCCAAAGGGTGGCACCCAAGAGCTAAAATTTCACGTAGTACGTCACTACGTTTGTGTTTGTTGCCCGACAATTGTGTACCGTTTGTATGCAAGACAAGTTCATGGCACACGCCCTTCGGACAAAAGTCTGGCGCTTTGTTTGCCAACAATCCAATCGTGTGTACGAGGCTTTAGAAATGGGTTTTAATTGCTGGGTAGATTCCCACTTTCTAATTGTCCACGTTACCATTGTCACTGGGACAAAAATTAATGTGAATTTCAAAAATCTTACAGTTGTCAGTGGAAGAGGAGATGAGGGGAAATCATCCATTGAGGATACCTGTTCTGGTAACAACTGTCTAATGCCCTGTACACACGACCGGATATTGATCGGACATTCCGACAACAAAATCTATCTGATTTTTTCCGACGAATTTTGGGCCAAACTTGTCTTGCATACACACGGTCGCACAAAGTTGTGGGAAAAGCCGATCGTTCTGAGCACGGTGACGTAAAACACGTACGTTAGGACTATAAACGGGGCAGTAGCCAATTGCTTTCATCTCTTTATTTATTCTGAGCATGCGTGGCACTTTGTGCGTCGGATTTGTGTACACACGATCGGAATTTAAACGATTGGATTTTGTTATCGAAAAATTTTATATCCTGCTCTCAAACTTTGTGTGTCGGAAATTCCGACGGAAAAAGTCAGATGGAGCCCACATACGATCGGAATTTCCGACAACACAATCTGATCGCACTTTTTTCATCGGAAAATCTGTCCGTGTGCACAGGGCATAAGAGAAGATTTCTCCTTATTTTGTAGCATAGGCGTGCACACAGGGTGTGTCTGAGTACACTCTAATCACCCTGTGTGGTGCAGATTTTCCTATTTAGACCACTGATATTTCACCAAAGCCCCCTTACGAGGCGCCAACAAAAAAAAATGTAAAAAGATAATTAAAATAAAAACTATTGGCACTGTCCACTGCCCTACTGACACCAATCTCTGCCCTACTGACACCATCCATTGCTCTGCTGACACCGTCAGTATACTGTATATATACATGCATACACACTCAAATATGTTTGAAACAAGTTTTGGCTATATAAACAGGCTAGTATTGTGGTTTCACTGAAAACTATAGTCAAGCCTTCTCTCTCAAAGTGTGACTGTGTTGCCATTGCTGCCATTCATTCATCTTAATAAATTAGAGACACAGTGTTTATAAGGATGACAGGTAGCGGTTTTAGATGCTCTGATGCTGCAAGGAAAGTAGATAAAGGTGACAGCTGTTTATATTAACCTATTTCAACAGGTCTTTGTTTTATAACAGTACCCTGCTTCTTTAATTAGATCTGGGTTCTTCTTTTAAAAAAGAATGAAATGCAATCTCTGCAGTTTTGGATGCCTGTGGCTAATACATGAAGCACATTTTTCCTTTTTTTTTATATAATAGACTATTTAATAGATAATTCAATGCAGAACTCTCAACAGAATTTTGACTTATGATTTCTGTACAATGTTAGATCAGGAGGATGGCGGATGCCATCACTTCATTCCTTATCGACCTTATGTCCCTTTCATATATGTGTCGTTTCCCCACCATCTTTAGCCCCCCCCCATTATAAGATGCCCCCACTGCTTTAATTAAGCCCCTGCGGTTTGCAGAAATGTGCCTGTCTGGTGTCATTATTTTCCCAGGGGATCTTTATAATTACCCACATCCATCGCTGGATGCCTGCAAGCTGCTGCATCCTTATTACCAGCCCGCTAATCGTTGCGTCCTCAGGAACAGCTGCTCTGCAAGTTCTATGCATGAGAGTGGGAGGGGGTCCCCGAAGCTGTCACATCTTCCCCCTTCTCATTTCAATGCTTTCCTTATTATAATGGGCCACAGTCCATGTCCTATGAATAAGTACTCTGGTCCAGTGTGGAGAAATTAACACCACTGATCCAACTAAAGTATTGTACGTAGGAGGTGTTAACTCTTGATACCATCCAGAGCAACTATGCTATTGTGTGATTTATTAATAATTAGTAGCAATACTCCAGCAAATAGGACTCTTAATGATCCAGTCCAATGTAAGACATAACATGAAGCAATCTTTCACCCATTAGAGGAAGGATCCCCTATTTGGCTGTGCACCAAATGACGAGTAGGTAATTAGAAATACATTGGTCCTTTCCATCTAGCCTGACCTATTTTCTGTAAAGCAGAGTTTTCAAGGCAAACATATTTAAATCACAACTCCAGACAAAACACATCACCCTATGTCTGCCTGTGATGCCTCTTTGTGACACTGTGGAACAGGATATTGAATACTAAGCAAACACACACATAGTAGCAATGCTTATTAGTATACATAATTTAACATTCAACTAAAAAATGTAATACTTATAGGGCGTACACACGGTCGGACTTTGTTCGGACATTCCGACAACAAAATCCTAGGATTTTTTCCGACGGATGTTGGCTCAAACTTGTCTTGCATACACACGGTCACACAAAGTTGTCGGAAAATTCGATCATTCTGAACGCGGTGACGTAAAACACGTATGTCGGGACTATAAACGGGGCAGTAGCCAATAGCTTTCATCTCTTTATTTATTCTGAGCATGCGTGGCACTTTGTGCGTCGAATTTGTCTACACCCTATCGGAAATTCCGACAACGGATTTTGTTGTCGGAAAATTTTATAGCCTGCTCTCAAACTTTGTGTGTCGGAAAATCCGATGGAAAATGTGTGATGGAGCCCACACACGGTCGGAATTTCCGACAACAAGGTCCTATCACACATTTTCCATCGGAAAATCCGACCGTGTGTACGGGGCATTAGTATTCAGCTCTTATAGAAAATAATGCACCTATGGGTTTATAGACACTGGTATCGTAAAAAAGCCCTTATCACTGTCTTAACAGTACTCTACGTTCACTCTATTGTGTTGCTCTAACACACAGTAAAAACGAGTGCTACTGCAATGCTTTAAAAAGACATTGTGCGTTGTGGTGTCATTGAGTTTGATTGGTACCCTAATGCACCTAGGCAACATTGACGATCATTTATAAAATACTTCTTTTCCCAGATAGAAAAGCAAATTTTAGTTATGAGAATGGTAATGGCTCCAATTTAATAAAATGCTCACTATAATTAAATCACAAGGGGTTAACTATGCTGCAGTCCTATGACTGGTAAACCTAGAGAGGTCAGTGACTTTTATTCATATATGTGGTGCTGGTGCTTGCAACTGTACGTCCAAGCTGAGGGATGGGGGTAGTCAAGTTTGATATCTTTGCCCTGTGTGTTGGAGGACATTGTCCTGGTACTAAGTGTAAGTACCTAAATCTGTCTTGACATTAGCCTCCTTTAAAGCAGTAGAAAACCACCACAAAAAAAAAAGGGCTCTCCTCCAGGTTTAAGTCATACTATATGACAGACTTACCTGCACATGGAGCCCTTCAGAGCTGTGCTGTCAAGGCTCTCCGGCGCTTCAATATTCACCCGGTCTTCCTTCCGGGTTCATGGGCTCGGGCTGTATGAATGGCCCTGGCAAGGTGCTCTGAAGCGACGGCATTGGTATGCCGTCCCTTCAGAGTGCATGCGCCGGTGATGTCACCGGCTGCACCCTATTTGAATATCTCCTAAACAGTGCGAATTTAGGAGATATTCAATGTACTTACAGGTAAGCCTTATTATGGGCTAACCTGTAAGTACAAGTCAAAAAGTGGACTCTATTTCCCTTTTTCATCCCCTGCACAGCAAAACTTATACTGGATGGGGCAGCCACTCAGGTTTGCTGTGTGCAAATGTGCTGACAGGAAGAAAAAGCAGGTTAACTTATCACTGTCCTGTTATTGTCATTGAAACGCATTCCCTTTACACACCCCTACTGGCAGATATACATCCCTTAGCATTATTATTCTAATACAGGATTTATATAGCGCCAACAGTTTGCGCAGTGCTTTACAACATGGGGCAGACAGTACAGTTACAGTACAATTCAATACAGGAGGAATCAGAGGGCCATGCTCGTTAGAGCTTACAATCTAGAATCATAGGTTTCCATTATTCATCTTCTTAATTCTATTAATAATTTTCAATTTTTTTATTATTTTTCATTTAGTTGTCATCCTTAATTATATGTCCATATAAATAGTACTTATGCCAGTGAAAAAAATAAAAAAGTGAAATATATATTACAATCTAAAAACATACATTTCACATTGCACATACAGCTCATACAGCTCAAAGAAAACTCAAAAAATATATATAAAAAGTGTCCATGAAATATAATTCAGTGTCCATATAAATGTGAAACAATATCTTGCAGTCTCATGCAAAAAACATTAAACAATAAATTCAATCCACTCGAATGTGATAAAGTGGGTGTAACAAACTAGTGTTACGACACCAATAATCCTTTACCACAGTGATGTGGGCCACTTCCGCTCCCTTATAGGGTAACTCCACTTTTGTGGGGAAAAAAAAATAGCAAATAAAGAAAAGATAATATAGTGCATATAATTGCGACACTAATCATATTGTTATCTAAAAATGGTTTAAATCAAAGCATATTTATGTGTTAGAATGGCCCAGTCAAAGTCCAGACCTAAATTCAATTGAGAATCTGTGGCAGGACTTGAAAATTGCTGTTCACAGACGCTCTCCATCAAATCTGACAGAGCTTGGGCTATTTTGCAAAGAAGAATGAGCAAAAATGTCACTCTTTCTAGATGTGAAAAGTTGGTAGAGACATCTCCAAAAAGACTTGCAGCTGTAATTGCAGTGAAAGGTGGTTCTACAAAGTATTGACTCCGGGGGGCTGAATACAAATGCACGCCACACTTTTCACATATTTATTTGTAAAACATTTTGAAAACCATTTCTCATTTTCCTTCCACTTCACAATTATGAGCCACTTTGTGTTGGTCTATCACATAAAATCCCAATAAAATACATTTACATTTTTGGTTGTAACATGACAAAATGTGGAAAATTTTAAAGGGTATAAATACCTTTTCAAGGCACTGTAAATCATTACCTTTTTTCTTTTATGTGTATTATTTCATTTTTAATTAATCCACATTTTTGGGTTTTATCTATGTGCATCATCCAATTTTAAATGTGTCTTCTGATTGTATATTTCTTATTCCTCCTCGTCATGCCTGCACAGATGGCCACTCCCCGTTCCCCCAATTGGTTTCTTGGTTTGTCGATCAGTTCATCCTCTCCTCAAGCTCAACATCTTCCGGCTTCTCCCATGCATAATCATTAGGGGTAAGGTTTGAGGCCAGCCAGTGAGCTTAGTAGGAGGGGAGTTAGCCGTAGATAGGCAGGCTTGAGAAAGAGGAGTTGTCATCTCGAAATGCGCAGCCACTCCCCTTTCACGCCCCGATGTCTGACGCCATCCTGGCATATTCCATGCTTTCAAACTGACTCTGGTGCTGTTGTAGCTCTGCATGCTGCAGTCATCTTCTCTCTACACCTGAGGTGACTTCCCTTGGTTTTTAGATATGCTTTCTTTCATCTTACTAAATGTGAGTGCTTTTTTCACTCTTTTAAATAATAAACACTAACTTGCTACATTTAGAAGTGCCCTCTGGTGTCCATTTTACTCTATTACAGTCAACCTTCAACCTGCTAAAGAGATGCTCTAGGGCCAAGCAAGCTTTCATTATATGGACTTATGAACTGTGTTTAGCTCTTACCACTTTTGAGACTACTGGTGGTGTTTGTGCCATAAACTCATCTTATTTTACTCATCACTGTCCTGCTGCTGCTTCTCTGGTCAGTCACAGGCTGGGCAGAAGGGAGGTTACCAAGCTGTATTGCTCAACTATATTGAGAAAACTTAGGTCACAAACCTGGCTCTGATGTCTGTCAGGGCTGTGTAATTCTCTGGACTGGGTGGACAGAAATACAAATCCTTTAGCATGTAAAACAGTTCTCAATTATGTATTTTAAATGTGTTGAGGCAACCCCAAATTTCTCTCCAGCACCCCCATAAATGCACCCACACACAAGGCTTTGCAAATCTGCATTAATAAAACCTGGATCGATGCAAACTTGTCAAGCAATGTGACTGATCTGGGACTTGATGTGCAGAGATACAGCCGCAGAAGCCAATAGTCTTCTTCTAGTTCCAGCTACATAGCCTGTCAGAGTGGCGGAGTGATATTCTGTGAGGCACAGAACCTGCACGGCTCTCATAGCAGAGGAGGGAGGGGGCGGGTGCTGTGCACAGTCTGGCGGCAGCTTATATACACGAGATCTGGAGAGCGATGAGAAAGGCTCACATTCCTATGGAATACCCAAGTGTACAGAGATGGCTTGAGGTAAACTGTTCCTGATCCTGCAGCTTAAAAGTTTGCTCTGCACTCATTTAAGTTTAATACTACAGCCTGGCTGTGCTCTGTATAGTTTCCCCTGTGTGGACTCAGAAAGCAAGGAGAGATCATGTATTACTGCTGTTGGGTGCTGACCATTACATGTACAGTATGCGCCCCTGAACGCACTCTGCACTTTGTGTGTAATGCACTGCTGAGCCATGCATTCTGTAGGTAACGCATTGCTGAGCCCTGCATTCTGTAGGTAATGCACTGCTGAGCCCTGCATTCTGTAGGTAACGCACTGCTGAGCCCGGCATCCTGTAGCTAACGCACTGCTGAGCCCTGCATTCTTTATGTAGCATGCTCCTGAGTCCTGCATTCTTTATGTAGCGTGCTCCTGAGCCCTGCATTCTTTATGTAGCATGCTCCTGAGCCCTGCATTCTTTATGTAGCGTGCTCCTGATCCCTGCATTCTTTATGTAGCACGCTTCTGAGCACTGCAATCTTTATAGAGCACTCTGTAGCCCTACATTCTTTATGTAGCGCACTCCTGAACTCTGCACTCTGTAAGTAGTGCACTCCTGAACTCTCCACTCTGTTTTTTCTTATTTTCTGCACATTTGGTAGTCATATCCCAAAAAATTCTTAGAAGTAGCTTTTTTGTTAATCTCATGAAAGAAATATGAGAAATAATGTATATATATCATACAATCGTTCCATAAACACATACACTGCATAAATAATTTGGGAAAATATGCTTATAAAATAGTTTACCATTTGCCAATAAATAAAAAAATATGTCCCTAGATTTCATTTTAAAAATCTGGTCACCTTACTTTAGGTTGTGTAACAGTGCAAGGCCCTGCCATGGTGGGAGATTAATAAAGTAATGTTGAGATGACACAGGATTCTCAGAGTTTCAGCTTGAGATGCTCCAGCATGTGGATGGTGAGCAGAGAAGGTTGTGTTTTTAAGTTTTCTCTGGGTTTTGTCATCCCAGATCAGAGCCTGGAGCTTATATGTATACAAAAGTGCAGCGCTGGAAGACTACCACAACAGTAGACAAATAAAATTTGTGATCACAAAAAAAAATTGGAACATTAGTGCTAATGAACCATGCACATGAGTATTCCACTAATTATCAAAATAGAGGTTAGTGAGTAATGATCATAAATGAGTATTAATAATACTAAATACAAATACCAATGTCAAAAAGACGTGCTTAATTATAGTATAGTGTCCATGAAAAACATATGTGAATATTCCGCTGGGTAAATCCGTGACATCCACCATTGACAGAAACCGTCACCACAGAGAAAGATGGAGGCTTACCAGACAGCCCTTGTAAGACAGCATATGATATCCTCCCCTTATGGATGTTGTCCTCCCTGTAGATGGTCCCTGTTTGTGAGCGCTGTGATAGCTGTTTCCAGATCGAGCCTCAGCAAAGAGAGGAGGGGAGAGGGGGAATCCCCTCTCAGCGATGGTAAAAGTCCAAAAAAAGGGGAAAAGAAACTCCAATAGTGTAAAAAGTTTCACTTCTTTTTATTTAGTTAAATCGCCAACAGGCATCCATAAGTAAAAGTTCCTTGCAAGGAGTTTAAAAACAGCTCCAATGAATCAGAAAGTCCGCGCATGCGCAGTCCGTGCGTGCGTGTCTACCCTTTTTTTTACGGCCGTTTCGTCAGAAATGACATCATCAGGGGCACGCCCACACGTCCGCGCATGCGCAATAAGTACCCAAACGGCGGAACGAAAAGGATCAGCCATTGGTCACTGGAGCTAGCAAAACAGCTGAAGTGACAGCCAAAGAAGAACGCTAATTGGTTCAAATGATACTTAGCCTGGTTTTAACACCTAGGGCCGCTTGGAACTATTATAGTGCCATCTTGTGGATAACTAGCTTATTACCACAGCAGTACAATTAATTTATAATTTGAACACAGAAGAGCTTTTAAGAAGTTTCTAAAATAGTGCAAATGGCTGAAGGACAGTTCGTGACACCCTTCTAAGAAAAAACATTTATATTGCACTAAACCTTCAATTAGGAAACTTGCTTCCCACAATATCCTAAAATCATATGGTATGACATAAAACATTTTAAAATAACTGATCAAATCGAGAAAAACGATAATGGTTATAACAATGAAAAATAAAATAAAAATAAAAAAATATATAATAAAATAATAATAGAAAATAATTAATGTATACCATATTCTATTTTCTTTTGGTCCATTTTTATCTTTAGAAGTCAAAATTAAAAGGCGAATAGAATATAGTAATTTCCCTTTTTAACCTTGCAATAAATGTCATTTAGATCCAAAATTGCTTGAAACTATATAAAGCCAAAAGGGATAGGTTATACAGCTCTGTTCCCCTGGGGTATGTGGGGGACATCAAAATGGAAGAAAATGGGAGAAATATTCTTCAACCATTGTTAATAAAGCAATTGATGTCCCACTCCACATTCAAACCTTCAGGGACATGACAGCCCAGCTTATATATCCAATTGGTCTCGCTTCTAGATATACTACGCTTACCATTGCTACCTCTCCAGTGTGGTATATATTTTTCGAGGGCGACAAACATAGTACCGGTAGGATCCCTGTTGTGTTTAAGATCATAATGTTTTGACACATTATGTTTGTCAAAACCCTTCCGAATATTGGTAAGGTGTTCCCCCAGTCGGACTTGCAACTTTCTAGTGGTGCGCCCGACGTATTCTAGACCACAGGGACAACTTAACAAGTACACTACGTACTTCGTAGTGCAGGTGATAAAGGATTTTATTGGGTATGTAATACCAGTACGTGTTGATGTAAACTCAGTTAATCGCCT
Source organism: Lithobates clamitans (assembly GCA_037952925.1). Taxonomy (NCBI): domain Eukaryota; kingdom Metazoa; phylum Chordata; class Amphibia; order Anura; family Ranidae; genus Lithobates; species Lithobates clamitans. Next base: position 844,281 of record JBBGZY010001049.1, on the reverse strand, counting down.
ACCTCTAAAAGTATTGATGCTACAAATTTGACATTTCCTAGACACGCACGCACGGACTGCGCATGCGCGGACTTTCTGATTCATTGGAGCTGTTTTTAAACTCCTTGCAAGGAACTTTTACTTATGGATGCCTGTTGGCGATTTAACTAAATAAAAAGAAGTTAAACTTTTTACACTATTGGAGTTTCTTTTCCCCTTTTTTTGGACTTTTACCATCGCTGAGAGGGGATTCCCCCTCTCCCCTCCTCTCTTTGCTGAGGCTCGATCTGGAAACAGCTATCACAGCGCTCACAAACAGGGACCATCTACAGGGAGGACAACATCCATAAGGGGAGGATATCATATGCTGTCTTACAAGGGCTGTCTGGTAAGCCTCCATCTTTCTCTGTGGTGACGGTTTCTGTCAATGGTGGATGTCACGGATTTACCCAGCGGAATATTCACATATGTTTTTCATGGACACTATACTATAATTAAGCACGTCTTTTTGACATTGGTATTTGTATTTAGTATTATTAATACTCATTTATGATCATTACTCACTAACCTCTATTTTGATAATTAGTGGAATACTCATGTGCATGGTTCATTAGCACTAATGTTCCAATTTTTTTTGTGATCACAAATTTTATTTGTCTACTGTTGTGGTAGTCTTCCAGCGCTGCACTTTTGTATAAATATTTTGTTTTGTGCCCCCTATCAGGGTTATAGTGTTCAGCTGCAGGGCATTTAATTTAATATATTATTTAATTCAATCTTTATTCACAGTTTTCGGTCACTCATTCTTTTGGCACACCTAGCGCAAATTTTCCTTTTAGATAAACCAGAGCCTGGAGCTTGAAGGTTCAAAAGTATCTTGGAAAAGATGAAACCTTTTACCCTGTGTCTGGCCTTTGCTGGATTCCTGCAACCTTTGTGAGTGATGAAAGAAAGCCATAAGAAGTCCTGTTTGCAGTTTGCGAGAAGCCATGTGGGGGACACAGCAAATATGTGGAAGAAGGTGCTCTGCTCAGATGAGACCAAAATTGAACTTTTTGGCCTTAAAGCAAAATGCTATGTGTGGTGGAAAACTAACACTGCACATCACCCTGAACATATCATTCCCACCGTGAAACATGGTGGTGGCAGCATCATGTTGTAGGGATGTTTTTCTTCAGTAGGAACAGGGAAGCTGGTCAGAGTTCATGGGAAGATGGATGGAGCCAAATATAGGGCAATCGTTAAGGAAAACCTGTTATGCCCCGTACACACGGTCGGATTTTCCGATGGACAATGTCCGATCGGAGCGTGTTGTCGGAAATTCCGACCGTGTGTGGGCGCCATCGGACATTTTCCATCGGATTTTCCGACACACAAAGTTGGACAGCAGGAGATAAAATTTTCCGACAACAAAATCCGATCGCGTCAATTCCGACCGTGTGTGGCCTGTTCCGACGCACAAAGTGCCACGCATGCTCAGAAGAAATTCCGACACGGGACAGCACGTTCTGGTAAACTTAGCGTTCGTAATGGATAAAGCACTTTCGTCACGCTGCAATGTTCAAAATGGTTTAATACAGCGCACTCTCTTCTTCTTTATAATGTAACAAGAATTAAGTCGTTTTGATGCTCATATTCACACACACTTCTCACAAACTTTTTTCGTTACTATTTATCGGGATTCCCTCAATATATTTTGATTTCTCACATCTGACAACATATTTTTTTTTTTTTTTTTACTTTAATGTAGAATCTTTTTTTGTGTTTCTCTTTTTATTTTATTTTTTTTTGGTGATTTTGATTTGTACTCCCGAAAATGTTTGTGTGTTTTTTGTGACAAGTTCCCACAACACCATTGATATGTTGTTCTATTTAATCTGTAGGAGGAGATTGTTTGGTGTTGTTGTCCCTTGTTAATTTCACATTGTACTTTAGAAATGTACCTGAATACTCACCAACAAACTGTCCTTTTTGGATGAAAACACACACAGGAGAGTAGAATTTACCTCAAAATATTTTATTAAGGGGGTCACAACTATAAAAAAACAAAGAGGGAGGCAACGCTGGAGAAACTGCAGAAGTGGGCGAAGCCTTGGACTCCCAGGGCAGACATCAATTATTTAAAAGCAAAACTGGTGGCCTGAGGAGTCCATATCTAAGGGAGGGCAGTCTGGTCCAGAAGTCCCAGAGATCCAGAAAGCAGCAGATGACATCTGTGTCCCCAGGCTGTGGTCATACGAGAGACTGTATCTTCTGTCAGACCAGACTGAACCCAGGGCAATCACTCTTTGGTCTTCCTTCCATGCTTCCTTCCAGCCTTTGGCTGTGGTGGTGGAGTTGTGGCAGCAGGAGGAGGAGGAGGAGGAGGAGGAGGAGGAGGAGGATGGTCCATCTCAATGACATCCGTCTTGGGTGTCAGTTCCCCACTCTCCCCCTTACGAAGGACTTTATAAATCAGGTCCTCAGAAATCTTGCGTTGGCCCTCCTGCATGCCCTGCAATTTGGTGGCAGCCATGCAGGCAAAGGCCTCTTCAGGACTGGGGAAGGCTCTGAGGGACGCCGAAGCCTCCTGGATCAGCCTGTACGCTGAATCCTGCACAGGACTGGGAGTGGCCTTCCTGGCCCTTTTATATGGCAGGCGGAGGGGATGGACCTGAGACTCAGTCAGGCTGCGACTTGTCCCAGGCTTCTCTTGGCTGACACTTAGCCCCGCCTCCTCCTGGCTGCCATTAATCCCCGCCTCCTCCTGACTGCCACATTCCACAGCCTCCTCCTGGCTGAGGTCTTCCTGTGTATGAAAAAGGGACATAGTTTTAGTATTGTTTTCATCAATCACACACAATTTTCACCTCCTGACTGCTGCAAATTCAATGTTAACAAATATAACAGACTATCCTTCTGAGCCCAGCATTTTGCATTCTTGTCCCAATTTTGGGTGCCCACTACTGTGTATTGATATGTAAAACACTTTCAAGCAGCAATTAGTGATCAATAATAACATCTAGTAAACATCATTTATTTATTGCCCAGAAATCTGTAGAAGAATGCTATACCTGACTCCAGCTGGGCTCCTCCACTTCTTCCTGGCTGGAAGGCCTAGGTTGGACATCAGAAGCCTCAGCTGGTGTGGAAGGAAGCGTGGAAGGAAGAGTAGAGAGGGATTCCCTGACTTCAGTGTGGTCTGACAGAAATCGCAGTCTCTCATAGTACCACAGCCTGGGGACATAAACGTCATCTGCTGCAGCTCTGGACCTCTGGGAATCTGTGACCTTCTTGCGCTCCCTAAGATAAGTGCTCCTCAGGCCACCAATTTTAGCTTTTAAATAAGGGATGGTTGCTGTGGGGACCACCGGCTTCACCAACTCCAGCAGTTTCTCCAGCGCTGCCTGCCTCTTCTGTTTGTGGTTATAGTGGGGGTGTCTGACCTGCCACAGACAGGGCAGCTCTCTGTACTTGTCAATAAACAGGGGCAGGAAATTGTGGTCGTTGAACCCATCCATTTTCTCTGCAAGACACAACACAAGACAAACCCTAATGTCAGGCCAAACTCCCCTAATCTTGTTACAATATAGGCTTCAATTTGGAAGCAGTATAGGCCCAAGTTTAGATCCTACCTTCATTAGCACGATCTGCGTCTCCGATGCTCCTTCCTCTGCTCACAGATCGTACGTAAGACGCGCGCGTTACGATTTATACACACTGCGCATGCGTATAACTCCGCCCGCCCCTGACGTTCTTTCTATTCTATTCCCCACCCCTTTTTGTTCGGCGCAGTGGAGGAAGAGCACATGGCGGATAGACAGCAGGATCGTGCTAATTACAGCAACGAGGAGGAGGAGGAATGGCCGGAGCCTGAAACGTCCCGATCCAGAAGGAGATTAAAGGACTCAAATATGTCCTTTGGGGAGATGTTGGAAATGGTGGACATCCTGAAGAAGGCCGACTATGATGGAAAGTATGGGCCTTACCCCAACCACAATGTCCGAAAGGCCAAGATCATGGCGAAAGTGGTCAGGAGTCTGCACCGGAAATTCGGGGTACGGCGATCGAAAGATCAGCTCAGGAAGCGGTGGTCGGACCTGAAATTACGAGAACATGAGCAGTACAGAAAGATCCGGAGAGTGCTGCAAAAAAGTAAGTAGTTGTGCTGTGTTCCTATTGTTCTTGTGTTTATTACATTCGTGCTGCTCCATGTGCTTTTAGGAACTGTTGTACAGTTTAAAATGGCAACTTTCATGTTCATGGGCACATTATTCGTTCGGATCACACATTTTTTTTTCGGACTATAAAATACCATTGTTTAGCCCATATGCATTTGGCCACCATTTTGAGGCCCTATACTTGTCTTCAAAGAATTGGGTTGTGTAGATGGCTTTGTTACTAGAATGAAATGCAAACTAGATTCTGTGTAAGGAGAGGACACTCAGCAGCTGTTTTCACATCTGGACACTGGAGCACTAGTGTGGGACCCCAGAACACCCTTTTTATTAGGGGGGCCACACAGGTGCTCCAGTGTATACTATAGGGGGGGTCTCCATCTGTGAAGCTTGTACAAAACAGGTAAAGTATTGCAGCTTGACAAAGGACACGAAAAAAGCTACATCTTGGAACTCTGCTAAAATAGACAATTGTACCCCACTTCCAAGCAATGTTTCATCTTTAGAGTTCTGCCATCAAATATCTGTGTGCTAATTATACCATTTTTGTTTTACATAGGGGAGAAAAGACTCGGAGGACACCCCTCATCTGAGGAGACCAGAGCCCCCCCCCCCTCTGGAAGAAGGGGAAATACCAACACAAGCTTAGCAGGAGGATGAAGACGTGGTGGAAGTAGTCACTACAACAGGTGAGTGTCTGCGACCACAGGCTCAGATAAGAGATGGATGGCGGCATTTTTTTTAGACCTAATTTATTTTGGGTTTCCTTTCTTTTTAGGTGATCGTGAGGTTGTGGATGAAGATCCTTTCACATCCGAAAGTGCCCAGATCCTGATCGGGGAGATCATGGGGTGTAATTTACAATTGGAAAACATCAAGCAAAACATCAATGATGTTATTCCAAAATATAAAAACATCATTGATGTTTTGGGGCGAGTTTAAAGCCCCTCAAAATCACATTCTTCTTTTGTCTGCTACAATGTGCGAAATGTTTTTGTGATTTTTCCCAAAGCCAAATTTGGAGGATGCACACAGTGTGCCAACATGTGCTATCTGCCATCACGGGAGATCACTGGACGCGTTTTGGGGGTGCAACCCCTTCCTCAATAATAAAGTAACGGTGAGGAAGGGCTTTCTCCCCAAAAACACGTCCCTTCATCCCGTGATGGCAGATAGCACATGTTGACATTGGGAAATTTGTGTGCATCTTCCAAATTTGGCTTTTCCAGGGGTGATTTCCCCCCATCTGAACGCAATATCAAACACAGTTCCTAAATACTCATGTCTGATATTGCCTTCAAGTTCTACCAAATGTGAACTTTGTAAGATCAAGATTTGTGTCTTTCTTGTGGGTTTTACACAGGCCTGTTTTCTATAAAATGGACATTTTGATTTTGGATAATGACACCACAAAAATTGTTATACAACAAACATGTTGGTTTGTCAGAAAAACCTTTGGTAAATGCACATGTGATTGTGCTGGTATTAAAAAGATTGTTCATCAAGAATGTGTGGATTATTGTCTCACGCTACAACACTTTTGGGGTGATGTAATTGTTGTTTGATGAGAAAATGGGGGTGATTTCCTAAGGGCAAATCCACTTTGCACTACAAGTGCAGTTTCAGTGCAGTTGCAAGTGCACTTGTAGTGAAAAGTGTCTTTGCATTTAGTAAATAACAGCCAACAGTGCTTTGTATAAGGTTACACAATCACGACATTTTCTGGACTCCACACATTTCTGTCAGGGTCAGCTAAAACAAACACAAGCCGTAAATGTCCACAAAGAAGAGCCTGGGGGGAGATGCCTGTCGAGAACTTGAGGTCCTGCAGGCTTCTCCCTGTCGCCAAATACCGCAGGGTAGCGACCAACCTCTGCTCCGGAGTGATGGCTTGCCTCATGCAGGTATCCTGCCTGCTGATATAGGGGGTCAGCGAAGCCAACAAACGGTGAAATACGGGGTCAGTCATCCTGAGAAAATTCCTGAAATCACCAGGATTATTCTCACGGATCTCACGGAGCAAAGGCATATGACAGAACTGGTCACGCTGAAGCAACCAATTCTTGGTCCATGAACTCCTCCCCACCCTGTTCATGGACTGGACTTGTGTCAAGGTCAGGACCCCAACACCAAGCCCCCGCACAGCACGAACTCTACGAGGAGTACGCATACGAAATATGGCTAGAAAACGGTCGGCTGCTCAGAACGAAGTAACAGAACGCACTGAAGAACAGCAAGGCCTGTGAAGAGCGACCTGAAAAACAGCAACGAGCGGACAAGATTGCACAGAAAACTCCGATACAAACTGACTGCACGCACTGAAGAGCAAATACAAACCCACAAGCACAAACTGAACGGCAGAAAACGATCTGAAAGCCACGAGTCTGAAAAAGCGCGAATCGTCTCTCACCAAACTTTTACTAACACGAGATTAGCAAAAGGAGCCCAAAGGGTGCCGCGCTTGGTTCTGAACCGGCCTTTTCTAGTCTCGTCGTACGTGGTGTACGTGACCGCGTGGTTGTCGATCGGAAATTCCGACAACTTTGTGCGACCGTGTGTAGGCAAAACAAGTTTGAGCCAACATCCGTCGGAAAAAATCCTAGGATTTTGTTGTCGGAATGTCCGAACAAAGTCCGACCGTGTGTACGGGGCATTAGAGTCTGCAAAAGACTTGAGAATGGGGCGGAGGATCACCTTCCAGCAAGACAACGACGCTAAACATATAGCCAGAGCTACAATTAAATGGTTTCGATCAAAGCATATGCATGTGTTAGAATGTTCCAGTCAAAGTCCAGACCTAAATTCAATTGAGAATCTGTGGCATGTGAATTACTATTCACAGACGCTCTCCATCCAATCTGACAGAACTTGAGCTATTTTGCAAAGAAGAATGGGCAAAAATGTCACTCTAAATGTGTAAAGCTGGCAGAGACATACCCAAAAAGACTTGCAGCTGTAATTGCAGCGAAAGGTGGTTCTACAAAGTATTGACTCAGGGGGGCTGAGTGAGCTGATTATCTGCTTTCAGTGAGCAGATAATTTCCTTTATTTTTGCAGTGATTACCTTAAAATGATTTTTGTTATTTTGTTATTGTATTAAATTCACAGATTTGTATAATAGCCATTAGAAGTAAGGAAGATTAGCAAATGCAATAACCGTTGGTTAAAGTAGAAATTTAGTCAGAAAATTAAGTCCTGCTAGATCACCTAAGGCTGGCTCCTTTTGGAGGCATAGCTATATAAAACATTATAAATAAGTGTCTACATGTAAAGTACAATGTAAAGTAGTGAGTGTTATCTTAACTGGTGATTCTGTCAATAACAAACTTCCTGTGCTAGGGTAAAAATGAACAGAAAAAAAACTCCTAACTCAAATCAATACTTGGCTTTAAACCAGCATCAGTTCTTCCATTTGCACACTTTGTAAGTCTGGGATTTGGTAGGATTAGAGTCAGATGTTTAATTAACCAATTATACCAAGCAGGTGCCAATGATCATCAATTTCATATCTACGTTGAAACACAGAAATAGCTGTGTAGGAAGCTTACAACTGGGTGAGGAACAGCCAAACTCTGCTACCAAGGTGAGGTTGTGGAAGACAGTTTCATGTCACAGATCATATACCATGGCAAGACGGAAGACCTTAACAAGACACAAGGTATACTGCATCAGCAAGGTCTCTTCCAGGAAAAGATTTCATAGCAGACTGGGGTTTCAAGATGTGCTGTTCAAGTTCTTTTGAAGAAGCACAAAGAAATGGGCAACACTGATGACCGTAGATGCAGTGGTCAGCTAGTAAACTTAATGCAGCAGATGAAAGACACACCATGTTTACTTCCCTTTGACATCAGTCATCAGCACAGAACTGGTGGAAATCGGTGGGACCCAGGTACACCCATGCACTGTCTGGAGAAGTCTGACCAGAAGCTCCCTTACAATCTAAGATCCCTAACTCACATTCACACCTACTAGGGACAATTTGGGAGGAAACCGGAGTACCCGGAGGAAGCCCACGCAGGCACAGGGAGAGCATGCAAACTCCAGGCAGGTAGTGTCGTGGTTGGGATTCAAACCAGTGACCCTTCTTACTGCTAGGCGGAAGTGCTATCCACTACACCACTGTGCCGCCCTGGCACAGTGAGTGGTTGTATCCTTAAAGCGCTACACTCGGAGTGAACTGACAATATATACTAGACTGTATGTGTGTGTGTGTGTATATATATATATATATATATATATATATATATATATATATATATATATATACACACACACACAGTCTAGCATATAGTCTCGTATATATTGTTCACTCCGAGTGTAGCGCTTTAAGGATACAACCACTCGATTTTATCTGTTTCAGGGCTGGTTTTGCAGACTTTTATTTAAAAGAAAGTTCAAAACAAATACAGAAGATTCCCTCGCAGGGGTATTCAGTATTTCAGTCCTTCTATCAAAAATAAACGATTTTCAGCCCTCCTGGCTTGTAAACGCAGGTCTCCAGCTCAGGCCTTACACTTTAGGGCCTTGGTCTGTCTCTCACAGACCAGACACTCAGCACCTCCGTATGTACAGCAAGTAGCCTCGTGCTACACTGGCTCCCACCTCTCTCTCCTAGGTGAAGCCCTACTGATTGCCATGCCCAGACCTCCTGTCTGCAGGGTGGAGTCATCTCCAACAGGGAGCCTAGAGCCTTGGTCTGGTGATTATTTAAAGCCCAGAACACAGCTGACTCATTAGTGGACTGGCTGTTTATTAGACCTGGATCCTGGCAACCGCTCTGCTACAATATATATATATATTATATACACTCTGCTTTCAGTGAAGCCTATATATGCAGTGCATTTGGTGGTGTACAGTTTCTTATACACTTCAGGCGGTGTACACAGTATATAATACAGTGTGTACAGTTTCTAATACACTTCAGGTGGTGTACACACTATATAATACAGTGCAATCGGTGTACAGTTTATAATACAGTGCAGGCAGTGTACACAGTATATAAAACAGTGTGTACAGTTTATAATACAGTGCAAGCGGTGTACAAAGTATATAATACAGTGTGTACCTTTTCTACAACACTTCAGGCGGTGTACACAGTATATAATACAGTGCAGCCGGTTTACCATTTCTAATACAGTGCAGTCGATGTACACAGTATATAATACAGTGTAGTGTGCTGTGAAAATAAAAAATCCACATCATGTCCGGAAGGCCACCAAGGAGAGGCAGACACTCACAGGCCACTAAAAGAGGGAAAGCAGCCTCTGTGTCTACCGTCAACAGTGGTTGTCATGGACATGGTGCATCCTCTGCAGGTGGCCGTGGGGCACGCTTGTCCTTTTTTTCTGCTGCTGGCCGTGTTATTGAGCCACAACATGCAGAAGAGTTGGTGGAGTGGAAAACGAAGCCGTCCTCATCCTCCTCATCCTCTGTCACCCAGGCTCATAATAGTTTGCCTTCCAATGCATGAAGATCTTATGCCTGCGACTCAATGTCAAAGCAAGGGAAACCCTCACTGAGTAGTAGTAGCCGACTGAGGCCCAGAAGAGCTTTTCAGCTGGAATCTAGCCAAGAAAGTGATATAAAGGTGGGTGAAAAAAATGAATTAAAATGAAAAAATAATTCTACTTGAAAATAGTGGGTAAGGTGAATTCACCTTACCCACTATTTTCAAGTAGAATTATTTTTTCATTTTAATTCATTTTAATTCCCTTGCTTCGACATTGAGTCGCAGGCATAAGATCTTCATATGGGTGAGCGTTTGATGATGGGCCTGGTAGTCGACAGTACACCCTACTGTAGTATTAGCTTTTTATTTTATTTAATTGTATTATTTTGTATTGTACTCCAAGTTAATGTAATGCTTTTTACTCTGTTCTGTTCTATGCAGTGTTACATCTAATTGTCTTTAAAAGAACCCCTGATGAGCTCAGAGTGGCGAAACATGTCAGGACAATCACTCCAACGTTATTACCGAGTAATTATATTTTATCATCTGCTTTGAATTCTAGATGTATCCTTGTATATGTGCGCATAACCTATACCGAATTTTTTTAATTATGCTCTGTATGTAACAATACAAATCTTGTAATTTTACATACTTACTGTAGAGTATTATAATTACTTTTCTTTTTTGTTGGCACCCTTAGAAATCCCGCCAAATAATTTCCCTTGTCTACATTTATATACAGGGATGTTGGTGCCATTTCTCTGTCATTGCCACCCACCCATACCACTACTTACCGAGGAATATAGTTGAAGGATAAAGAGGGGATAAAGAATTATATTAATCTAAAAATACAAAATATATGTCGGTTCAATATCAAAGTGTCCAGATAACCATTGTTTATATAAAATTCTAACCCCACAGTATCACAGTATCCAAAATCTTGGGTACTATAAAGCTAGAACCACTGGCAGAATGGAAAGCAAAGAGAATAAGGGTTTTCAATAGAAAGAGCAAACAAAAATTTTTAGAAATTATGTAATGAGAGACAGGGATAGTGCCATGAGGTCCTAAGGTATACCAATTGGTCCCATGGGATCAATGCCTACAAAAAGGGTCTGTAGGAGTGGACCTCATTAATCCCTGGCGGATTAAGAGCAGAAAGCTTTTCAATCCTGTAAGTCTTGGCCTTTAAGATAGCATTGTCCCAGTCGCCAACCTTAGGATTAGGGGAGACAACTTCCAATACAAAAAATGAAATCACTGAATTAACAAATCTGTGATGTAAACCTATGTGTTGAGTGACTGGTGTCACAATTTTACCTCCACCGGGATAATAAAGATGATCCCTCATCCTTAATCCGAGCTCATGAATGGTCTTGCCTATGTAAAATGCATGGCATTGACAAGTCATCAAATAAATCACTCCACGAGTAGCACAATAAGCATGTTGTCTCGATTGGAACCATTGGCCATTAAGTAGATATATGCCAGAACCCTCACAGATTCATGGGCAGTGGTTACATCTACCACAGCGGTAGGTTCCCTTACAGGAGCGAGGTAAGGTCTCCCAATTAGGTTGGTAATGGCTACTAGTCAAAGTATCACGCAGTGAGGTCGCCCTCCTAAATACCAACCTAGGGGTAGAACGTATGTATTTGGTCAGAGTATAATCTTCGGCCAAAAGGTGCCAGTTATTAGAAATCAGCGAGCGTAAAGAACTTTCACTGTATTAGTTTCGGTTTTGTAAGTATTTTTGAATAGAAGTTCAGCTCTGGGTGTTATTCTAGCTTTATTGAAGGCTTTCCTCAACAAAGTTCTAGAATATCCCCTGTCAGATAGTTCTTGATCTTAAAAGATCAGACTGACAAAAGAAATCTTACTTGAGATGAGCAATTCCTGCGAATGCGCAGGTATTGCGCAAATGGTATGCTTTTGATGAGTGGAGCAGGGTGAGAACTTTGGGCATGAAAGATAGTATTACCCGAGCTAGGCTTACGATATAAATCAGTAGTGATGTAGCCATATTCATACAGATTCAATATAGATTAACAAATCCAGAAATGAGATTTCAACAGCATTAAATGTGTGTGTAAATTTCAAATTGAAATCATTGATGTTAAGGGCATTTAGAAACCCCAACAGTTCATATCTAAACCCTGTCCACACAATGAGAAGATCATCAATGAACTGAAACCAAAATTGTACATGATTCAGATAAGGCAGAAATCTTTAATCGGAGAACAACCACCTCTCCCATCCCCCCAAATATAAATTGGCATAAGCCAGTGCACAACAAGTGCCCATTGCCACTCCTTGCCTTTGTAAGTAGGCTTGATTCATGAAGACAAAATGATTTCTGGTAAGTATAAATCTAAGTAGATCCAGAATAAATACATTATGGGACCAGGTGGTATAATCCTGCTCTTTTAGAAAGGACTCGATCACCCGGATACCCATGCGGGATACTGGAGTACAAAGCGTCTATATCCAAGGATATCCATTGGATATAGACGCTTTGTACTCCAGTGCTTTATTCAGTGCAGTGACTATTTTCATCTACACCTGTATCCGTTTGGATAACACACTCTCTCCCTGCCCAAAATAAATGCACTGTTTAGTGAAGACTTCATAGGTGTGTATCACCAATTGAAATGCTTTGATTGTATTTTTTTAATTTAATTATTTGAATTATGATGGCTGTGAGATAGATTTCTCCACCCTATGATTTTTTTTTTTTAAATATCAGTTTTTTTATTGTTAAGGTATTTTCTTTTTTATGCAACAGTCTCTTTATATGACTTCACTTTTCCTGGTTCCCGCACTCACCCGGGAGATTGCCAATTTTTGGCCTTGTGACGCCCAAAATTCTGGTGCCAGCTATGTGGGTGAGTTTCCCTTTTTGCTCCAAAATCAAAGATTTCACATAGGCTTAATCCTTATATATGCTTTTTTGTAGATCATTTTCTGACCTAATATACTCCTGAAGAAGGAGGTAACCCCCGAAACATGTAGAGTGTGTAAATGGAAGGTCAAATCTCTGTGTGTAACAGTGCAGGATCATTATTATATTATTCCAATTTGTGTCAGACAAGTGGATGCTCCATGATTAGCAGCATCTAATGCCATTTATCTACTATCGAAGGCTTTTTATGATGTGTGTATTTGTGTATAATAAATTTATATATTTTTGTAAATTGACTGTTGTAAGTTTATACCGTACCACGAGAGTCCATGTTGCCTCCACAACTGTCCAAATTTCTAATTAGTAATAGGACGAAGGTACATTAGTTCTTTCATAACAAGTACCGTTTCCATATAGCACATTCAGTGCTGATGGAGGGTTTGTAATGGATCAAAGAGTGCACCCGCCACAGACTCTGTTGATATGCTCACATTTATAAAAATGAATCAGTCCTGGATCAGCAGCTATCATGCACCTGATGCTGATGTAACTGATTGCATTTGCTATGGATCTGGGATCCCTTGAAGACTGCTTATGCTGCCTATCCTATTCCTCCTCAATCATGATCATGCTAGCTTCCAACAATATTTTTGGTTTAGGGCACCACCACCACCCAAGGCCCAATTTTTCTGCCCCTGATTAACAGGGGCATGTAATTACAACTTTTCCTTAAATATGGCCTCATATAGCTGCAATAATCTGGGGATCATTATTTCTGCATAGGTGGAATAGAATTCCACCAGCAGGCCATCCGAGCCCGGGGACTTAGAGCCTGGGAGTGCCGCTAGGGCACCGGATATCTCGTCTGTTGTTAATGGGGCCTCTAGTTCCTCGACCTGTTCTGTGGAGAGTTGGGGAATAGTTAATTCCCCCAGAAATGATTCCATTAAAGAGGTATCTGTGGGGGCTGATGAAGCATAGAGCTTACTGAAAAATTCTCTGAAAATGTCTGTTACCCTGTGCGGTTCTGTTTCCACAGCCCCGTTAGGTGAACGCAACAAGATTACCACGGGGGGTCTATCTTCGCTATGAACTAGATAGGCTAATAGTTTCCCTGCCCGTTCCCCATGCTCGAACGACCGCTGTCTATGGAAGAATAGTTTTCGTTTGGATTTTTCATAGTGTAGCTGGGTCAGTACCCTTGAACAAAGTTTAAGGTTGTCGGCTCTATCTGCGGTGGGGGCCTCAAGGAATATTTTTTCTGAGTCTCGGAGACTGTCCTCCGCCTTAGCTATTACCGACTCCGATGTTCTTTTGAGTTTGTTAATTCTGTTGTTCAGGATTATACGGGCATGTTTTTTAAAGGCTTCCCACACCAGTTGAACCGGGGCAGAGCCTTCATTGATTTGAAAATAGTTTCCCCATTCTGTCAAGAGGTCATCCTCCTCTGGCAATATAGTCAACCAAAAGGGGTTCAACCTCCACGTTGCTGGTGGGCGGTTGTGAGGAACTGTGAGTATGGCCCAATAGGGACAATGATCTGAGAGGGATCTAGGAGAGAAGCCTGCGTCTGCCAATCTTGGAAGGAGTATTTTGGAGACTAATATGAGGTCTATACGTGACATAGCGCGATGTGACGTGGAGAAGCAGGAGAATTGCCTATCTGTAGGATTCCTGATTCTCCATGTATCGACCAGATTAAAATCTGATAAGAGTCTAGCAAATCTTGTGGGGTGTGATGACGCAGGTTCAGCGGATGAGGTGTTGAGTCTATCTAGTGCAGGATCTAGGACATTGTTAAAATCGCCTAGCCATACAGCCGGGATGTTAGGGTGAAGTGCCATAAAGTCAAACCATGTAATTACAACTTTTGAAATAATATTTAACAGCAGGGACCGTTCCTGCGCCCAACAAGAGTAACTGCAAGGGGTTAGCGTGTTCTGCCACCATCAACATCTAAGGCCCAATTTTTCAGCAGAGTACATAGTGCACTCCGTAAAGTATATATATTTCAGTTCAGAGTATATAGTGCAGTCCGTATAGTGTATATACTGCAGTTCAGAGTATATAGTGTAGCCAGTGTAGTATATATATATATATATATATATATATATATATATATACGCAGGGTATATAGTGCAGTGTTCAATATATAATACAGTGGTACCTTGGATTATGAGCATAATTAGTTCCAGTAGAATGCATGTAATCCAAAGCACTCTATATCAAAGCGCGTTTCCCCATAGAAGTCAATGGAAACTCATATAATTAGTTCCACAGTGACTACTATTGTATGCAGTACCGCATGTGGCCAGAGGTGGGGGGGTGCCGGGGACACTTGGAAACACTCAGAAACCAATCTGAGCCACTCGGAGGCACTCGAAAACACTCAGAGAGTTTCTGAGTGGCTCTGAGTGCATCTAAGCGGCTCCAAGTGTCAACGGCGCCCCTGCCCCTCTGGCCAAATGCAGTAATGCACACCACAGAGGCTTGAACCCTGCTTGTTTTGCGAGACAACGCTCGCAAACCATGTCAGGATTTAAAAAAAATAATAGCTCTTATTGCAAAACGCTCGTTAACCACGTTACTCGCAATCCGAGGTATTACTGTATAGTGTATTGAAGTGGTTAACCACACGCCGATGTACGTCCCTACTTTGGGGACGGATATCGTTGTTATGGCAGCAGCTAGCTGGCATTACCCCGGTATCCCCGTGTTCGGCCGACGGTCCTGTACAGGATAAATGTTGTCTCTGCGGTGGATACGCCGCAAGATCACTTTTATCGGAGGCAGGAGAGGGGCCCCCCCTCCCGCCGCAATCTGGTGCACTCCGACGCTTACCGGAGCCGTGGGCAGCAGGGGAGGCGATCGCGTCTGTCCAATGGGCTGACATGGAGACGAGTGAGGGGAAGATGGCCCCCACCCGTCTCCATGACACTGCAGGGCAGGAGCGACGTCAAAATGTCACTTCCACCCATAGCTCTTAAAGGACCAATTTATTTTGTTTATTTTTTTAAATAGTGTAAATATGAGATCTGAGGTCTTTTTGACCCCAGATCTCATATTTAAGAGGTCCAGTCATGCTTTTTTTCTACTACAAGGGATGTTTACATTCCTTGTAATAGTAATAAAAGTGACACATTTTTTTTAAAACAGTGTAAAAATAAAAAGTAAAAGGTAAAATAAATTAATAAAAAATAAAAAATGTGTTCAAACCACACATGTGACATATCGCTGCGATCGGTAAAGCGAGAGCAATAATTCTAGCTCTAGACCTCCTCTGTAACGCAAAATATGCAGCCGGTAGAATTTTTTAAATAACGCCTATGGAGATTTTTAAGGGTAAAAGTTTGTCGCCATTCCACGAGCGGGCGCAATTTTGAAGCGTGACATGTTGGGTATCAATTTACTCTGCGTAGCATTATCTTTCACAATATAAAAAAAATTGGGCTAACTTTACTGTTGTCTTATTTTTTTTAATTCAAAAAAGTGTATTTCCTCAAAAAAAAATGAGCTTGTAAGATCGCTGCGCAAGTATGGTGTGACAGAAAGTATTGCAATGACCACCATTTTATTCTCCAGGATGTTAGAAAAAAAAAAGTATAATTTTTGGGGGTTCTAAGTAATTTTCTAGCAAAAAAAAACTGTTTTTAACTTGTAAACACCACATCTAAAAAAGAGGCCCGGTCTTAAAGTGGTTAAGGGGAGCCCTACGACAGAATTAAGAAAAAACGGCATGAGTTCCCCCGTGGGGGGACCCCCACGCCCTTTAAAAAAAAATTGGCATGGAGTTCTCCTTAATATCCATAGCAGACCCAAAGGACCTGGTATGGACTGCAGGGGGGAACCCAAACTGTTTTTTTTAATGATTTTTTATGTATATTGCCAGGATCTGGCAATACATTTCAGCCGTGAGCAATTTTAAATGACATTTTTTTCTTAGTAATTTTGCTGCTGTACTGTTCTAAACATGGGGAAAATGCGCTACTTTACAGGCAGACTAAGGGGACCCCCAGGCATGATATTTAAATTAATATTTCATTTTTATTGTTTGACTTTAAGCATTCTTAAAATTATTATTATTATTATACAGGATTTATATAGCGCCAACAGTTTACGCAGCGCTTTACAATATAAAAGGAGACAATACAGTTACAATACAATAAAATACAAGAGGATTAAGAGGGCCCTGCTCAGAAGAGCTTACAATCTACTAGGGTCGGGCAGGTGGTACAAAAGGTTGTAACTGTGGGGAATGAGCTGATGGAAGTGGTAGGAGATTAGGCTTCCCTGAAGAGATGAGTTTTCAGGGATCGCCTGAAGGTAGCAAGAGTAGGGGATAGCCGGACCAGTGGAGGTAGTGAGTTCCAGAGAATGGGCAAGGCTCTGAAGAAATTCTGGAGACAAGCATGGGAGGAGGAGACGAGAGAGCTTGAGAGTAGGAGGTCTTGAGAAGAGCGGAGAAGACGATTTGGGTGATATTTGGAGACAAGATTGGTGATGTAGCTCGGGGCAGAGTTGTGAATGGCTTTGTATGTTGTGGTTAGGATTGAATTTAATTCGCTGGGCCATTGGGAGCCAGTGTAGGGATTGAAGGAGAGGGTTGGCAAACACTAAGCAATTGGTAAGGTGGATAAGTCTGGCAGCAGCATTCATGATAGACTGAAGAGGGGATAGCCTATGGAGAGGCAGGCCAATGAGAAGGGAGTTGCAATAGTCAAGGCGAGAGATAACAAGGGAGTGAATGAGGAGCTTGGTGGTTTCATTTGTTAAAAAGGGGCGAATTTTAGAGATGTTAAAGAGGTGAATTCTACAAACTTTTGACAACGATTGTACTTGGGGCTAAAATGACAATCAGAGCCTAGGATTACACCTAGTACCCTGGCATGAGGGGAGGGACTGATAGTTGCATCGTTGATTTTGATGGAAAAGTCAGGGAGAGGGGCACGGGCGGGGGGGGGGGGGATTTTAATAACTCAGTTTTAGATTTAGTTTAAGGAAGTGGTGTGACATCCATGCTGATATATCAGTTAGTAAGTTAGTAATGCGAGAGGAGACTGAAGGAGTGAGGTGAGGAGTAGACAGATAGATTTGGGTATCATCGGCGTATAAGTGGTATAGGAAGCCATGGGTGGATATCAAGTGACCAAAGGAGGAGGTGTAGATAGAGAAGAGAAGGGGTCCAAGAACAGAGCCTTGGGGGACCCCCACAGAAAGGGGCAATGGAGAGGAGGAGACAGAGTTGTAGGTGACACTGAAGGAGCGCTGTAATAGATAGGCAGAGAACCAGGATAGAGCAGAATTTCGGAGGCAAAGGGAATGTAGTTTATTGAGAAGGAGCGGGTGGTCAACAGTATCAAAGGCCGCAGACAGGTCAAGTAGTAGGAGTATGGAGTATTGGCTGTTGGTTTTAGCAGTTAGTAAATCGTTAGTGAGTTTTAGTAAGGCAGTTTCCATGGAGTGCTGTGAGCGAAAGCCAGACTGTAAGGGGTCAAGAAGGTTATTTTCACTGAGGTAGGAGCTAAGGCGGTTGTAGACTAAGCAGTCTAGAAGTTTAGAGGTGAATGGAAGCAATGAGATGGGTCTTAAGTTGTTTAGATTGGTGGGGTCCAGCGAAAGCTTTTTAAGTATGGGAGTGATCTGCGCATGTTTTAGAGGGGGGGGGGAGGTGCCACTAGAGAGGGAAAGTGTTGAATGTGCTGTTAGGCAAGCTCTTGCTCTGGAAAAAAAATGGCCATTTTAAAAACTTTTTTTTGCATTGATACATATCCTCTGGGACAGTACCCGGGTCCCCAAACACTTTTTATGGCAAGCTTTTAAAAGGATTTTTCATGTTCGAGTCCCATAGACTTTAATGGTGTTCACGTGTTCGCACAAATTTTTTGTCTGTTCGCAAGTTCTGGTGCGAACCGAACTGGGGGGGGGGGGGGTGTTCGGGTCATCCCTATACCAAACATGTCAAGATTCAAAATTCCCATCCCCCCCACTGTCAGCTGGGAGACACACAGGTCCCAGAGACAGGAGGGACCATTCGGATTGGCAAGGCTTCACTTCCTGATTCCCCTACCGAAGATGGCGGCGGCAGTACCCGAGGACCGAGGGACGGTTCGGCCTCGGGTGCCGACATCGCGGGCGCACTGGACAGGTAAGTTTTCTTATTTTAAAGGTCAGCAGCTGCAGTATCTGACGTTTGTTGGGATATCTTGCAT
The DNA here is from genome assembly GCA_037952925.1 of Lithobates clamitans. Lineage (NCBI taxonomy): Eukaryota > Metazoa > Chordata > Amphibia > Anura > Ranidae > Lithobates > Lithobates clamitans. The sequence goes on along the minus strand of JBBGZY010001049.1, from coordinate 825,585 downwards.
GTGTGGTACAATCGCTGTTAACATATAGGACCTATGTGCTTGTTTGCTTTGCATGTATGCGTGGAGGAAGGGGGATGCTTTTATTTTTTTTTTCTTTAATTATTTTTTATTAAAATGTCATTAAAACATTCCTTTGTTTAATCTTATTGCTATCACAAAGAGGCTAACAAGCCCCCTATGTGATAGCATGTGCAGGTAAAGTGTGAAAAAAAAGGTACTCTTTATGGAGACATCCGAGTCCATTAGACCCTCAGTGTCTCCCCTGCCCTCCAATACAGCTAATCAAGCAAAGATTGTATCCTCAGCTACAGTAGCTTAGGAACAACAGCTCTGAAACTGGAAGTGACAAAATCATTGTTGCTTCTGGGTTCATTAATCACAAAAGAGATGGGGGAACGGGCACTGAGGAGGCAGCTCTTCTTACCACCACAAAAGTGATCAGGCTGCCGTAAAGGCGACTGGATCACTTATACTGAACAGCTGCAGCCATGCCAGTACAGAGATCGTACGCCTTTTGAATCAATTCACACCAGATCAGAACCCCAAAGACACATGATATCAGATATGTATTCTTTACTATTCACAGATAACAATCCCAAAGACAACGCAACTAGCCAGCAGTGGGAAAGGGAACTAGCAACGGATATCTCAAAGGAGGAATGGGAACCAATTTTTACCCATATATACAAAGGGTCCTCAAATGTTTCCACACAGGAAAACGGATTCAAAATATACTCCAGGTGGTACAGGACCCCTGACAGAATCCATAAATTCCATCCTAGAATCCCCCCACTGTTCTGGAGATGCAACACTGCAAGCGGCTCTCTGCTCCACATATGATGGGAATGCCCACAGATACAACCTTACTGGAAAGAAGTACACAGCTTGATCTCACATATAATGACCTACACCCCAGATTTCACACCAGCGCAATATCTACTTCACCACACATCCTTACCTCAATCGGCCTACAAATGATCTCTCACCCTACACCTCATCAATGCAGCCACACTATGTATACCGTACATTGGAAAGATTGCTCTCCCCCAGTATCTCAGAATGGCTTCAATGGGTTGGGAGGATCACCGAAATGGAAGATCTAATCCAACAGGCAAGAGAAACCCAAACGAAATTCCACAAAACATGGGCCTGCTGGATTCATTTTATGGAATCAGCAGAATTCCGCAATCTATCAAACACAACACCATAGCTTAACCTGAGGGCAAATACACAATGTCAGATAAATACTCCGGACACCTATCTGCAAACTTACACCTCCTTTCTGTACCCCGCTCTCTTCCTTTAGCCTTCCTCCCCCATATCAAAAACTAAGGTTCCCTGACGGATTCCTGGACTATACTAACCATAACACACATAACCCCAACTTACGCCAAGACAAGGAGCTTCTCTCTTGTAACACATCCCAGATGTCGAAGTTGAAGTCCTTGCACTACCTGAGACATTGAGTGACTCAAATACTCCAACCAGAGAACAGGTAGGATAACAGGCAAAGGTCTAGCTGTAATCACCCCCACCCACTCACAGTTTGATCCTAATAGGGGTGTTTGGGTGCCTTGGTGGCGAGCCCGGTCTCTCTACAAACTCCTAATAAAGTCCCTCTACTGTCTCATCACCACTACTGCCCATTGGGCTTAACCTGCACATAATATTTGGTTTAATTGGTTATCGCTACAGTTCTCATTATTCTGGCTATACCTCATATGTATTACAAACATACAAATGCAAATTGATGTATGTTCCCTCTTATGTTTAATGCAAAACCTTAATAAAAACATTGAAACAGGTAAAAAAAATGTAAAATAATAAAAAAAAATAATTAATGGTGTGCGGTGTATTTTTTAAAAAACTTTCAGTTACTTGCAAGCACCAAAGTACTGGTTAGTGGTCTGGGGGACCCCTAAAACCAGTTCCCCAAGAAGGGAGAAACCACCTTATTTCCCCTCATTGGGGGATGGGGGGCAGGTAGGTGGTACATAAGCAACCCTCTCCTTGCCAACAACCCTTCCTGATGCTGAGAAGCCTGGTTTCCTCTTTTTTGGGAGAACCCCTCTCAAAGCATCCCCATTGATGAAGGGCATGTAGGCTGCTATGAGCACAGCAGGGGGGTATGTTCACCATTACCTTGCTGTTAGAATATCAGTCTGCATGCCTGGAGTGCTGGTCTGCTTAGCTCTGGGTGGGGAAAAGGGACATGCAGTTTTTTTAGAGTTTAAACCAGGGATCCTCAAACTACGGCCCTCCAGCTGTTGCAGAACTACACGTCCCATGAGGCATTGTAAAACTCTGACATTCACAGACATGACTAGGCATAATGAGAATTGTAGTTCCTGAACAACTGGCGGGCCGTAGTTTGAAGACCCCTGGTTTAAACAATGGCATTTGCTATGCATGATGCTGAAACTGTGTTTATACACAGTTTTAGCACCATGGATAGCAATTGTCATCATATATGAGTAACTGGATTTGTGTCATTTAACAAGATTCATCTAAAAAAAATTGTCAGATTCACCCAAATAGCTGCTACTATACTATAAAGTCTCACCATAGAAAAATTTGATCTAATAAGATTTCCTCAGCATACAGTATATGTAGCACTTTAATCTGAAGGAGCCACTAGATGTATTGGGCTCCCTGTTTCTGTGCCCATGACTCTACAAACAGCACTCAGACCACCTGGCTGGTTGGATAATATATTTTGCAGATATGTATACAGAACCACGTTTGTAAAAGATATATGAAACAACAGCAATGATACAGCAAAATGTTAAACTATAGCAAGGAATATATTACAAACAGATGAACAGTAGAAAGAAATATACTCTTTAACCACCTCAGCTCCGGAAGGTTTTATCCCCTTCAAGGCTAGGGTATTTTTTGCTGATTAGAGCTGTGCTACTTTAACTGCTAATTGTGTGGTCATGTAACGCTGTACTCAAACAAAAATTTATATCATTTTTTTCCCCATACAATTAGAGCTTTCTTTTGTGGGTATTTGATCTCCAATGAGTTGAAGAAAAAAAACAATATTTTTTAATTTTTGCTATAAAACGGAAAGGTTTGCGTGAAAGGTATAACATCTACAAACTATGGTATATATTGTAATTTTTTTTTTTTTATTCTACTAATGGCGGTGATCAACAACTTATAGTGGGACTGTGGTAGTGGGGCAGGCAATCTGACACTAATATAAACTCAGTGGAAACTGACTAACTGCCACTGACATCACCGATGACACTAATACAGTGATCAGTGATAATACTATACACTATCACTGTACTAATGACACTGGCTGGGAAGGAGTTAGCATCTTGGGTAATCAATAGGTTAAATGCATACCTAAATATCTCTTTGTTTCTTATCCCTGCTTTGCTGTGGCTAGTGCAATGGCAGGAAAAACAGATGAGAATGCCCTAAACTCACATCATAAAAAACTATCAATAAATGGTGTCTCACATGCTGGTCATACTCACTTAGTCACCTATGAGATTTGTTTTCTGTATTCTGCAAAAAACCTGGTTGATCCTTCTGCTCTCTATCTCCACCTTCTGTTCATATCCCCAATTCAGCTAGAGATTTTGCAGCTGTGGTGGCAACTCTGCACATGCTCAGGAGAAAGATTTTTGCTGACCATCTGAGAGTCATTTTGCACCACATCCCTTGTATAAGCATAGCATATCAGAGAAGGATTTGGGGATTTTAAAGGTGCACAAATATAACAAAAAAGTAGAAAAAATATAAATGTATGAAAGAACATTAAAAGCAATATAAAGACATGAATATGTCCAATATGATCATACAATACATAGACAGGTGCAAACTGATTGAATCTTTACATGTTTCGCCATACCAATGGCTTCTTCAAGAGAATTATTATCAGGCACTGTACAAATGATCACTAAAGAATCAACAAATAGAAAAAGATTTTTAGAAAGACAAAAAATATAACAAATATAAAATATACAAATATACATTTTAAATTTCATTTCCTGGGTTGGCAAGGATTGAGCGACAACAAGACTTAGGTCAATCAATTACCTGTATATTCAATGAGTAAATTTAAAAGATTTTAAAGGTCCAGAGTCATAGGGATGAATCAATTTGGATCAATTGGTGTAACCATAGAGAGAGAGATGTATGTATAAACAGATGTCCACTTTTGGTCCATCTATGGGGAAAGACAATAATATTCAATATAAAGAATACAAATCTATCACTCAGCAGGCACATGGAACTTTTCCATTCTTTCCAAGCATCAAAGATGAAATTCTTTGCTCTTGAGTATGCAGTGTTGCCAACCCCCTGAAATGAAATTTACTGGCAGGATGCCAAAATTTACAAACGGCACACATTTTTTTTACTGACAAAAATCCTGGCATTTACTGGCAGAGCCATATTTTTTACTGACACTGGAAAAAAAGGCACCTAAAATGACCGTTTTCACTGCTAAACAGTTCAAATATTAATATTTAAACTATAAACATATAGCTAGTGCTATTAGCAATGTGTTTAAGTTAAACAAAAGTCAAAAAACAACTTTCTCCATTTACATGAAGGTAAGGTTACTGTAACCCAGCCAACACAGAGTTCCCCCTTACATCAGAGTCTGCAGGATTCCCCCTTACAGTGAAACTGAACGCTTATGTAAAAGGGAAAGCTGCAGATCATGATCTAAGGGGGAACTCTGATGTAAGGGCGGGGCTCTAGTGACCAGAGACCACCTTCCGCAGTGTGAATACACTAAGGTGAAGGGGGTGTTACTAATATAGGGGGGAACCTTTGTATCAGTGCTCCCTTACATTATTGTATTTACTCCCCCCTTACATCAGTGACCCCCCCCTCCCTCAGACTGGCCTAGCAGCGCTGTCACTGACCTCCACTCAGGTGCACCGTGTTGGGCTCAGTCAGACGGCTCCAGCATGGTGGCTCTGGTTTTATCCTATAGTCTCCTCTCCACAGTCCACACGTCTGATTTGTGACCCCCATCCTGGCAGTGTTCCCACTATGGACTCCTCTCCAAACTCCCCCTCAGAGACTGCAGACATGATACAAGAGACGGACAGAAGCTGCTGACATTGTACAGGAGGTGGAGGACAGAAGCTGAGGACATGGTACAGGAGGTGGAGGACAGACGCTGCAGAGATGGTACAGGAGGTGGAGGACAGAAGCTGCGGACATGGTACAGGGGTGGAGGACAGAAGCTGCAGACATGGTACAGGAGGTGAAGGACAGAAGCTGCGGACATGGTACAGGAGGTGGAGGACAGAAGCTGCGGACATGGTACAGGAGGTGGAGGACAGAAGCTGCGGACATGGTACAGGAGGTGGAGGACAAACGCTGCAGAGATGGTACAGGAGGTGGAGGACAGAAGCTGCGGACATAGTAGGATGAGGATAACGCCCCCTAGCTGATCTCTACATATCACAGATGGCACAGGACATCACAGGAAGTGAGGGGAATCCCCTATAAGGCAGGTGTCCCCAATGGGAGATTTACCCTCACTTCCTGTTCTGGTGACAACTGGGAATTTGTGGGTTTCCATAAAAAAGGAAGGTGATCCCCCCCAACACAGAATTAGAAGGGGGGGTGATCACAGCACACAGGTGTATACCATCCCCCCATATTAACTGTATATCACACACATGTGTATACTATTCCCCCCCCCCCATATATCATATCACACTCACCCAGCCTCGGATGGAGATTTCTCATGCGCTCTCTATGGAAGTCTGTGTTGCACATTTGACTAGAGGACGCGTCTCCTGGGTAATGGCGGGGAAGGGGGGACAGTGCTAATTGACTGAAGACAGTGCAGCCCCATGTAGAGTGTGGAACTTTAGTTTGCAGAAGCTGCTGCAGTCCCAGTGGTGGGCGGAGTTTTAACATAGAAGGCAAGACAGCAGTGTGTGGTGAGCGGAGCTTCAAGAAGCCACTGAAGCCTAAATGCAGGCGCCGGGGTGTGCTGTGGCTATGCTCTGGTCTGGTCTGGTCCAGACCAGTAATAGTATCAGTGCCAGTCTGTCCGTCCACTCCAGGGATCCCTGCACCGCGTGACGAGTCTCCTCTCCCCGAGACCCTGACCCGTAGCTCACTCTGCTCTCCAGTCCACGATGACTCACTCCTTTCAGTCTGCCCGCTCGGCTCCTGCCTGTTGATAGGCTGGCGGCGGTGTTAGTGGGAAAAAATGCGCTGACATAATTGGCTGTGCGGGCCGCGGCGGTGGTGGGCTGGGCAGAGGCTGTACAGGAAACTCGCTCGGCAGCTCAATATCGGATCTTCTCGGGGAGTTCTGGAATTGCAAATGCGCAGTTCTGATCCGTGCCGATCGCCGCCATTTTTACTGGCACTTTTCCCTTACTACGGGCTTTCACGGGCACCGGAAAAACGGCTTGTTTTTACGGGCTGCCCGTAAATCTACGGGCGGTTGGCAACACTGTGAGTATGTACCTACACAGGAAAGAGAGGGAGATGTGGATAAAATTCTCCTTTAACGTGAGACCAAATGGATTAATTCCCTGGCTGCCACTGTCCATCTGGGTTTGAATGAATCCATCAGCTTTAATGCCGCGAACACACGAGCGGACTTTCTGGCATACTTGGTCCGGAGTACCGGAGTCTGTCGGACAATTGGATCGTGTGTGGGCTCCAGCGGACTTTTTTTCTCAAAAGTTTGACGGGCTTAGATTTGAAACATGTTTTAAATCTAACCGACGGACTCGGCTTTCTAGTGTACAAACCGGTCGTCTGTGTGCTAGTCCGACGGACCAAAACTGACGCATGCTCTGAACCAAGTACAAGACAGACATTTTTGAGGCTAATACACATAGGAGATAATTGAGGTGTCTGGATCTGTGAAACTTGCATGAAAATGTGTATTGTTTAGCCTTTTTTGTCAGAGTGAATTTTAACCCTGTCTTCAAAATTTTTTTGGAAACAAAATGACAATTGTCCCCAACTTCTAACCAACGTTTCATATTCCTTTTTCATGACTGAAATATCACTGTGTTTTAACTATACCTTTTGTTTAATTCTCATAGGGGAGAAAAGACTCAGACAACAGTCCAAGGATCCCATGACCCCCCCCAAGTCACCAGCCTTAGGCAGCAATTAGCCCAAGCCCCAGCCCAAGACCACGCCCACCCGACGAGCTGGAGCAAGGAGAGGTGGAGGAAGTGTGCAATATTTCCACCCCACCAAGTGAGTGACTGACACCCCAGCTTAAGTTAATATATTTAGGCGTGCATATTTTTATTAATTTTTTTATCCACACATTTTAGGTGATGTTCTGGTTGTGGAAGGCCAAGCGGCGGAGCCATTTAGCACAGACAGTGCACAAAGACTGATTGGGCAGATAATGGTGTGGAATGGCCAAATTGACAGCATGAGAAATCGGCTGGACACCATACAACAGGAAATGAAGAACATGATTGATGTTTTGGGCAGGATCTAATAACTTTTTTGCCTAAAAACATCAATCATGTTCTTCATTTCATTGTCAAGTTTTATTTTTTTTAAACTAATCTAAAAATTTAGCAGATGCACACGGTGTGTCATCATGTGCTATCTTCCATAAGGGGATATCAATGTACTTGTTTTGTGTTTGCAACCCCTTCATCAGAATATTGTTAGTTTGTGAGAGGAACAAAGGGATTGCACACACAAAACACGTCCATTGCTCCCCCATGATGGGAGATAGCACATGTTGACTTAAACCTTTTTTACTCCCAAATTGTGAGCATCTGAAAATTTTTTGTTTTACATGGGTGACATCACCAGCACCGTTATTAACATGTTGAACTTTGTAAGTTCCTGTTATTTTTGTTCTTATGTTTTTTAAAACCCTGTTGTCAAGCCTAATTTTGTAAACAATGAATATTTTTAACAAATATGCCTAAACTAAAAAAAATAATATATATATTTTTCCTAAAAAAAAAACAAAAAAAAAATACAAAACATAAACACGTTCAAACAAAATGCACCTTTCAAAGTGCATACAGTAAAATGTTTTTACTACTACAATGTGTGTGGCTTATTATTTATCAATAACAGATTGTTATTTTTTTGTGTGGTTAGAGTGACAAAGGACCTTATTAACTAAAGGGAAATGCACTTGCCACTACAAGTGCACTAGGAGACAGACAAAGCTAAATGCAAACAAGAATCAAAACAAGAGAATTTTGCCAACATTTTTTAAATTTTTTTAAATAAAAGATTAAAGCTCTTGTTGCATTGCAATGGCCCCCTGACCATTAAAATAATTGACATATCTGTCACGCACTTGACGGGCGGTTTGGGGGGCCAAGCCAATACGGCCACTATCCAGGCCTGTGAGTGGATCTTCACCACTAAGTCCGGCCTCAGGCCCAACTGACGTAAGATATGTCGATGAATGACGTCTCAAAAAATTATGCAGAATGCAGCAAGCCATGATGACATAATTGATCTTGTATTCTACAAGATTTATTGAGGAGAGGAACAAAGGGAACCGGCTGGCCAGAATCCCAAAGGCATTCTCCACAACTCTTCTTGCTCTGGCCAGCTGGTAATTAAATACCCTCCTCTCAGGGATGTGGACCCTTTGGGGGAATGGCCTCATCAAGTGCTCGCCGAGAGCAAACGCTTCATCAGCGATGAAAACTGAGGGGAGTCCATCCACGTTCTGGTCATCAGGTGGCAATCCCAGGCCACCAGTCTGGAGATGCTGGCACAGCTCGGTCTGTGCAAAGACACCTCCGTCCGACATCTGGCCGTTCTTCCCCACGCCCACGAACATAAAGTCCAATTGTGTCGAGACCACCGCCATCAAAACTACACTATGAAACCCCTTATAGTTATAGTATTAAGATCCCGAATGGGGTGGTGGCACAATGCGGACATGCTTCCCATCAATCGCCCCGACACAGTTGGGAAAGTCCCAACGGTCAGCGAACTGGGAGGCCACAGTCTGCCATTCCTGTGTGTTCGAAGGAAACTGTGGAGTCAAACAAGAAAAAAAAATATATGTACTTTTAAACATAACTTTGATATCAGATTACACAAAAACATTCTTGAACAACAGCAGTCGAACATTATTAATATGTGTTATTTTTATAAAAAATTAGAAAAACATAAGGCCCACTTATAAGATTACTCACCCCCTCTGATGGACCATTGATCAATTTGTATGTGGGGGGAGGGGTTCTAATTTGGGCCAAAAACTCACCTGACAGTTGCAAACATTTGAGGGGGTGGGGGAGGGGTTCTAATTTGGGCCAAAAACACACCTGACAGTTGCAAACATTTGAGGGGGTGGGGGAGGGGTTCTAATTTGGGCAAAAAACACACCTGACAGTTGCAAACATTTGAGGGGGTGGGGGAGGTATTCTAATTTGGGCCAAAAACACACCTGACAGTTGCAAACATTTGAGGGGGTGGGGGAGGGTAAAACAGTACAATGGAGCTGACAATATACATTGTTCAAGGGACTATAGGCTAGAGGTATAAATGGACCCAGGATTGCATGGTGGGGAGGTTATTGAAGGTAAATATGCATGTAGGCCAAAAAATGAATAATGTAAAAAAACAGGCATGCATGAAGATAAAGGGGACATTCACAGCATATTCCAAGCATGGTAATTAGGTAAAGAGGACATTTAGACAATACATTAGCAAACATTAAATACATATCATGTAATGTTAAAAGATAAAACTTACCTTCATATAGTCCTTCTGCAGGACCAGAGCCTGGGGGGAGATGCCTGTCGAGAACTTCAAGTCCTGAAGACTTCTCCCAGTCGCCAAGTAACGTAAGGTGGCAACTAGCCTCTGCTCCGCAGTGATGGCTTGCCTCATGCAGGTATCCTGCCTGCAGATATAAGGGGTCAGTATAGCCAGCAGATGTTCAAAAACGGGGTCCGTCATCCTGAGATAATTCCTGAAATCCTCAGGATTATTCTTACGGATCTTACGGAGCAAAGGCATGTGCGAGAATTGGTCACGCTGGCGCAACCAATTCTTCATCCATGAACTCCTCCTCGCCCTGTTCATGGACTGGACTCGGATCAAAGTATTAACCCCAACACCAAGTCCTCACGCAGCACAAACTCGAGAACGAGTACGTCCACGCACCATGGCTTCAAAACGGTCGGCTGGTCAAACAAACAAACTTAGAACAAACGCACTTAAGAACAGCAAGGTCTATGAAGAGCGACCTGAAGATCAGATACGAGCGGACCAGAACAGCCTGCTAGGCAGGTTACGAACTGAGCAACACGCACTAAAAAGCAGGTACAAACCTCACAAGCACAAACTGAACCACAGAAAATGATCAAAATAAGCTGAAGTGTGAAAAGCGCGAATCGTCTCTAACCAAACTTCTACTAACACGAGATAAACACGAAATTAGCAGAAGGAGCCCAAAGGGTGGCATAGTGGGGCTTGAACTTCCTTTTTCTAGTTCCGTCGTACGTGCTGTACGTCACCACGTTCAAAACCATCAGACTTTTGGAGTGATCGTGTGTGTCCAAGTCCATCCGTTTGTAAGTCCGGTGCACCTACGCTACAAAGTCCGTCGGAAATATCGCCAGACCAAGTATGCCGGAAAGTCCGCTCGTGTGTACGCGGCATAAGCTTTTTCTATAGGTTAAATTAGCCATTATCTATGAGATTCATTTCTTGCTAATCATATTTTGTATTGAATTTTTAGAAATTCTAATTTTGTCTGTAATCAACCTGTAACCTGGTTTGGCAAGGTTTTTTGATTGCACCCCATGCCTGTATGGGTCATTTGCTGCTTGTGTATTGGACTTGATTTGAATAAAGTTAATAATGGGTTAATGAGTCGTTTTGTGTATTAATAATATATGATGTTTCTCATATTTTGAGACTCTTTATATACAGTTATCTGTTTGTATAAATTGATTTATTGGGGATTGGATCTGGATTAGGTGACCATATGGACGCCCAGGGTGTCATTTTTTGTGTTGTCCGTTTCTTTGGACTCCACTAGATGGTGCCATTTGCCAGTTGCCCATTCCGAGGTCTCCATGACAATCTGTGGCCTCTATCATCTTGGGTGCAGTTGTGGAGGGCAGTAATTTAAGCTTCTCCTGATTATTCCTCCCTCTGGACATTGATGTCATCATGGCGCCGGTTCCACGTTTTTACGTGATACGTCTGACGCCATTAGGGCGCCGACGTCGGAATTGTTTTACCTCTAACATCCAACGTCCTTGACGCTTGACGTTTCACATGTCTGGCATCATTTCCGGTGCGGGGCGTCTGGCGTCCTTGACGCTATCGCCCTCGGCGTTTGATGTAATTTCAGACATGACCTCGACTTGCGCACTAGCACAACAGGGCGTCCTCACCCCCATTTGCAGCCAAATGTCTCCATTGAGGGTGGAGGGGGATATAAAAGGATGCCAGTCACAGTTAGCTTTTATGGTCCAGCATAGGAGGGGGAGAAGATATCATGGTGGTCTTTTCATGGCAGGTAATCAAGCTACTTTGGAGGCAATGCTTTACTGGTTATTATCCTTGATTGATGGGAGACTTATTCATATTGATTTGGTTATTTGTTCTTGGTTTAAAAGGTGGCAAGATTGTGTGGGACTTGGTGTCATCCTTATTCAGAAAGGGGTACCATTTGTATGTGGACAATTATTACACGAGCGTGACACTTTTTAGTCACTTGTTTGATCATCAGATTGGAGCATGTTGCACCATGTGATCTAATTGCCGGGGCTTTCCCTAGCGGCTTTTGGATTCCTGTCTTAGGCTGGGGGAGAGAGCCTTCTTGAAGTGTAATAACTTGCTCGCTGTGAAGTGAAGGGATAATAAGAATGTTTTCATTCTCTCCTCCCTTCATGCAGACACGACGGTCCAAATTCCTACGGCGACTGGTGTTGTGGAGAAACCCCTCTGTGTCCACGAATATAACCAAAATATGGGAGGGGTGGACCTCAACGATCAGTTGTTGGCGCCGTACCTAGTTGCCCATAAGGCCAGACACTGGTACAAGAAATTGTCTGTTTATTTATTTCAATTGGCTTTGCTGAATGCTTATGTGCTATACAGAGCTTCAGGATGGACTGGATCCTTCCTTAAATTCCAGGAAGAGATCGTCAGAGCCCTTCTGTTTCCAGATGGTGCTCCACCTCACCTTCCCAATCCAAATGCAGTAAGCCGGCTGCATGAGAGTCATTTTCTGTATGTCCTTCCGAGTACCCCTACCCAACGAGCCTCCCAAAGAAGATGTTGTGTCTGTAGCAAGCGCGGATATAGGCGTGACACCTGCTTTTATTGTCCCTCCTGTCCTGACAAACCTGGTCTTTGCATTGGTGAATGTTTTGAACACTACCATACACTAGTGGAGTTTTAGTGGAGGGTACAGCACTGCACAGACTAGGACACACTTTCACAGGGTCTCCCAAGATGCCATCGCATTTTGAGAGATCCGAACCTGGAACCGTTACAGTTAGCGTTTGCTCCCACGATACATAAAGCCATGACTCCAGCGCTGTAGGAGGTGATTTCACCACCACAGTTAAAAACAAAATGGTGCATGTAGAAGTGGGTGGATGAAGGGAGCTATTCTAATGGTGGGCATACCCACCGATCAATCTATTTTTTTCGTTCAGCCCACAGGCTGCATAAAAAAAAGATTACAATATATGCCCAACAAGGACCAGCAATGTACTGGTATGTTGCTGGACTTTGAGTGGTTATACCAGAATGATGCCTGCAGTTTTAGGTATCATCTTGGTATCATTATTTTGAGCCAGGGGTCAGCTTTCATGTAAAAGCAATCCTAGTGGCTAATTAGCCTCTAGACTGCTTTTACAAGCAGTGGGAGGGAATGTCCCCACCCATCATCTTCCATGGTTTTCTCTGGCTCTCCTGTCCCAACAGGGAACCTGAGAATGCAGCCGGCTGTTCTGCCAGCTGACCATACAGCCGATCAGAGACCAGAATGGCTCCAATCATCTCTATGGCCTAAGAAACCGGAAGCTACGAGCATTTCATGACTTAGATTTCACCAGATGTAAACAGCGCCATTGGGAAAGCATTTCATCACACCGATCTTGGTGTGGTCAAATGCTTTGAGGGCAGAGGAGAGATCTAGGGTCTAATAGACACCAATTTTTTCAACAAAGAGTACCTGTCACTACCTATTGCTATCATAGGGGATATTTACATTCCCTAAAATAACAATAAAAATGATAACAAAAATGAAAGGAACAGTTTAAAAATAAAATAAAAAAAGCAAAATAAATAATAATAAAAAAAAAAAAAGCACCCCTGTCCCCCCCCCTGCTCTCGCGCAAAGGCGAATGCAAGCGTCAGTCTGCCGTCATATGTCAACAGCAATTGCACCATGCATGTGAGATATCACCGTGAAGGTCAGATTGAGGGCAGTAATTTTAGCAGTAGACCTCCTCTGTAAATCTAAAGTGGTAACCTGTAAAGGCTTTTAAAGGCTTTTCAAAAAGTATGTAGTTTGTCGCCGTTGCATGTTTGTGCGCAAATTTAAAGCATGTCGTGTTTATTATCCATGTACTTGGCCTAAGATCATCTTTTTTATTTCATCAAACATTTGGGCAATATAGTGTGTTTTAGTGCATTAAATTTAAAAAAGTGTGTTTTTTCCCAAAAAAAATGCGTTTGAAAAATCGCTGCGCAAATACTGTGTGGAAAAAATAATGAAACGCCCACCATTTTAATCTGTAGGGCCTTTGCTTTAAAAAATATATAATGTTTGGGGGTTCAAAGTAATTTTCTTGCAAAAAAAAATATTTTTTCATGTAAACAAAAAGTTTTAGAAAGGGCTTTGTCTTCAAGTGGTTAGAAGAGTGGGTGATGTGTGACTTAAGCTTCTAAATGTTGTGCATTAAATGCCAGGACAGTTCAAAACCCCCCAAATGACCCCATTTTGGGAAGTAGACACCCCAAGCTATTTGCTGAGAGGCATGTCGAGTCCATGGAATATTTTACATTTTGACACAAGTTGTGGGAAAATGACAAACTTTTTTTTTTTTTGCACAAAGTGTCTCTAAATGATATATTGCTCACACATGCCTTGGGCATATGTGAAATTACACCCCAAAATACATTCTGTTGCTTCTCCTGAGTCCGAGGATACCACATGTGTGAGACTTTTTGGGAGCCTAGCCGCGTACGGGACCCCAAAAACCAAGCCCTACCTTCAGGCTCTCTAAAGGCCCGTACACACGATCAGACTTTTTGACAACAAACATGCAAATTAGCTGTTTTGGAGCAACATCCGACCGTGTGTACGCTCCATCGGACAAACTTTTTCTGTTTCCATCGGACCTTTGTTGGCTGTGCAAATGGACAAACTTTCCGGCAACAAAAGTCCGATGGAGCAAAGTCTGATCGTGTGTACACAAAAGCACCGGACTTTTGTACAAACTACAGTATGTGGCCGCGAGAATGTTTCCAGAGGGAACCCATCGCGCTGGTTCTCAGCGACAGGTCCCCCCCAAATCCACACCAGACCCTTATCCGAGCTCGCAGCTCGGCCAGGCAGGAAAAGGGGTGGGGAGGAGCGAGCGCCCCCCCCCACCCCAAAGCACCTTGTCCCCATGTTGATGAGGACAAGGGCCTCTTCCCGACAACCCTGGCTGTTGGTTGTCGGGGTCTGCAGGCAGGGGGTTTATCGGAATCCGGGAGCCCCCTTTGATAAGGGGGCCCCCAGATCCTGGCCCCCCACCCTTTGTGAATGAGTATGGGGTACATCATACCCCTACCCATTCACCTAGGGAAAAAAGTGTCAATAAAAAAACACAGTACACAGGTTTTTAAAGTAATTTATTAGGCAGCTCCGGGGGTCTTCTTCTGACTCCGGGGGTCTTCTTCCGACTTCGGGGTCTTCTGCCGACTTCGGGGGTCTCTCAGGCCTCTTCTCCCTCTCTCCGGTGCCTTCTTCCTTCTGCTGGGCTCCTCCGCTATCTTCTGCTCTTTTGCCGCTCTTTTGCTAGCGGAGGAGCCCAGTCTTCAGGGATGTCTTCTTCCCTCTTCTCTTCCAGAAATGTTGACACGATGCTCTCTCCAGCTGGAATGCTCTCTGATCGCTCCGATGTGACTTATATAGGTGGTGACCCCGCCCCCCTATGACATCACAGTCTTGGGGCATGCTGGGACTGTGAGGTCATAAGGGGGCATGGTCATGTCATGCGATGACCCTGCCCCCTTATGAGATCACAGTCCCAGCATGCCCCGGGACTGTGATCTCTCTATAAGTCCATTGCGGAGCACTCAGAGAGCATTCCAGCTGGAGAGAGCATCGTGTCAACATCTCTGGAAGAGAAGAGGGAAGAAGACGATCCAGAAGTCCGGGCCACTGCAAAAGAGCGGCAGAAGATAGCGGAGGAGCCGGCAGAAGATCCGGACACCGGGAGAAGACGCTGGAGAGACCCCTGAAGTCGGAAGAAGACCCCGGAGTCGGAAGAAGAGCCCCAGAGCTGCCTAATAAATTACTTTAAAAACCTGTGTACTGTGTTTTTTTATTGACACTTTTTTCCCTAGGTGAATGGGTAGGGGTACGATGTACCCCATACTCATTTACAAAGGGTGGGGGGCCGGGACCTGGGGCCCCCTTATTAAAAGGGGCTCTCGGATTCCGATAAGCCCCCCACCCGCAGACCCCGACAACCAACGGCCAGGGTTGTCGGGAAGAGGCCCTTGTCCTCATCAACATGGGGCAAGGTGCTTTGGGGTGGGGAGCCACAGGGCGCCCCCTCCCCCAAAGCACCCACCCCCCATGTTGAGGGCATGCGGCCTGGTACGGCTCAGGAGGTGGGGGGGCGCTCGCTCGTCCCCACGCCCTTTCCTGACCGGCGGGGCTGCGTGCTCGGATAATTTTCTGGTATGGATTTTGGGGGGACTCCACGCTGTTTTTTCGGCGTAGGGGGTTCCCCTTAAAATACATACCAGACCTAAGGGCCTAGTATGCCCCTGGAGGGGAACCCATGCCGGTTTTTTATTTAAAATTTAGCGTGGAGTTCCCCCTCAAGATTCATACCAAACACAGTGCCTGGCATTGGCGGGGATCCCCGCACCAGTGTGAACCCAGCTCGCAAGGTGTCAATCTCGCCAATAAAAGTTGCGAGATTGACACAGTATCAGACAACAATACAGAAGTTGACCAAAGGGTGGTGGTAAAGAGCTGAAAAACCACGTGATTTGGTGAAAGTTGGCTGGAAAAGTCCTGCCGTCTGTATGCAAGACAAACTTCTGGCCAACACCCTTTGTACAAAAATCCAAGGGAAAGTTTGTCGTCTATCGTGTGTATGGGGCTTTAGGGTGTAAATTTTTGATTGCACTCCTCACTGCCTACCACAGTTTTGGAGGCCATGGAATGCCCAGATGGCACAACCCCCCCCCCCCCCCAAATGACCCCATTTTGGAAAGTAGACACCCCAAGCTATTTGCTGAGAGATATAGTGAGTATTTTGCAGACCTTGATTTTTGTCACAAAGTTTTGAAAATTGAAAAAAAAAAAAATACATTTTTCTTTTCTTTCTTCATTTTCAAAAACAAATGAGAGCATATGGGGTCATTTGTGGGGGGGTTGTGCTATCTTGGCATTTTATGGCATCCGAAACTGTGATAGGTAGTGAGGAGTGAAATAAAACATTTACGCCCTTAAAAATACTAAAGGCGGCGCTTGGTTTTCAGGGCCCCCGTTCGTGGCTAAGCTCCCAAAAAGTCCCACACATGTGGTATCAAAGTACTCAGGAGAAGCAGCAGAATGTATTTTGGGGTGTAATTCCACATATTCCCATGGTATGTGTGAGCAATATATCATTTAGTGAGGCTTTTTTTGTCATTATTCAATCACTTGGGACAAAAAAATTAAATGTTCAATGTTCTCAACATGCCTCTCAGCAATTTCCTTTCCAAAATGGGGTCATTTGGGGGGGAGGGGGGGTTGTACTGCCCTGCCATTTTAGCACCTCAAGAAATGAGATAGGCAGTCATAAACTAAAAGCTATGTAAATTCCAGAAAATGTACCCTAGTTTGTAGACGCTATAACTTTTGCGCAAACCAATAAATATACGCTTATTGACATTTTTTTTACCAAAGACATGTGGCTGAATACACTTGGCCTAAATGTATGACTAAAATTGAGTTTATTGGATTTTTCTTATAACAAAAATTCCTTGAGCTGTGGTTAACTGATCTCCCGTCTGATGGTGTCTGTATAGTTCCAGGTCCAACACTTGGCAGAGCCAGCAGTATAACACCAATAATCTTTTTTAGTTGGCTGTAAGGGTGGCTTTCTGACCACCTCTATAAGGAAGGGGGGCATTCTTCCCACTGACCACCAATGTACGAAGCATTTTACCAATGACCCCCCAATAGAATAATCCTAGCAGGGTTGCCCTGAGACCTAAAAATTGTTTTAAGGGTTCCTCTGGGGTAAAAAATGTTGAGAATGCTGATCTTACCCCTGTTTTCTGTTAAATAGAGGCACCTGAGCAGCACTAGGAGCCAATCGAGCTCTGCTATGAACATATGCTGTGGCTGCTCCTTCATTGTCCAATCACTCAATTGTCACTCTCCTGACTGTGATCAGAACTGCAATTCAAGCTCCATGTGTTGATCAAGTTGCAAAGCAATAATGCCTGTTTCACACAGTCATCAGTTTGTATAAGAGCAGTGTGAACAGCAAGCTTTGACAAAGCATTTTGAGATCTTTCAGCAAGCTTTGTTGAAGCTTTTAACCACTTGCCTACAAGGCACTTACACCCCCTTCCTGCCCAGGCCATTTTTCAGCTTTCAGCACTGTCGCACTTTGAATGACAATTGCGCGGTCATGCTACACTGTACCAAAATTTATTTTTTATAATTTTCTTTTTTATTTGGTGGTATTTAATTACTGCTGTTTTTTTTTTTTTTTTTTCTTGCTAAAAAAAAGACCAAAACATTTTTTTTACTTAGTTTCTGTCAGTAAATTTTGTAATAAAGTAATTTTTCTCCTTCACTGATGCGCTGATGAAGCGGCACTGATGGGCACTGATAGGCTGAACTGGTGGGCATTGATGAGGTGGCACTTATGGGCACTGATGAGGTGGCACTTATGGGCACTGATTAGTTAGCACTGATGAGAAGGCACTAATATGCCGCACTTATGGGCACTGTTATGTGGCACTGATGAGCACTGATAGGCTGCACTGATGGGCACTGTTAGGTGGCACTGATTGGCACTGATAGGCGGCACTGGTGGGCACTGATAGGCGGAACGGATAGGCAGTACTGATGGGCACTGATGGACATTGATGAGTGGCACTGATGGGCAACACTGATGGGCATTGATGGACAACAGTGATGGGCATTGATGGGCAGCACTGATAGGCAGAACTGATAGCCAGCACTGATTAGTATTACTAATGGGCACTGATTGGTGGCACTTGTGGGCAGTGGTGGGCACTGATTGCTGGCACTGATTACTGGGACTGGTGGGCATTGATTGGTGACACTGTTGGCGCTATAATGTAATCAGGGCACTGATGATCAGTGCCCTGATTACATGTTTTGTTGCCCCCTGCGAGGAGATGCCGCTGATCGGCTCTCCTCTTCTCACACTCTGTCAGTGTGAGGCGAGGAGTGCGGATTACCGCCATTTCCGTGTTTACATGTGACCGGCTGTAATTTGACACAGCCGATCACATGGTTAAAGAGCCGCGGACATGGCTCTTTACAGAGATTGGGGTCACTCTGTGTCCCAGCAACACGATGCGGACAAGATCGCTGAGCTGCGCCCCCCCCCCCGCCGCGGGCACGCGAGAGCGACCTTTCTGAATGAGAGCTACACCGCCCGCCATCATTTGACGGTGGGCGGGCGGCAACTGGTTAAAGTGGTTGTAAACCCTCGTGCATCACTTTTACCCATAGGTAAGCCTTGAATAAGGCTTACCTATAGGTAGTGGAAATATCTCCTAAACGTGCTCCGTTAAGGAGATATTTACCTTGCAGTGCGCTGATTATGTCATTGGTGCATGCGCTGTGAAGAAACGGACCTCCGTGCTGTTTCTTCACTCGTATGTGCCGTGACTGACGGATCCTGCACGCATAGCCAGTCACAGAGCCGGAGTCCGTGGCCCTGGATAGAAGACGGTAGAAGATGGATGCTTCCACCCACAGGGACAGCGCGGGCTACTATTGCAGGTAAGTGCCATGCTACTATTGCAGGTAAGTGCCATACTAAGTGCATACTAGCCCATTATGCTTTTACTTTGCAGGGAACGACAGAGGAAGAAAAACTCATCAGAGTTTACTTACTCTTTAAACTACCATTCAGCTCCAGTTTGTAAATATTGAATGCAGATCTTAAAGTGTTACTAAACCCACAACAGTAAAATCAGTGTTTATGCAGTAAAGCATGCTTGTTATAATCACTGTGGAACCTAAGATGGTAATCCTCTGCATTGTGTATAAATGCTGTGTGATCCTGTCTCCCTGATCCTCCTCTTCTTTAACTGATTACAACCCATCTCGTGATAGAACAGAGCATTATGAGTCAGGCTACACATGTTCAGATTGGTGTGTATTGCTAGAGAGTTTTTTTTTTCTTGGGAATGTGATCAGCACAGGGCCAATCAGCACTGTCCAGACAGAGGATCAGGGGAGCATGAAAACTGCTCCTACAAGCTTTAAGCAGAGACTGTTATTAGTCATAAGATTGATATATACTACTGATGAGAAAAGGTATTTAGCAGTTTATATTTACTAAAATAATTGCATTTCTGTGTTCTGTGTACTGTGGGGGGACCAGATAAAGTGAATGCACGGTCCTGGGTTTAGGAACACTTTAATGGGAGTGTTGATTTTCACTTTATACAAGCTGACAGCAGAACTTCTTGAAGCTTGTTGAAATCCTACTGAAACTTGCTAGCAGCTTGTTTAAAGTGGCAATTAGCACTCCTATTAGGATCTGTGTTCCACATTTACAAACTGGAGCTTATTGATACTTTAAAAGCTTCAACAAAGCTTACTGAAAGCTCTGCAAATGCTTTGTCAAAGCTTACTGTTCACACTGCTCTTATACAAGCTGATGACCGTGTGAAACAGGCCTTATTGCTTTACAACTTGATCAACACAAGGAGCTTGAATTACAATTCTGATCAACACAGTCAGGAGGGTGACAATTGAGTGATTGGACAATGAAGGAGCAGCCACACTCTGAGTAGCCATTAGCCCTGCTCTCTTCTCCTGTTATAACGTTCTTGTTAGAATAAAAGCTGATGCCCGTGTGAAACAGACCTTACAAGATTCACACGTTTTTTTATTTTAACTAAACTAACTGTTTGTCTAAAGTTCAACTTTAACCATCTTATGCCCTACAATTTCCTAATTTCATAGTCTGCAGTGCTCAGCTGGCTTCAGCCCTGTATAAACCATGTAGAATAAACAAAATAGCTAAATACAGGATGATAAATACATTCCCACCTGTTACCATACACCCCGTACACTTTGAGCTTCTCACAGCCTTACTTCCGTTTGGTATTAGGTGGTAAAATCCCCCCTGGCCAGCGGCTGTTTCTCAATTCCAGAAAGTGCATTTTTGACAACAGTAATATAAATATCCATAATTCTCAGACATGAGAGAGTGAAGTTTACAGCTTCCTTTATGGAACTATATTTTATTTATAGGTGCTCTGAGCACAGCTGCTGGTGAAGAAATCAATGTTGCTGATTCACATTGAGGATGTTTGAGTTACAGGAGGCTAGTGGGAGCCAAGAGAGAAGACCTCACAGCAGAAATCGGGAATCAGAAATATTCCATTCCTATACAATAGATGCTGTAAACGCCGCGCTGTGTTTTCCGAGCAGCATTTTAGAGCTGCTTACAGGTACGTTAAAAAGGAATATTTGTATTTATAATTTCACCTTGCTGAATAATACAGGGGTTGACCTATATTGATGTACAATTTACTTAAATGTTATTGCTTTTGTAGAGAAGCCACTGTTGAAGAATAATGGTAGGCAACCAATAAAATCAGTCAGTGAACCACTAATGTTTTTCTGGAAACATTTACTTTATGCTAAAACCAGGAAGTGCACTTCATTTAGCTTTAAACGGAGTTTAATATAATCCACTGCAGCTAGATTTAGGTGGGTTTTAAAGCGGAGTTCCACCCAAAAATGGAACTTCCGCTCTTCCGCTTTAAGTGATGGTGACCCCCTGACATACCACATTTGGCATGTCATTTTTTTTTGGGGGGGGGGGGGGGGCGGTTACCCTATTTTTAGAAGCATCCAGCTCCCACTTTCTCCTGGGCTGTTGTAATAAAGTATAGTAACCTACTCCTTCCTGTCTCCCTGGCTGCTTCTGGAACTAAATAGTCAGGCTTAATTCTTCTCCATCATCCAAGAGAAGGCTTGTATTTTTATCAGTTAGCTGAAGTGAAGAAGTGGGCTGATGACATCATCATTTCCACCCTGGCCAATCAGAGGACCCCTTGCAATCAATTAGGCTTCTCCTGAGTGGCGAAGTAGCATTCAGCCTTGTTTTTTTATAAACCAAAAAATATATAGAAAATGGGATTTTAAAGGTACCCCTGATATAGGAAAGAACACTATCTACTAAAAATATATCAAATATTTATTAAAGCAGTTTTACAAAAAAATGAGATAAAATGTGAGAACAGTTTTACATTCACAGTCAAAGGTATACATCCTCAACCTAATATTGACAATAAAAAACTGTGGTCACAAAGAGTTCAGAACATAACCACGTCCACAAAATTTCAACATGTTTCGCCCGGAAGGCTTCATCAGGAAAATGGACGAGGCTTTTCAATTATTCAACAACAATATTCACGATAAAAACAACCTGTTTTTTTTATAAGTCACCCATACTGCTGCAGAACACAGTGAGACTATTTGTAGCGAATGCTACTACAGTATATTACAGTACACACAGCAGCCACATAGTTATGTCATGGAAATAGTTAAAGTGATTATAAAGTCTCTTTTTTCTCTAAAAATAAACAAACATGTTATACTTACCTGCTTTGTGAAGTGATTTTGCACAGAGCAGCCCGGATCCTCCTCTTTTCAGGTCCCTTTTCGGCTCTCCTGGCCCCTCCCTCCTGTTGAGTGCTCTTACAGCAAGCAGCTTGCTATGGGGGCACCCGAGCCGAGACGCAGCTCCATGTGTCCATTCAGACATGGAGCCCTGGTTTGGCCCAGCCCCATCCTCTCTCTTGGTTGGCTAACTGACTTTAATTGACAGCAGTGGGATACAATGGTGCTGCTGCTGTGTCTCAGCCAATAAGGAGGGAGAGTCCGGGACAGCCGAGGCACTCTAGGACATCGCTGGATAGGGATGGGGCTCAGGTAAGTATTAGGGCTGCTGGGGCGGCTGCTGCACACCGAAAGCTTTTTATCTTAATGCATAGAATGCAATAAGATAAAAAACCTTCTACCTTTACAACCACTTTAATTTGAGCCAGCTTGGCCCAAAAAGCTGTCTAAAGTCATATTAAACCTGGAATTCTATTTTACCACTTAACCTATATACCCCTATGGACCTGAGCAATTTTTACATTGCTATGGTCCTATTGTATAAGATGACAAAGTAATACACGTATCATTTTTTCTAGAAAAATTATCAGGTAAATAATAGCTAAGGGGAAAAGGGGAAGAAAGAGTTAATCAGGGCTGATAAGGGTCAACTAAGCAGTTAAATAGGAATAAAATGTGTTTATAAAAAAGTTCTTCCTTTTGATCTGCAGACAAATGAAACAGAGTAAATACAAAAGTAACAATGCTACTTTGTTTCTCTCTATCTCAAGTTTGTACAAGTTTATAAATACTGTATTGGAAGTTATCTTGTTTGACTGCAGCAACTCTAAGGCTACTATCACACTCAGACCACCCAAGTGTTAGCGGTAAAGCACCGCTAGTTTTAGCTGTGCTTTATCGGCGCTGTGCGGGTGGGAGTGGGGTGCTTTTAACCCCAAATAAAGGGTTAACAAGGGGTTAAAAGCGCCCGCAAAGCGCCGCTGCTGAAGCGCTGCCTATTTACACCGCTCCTGCACCGCCCCAAAGATGCTGCTTGTAAGGGTCCCAGCACTAAACCTTGGGGTACACCACTGATAACCTTAGACCATTCAGAGTAGGAGTCATTAATCACTACTCTCTGAATTCTGTCTTTTAGCCAGTTTTCTATCCATTTACAAATTGATCGTTCCAAGCCTGTAGACTTTACCTTACACATGAGCCGTGTGTGGGGAACTGTGTCAAATGCTTTTGCAAAGTCCAAGTATACCACGTCCATAGCCACCCTTAGGTGTGGATAACTCTTTTTTTTTTCACAAGAAAAGGTGTGGACAACTCTAATGCCGGGTACACATGATTGGAATTTCCAACAACAAAACCGTGGATTTTTTTCTGACGGATGTTGGCTCAAACCTGTCTTGCATACACACGGTCACACAAATGTTATCGGAAATTCCGAACGTGAGAACACTTTGACGTACAAGACGTACGACGAGCAGAGAAAAAGGAAGTTCAATAGCCAGTGTAGCTCCTTCTGCTTGATTCCGAGCATGTGTGAGCTTTTGTGCGACTGACTTTCCGGACTTTCAGACAAGTGAAGTTGGCAGAAAAATTGAGAACCTGCTCTCAAACATTGGTGTGCGGAAATTCTGACAGCAAATGTTTGATGGAGCATACACATGGCCAGACTTTCCAACAACAAGCTCACATCGAACATTTCCCGTCGGAAAGTCCGACTGTGTGTGCATTAGGCTTCAATTCAACACCAGTTTTTACACTTGCACACTTAGTACATTTGCACAAATCAGGGATTTTGTCAGATTAGAATCATATATATATATATATATATATATATATATATATATATATATATATATATATATATATATATGTATATATATATATATACACACACACACACTGAGGGTAAAATAAGTATTGAACACGTCACCATTTTCTTTTCCTAGATAAACATATTTCTAAAAGTGCTATGGACATTACATTTTCACCACATGTCGTTAACAATCCATGCAATTCACTCATACAAAGAAACCAAAACAAATATGTTCAGAAATTAAGTTATGTGTAATAAAATAGAATGACACAGGGAAAAAGTATTGAACACATGAAGAAAGGGAGGTGCAAAAAGGCATGGAAAGCCAAGACACCAGCTAAAATCTATCAGTATATAGAAAGCAATCTTGCCCCTTGTCAGTGCAAATTAATATCAGCTGGTTCGGTCTCAACTGATGGCATCTAAAAAGGTGTCTCATTACCAAGGTGTCACACAAGAAACTCATGATGGATAAAAGCAAATAGCTCTCTCAAGACTTTTGCAACCTTATTGTTGCAAAACATACTGACTGCTGACCGGTACTGGTACTGCTGGCTGGTAGTGGTATGACTAGCTAGTACTGGTACTGCTGGCTAATAGTGGTACAACTGTCGGGTACTGGTACTGCAGGTGGATACTGCTGGCTGGTAGTGGTACAACTGGCGGGTATTGGTACTGCTGGCGGATACTGCTACTGATGACTGGTACTGATGGCTGGCACTGATGGCTGCTGTCCCAGATCGCGGGCTCCTGTGCCGATGCTTCCTGTCACAGGCAGAGTACATTTGGAAGGAGCCGGCACTATACATGAAGCATTGGCTCTGCTTCCTCTAGCAGCAGCTCGGTTCTTCGTGCTGATGCTTGGAGAACCCGCAATCTGGGCTTGCAGACCCGCCATCTCAGAGCAAGTCGTGGTGGGCCACATCAGAGGGCCAGTGGTTGGGCACGCCTGCTTTACATGATGGCTATATTTAGGGGGTCATTTACTATAGCGCCGTGGCGCTAATTTGCGCAAATTAGCGATAGTAGCTGAAATATCTCAGAAGAGATAAATTCCCTGTTTCTGTACAACTAGGTGCCAACACAACTGAACATGCTGAGACCTGCAAATAGCTCTCATTTCAGCTCCAGTGTCTTTTTTACCAGGCGCTATAGTAAATACCAAAATTAGCGCTAGGCTAAAATGCTTTTTTGAGAATGAAAATCGGCGCTATTATAGTCCAATGCAAGTTTCAGCCATTGATTCTAATGGTACAATAAATAAATACTTTTAATGTTGAAATGAAATGTATCTTTCTCTGAAAAAAATGTTCCTTGCAACAATGTTGCTGCTTCTATTTTGTTTTTTTTTCTCATCTATTTTGTTTTTAAGAATGCTAAAATGTGGAATGTTTTGATGTTTTGGTAAAATATATTTTTCTCTGTCACTTTCATTTGGTACTCTTCATCTCACAACAATCTTTACCAAAACTCACACAGGTGTCTGTACAAAGCACAAACAATACCATTGCTGATGTAAATTTAAAATGAGTCACAATTTTTTGTGCTTTTTATTATTTCCAAATATTCATAATTTGAGCCCAAAAAATGTGATATGTGTACCAACATCAGAAATCAAAATATAATTCCCAAAGATTTTAGGATAATATCACTATTCACTACTAATATCACTATACACTCACCCACAAAGAACCAGCAAATATCACAGAATAAATCAAGAAGAATAACTCTTGTGTAATGTAATTCCATCACCTGTCCAAAGAAATGCAGTATTTATGTGTAGGAGGTTCTCACATGTGGCAGCTCTGTGGCTTAGAGGTTAGAACTTCTGCTGAGCATCTGAGTTCGATTCCCAAACATGCTGCTTAATTCTACATTAAGTTGTCTCATCTCCCAGGTCCTAAAACTATGTCTAAATGTAGTATTTATGTGTAGGAGGGTTCTACCACCATTGTAAATCTTGCCAGATATACCATCTAGCCAAAAGTATTGGGACACCTGCATTTACACACACATGACCTTTAATGGCGTCTTAGTCTGTAGGGTTAAAATTTGATTTGGCCCACCCTTTGCAGCTAGAACAGCTTCTGGAAGGCTGGGAAGGCTGTCCACAAGGTTTAGTGTGTCTATGGCAATGTTTGACCATTCTTCCAGAAGTGCATTTGTGAGGCCAGGCAATGATGTTGGATGAGAAGGCCTGACTCGCAGTCTCTACTCAAATTCAGCCAAAAGGTGTTTTATCGGGTTGGGGTCAGGACTCTGTGCAGGCCAGTCAAGTTCCTCCACCCCAAACTCGCTTATCCATGTCTTTATGGACCTTGCTTTGTGCACTGGTGTGCAGTCATGTTGGAACAGAAAGGGGCCATCCCCAAACTGTTCCCACAAAGTTGGGAGCATGAAATTGTCCAAAATGTTTTGGTACGATGATGCCTTATAAGTTCTCTTCACTGGAACTAAGAGGCCAAGCCCAACCCTTGAAAAACAACCCCACACTATAATCCCCCTCCACCAAATGATTTGGACCAGTGCACAAAGCAAGGTCCATAAAGACATGGATGAGTGAGTTTGGCCTGGAGGAACTTAACTGGCCTGGACAGAGTCCTGACCTCAACACAACAGAACACCTTGGGGATGAATTAGAGTGGAGACTGTAAACCAGGCATTCTCGCCCAACATCAGTGCCTGACCTCACAAATGCACTTGGAAGAATGGTGAAATATTCCCATAGACACATTCCTAAACCTTGTGGACAGCCTTCCCAGAAGAATTGAAGCTGTTGTAGCTGCAAAGGGTGGGCCAACTCAATATTGAACCCTACGGACTAAGATCGGGATGCCATTAAAGATCATGTACGTTTAAAGGCAGGCTTCCCAATAATTAGGCCAATATATTGTATATTGCATATTGCATATTGCATGATGCTTATTGCTTGTGACACTGAGGCTGCCTGCTGGCTAAGTGGGTAGCAATTCTGTCTCTGTCTAGCAGTACTGGGGTTACTGGTTCAATTCCCTAACATGCTAAAGCTTGTGTTGAAGTTTATATGTTCCCCCTGTGTGGGTTTCTTACCACAATCCAAAGACAGGCTGGTGTTTTATTTATTTCCTGTCGAAATAGTTTCTAATGTAAGAAAGTTAGTTTTGGACTTTAGCTTGGAAGCTCATTGCAGCCAGGGATTTGTTAGCACTAATCATGCCCAGGGACTTGGACATAAAAATGTTTAGGGTTTACACTACACAGGTACATATGCTTAGAAAACTGTTGGTTTGTTTATGTGCATGCAAATGGACTTCGATCTTTGGCCTAGAGTTAGAGATTTGATGCACATAGCCAAGGGCTAACACAGTTGCAAATAGTATTATGTGTTCCTGCCCATCAGGTGCAATTACTTTAGACATACACGAACAGATAGATTGAAAGATACTGGTGGGCGTGTACTTCTATTGGGCGTGTCAGTGTGCTAACAATACAAACTCTCTTATATAAAGGCCTGCAGAGGGGGGGTTTGTTTGGCCTGAGAAGGCCAGGTTTTTTGCTGTGATTTGTGGGGGGGGGAGAAGGAATGATATTGTGCATAGTGACAAATGCCCAACTAGGGTTGTTTGCTAAAATTCTTTTGCATTTTTTTCATCAAAAGTGGGTTTTTGTGGCCATGCTTTCAATGTTGTGTGTGTATTGTTCCTGTCTGACAATGCAAACATGGTTTGGGAGCATGTGCTGACCTTCTACTCTTTGATCTCATTGCTTAATCATGTACACAGAAATGCAGCTTCCAGCAGAACATGGATAACATTGTATGTATGTGTGGATTGTGGGGTGGTGGTGGGTGTTATGTTTTGAATAAGTGCCTTTTTTTAATATTATTTTGGAATGCTTTGTAAGAATGACCGTTAAGTATGTTTCTATAATCTTGCAGATAAAAATGTGATGTGTTGCCCATTATACACTGAAAGTAAAGCTGTGTCCACTCTAAGGTTTAGACAAATTTTAGATTGTAAGCTCCTATGAGCAGGGCCCTTAAAATCCAATTGCTAACTGTTTTGCTAAATGTAGCACCATATATCCTGTAGAATATTTTTTTTTTTTGAAGCTAGTAAATGAATGTACATAATTTTGTTAATGCTGGCAAAATAAAAGTACGTTATTGAGCTTGTTTGTTGTATTTTTTTGGGGTTTTTTTGTTTTTTTTTAGTAAAGTTTTTAGTTTTAGCAAAGTGGCAGCAAAATAGTGTGACTTTCAGGTCACACTAACCTTAAAATGAAAATAGCTCCCAGCAAAATCCTTTCCAGATGCATTTCTCCTGATAAGCCTGTACTCATTCCACTGGTCGGGATGTTCCAGAGCCGTAAACCTTTATGCAAAACGTGCAAATATGTCCAACACGGCCAAAAGTCATTTACTACAAAGGGGATCACCCATGTACTGAAGGACTTTTACAACTTTTCCTCAGACTTTGTTGTTTTTGGACTCTCCTGTCCTTGCAGCCTACTATATGTAGGCCACACGATATGAGCCCTCATGTCAGGGTAATGGCCGTAGGTTGGGTAATTCTGCCAGTATCCATCATGGTGGCGCTAGGCGAATCTCTGTGTGCATGCGCGCACGTAGGCGCACCACGACAGACGCACACAGGTGTGCAACAGCGGGAGCGCGCTAACGCACGCGCGCGCATCACGTTAATCATTGGCGCCCTTCTGCCTATTTAAGCCTGCTGCTGGTCCACGCTGGTTGCTGGATTATCATCAGCTTCCTGTGTTCCTTGTGCCTGTCGTGATACCTGCTTCCTGTTACCTACCAGCTTGCCTGACTACTCCTGTGTTTCGCCTGCATTGACCCCGGCTTGGACCTGACTATTCTTCTGTTCCGCATCTGTACCTTGATCGTCCCTCTGTGTTTGACCCCTGGCTTGGCTACCTACTCCGTTCCTGATTATCCTGCTGTACCTTACCTCGGACTGATTCCTGTGCTGACCATTGGCCTGGCTCTGACTCCGCTCTTGGTTGCTCCACGACTCCACCGTGGAATCTCTCCTTGCACGGTTGCCCTTCAAACCTTACCAGCACACCCCAGCAGCTCCTTGCTATCAGCTACTTAGCAACTGCATTCTGGCAACCCGTGCACCTTTGGGCACCGTACTCCCTGTCTCATTCCCAGGGTTACGCTGCACTTAGCCGCAAGGGGCGCCTCCTCTGCAATCCGGCCTCACATCCAGGACTCTGACACCTCAGGACCATGTTTGGAGAACACAGGAGATCGATTGAAGGAGGTATTGATCCATCGAAGGTGGCACATAGTGTGCCCAAACATTTTACTCAAGCCCACCAACAATCTACGGAAGGGCTGCAAGTTTGGGTAATTGAACAAATCTCCAATTCCCTCCCAGCTGCAGAACGTTTCAAAAAGCTCTGCGCCAGAGAAACATTCTGGATTTACAATTTAGCCGTTCTCTCATCTGGTGGTATGAATGAAGGAATAGAAATCTTCACCATTCTATAATGTAGTGTCACATCAGTATTCTGTCAGCCTGTACATACCTATATATACCTCATACACAAATATTTTTAAATATAATTTTCTGTATCATTATTTTAGGCATATTAGATGCCATAATACCATCTTATACAATATGTCATGTATTTCTAGTTTTATGTATTTATTCCCCTTTCACCCATATATATACAATACTTATCACTGTACATAATATGTCATACATCCCCCCTTTTTCATTCATCATGTCCATTATGGTCACCTGTCTTAGTATACATATTGTTTGGCAATATATGTATGCTATTTTATATACGCCCATATATATATTTATATAATTTTTTAGATGTTATCATCATATGTATCAATTTTACAATTTCACACATGCGCACTGATGGTCTGCAAGTCCAGTTCTTATTCTCACATTACATCACAAAGCCGCCTTATTATATATTATATAACTATGTATTTTCACATTTTATATTAGTTCATATCACCTTATATTCACTGTTCTGTTCATTGTCCAGGATTTACTTATATGCCCCTTCTATATGTCTAGAGTAATGTACTTGAATATGCCCAGAGCAGCGTATATTTTACTCATCGTTTTTTTACATCTAGTCCCGCCCATGTATCCTCCCCATTCCCTTATTTAATGGCCTGTCATGGTAACCAGACCGTGTCTGTTGAGAAAGGAGCGTGACTTGCAGTACATCCAAGTGCACACGCTCACGAAACGTGTCCACCTCTGATGACGTCACCCCCCTGCAGCCAGCTGTCCCTTGTGTTCCAAGCTTTTACATCTGTCGGAAGAGACAATGCCACCGCTTACAGCAAGGATCATACATGGCACAGGACTTGGGAGCGTCATCCTGACACATTGATACCATGCTTGTTACCTCCATTCAAATGTGAGTTGATCTTATTGTGTTAATAAAGTTGTGTTTTTAAAAAAACGACTACACCCAGAGGCGCCGCTCCATTTGTGTTTTCACGGCAGTGTAAATGAGATTCAAGGATAACACCTTTGAATTTGGCCCTATTGTCACTTGTGCATCCTAAAAGTGTGGCAAATTCGCCCCTGCACTACCTTGGTTTGACTTTGATGCGATTTGAGCGTCATCCTGACACATTGATACCATGCTTGTTACCTCCATTCAAATGTGAGTTGATCTTATTGTGTTAATAAAGTTGTGTTTTTAAAAAAACGACTACACCCAGAGGCGCCGCTCCATTTGTGTTTTCACGGCAGTGTAAATGAGATTCAAGGATAACACCTTTGAATTTGGCCCTATTGTCACTTGTGCATCCTAAAAGTGTGGCAAATTCGCCCCTGCACTACCTTGGTTTGACTTTGATGCGATTTGAGGTCCATACACCACAAGATTATACAGACATTGCTTCAAGTCATAGCAAAGCTGTGCAATTTTAAGGTCGCACAAGTGCAAATGGGGCCTTATTCAAAGGTGTTATCAATTAATCTCATTAGATTACTTTTACACTTGGGTGACTTTTGATGCAGCTTTGGACCTCAGAGTCACATGAAAAGTTGTCCCCCATGATTTCCATTCATATCTATGCAACTTCACCCATGTTCACATAGCTCTGAATTGACATGTCAAATTGCATGGCAAATCGGCGCCTATTGACGGCAATGGAACTGTCCGAATTGGTGTGATGCCACAACGATTCCCAAAAGTAGTTCCTGCACTACTTTGGGTGACTTCAGGGGGAGATTTCTTACCTCCTAACTTTTTGAGATGGGTATAAGGGACACCTATTAGCAAAATTATGTAGGTATAGGACACCTCCTAAAACACCTTCTTAAAGAAGAATTATTCCAAAAAAAAAAAAAATATTAGTTAAACCTCTAAGTGCTCTTTTTTACCAATAATATTCCTTTAGATTGGCTCTGAAAACTTACAAACAAAGCAATTTAGAAATTAGATGAAAGGTTTAGCGCTGGGAAACCCTTTTCGAAAGATAAAAAGTACATTTTATATACAACCATACAGATCAGAGCAAAATGAGGGAAAAATAAGGAGGAAACAGAGGGACTTTGTTCCAAATCAGGGACAGTTGGGACCTATGTGATTTCACTAGACATCTGTTCAGGAAAGTGCACTGATGTCTCTGAAATCGCTCACAAAGTCGAGCTGAGGCCCGTTTCACAATGGTGCGACTTTGGACATCAGAGTCGCATGACAAGTCATACCCCATGATATTCAATGTGTGCCATTCATATCTATGCGACTTCAAGTCACACTGACTTCAAAGTAGTCTTAGTACTACTTTGGTCCTACTTTAATGCGAGTTGAGGTCCATAGACCTCAAGTTTACACAGGCATTCCCTAGAATCGCGGCAAAATTGCCAATGCAAAATCGCAGAAAAATTGCGTGCCTTTCCCTGCGACTCCTGCGTCCATAGACCTCAAGATTACACAGGCATTTCTTAAAG
This sequence comes from Lithobates clamitans, assembly GCA_037952925.1. NCBI lineage: Eukaryota > Metazoa > Chordata > Amphibia > Anura > Ranidae > Lithobates > Lithobates clamitans. The sequence continues at coordinate 793,778 of JBBGZY010001049.1, read as the reverse complement.
TTGCATCAAAATCGCGCAACTTTCAGGTCGCACAAGTGTGAAAGGGGTCTAAGTCACTGTGCTTAGTACTATTATACCTAGAATATAAAGTAGTCCCACCATTAAACACTAGTAAACGTATGTTCTCCATATAATTGTGCTCAAATAGCTGAAAATCACACAGATGGTATCACCTACTAAAAGCTTGCATTAGACTCAGCAGCATATGCTGAAAAGAGGCGAACGCCTATTAGCCAATGCCACATCAGTATGAGCATGGTTGTTACTATAATATTAATGCCTGAAATGCAAAACATTATTGTATAGAATCAAACATTAGTAAATGTATTTCCTCTGTGGGTATGTGCTCAGCTCTGTAGCATAGCGGTATGCCCTGCTGTCCTTCAAGGTTCATGCCATGAGTTCAAATCCCACTGACAGCATCCCCGCCTGAAAGCGTGCATTGTCCTCAGCAGCATAATTAGCCAATGCACATTGGTTTGTTCCATATTTTAACTGTTCAAATGCATGCAATGGTATGTACTTGTTCAATAATATTGTAATATGGTGTGGAATTCCAAAAATCAAGGAAAAAAACATCTTAGGGTCCCCCCCCAGTACATACCAGGCACTTCGGGTCTGGTATGGACTTTAAGGGGAACCCCACACCAAAATGTAAAATAAAATTGACGAACCGTACAAGGCCACATGCCCCAAAGCTCCTTGTCGGTCTGTGGGCAGGGGGTTTATCAGAATCTGGAAGCCCCCTTTAACAAGGGGGCTCCCAGATCCTGCCCCCCCCATGTGAATAGGTATGGGGTACACCGTACCCCTACCCTTTTACCAAAAAAAGCAGTGAAATGTAAAAAAATCAATAGCCGGTTTTTGACAAGTCCTTTATTGTAAAATAGCTCCGAGCTGTCTTCTTCCCTTAGCCGTCTTCTCCACTGCCACAGAAGAAGAGCATCTTTTTTATTAGCAGGTAACCGGTGCACGGAAGAACACAGCAGCAGGAGAAGACTGTAGCGGCAGGAGAGACAGCTCTGGGAGAAGACAGCTTGGGGAGAAGAAACATCAAACACTAGTAAATGTATTTTGTATATATTATTGAGCTATGTCCAATAGGCTAGTGGTCAGCACTTCTACCTTAAAAAACTCATGCTTTGAAGGACTCATAGGTTCAAATCCCACAAAGAGATACTAAAGGATTGAATTGGTGAAAAAAAGGTAAATGACAATTTGCCAAAGCAGCATATGCTGAAAATAGGTGAATGCCAATGCACTTTAATTTGGCAGATTCTATTATATTAATTCTTCAAATGCATGCAATGGTATGTAAGTATTCAATAATATTATGGTGTGAAATTTCAAACACCACACACTAGCTAATAGGCAGTTTACATTCCTTTGTTTATTTTAATTGCTTGTGCACTGAAAAAATAAACACAGCTGGTGGATGGTAGGTTGGCTGTTATTTGAACTCGTACCGTGAGTGCTGTGGAGATATCCAAGCAGACCACTAAGCCATTGTGCTGAGTACAAGACCTACATAACAGTGTAGTATGATTAAGAATGAACATAAATAATTACCGCTTTATAGTCAACTAAATAAAAAAAGTAAAAATAAAAAAACATGAAAAAAACAACATGCAATAAATAGGTAACCTAAATGTTTAATACATGTAACTTTACAGAATAGCAGACATTACTATGTAATAATCATTCATAACTGAATTCATTAGCAAAAGAAGGAAAAAAACTAGGAATACTAATTGCAATATACATCAATAGATGCACACGAGGTAGAGCACATCTCACATAAAAATGTTTCTTTCACATACATGGATCATGGTTACAGTGCAGTGCTATATAATAACCTAGTAGAAATTGGTATTTGCATATATGCGGAAGCGCTAATTAACGCTAATTTCAAATTTACTAATGTTTGTTCGCCACTAATACCGCTCTTTTTTTATGCGCACATTCGCCTGTTGAACTTTTAATTGGCTAAAATGGGCGCTATTATTTGCAATAGTGCCCAGTACTTCCTGGCGCTATAGTAAATGACCCCCACTATGAGAAAATCTGACGACCGTTCATCTGATCTTTCAGGAAAGTGTGTGTCCATGATTGAATGGAATGGTATTGACTTGGATGAAATATCTCGCCCGGCAAAGGTATACAAAGGCCAACATGAGCTGGAGGCCAGGCAGCATTTTCAAAAAGAGAGTTTGGCAATGGCAGCCTCCAGGTTTCTAGACAACCCCACAAACATTTCCAGATTGGATATATTTTAAGTGAGTGATTCAAGACAAGTAAAGTTTCTACACATGGGCAAAATAATCAGCCAAAAAAGATCATCCTGGATCTACACTGATAACAGTTAATCTGTATATGAATTATGTCTGTACATTCAGGGTGCTAAACAGTAGTATAGCTCAGACATGGCCATCATCCTCAACAGCTTGATCTACCTTCAGTATACATGGTCAATTTTGTCCCCAGTATCCATACATTTTCAATCCTAACCTGGACCAATGCACACCTGTACAAAAGAAACAGCATTGCATTTTGTGTTTCTGCACAGTTAATACATTCCCAGGGTAATGAATACCAACTCATAACTACAAGTAGATCTCTTGCAGCTATGCTGTATTCTCTGGAGGGTGTGTGTAACAATGAGATGGCCCTGAGTACAGTGTTCTCTTATTTTGTTCTCTTTTTCTAGCTTTGCACAGCATTTCCTCCTCAATCCCCTGGCAGAGCCCTGATAGGATTAACAACTCCATTACATACTGGTTAGATTTACATAGCTGCAAAATAAGCCTATTGATGTAGATACAATGGGACAAGCCAGAGGGAAATAGAGGCTGACAACATTTCCATATTTGCTCCAGTATATATTATGCCAGGATGTTTTATAGCTAAGAGTAGCACAGAACTAACAAAAAAAAGGAAAAAAATATATATAAATATTATACCCGGAGCTAGAAAGCCATTCCATCTCCTGGTGTCTGATATACTGTGATCCCAGAACATGAGGCTCGGGCAGTACAGCTGTAAATTACTTTTGCAAATGAGGCCACAAACTAAAATGTTGCTGAGGGCAAGAATCGTATATTGCGAGAATAATCAGCAAAAAACACAAGAACAAACATTTGTGTCACTGCTCGAACATGATGACTGGGAAGTAAATAAGTTGCACAGCATGCAATTGCCCAGATATATAGTCACACCAAAAAAATGCCTTGCAAAAAAAAAAAGATATTAATAAGCAGATTCATTCAAATAAATTCTTCCCACTGTTTTTCACTTTTTCCATTTATTTTTAACAATAGAAGAAAATAAATGAAAACTAATACTTCCCAAGGTGTGGTCTAAGGGATGAAATGTATAATTGCATTGGTATTTACTATGCAGTTTTTTGAAAACTGACCATTTATGTTATCATTCATTTTAGTTTCAGAAGAGGCTGAAATGGAAGATTGCCGAAAAGGATGTCATCTGTGTCCAAGGAAAATTCTCTCCATACAATATCTACTATGTGATTGAATACCTACTAAGTGATTGAATACCTACTAAGTGATTTTCTAAAAATTGTAAACATGATACCTCCATTTTTGTGGGGTTCCCCACCGGCACTGTCTACTTCTCCTTTTCTTCAAGTGCCCCAATAGCAAGCCTCTTGCTAAGGGGGTACTCATGGGGGATCAATCCAGAGCTGGGCTGTGTGCTGGATCGAAATCAGGCTCAAGTAAGTATTTTTTTTGGGGGGGGGGGGGGCTTGGGGAAGCAACTTTTTTATCTTAATGCAGAGAATGCATTAGGTATATAAAAAAAAAAAAATTTGCCTTTGTGACCACTTTAAAGTGGAGTGCCTCGGGAGAAAGTGGGAACTGGGAGCGGGAAACCTCTAAAAAGAGGGTTTCCGCTCCCCCCCCCAAAAAAAAATTACCCATTATTGGGTGGAACTCTGCTTTAAGTAACAGTAACTAAACGTTCTAAAAAGATTGTCAGGCTTAGCTTGTTCACTCAGTTTAATAAATCTTGTGCTGACTTCAAATATCCACTCGTGTGCAAACAAAAATCTTGTTTTTCTGTTTCAATGGTTTTTATTGAAAGTTTTCAAAACATTTTTAACATTTAAGTCTAAACTGCATTCCATATCTCAATATTTCTATACAGTGAGCAATGCTGTATCCTGGCCATGCCGACAAGGCCCAGGCCTAGGGCAGCACTTTGTAGGGGGGCAGCATGAAAAGAGTCCCCGCTGGCTTGCGCTACACTGTTAGTGTAGCGCCAGTCTTATGGGGCAGACTGGGCTGAGAGGCAAATTAGTCTAGCGCCCCATAAAGCGGCCTCACTGCTTCCGGAATGCGGGCGGCCATTGGCATGGTTATATCTTCTTAGTCCTCTCCATAAAATTATCAGAAATTTGTGCTTAAAGTAGAACTATAGGCAACACCTTTTGTTTTTCTTTTTGGATAGAGTAAGGGAGGGTTATAACCCCTGTCAGTTTATTTTTTTACCATCCCTGTCCCATTGCAAATAATACCCTTTACTTCCTGCCCCATAGCCAAACAGGAAGTGAGAGGAAATCTATGCAAATTAAGGGAATCCACTGCCCCCCCCAGGCCTTCCGAACTGGTGTCCCGACTCGAAAATTTCAGGGCGGGTCTTAAACAGCAAGGGGTGTGGCCTTGACAGGAAGGGGTGGGTCATATTTAAATTAGGGGGTGCACAAGATTAGTCAGGCCTAGGGCAGCAAAATACCTAAGTACACTACTGACAGTGAGCCTTTCTAGAAATGTAAATTTTCGTCTTCCGGCCTGCACAACTGTTACTGCTTATTGCTCCAATTCAGAAAAGGATAAAAAAAACTAAACACAACCAAATAATATTTCCATAATCTAGAAAATAATTATGAATATCCCCTGGTTTACCTGACCCTCCACTACTCTCCATATAGGAGAGGGAAGAAGAGGGAAGACCAAGACCATTCCAGGAAAAGGAGAAGAAAAGGAGAAGAATGAAAGTAAGAAGGAAAGAATATCAAAAGAGGAAGTGCACTTCGTAATATTAACCTGGCCAATCCCTGAGATCTCACAAGGGATCAGACAAGAATTTGATTGACAGGTCTTATCAAATAGGGCTCATTTGTCCTGTAAGATCGCCAAAAGACGTTAATTTACCATGATTCATGACAACTTGTTTTTTACCAAGTCGAAAGGGATTGTGGGCATCAAAAATCTTGTTTTTTATACTTTTTTGGGTAGTCTTTCCAAACCATGGATTGGTACTTTTGGCAGTGTGGGCAAGTGCCAAGTTCTGCTGGAAAATGAAATCAGCATCTCCATAAAGCTGCTCAGCAGAAGGATACATGAAGTGCTCTAGAATTTCCTGGTGGAGGGCTGCGCTGACTTTGGACTTAAAAAACACAGTGGACCAACACCAGCAGATGACATGGCTCCCCAAATCATCACTGACTGTGGAAACTTCACACTGGATCTCATGCAACTTGGATTCTGTGCCTTTCAACTCTTTTTTCAGACTCTGGGACCTTGATTTCCAAATGAAATGCAAAATTTTACACATTTTGCAATGATTTGGGGAGCCATGTCATCTGCTGGTGTTGTTCCACTGTGTTTTATCAAGTCCAAAGTCAGCGCAGCCCTCTACCAGGAAATTCTAGAGCACTTCATGCTTCCTTCTGCTCACGAGCTTTATGGAGATGCTGATTTCATTTTCCAGTAGAACTTGGCACCTGCCCACACTGCCAAAAGTACCAATCCCTGGTTTAATGATCATGGTATCACTGTGCTTGATAGGCCAGAAAACTCGCCTGACCTAAACCCCATAGAGAATCTGTGGAGTATTGTCAAGAGGAAGTTGAAGACACCAGACCCAACAATGCAGACGAGCTGAAGACCACTATCAAAGCAACTTGGGCTTAAATAACACCTCAGCAGTGCCACAGGCTAATCGCCTCTATGCCACGCCTCATTGATACAGTTATTCGTGCAAAAGGAGCCCATACCAAGTATTGAGTGCTTACTATACTGTACATGGACATACTTTTCAGTAAGCCAACATTTCTGTATTAAAAATCCTTTTTTTTTAATTGGTCTTATGTAGTATTCAAATTTTCTGAGATTGTGAATTTGGGGTTTTCACTAGCTGTAAGCCATAATCATCAAAATTAAAAGAAAGAAATGCTTGAAATATATCACTCCATGTGTAATATATGAGTTTCACTTTTTAAATTTAGTTACTGAATTAAATTAACTTTTTGATGATATTCTAATTTTATGAGATGCACCTGTGTGTGTATATATACACGGAGGAGGAGGACAAAACTTCTTTCACACTCTAGCCCTGCTGTCAATGCCCCTCCTCCTGGTGTCAAATGTGTAGCTAAGGACTGCACTAACAGCCTGAGCCCTCTCTCAAAACGTTACAGCCTGACATGACCTCAGTGCCCTACAATGCGCCCTCAGAACCCTAAAGCCTGTCTAAGCCAGCCCACAGTGCCCTACAGCCTACAGCCTACATGGAGATGTAAGGGGAGAGAGTGACTGGAAACCCTAAGGTAAGGGGGAGTGAGGAGGACACTGATATATACTCCTACACAGCTGTTTCTGTTTCAGTTAATAACTGTGTTTCATCCTCCATATGAAAATGATTATCATTAGCCCCTGCTTGGTATACTTGGTTAATCACACAGCTGACTCTAATGCTACAAAAACCTTGACTTTGTGCAAGTGCACAAAGTGTACAAGTGTAAGAACTGATGCTGGTTTTTAAGTCAAAGGTTATCACACCAAATATCTGATACGATTTTTTTTTCTGTTCACTCAGTTTGTGTTTTGTAAATTGATAAAAATAAACAATTAAAGGATAGATTTTTTAAAGCATTCTTACTTTACAGCATTTCTCACACATGCCTAAAACTTTTGCAAGGTATATGTACTTTCTTTACAATGCTGTAAAGTAAGAATGCTTTCAAAAATATATATTTTAATAGTTTATTTTTGATCAATTTACAAAATGCAAAGTGAGCGAACAGAAGAAAAATCTAAATCAAAATCAATATTTGGTGTGATTACCCTTTGGCTTCAAACCAGCATAAATTCTAGGTACACAGTACTTGTGCATACAGTGATTCAAAATTTTTGAGATGCACCTCTCTCTCTCTCTCTCTCTCTCTCTCTCTCTCTCTCTCTCTCTCTCAATATATATATATATATATATATATAAATATATATATATAAATATAAATATATATATAAATATATATATATATATATATATATATATATATATATATATATATATATATATATATATGTATATATATATATATATATATATATATATATATAAAAATTTTATAAATATATATATATATATATATATATATATATATACACACACACGCACATTATCTCACAAAAGTGAGTACACCCCTCACATTTTTGTAAATATTTATTATATCTTTTCACGTGACAACACTGAAGAAATGACACTTTGCTATAATGTAAAGTAGTGAATGTACAGCTTGTATAACAGTGTAAATTTGCTGTCCCCTCAAAATAACTCAACACACAGCCATTAATGTATAAACCGTTAGCAACAAAAGTGAGTACACCCCTAAGTGAAAATGTCCAAATTGGGCCCAAAGTGTCAATATTTTCTGTGGCCACTATTATTTTCCAGCACTGCCTTAACCCTCTTGGGCATAGAGTTCACCAGAGCTTCACAGGTTGCCATTGGAGTCCTCTTCCACTCCCCCATGACAACATCACGGAGCTGGTGGATGTTAGAGACCTTGCACTCCTCAACCTTCCCTTTGAGGATGCCCCACAGATGCAACGCATCTAGGTGTTCAAGACTTTGAAGGAATTTTATAAAGTTATTACATTATGAGAGAACCAAAATAATGCCTCCCATATTTTTTCCAAGTCTAAGGAGTTTGTGTGGCACCAAAGTCCCTCTCCCAGTTAGAGCAGTAAGATGGAACACACGAGTTAGAGTTATTTAGTATTGAAGAATATAATAAAGAGATGAGACCTTGGGTTGTGGGGGGCGTCCGGCATCTGGTTTCAAATAGTGTTGCGGTCGTTGACCAATCATGGTTTTTTGTCAGGAATTCCAGCAGATGACGGATTTGGAGATAATGGAATTTCTCAGAATCTGGGATGTCATATGTATGGTTAAGGTGTTGAAAGGTGACATTGCTTCCAGAGGACAATAAAGACTGAACCATCGTTAAACCCTTTCTATGCCGCCAGTGGTAGCTCTGAGGAATCTCCTCGGAATAAATATTTCAAGAAGAGGAAGGTGCGGAGATATCAGTTGGGACGAATATTTAATAGTATCCCATACCACAAGGGTGTGGGACAGGACAGTGTTTAAAGGTTTAGGGAATAGTTGAGGGGGGGGAGCCATGGTAAAGAAGAGAGTGGGACCAGGTCAGTATCTACTACATCGATAAGTAACCAGAGAGGTGCAGCCTTTCCCGCAAACAGTTGAGCAAGCAGCTATCTGCGCTGCTTTGTAATAATAGGTGATGTTCGGCATCCCCAGCCCTTCCTGAGATTTAGGTTTATAAAGTAGGTCTCTGTTCATTCTTGGTTTGACTGGGCCCCATATAAACTTAAAGAGAAGGAGTTGCAAGGAGCGCAAGATATGCGGGGGGACCGGAACAGGCAGAACTCTGAAAGGATAGAGCAGTTTTGGCAGAAGAGTCATCTTTATTGCATGTATTCGATATAACCAGGAAACGTGTATTTTGTTCCACAACTACAATAATTGAGTCAGAGTTTTAATAAGTGGTGGGTAATTGGCACCATATAGAGACGAATATGTCGAGGTAAGTGTGATCCCAAGATATGGAATGTAGTCATACCACTGGGGTAAATATATTTCTAAAGGTTCTATTGACATGAAATTGTCACCACTTGCTACCACAGTAACAACCCATACAATCCATTCTGAAATAAGTTATGTATAATTTTAAATGAAATGACACAGGGGAAAAGTATTGAACACATGAAGAAAAGGAGGTGCAAAAAGACATGGAAAGCCAAGACACCAGTTGAAATCTATCAGTAATTAGAAAGCAATCCGCCCCCTTGTTGGTGCAAATTAATATCAGCTGGTTCAGTCTCAACCGATGACCTATAAAAAGGTGTCTCATTACCAAAGTGTCACACAAGAAACATTTTATGATGGGCAAGTGGAAAGAACATAATTTCACCATAAACCAGTCACAACCAGGTGCTCCTCACAAGATTTCTGCCAGGAGTGAAAAGAATTATCAGAAGAGTTGTCCAAGAGCCATGGACCACTTGTGGAGAGCTTCAGACATGAAGACCTAGAATTAGTAGGTACAATAATTAATGCATTCAACCTCCATGGCCTGTATGCACGCTCATCACGCAAGACTCCATTGCTGAAGGAAGAGCATGTTAAAGCTTGTGTAAAAAGTTTGCTGCACAACATTTAGACAAAAGGAAAGCAAAAGGAGGAGAAAGAAGCGCAAAGCTAATCCTTTAAACAGCTTAGGAACTTATTCAGTATACAAGTATAAAACAACACTAAAAACTTTCAAAATAATAAGCTGCGCTATATATCAAACCTGCATGAATCTTGTGAGTCATGCCAATACACATATGTGTGAAACAGTGTTCAATATCACCCGTGATCAGTGCACAAGAAAAAGGAACAGTGAAAAAATATCATAACATTCCAAAAAAACTTCTATTTATATATATAAGTCCATCACAAAAAAAGTTTTGAATTAATATTTCGAAAAAGCAATAAGTCCACTAAAGCAGACACTCTCCCAGAGAATAGATTAAAGACGTTTCTTGGATAGTGACATGCAGATCCAACACTGGACATATTGAGTGAGGATATGTGGAACAAAAGGTGCCTCCACCACAGATACTACTGCCGCTTACCAGCTCCCTAGGTCTCCTTTCACAGAGACCCAACGTGCCTTAGGCTTTTACCCAGCCTCGGGTGTTGTGGTAGCTGTCAGCGCCAGAAAGATTTCCCCCACTTTCAATAAGAGATGTCATCCCGTATGATGTAAATTTGTTCATAAGCCGGGAAAAATTGTAAAGCATCCATAGTGTAATCCGTTTGATAAAATTTTATGTATATAAAAAATATTGCACTTACAATTAGGTAGAGTATGTTCAGCGGTAGATAAAAGACACGAGCCGGCCGGCTCTCGTATGCTGCCCGTAACTTCCAGGTTCAGCGCAGTTTGTGGTGACGTCAGCACGCCGCTCCTCCCTATGCCGTTTCGTCACAGATGACGTCTTCCAGGGGTACTCGTACTCGTCCCATGGTGTGGGGCTGTTTTTCAGCATACGGTACTGGCAAACTTCATATCATTGAAGGAAGGATGAATGGAAAAATGTACCAAGACATTCTTGATAACAATCTGCTGTCATCTACCAGAATGATGAAGATGAAACTAGTGTGGACATTTCAGCAAGACAAGGATCCCAAACACAAAGCCAAGGAAACTCTCAATTGGTTTCAAAGAAAGAAAATAAAGAATGGCCCAGCCAATCATCTGACTTGAATCCAATAGAAAATCAATAGAAAGAACTGAAGATCAGAGATAATGGCAACAGAGACTACCCAAATGACCCTGATTAAAAGTTTACATACCCCAGTTCTTCATACTTGGGGTCCCCCCGCCCTCCTATCCCTGCTGCTGCCTCCCTATCCATGCACCCGACCCCTTTCAGGACGCCAGACACATGGACTCCTATGGCGGGGGCAGGAGGGGGTGTATTTTTTTTTTTGAAGCACCTGATTAGAGCCAGAGGCTCTAATAGGCTTCAAAAAAGGGTGGGCTTTGGATGCAGAGAGTGCGCCCTGATCCCACCTAATTGTGTGACCATAGCGAATGAATATTAGCTATTTTCACACTGCATTGCCTCCCCGCCAATCAGGAGGCAGGTCAGTGCGACCTGTTTCCTGATTGGCCAAAGCACCAGGCTTCCCTATTGGATGCTTTGGAGGAAACGGGACAGAGCGGAGGAAGCTCACTGCAGAGGAGACACTGGAGAAGAGAACACCTTACCAAGGTAAGTGCCTCCTGCACAGTGGTGTCCTGCGATCTATCCATGTGGGGGGGTGAGCGGGCCTGTGTGTCCCACAAACCATTCCGCGGGGGTGATAGCGGGGTGTCTCGCAACTCATCCACGGGGGGGTTAAGCGGGGTGTCAGCATATAATGGGCAGACTGGCAGCATTTGATGGGCACACTGGCAGCATATGATCAGATGGGCACACTGGCAGCATTTGATGGACACACTGGCAGCATTTGATGGGCACACTGGCAGCATGTGATGGGCACACTGGCAGCATGTAATGGGCACACTTGAAGCATTTGATGGACACACTGGCAGCATATGATGGGCACACTGGCAACATTTGATGGACACACTGGCAGCCTATGATGGGCACACTGGCAGCATATGATGGGCACACTGGCAGCATTTCATGGACACACTGGCAGGATATGATGGGCACACTGGCAGCATGTGATGGGCACACTGGCAGCATTTGAAGGACACACTGGCAGCATATGATAGGCACACTGGCAGCATTTGATGGGCACACTGGCAACATATTACGGCACACTGGCAGCGTTTGATGGCACAGTGGCAGCGTTTGATGGCACAGTGGCAGCATTTGATGGCATAGTGGCAGCGTTTAATGGGCACAGTGGCAGCGTTTGATGGTACAGTGGCAGTGTTTGATGGCACAGTGGCAGCGTTTGGGCACAGTGGCAGCTTTTAATTGTACAGTGGCTGCAATTGATGGCATAGTGGCAGCATTTGAGGGAACGGTGGCAGCGTTTTTTATGGCACAGTGGCAGGTTTGGACACAGTGGCAGTGTGTGATGGGCACAGTGGCTGCAATTGATGGCACAGTAGCAGCATTTGAGGGCACAGTGGCAGCATTTGATGGGCACAGTGGCTGTGTTTGATGGCACAGTGGCAGCATTTGATGGCATAGTGGCAGTGTTTGGGCACAGTGGCAGCATTTGATGGGCACAGTGGCTGCAATTGATGGCACGGTGGCAGCATTTGAGGGCACAGTGGCTGCGTTTGATGGGCACAGTGGCTGCGTTTGATGGGCACAGTGGAAGTGTTTAATGGCACAGTAGCAGCATTTGATGGCACAGTGGCAGCGTTTGAGGGCACAGTGGTAGCGTTTGATGGCACAGTGGCTGCAATTTGTTAGAGAAATTATACTTTAAATGTCAGTTATGAAAGACGCCATTTTGATTATCATGGCCTAGAAATAAGTTATAGTGATAATATGGAGTCAGCAATATATACTCAGCAATATAATATGCTTAGATGTGCAGTTTTGAATGTATCCTGTAAGCATTGTTATATATAAGATAAAGTCTGTAACAGACACTTCCACCTTTCCTGTTCTGTCTAGAATAAAGTTGAAAATACATGAGACTGGGCATGTTTTAAGACAGGAAAGGGGGGTGTCCAGGGCTTATAAAAAACATGTACCAAAGTATTTTCTTTAGAAATGATAAAGGCTGCATGAACGTGTAATTCATTTCTCTTGCATATGCAATAAATATTACCTTGATTCCCGAGGGCGATCTGAGATGGTGAAATAATTGCCTTAACAAATTTGGTCCTTCGAAGAGCCGGAAGTCCAATTCCCCGAGACGCACTGGCCAACAGTGACCGATGACCGTACGGCAAAACTGTAAGTCCTCCATCTCAAATTAGATGTTAAAAAGAGGCCGGTCCGCTGAACTAGTGCCTCCCGGGCAGCGACTTACCGGATCAGCACAAGAGACCGCTCTCGGGACAAGGTAAGATTTTTATTTTTATTTTATTATTAACCTTTTGTGTTAGACTTGATTAGGAATTTGATGAATAAGGGATTTGAATATATACATACAATATAGAGATTGATTGAATGTTTATCTGTTTCTGTCCTATCTGCTTTACTCTTGTTGAGGGGAAATAAGTGGTCACGTATTCCCCGTATAGATCCGTCTGTGGCCATCCTGGATGGGCAGACCTAGTGACTAGCCCGCGTTTTGGGAAGACGCGCTCAGGGCGACCTGGCGGCAGTCGAGCATTGCGGGTGTTCTCTCTTGTGTGTTCTTGTTTGTTTCTTCTGGTTAATTGTCATTTGATATAGGGGTATGGTCCCATACTAATATCCGGGTGCAGATAAAGGAAGTTTGTCGATTGGATCTTAGATCCAGACAGCCTTGTAAACTGCAGAAAATCCCTTGGGGACACATAAATACTCCTAGATCAAAACCTAAAGAACCCCCCCCCCCCCCCTCCGTTGATACAAGGGTGTGGCCTGATAGATTTCCAGGTAACAAACAGAGGACATTTGGTGGACCGCAGTGTTCATGCCAGCCTCATATGTTGTATTAATCCTGAGCAGGCACATAAATACCCTTGGATCAATGACTGAAATATTAAATGTTTTGATAAGATGAAAGAACAGTCGGGAGAATTCAGTTTCCTCGTAATTCTGTAAATGCTCTCTACAAGTTAATGAACTATTAAGTAATGATAAGAGAACAGTCGGGAGAATACAGTCTCCCCGTAATTCTGTAATTCTCTAAGACACCAGTGTTTTAGCAATACACAAGATCAGTAATCTAGAAGTGATATATCATGACTACAAAGTCTGTGAGTGATTGCAAGTGATAAGATACTGTGTGCGTGTGTTGTGTCATTGTGAGAAGACATTAACAAAAAAAGAGCTCCGTGTGCACGATAAACAAAGTAGGTATGATCCATGGAAAATCTGTTGGTGTGAATGAAGATGTTAAGTATATGTGTAGTCTAGACAAAGAGAATGTGACATTTCTTTAAATGTGGAAAACAAAGTATGATTTTGATGCGTTTTTAAATAAGGATTATTGTGTAATACTGTGTAGAAAGCTTAAAAATGATGCCGGCATGAAAATAAGAAAACAGAAGACATTAGGCCTTCCCCAGGCAAAGAAATGGCTTGAGGAGGCTAACCATAGGTTAAATTCAGAAAACCATAAAAAGACTATGTTTTTGAACAAAGAGGAGGACAATAATATGACCGTCCTCTGACGTTTAGCTCAGCAAGTATTGACTGAACAAAACGTAACAAACCAAATGCAACCTGACTCTCCACTGTTTGTTGTTCCCCCGTGGTCACCTGGGTCACCCGCAGATGCAACCGGTTCTCTTATGGCTGCAGCTAAACCCCCTCTCAAAATGACTCTTGCTGTCCAGAGGAGTCCACAAGGGACCCCCTTTACAGCAACTGTTACAAAATTTTTTGGGGACCTGGTGAACCAATTGATATCCCCCTCAGCTGGGGAACAAACAGAATGTGGAGAGGAAGAATTTCCACTAATTGAAGTTCCCAAACCTAGGGCAGGACAAAATGTAGGCGGTATAGTAGTCCCCAACTCTATGATGGTCTATCGCCCCTGGACCCCTGAGGATGTTAAAAAAACTACTGAAGGGGTACCACATCCCAAGGTGAACATAGCTTAAATCAGGGATGGTATCATGGGAATGATTGCTAACTATCATCTTATTGGGAGGGAAATAGAGCAGGTCACCAGACAGATCCTGGGTCCCGACTGGCATCATGTAGTGGGAGATTGGAGAGGATTAAACAATCAGGGAGTTGTGTTGCCTCATGATGATGCAGCACTAGAAAACAGGAGGAATGCTCTTATAGCAAGGATAGAGAATAGATGGATACGTCGAGCCGACTGGTCCATTATAAATCAGTGTGTACAGGGAGAAGAGGAAACAGTGGACAATTTCATTGTTAGGATGAGGGAGATTTTCAATAATCACTCAGGAATAGAAGTCCCAGTAAATCAAGTAAACGATAGTACATATGAGCAACAGCTAAAGGATGCAATCTTGAAGGGGCTGTTTGCCCCTATATCAAGTTTGTTATCAAACACATGATCAACCATAGGATCTGCAGAATACAAGGGCTGATAGAGTATGCGAGGCATGCTGAGCGGCACTTCCAATCAAAAAAGAGAGTAAAGAAAGGGAAAGTGTTTATGTAGATGAAGGTAATGATGTGTATGTCATTGAGAAGGAGAATAGAAGGATGGGAAACACCTGAACAAGGCCCCGCATTCAGGACTATGAAAAAAATAAAAATAAATAAAAAAGAGAAGGGAGTGTTTCCTGTGAGGTAAAAGAGGTCACTTGGCAAAAGAATGTAGGTCAAACAGAGAGGAAGATGCATGAAGATGTTGGTATGTCTGCAGAGAGAGAGATACAGAAGAAAATGATGAGAAAGAATCTGAAATTTTGGATGTGTGCGCTGTTGAAACTTGTTTGCATGCTAAAGTCAAGTCAGAAATAATCTTGGTTGTGAAGGGTAGATGGCTAACATTTTTCTGTGATACTGGGGCTTGTAGGACCCTAATACACCCACTGGATATGAAAAAGGTAAAGAAAAAGGTGTAGTATATGTAAAATCTGCAAAATGGGTTGATGCACCAGGAGGTCACGTCTGAAGGTCTTACTGTGGAAGATCCACAGACAGGTAAATAGGCTCAGTGTAAAATTGTCATTATGACTAAATGTCCTGTTAATTTATTGGGTAGAGACATGTTGCACGCTCTTGATATTTCTGTTGTACCAGTGGAGGGAGGTCTCAGAGCCCATCGGCTGTGTGAAAAACAAATCACAGCTGTGGATAATGAGCCCTGATACTGGTACAGCCTGGAATTTGCAAACTGAGGGATTAAATATACCCAAAACCCTGGCAGAAATAATTGACAAAGAGTCTGTGAGGAAAAGGTATAAGGTCCAGACAAACCTCTATTGCACCATGTATTACAGAAAGATCTCTGGGCCTGATAAGTCCTATGAGAAACAGTTAATGAGTCTCACTAACACTGAAGTTCACTTAAAATGTCTGTACTGTGATAAGGAAGGAAATAGCGTGGCTACTTGTCTCCTACCACAGCCAATTCTGCAAATATACAGGCAGGATACTGTTCTTGTGTTTCGGTCACCCAGAATTCCAAGGTATCATGGCATGAGCTAGGAGAACTTATCACGAACTGGGTCCAACTGACAGATGAGAAACTAAAATCCAGAGGGATTCAGAGGTATAGGAGGCATAAGGGAGAGAAAGATGGGTGGAGACTCGTGCAGGATTTACAGGCAGTCAATGGGGCCGTATTACCGAGGGCCCCGGTGGTCCCAGACATGCATGTCCTCCTGAACGAGCTCTACCCAGAGAACGAGGTATTTTATGTTATTGATAACAGTAATCCTTCTTTTCCATTCACTTACACAAAGACAGTCAGTTCTGGGTTGCATTTATGTACACGAAAAAAAAAAAAAAAAGAGGTACACATACACTAGGTTATCCCAGGGATATTGTGAAAGTCCAACTACCTTCTCACAAAGAATGTCCAATAATTTGTCTCGGTTTGTACCTCCCAGTGTGTTAAATTCTCTTGTATTTGGATGACATTCTGGTAGTAATGTATGTAAAATTACCATGGTTCTGATGCATTTCCTCGCAGACCAAGGTCAAAAGGTCAGCAAAGACTAATTACAACTGTGGAAAGAAAAGGTGAAATACCTGGGTTACATTTTATCTCAAGAAGGTAGACTTTTGGATGAGATCCGAAAAGAGGCCATCCTTCAAGTCCCCAAATCACATACCAAAAAAATAAATGATGTCATTTCTTGGCATGGCAAATGTCTGTAGAGCATGGATAGCAAATTATGCTATGGAGGTGGAGCCTCTTTCTGATCTCATCTATGGTTCACTAATGGCTGCAAAAGATTCCATTCAGTGGAATGTGCAAGCAGAGGATGCATTTACAAAGGTAAAGCACCTCATTGTGGGTTATGCTTAGCCTTCCTAATTACAGTAAAACCTTTTATCAGACTGTAGATTGTAAGGAAGGATCTCACTGATGTTCCCTTTCTAGATGCTGACATTACCTTTTGTGTTGATGGGTCTTGTAAAAAGGACGATAAAGGGGTACATCAAATGGCATACGCTATAGTAACGCATGACCAGGTCATTGAAGCCAGACCCCTTCCCAGTTCCTACTCTACACAACAAGCTGAAATGATTGCCCTATCCAGGGCCTGTAGTCTAAGGGAAGGGAAGAAAATAAATATTTATACAGACAGCCAATACGCTTTTTCTACTATACACATATTTGCCCAGCAATGGAAAAATAGGGGTATGATTACGTCCACAGGTAAACCAAACTCACATAGAGATCTTATCCTTGCCCTTCTAGAAAATGTACAGAAACCAACACAAGTGGCTATTTGTAAATGTACAGCACACAGAAAGGGAACAGATCCAATTACTCTAGGGAATGCACTAACAGACAAAGACCGCAAGGGAAGCTGCTACAGGACCGCAAAAAACACACATATACTATACAGGTCCCCAAGAAAATGGTGAGGTACGGAAAGCTATTGATAAAACATGGTTATCAGAAATGCAGAAAACATCACCGGCAGGTGAAAAACAAAAGTGGTTTTCTAAAGGGGCAATGCTGGTCAATGGTATATACACAAGTACAGAAGGTAAACCCATCTTACCTACATCACTGTTTAGATATGCTGCGTTATTGAGCCATGGGCAAGCCCATATCTCAAAAGGAGGGATGGTGCAGGTGATCAATAAGGTGTTCACAACATATGGGTTTACAAATGACTCTAGAGATTTTTGCCTCACATGTCCGCTTTGTAACAGATACCATGCTCAAGGTGCCCTAAGACCCTTAAGAAGTCATTTCCCACAACTCTCTTATCCCTTTCACACGATATGCATGGATTTTATGATTATTGTTGTTTATAAAGTGGGCGGAAGCTTTTCCTATGACACACCCAAATGGGCAGTCAGTAGCCAAAGTACTTATTAAAGAGGTGATTCCACTTCATGGTTGATTTACAGTGACAATGGCTCCCATTTTGTAAACCGAACAATACAACGAATTGGTAAATGCTACAATATTGACCTAAAAAAACCACTGTGTCTACCACCCACAATCTGTGGGCACAGTGGAGAGACATAATGGTACCTTAAAGAGTAAAGTAAGAAAATTGTTAAAGGAAACAGGGAAAAATAAATGGGTTTAGTGTTTGCCAATGGCATTGATTAGTTTAAGAATTACCCCTACTGCTAAAGGACTAACACCGTATGAAATGTTGTATTGTAAACCTTATTATATTCCACAACTAGCCACCGTTCCTCTCCCTAAATAGGAAATAGACTTGACTTGTATAATAAGAATGTTTTCATAAAATATTACTGGGTCAGAATGTGTAAATGAGAAAAGAGCTACCCTAAGACTAAAATGCAAAGTATACCCCCATCAGTACAAGCATTACCAGGAAATTTTACTTGTTTCTCTAACAATGACAGTAATGGTACAAATGTTGGCACCCTGTCCCCTGAATACTGTGCAATTACAACCCTTACTACAGACATTAAGTACCAACTAAAATGGTTTCAGGAACAGAAACAGCAATTGGCTGATGTTTGGTGTTTGTGTGGAGATAAGAGACTAAGGCCCAGACTGCCACCTAGATGGGAGGGTAGTTGTGCCCTTACCCGATTGCTGCTTCCCTTTCATATAGTTCCTATGAGTGATAAATCAATGAAACTACCAGGTAAATACTTTTTTTTTAAAGGAATTAAGCGAGAAACACCACAAGGATCATTTGACAACCAAGTGTATATAGGTGTTCCACGAGGAGTTCCAGATGGAATTAAAGCGCAGAATCAAATAACAGCAGGACTCACCTCACTCTTCATATGGGTCCAGCCCAACAAGAACATCGACTGGATAAACTACATCTACTACAACCAGCAGAGGTTTGTGAATTACACCAGAGATGCTATCAAAGGCATAGCAGCACAATTGGACGCCACCTCTTTGACAGCGTGGCAGAACCGTATAGCGTTGGATATGTTGCTGGCAGAAAGGGGCGGGGTATGCAAAATGTTCGGCACCTTCTGCTGCACTTTTATTCCAAACAATACGGCACCTGATGGAAGTATCACCAAAGCCTTACAAGGCCTACAAATGCTATCCGAAGAATTAGCTGAGAACTCTGGTGTAGAGAACCCCCTGACAGGACTTTTCGAAAAATGGTTTGGTAAATGGGGTGTCTTGCAAAAAGTTTGCTTATCTCTATTGTCATGGCAGCCGCAGTTCTTACAATGTGTGGATGTTGCTGCATTCCCTGTATTAGGGGAATTCTTCAAAGACTGATTGACACATCTTTAACAAAAACTATGGAACTCCAGAGCGACAGGGAACTATACTCGGAACCTGATGATGAATTTACAACTCTCGCTAAGGACTTATCTGTCTAAATGATAATACCTGGTAAAATGAAAAACCTGGATATTTGAAGTATTGACATTATTAGTATAAAAGGAGGGAGATGTTAGAGAAATTATACTTTAAATGTCAGTTATGAAAGACGCCATTTTGATTATCATGGCCTAGAAATAAGTTATAGTGATAATATGGAGTCAGCAATATATACTCAGCAATATAATATGCTTAGATGTGCAGTTTTGAATGTATCCTGTAAGCATTGTTATATGTAAGATAAAGTCTGTAACAGACACTTCCACCTTTCCTGTTCTGTCTAGAATAAAGTTGAAAATACATGAGACTGGGCATGTTTTAAGACAGGAAAGGGGGGTGTCCAGGGCTTATAAAAAACATGTACCAAAGTATTTTCTTTAGAAATGATAAAGGCTGCATGAACGTGTAATTCATTTCTCTTGCATATGCAATAAATATTACCTTGATTCCCGAGGGCGATCTGAGATGGTGAAATAATTGCCTTAACACAATTGCACCCCCCCCCCTAAAAAAAATTTGAGCACCAGCCGCCACTGACTTTAATGTATCAACATGGCACTGCAGCAAATCTTTGCTGCATCCACAAACACTGGCTTAACCTGCCCTTCAGAAACCGTTCCAAGCAGTAAATAACAGTGCAGATTTATTTGGTATCTGGGTCCATGTAAGCACAGTCAGAATTCCTAAACCATGATGAATGGGCATTGTGTTTGATCCATGAAACTCGTTGGTTCTTTTTTGCTATGATCCATTTTATCATTAAAAACCTAGGACTCTTGGATGTTTGCTTACACAAACAGGAAAGAAAAATTGAACCAAGATCTAACTTTTCAGTTGTGTATTATTGCTGGCAAGCTGAATTTTAGGCTGGTTTCTTTTATCTTTAATAATTCCTCATTCTGATGAATTACTGCGTCCATTAAAAAAAGCCAAATGATGGAATCACCTTGGATGGATTCTCCATAAGAATTTCTTTGGCAGAGTTTGTGATTTGCACCCCGTTATTGTTCTATGAACAGCTCTGGCTAATATAGCAATGCATTTAAAAAAGGGGCTTCTTGCATTTTGCATTCAGTAGCACAATCCAAACCTTGCATGATTGTCTACAGTGGCTGCATTTAACCTGCAGCATAAGCAGATCTTAACAGGAGCAGATCATCCAAAGATGCAGGTCAAATGCAACCCTTCCAGTGCTCACCTCCACTACAACATTAAAAAGTAGGACTGCTTTACTGTCAAAACTCCTTCAATTTCTGCTCAATACGAGAAAATTACTGCATGAACAAATATGTTAATTACTGCTAGATTGAATAAATACCGCATTCGCTATTTAACACAAAATTCTTAATGAATTGCACTTTCAAACTGATTTACCTCAAGCAGAATCTTCATGCATGAATCTATCCATTGGTCATAGAGGGGGTGGCTGGAGAGGGGGGGGCAGCGCCCATGCGCCCTTATGGACGCACCGCCACTGATAAACACATGCACATACACATACATGCACACTCACATACATACATATGCACACACACATGCATACATACATGCACACACACATACATTCTTATGCACACACACATGCATACATACACATACATACATGCACATACACATGCATACATACACATACATACATGCACACACACACACATACATACATATGCACACACATATGCATACATACACATACATACATGCACACACATACATGCACACACATATAAACACACATACAGTAGATAGATTGTACTGTAGGGGGAGACAAAGAGCACAGCACTGTGCTTTCACTTTAGGTTAATGGAACGAGCTCCCTGCACAGAGCCGCCAATTACAGTTTGCCTGACAATTAGGGAGCTCCTCTCAGCCACCCTTGCCGCTCCTCCTATCGAAAAGTACGGGGGCCCTCAAGGGCCCCCTGCAGCAAGGGGCCCGGTCGCCATGGCGATCTCAGCGACCCCTATAATTCCACCACTGCTTGGAACAGTTTCTGCCTCAGAAGGCATCTGACTTGTGGCGACATCGTTGATTTGCCTCTTCTTACTTCATTTTACAGTACTGTTATGTTCTTATTTTCTTACTTACTGTGGATCCCCGATCATGGTACTAGGCAGCTGTTAGTGGCCCTAATACCATGTGATCACTGTGACCAATCACAACAATCACAGTTACAGTAGTAAACAATTCATGATGCCTCTTACGAAGTACCTTGTACTATCTACTTTTAAAAAAGGAGGACTTTTGGGCGTATTTGTACTGTCCTGACATTTTAGGGCCTTAAGAAATGAGATAGGCCGTCATTACATCTGGACTGATCAATTTTCAAAAATATATACCATAGTTTGTAGATCTTTTTAACTTTCACATAAACTAAATAATATACACTGATGTGGGTTATGCATACCAAAGAAATGGCAGAATACATTCTGGCCTATAATTATGAAGAAAGCTTTATTTTTTTTTTTGCTAAATTTTATAACAGAAACTAAGAAAATCATGTTTTTTTTTTTTTTTTTTAATTTTCAGCATTTTTTCGTTTCTATAGAAAAAATAAAAAGCCCAGTGGTGATTAAATACAATCAAAAGATAGCTCTTTAAGTCTCAAAAAATGATTAAAAAGAATGTTATTTGGGTACAGTGTTGCATGACTGAGTAATTGTCATTCAAAGTGTGACAGCGTTGAAATCTGGAAATTGGCCTGGGCAGGAAGTAGGTGAAAGTGTCGGGTATGGAAGTGGTTAACAAATAGTTTACTAGGGAATGTTTATTTTATTGTGCACAATGTGTTAAGCTAAAAAGCACTAAGAATTTAATACGATTTTGATATAAATGTATCAAGTCTGTATTTATAAGAGTTTAGGTCCTCATTTTGTGCTGGTAAAGAATAAAATAAAAAAGCCATCTCTCTCAAATTTCTTTGCTCCATAAGGCCTAAAAGACCTTTGGCCATGAAGGGGTTGGAGGTTTTGATGACTATTGGTATTTCATGGCCTACTTCTTCTGTTGTGTAGAATTTAAGTGACATAAATAATGCCAGATTTCCCTCCTAAGAACCATGGCATAAACATGTCTCTTATCTGCCCCTTTGTATAATTCATTTTTCCCTACATATCAGTGAGTGCAGAATGAAAGGGCTGAAGCGGTCCAGCGATGCAAGAATTACCGTAGGTATATTGGCAAGCTTATGCGGCATTTGTAAGTACTAGCAGCCGTCCCAGGCTATGCTGAAGTTTATCTATCCTAATGGAATTACACTGAATCGCTGCATGAGCTGTCACTGGGAATCCAATTTCATTTTAAGCAGGGTTTTGATGATGATGCATGGCTCTGCCAGCACTGACACATCTGCTTAAGTCCTGGGTGATTTTCCCTGTACTGGACAGCAGCACAATAAGAAGATGAGGTATTCGAATTATTTACCATCTGTGACTGAGCTGCAATTGCCAGATGACAGGACAGAGCAGAAATAATGCATACAAAACAACTAAGTAAATAAAAAGGAATATGGGAAAGGAAGTTACAAAAATACAGCAAGAGACAAATGAGAAGACTTATTTCAAACAGGAGAGAAAATAGTTACAAAACGTAATTCTTAGTCAACTGAAACTTACAGGCGAACTCCAGGGAAACAACTTTATGCACAGCCTACATACACACGTATAACTGTCCTCCTACCTGCCAAAAGCTTTGTAAAGTTTTTCAGACAGCCTGACAGCAAAGCTTGACTGTTGATTTCATTTGTATTTGCTGCAGCAGTTTAGTCACTACATCACCCCAGATCTGCTTAATGGATAAGTCCACCTTTAGTAACATGTTATATGCTACACCCATATTCAGGGTGTAACATGTAACATGTTACCATAGCTCCCAACTGTCCCTGATTTCGAGGTACTGTCTCTGATTTGGAGCAATGTCCCTCCGTCCCTCATTCCTCCTCATTTGTCCCTCATTTTGGTCTGATCTCTATATAGTTGTATATAAAATGCACTTTTTATCTATCAAAAAGTGTTTTCCAGCACTAAACCTTTCATCTGATTTCTAAATCGCTGCATTTGTAAATTCCAAAAGCCAATATAAAGGAATAGTAGTGGTAAAAAAGCACTTGTGGGTTTAACCAATCTTGTTTTTTTGTACAATTCTCCTTTAACCACTTCAATACCAGGCACTTAGACACCTTCCTCCCCAGGTCAATTGTCACCTTTCAGCGCTGTCGCAATTTGAATGACAATTGCGCGGTCACGCTACAATGTACCCAAACAAATTTTTTATCATTTTGTTCCCACAAATAGAAATTTCTTTTGGTGGTATTTGATCACCTCTGGGATTTTTATTTTTTGCGCAACAAATAAAAAAAGACCAAAAATTTTGAAAAAAAAACAAGTTTTTCTTTGTTTCTGTTAAAATATTTTGTAAATAAGTACGTTTTCTCCTTCAATGATGGGCACTGATATGGCTGCACTGACGGGCACTGATAAGGCGGCACTGATGGGCACCGATGAGGTGGCACCAATGAGGTGGCACTGACGGGCACTGGCGGCACTGATAGGCGGCACTGATGGGCACTGATAGGTGGCACTGATGGGCACTGATAGGTGGCACTGGTATGCGGCACTGATGGGCACTCATAGGCGGCACTGATGGGCACTTGTAGGCGGCACTGATGGGCACTTGTAGGCGGCACTGATGGGTACTTTTGGGTGGCACTGATAGGTGGCACTTATGGGCACTGATGGGCATGGATGGGCACTGACAGGTGGCGCTAATGGGTTGCACTGATGTCACTGATGGGTGGCACTGATGATACTGATGGGTGGCATTACTGGGCATCACTGATGTGTTAGTACATACTGGTGCCAATCAGTGACCATTTGTGGGCATTGATTGGCACATATTGGGCATTCATTTGAACATGTGGATTGCCATGAGGTACATATCTGGCCACCCACATGTTGCCCCCTTCCCTGGTGGTCTTAGTGGCGTCCCTGGTGGTCCAGTGTGGTCATCTGAGGGGGGGCTGCTCTGATAAACAATCAGCGCAGACCCCCCCTGTCAGGAAAGCCGCCAATCGGCTCTCCTCTACTCGCCTCTGTCAGAAGCGAGTGAGGAAAAGCCGATCAATGGCTCTTCCTATTTACATCGTGATCAGCCGTGATTGGACACGGCTGATCACGTGGTAAAGAGCCTCCGCCAACAGCTCTTTACCGAGATCGGTGGAGCGGTGTGTCAGACTGACACACCTCTCCAGCGATCGCCGCAATGTGCGCCCCCACGTGCTCGTGGCGGCTATTATCCTGAAGGACGTCATATGACACCCAGTCAGGATAACTGAACCACCGCCCGGCCGTCATTTTGCTATAGGCCGGGCGGGAAGTGGTTAAGGGGGCGTGGCCAGGGGTGTGTCCTATGCCTAGATACTTTTGCTGATAGGTGTCCCCCATTCCCATCTCAAAAAGTTGGGACGTATGTGTTACCCAAGCACCTGCGCAGCTCCCCCCCCCCAAAATCCCCCACACCCGCCGTCACAATTTAAAAACAGTGCAGCTGCGCGGGGCTTCCGCCCATACAGCTGCTTAAACCTGTTTTCCACCCCCCCTCCAAAAATTTAACGTCAGCAGCTACACATACTGTAGCTGCTGACTTTTAATATTAGGACACCTACCTGTCCTGGAATCCAGAGATGCCGGCACCCGAGCTGATGTTTCCATTGGCTGTCTGGTGTTGCCGCCGCCATTGCCGATAAGGGAACTCAGAAGTGAAGCCTTGCGGCTTCAGCGCCGGGTTTCTACTGCGCATGCGCGAAGGAGGAGGAGGGTGCCTTGGCGAGGTCCGACAGAAGTGGGGACAGGGGACAGGGTACCTGTCAAAAACAGATACCCGCTCCCCCCTCCCCCCGAAAGTTGCGAAATGTGGCAACGGAGGGGGGGGGATCAGATAAGCGGAAGTTCCATTTTTGGATCAATCTGTGACTGAACAAACTACAAATACCATCTTGCACTTCAGCAGACAGCTTTTAGTTCTCAATGAATTGCGAGGGCACTGGTGAGCGCTCTCGTAGTTCATTGTTTTTTTCTGTACTTTACAGGAAGTAAATGAAGGAAGTACAGTTATACTGAGAGTCTGCAGGAGCCTGACATTGCACCCACAATTAGCTGATCACAGATGCAATGCTCTGCAGGCTCCTAAGAAAACAAAAATAGATGCACATTTTTGTACCTGCAAATTTATTGTGTTTTTTTTTAATGAACGTATCCTTTAAGCTGGCTATACCCAAGTAAAATTTCAATTGAAATTTTTCAGTTTTGGAATGTTTGTTTTTCTAATGGTTAGTGGTGTTAAATCAGTGTACAATTTTTGAATGAAATGAACAGGCTGTAACATTTTTTTAAAACTAAATTCTGTGAATAACTGTGAATGTGGCTTTTGTTTGGGGAAAAAAATGTAATTATTGTAGAGAAATGTGTTGGGATTCTATTCAAATAGCTGGTCTGTACAAAATTTTAAGGACTTTTAAACAAAATTAGTTGACTCAGTGAGGGCAAAAAAGAATGTTCTGACATTTTCTCTATAAATGTTCAAAGAAAAATCTAACAATGTATGTTCAACTGTACTAAACAATGAAGAGACATCACTGCACTGACAAGGTTAACAATCTGCTTATTCTGCTTTCTTTTCTTTCCAGCATTGGTAGCATTGTGCAATGCTGCACAACCTGCCGGCTCATAGTCCTCTCGTGGAGGGAATTATAGGAAGTTAATAAATAGACTTCAGGTAGGTATACAGGCTGTACATAAAATACAGATAATGATTTTTAAAGAACACATAATATGAATAAATTATGATCATTTATGGCTGCTTAGAGGTCAGCTTTAAAGATGCAGCCCTGTGAAACCCTATTTTAAAATTCCCTATAAAACCACAGCCTGCCTATAAAAACGTCATTCTTTATCCATAAGACATCTGTTCTCTTAAGTGGCAATTATTTTTCTAGGTAGTTTTAGCTTTGCCCCATACAGGTTTTTCTACTTTCTGCCTAACATTTCTTTCCAAAAATTGCCCCACACATGTAACATAATTCTTCTAAAGGTACACATAAGTGATGCTGCAGACACAAATGCTTGGCAGTTACAGCTGTTCATGCTTCTACATTGTCACTTCATCCCTCACTATAAGACTAACCATAGACATGATGATCTGACAGCTGAAAGATATTTCTTATGAAAAGGTTTTTTTCCAATAACTAAGATTTGGTAACAATGCCATGGGTAGCCTAAGGCTGGCCACACCCCAATTAGAGTTTCCTTATATCTAATAGATCAGCAAAATGTACAGTATACATACATATGGTTTCCCTATATAACGCTAGTGCCCACCCTACAGCCCAAGGGCCACATCCTTCCCTTTGGTACTTTTTGTCTAGAATTCACACTCCAGCTATCATTTGTGCGAGTACTGATTTGTAATAGGACCGTTTTGACAGTGATCTCAAACAGTCTCATGTAACATGTCCACAGCCACACCTGTAGCATGTCCACAGATCATGATCATCTCCTGTATTATGCGTGCCGCCTCTGGCAGTCTTCTGTAGTGTTATATATACTGAATATTATGTACGTCCTCTTGGTGATGTCAGGAGACACAATTGAAGCCCACTATACTTTGTAAGTTGACCACTGCTGCTTTAGATAATAGATTATTGTTGGCTGGATCAGGAGACACTAATGTTCACGAGAAGCCAGCAGACCCAATTACTGAAGAAATTATAAGGCACGTTGAAAGAATTCTTTGCTCTCAGTCTTCTTCACTATCCAAAATAATAAAGAAACAGTTTTGGCTGATGTTGAAAAAATGATTATTATTATTATTACTATACAGGATTTATAAAGCGCCAACAGTTTGCACAAAGCTTTACAACAGGCAGACAGTACGGTTACAATAAAATGCAATAAAGGAGGAATCAGAGGGTCCTGCTCATTAGAGCTTACGATCTAGAAGGGAGGGTCAAGAGATACAAAGGTAATAACTGTGGGGAAAAAGCTGATGGAGAAAGTGTAAATACAGCTGTTAGGTGGAGGTGAGATAGGCTTCTCTGAAGAGAAGGGTTTTCAGGGATTGCCTAAAAGCGGACAGAGTAGGAGATAGCCTGACAGATTGGGGTAGTGAGTTCCATAGGATGGGAGGCAGCTCAAGAAAAGTCCTGGAGGTGGGTATGGGAGGAGGTGACAAGGGAGCTAGAGAGCAGGAGGTCTTGGGAGAAATTAAGAGAACAAATTGGTTTGTATTTGGTCTTTGTTTCTTTGTAATAACTTTATCTGTAAATATTTAAATTTGCACCCTTTTTTTATTAGCTTCTCATTATTAAACTATATTTTGAAAAGTGTTAAAACTGTCTCTAGTGCACTAATGCAGAACGTACCTATCTGTGGTGACAATGTGTTACAGATATTTAGACTAAAGTCATAATTGCTTTTGCTAATCTTGTGAATGTTTACTACAGTACTTCCTGATAAAAAGTAGTTGGTGGCAGTTTAAACAGTTAATTGCTTAGTCAACAAAACCCAGTGATAATCACTCTCAGTCTGTTGGCACCTAGACTCTGGTCCCGCAAGCTGGAAAATCTGTGTGCAGGGTGAGGCTGAGAGTGTCACTGTTGTGTATCAGTGACAGAACAATGTGAGGTTGACCATTCATTTGTCACAGTTTAGTGAAGAGGGCAGTGGTCTGACCCACATTTGTCACATATCTATATCAATCCAAATCAACTCAAATTTTGGTTGTCTGTTAGTCAGAAAGATGTGTTCTAACTGAAGTTCCGCTTGAATTTTTTCTAAGGATATAATCAGTAATTAGCAGCTTTAAATAAAGTCATGGAACTCCTTTATGACCTCTAACACAGTCATATTTGACCAGCCACACTACATTGACCTTATCTTTAAAGGCTCCTTTTGCTGTTGTTTTTCTTGTGTTGTCCCATTGCATGAAGCTTTTACCAGGTCACCGCAATTATTTAGTTTATCTGGTCAGTCTGCATAAGAAAGCTCTTTTAGCATCTGAAAATAAAAAGACATCTGAGTTTCGACTTAGCTAAATGCAACATTTTATACTGCTTAGCCTGATGAATGGATGACAGCTATGTGCATTAAGCCATGCATGGAATTCTTAACTGACAAGCCACTCATGCGTAATTGCTAACTGTAATTGCCTTATTTGATATTCTGGACTTCCTGTGAATGGCAGGCAGAATGACCATATAATTGTATGGTAGTGTGTAGCAGGGTTAACATTGCAGTCAGTATAGTGTGCATCAAACAGTATGGGATCTTTACTAAGTGGTCCATAGGTACTGCCTTTTAATGTACTTTAATTGTTTTATGGAAATGCAAACTGCTTAGTAAATAGAACCTTGACAATAATTCCAGGAGAGAAGTTGAAGTTTTTTGGCATAAGTTGATGACATTTGACAGGAGCAAAGGTTTAAGAGAAGGGGGTGTTCCTGTAATGGTCTCCAGACTGTTAGAAGATGTAGAAAATCTGGAGTGCTCGTAGACGTTATTCTATGCTGGCTCCTTCCCCCTTTCTGTGTAAATAAACAGTTATGTGTCTGTGGCTCTTTCTACAGGTCCCTTGGCCTTTTAATCATGGACCAGCACAAGCAATAGATCTTATCGGTGGCAGGTCAGTTCTTTACACTGTCAGCTTTCATTTTCAAGCTATGTTTCACTAAATCCCTGGTTATTGCAGCAAATTTTGGGGTTATCCCTTGACACTACATAGCTGCCAGAGCATGGAGGAGCATCATACCTGTCCAGTCATCCAAAGCCTAGTAGTATAACACAGATTAGGTCAATGACTTTGGGTGGACCACCCAATAACATTATGTTTAGATCATTTACAGAAAAAAAAAAAAAAAAACTTTGTTGAATCCCTACTCTGGCTATTTATATACATCGGTAAAGCTAACCTGTCACTGAACACAGCATAACAGTAAACCTACAGTACATTGGAAAAGACAAGCTAACTGAGTATGACATTTTTCTGTGTTGCAGATGGTAAGTTGCTTTTTCACGAGTGCATAATATCAACATCTATGTATTCAATTCCTCACTAAAAACAACAGCTGCACCTAATTTCTATAGGCTGTATTTCCATTTTTCCCCTCTAGATATTATATTTGAAGCACATTATAGCTTTACCAGAAAAGGTCCCATATACAGTACAAGTCTTAAAAATAAATGTTCCCCGGATCCACTAAGCATTCCCAATGCTGGAAGAGAAAATATGTATGCTGACATCACAATACAGTTCTTGTCAAACTAAATGTTGTGTGCAACTTCACTCTGCGCTTGATGCTAGAATGGACCCCAAATACAAAAACAAAGCATATGGATAAAGTTTAGAGAATGTTTAACAATATAGCAAATTTGCCATTGATGTTCCCTAAGAAAACAAGGAAACAAGAGTTCTTAGATGTAGCTAAAAGTTGAATGCGAATACTTTGAAGCAGTAGAGAAGCAAACAGAAGAGAAGACTCAAGCTGGAGTGACATATGACCGTGGTTAGAGGGATAATGGTAATCCAACAGTGAGGGTGGAAGTACCTGCAAGATTGTGAGCCATTGGAGGGAGCTCTGTTTACAGACCAGCCGGAGGGGGCACAGTTGTTGGCTCGAGAGCTCGGCTCTAGAGCGTGTCTGCAGGAGCAGGAAGTGGGTCTGAGAGTGAGGCTTGGAGCACAAACTGACAGAGCAAGCATGCTAGAGCAAAAAAGACTATTGTTATTATTATTGTACAGGATTTATATAGTGCCAACAGTTTGCGCAGCGCTTCACAACATGAGGGCAGACAGTACAGTTACAATTCAATACAGGAGAAATCAGGGGGCCCTGCTCGTTAGAGCTTACAATTTAGAAGGGAGGGTTAAGTGAAACAAAAGGTAATAACTGTGAGGGATGAGCTGAGAAAATGAAAATACAGTTGTTATGTGTGGGTAGGATAGGCTTCTCTGAAGAGGAGGGTTTTCAGGGATTGCATAAAAGCTAATAGAATAGAAGATAATCCGACAGATTGGGGTAAGGAGTTCCATAGGTTTGGAGAGGCTCTGGAAAAATCCTGGAGGCGAGCATGGGAGAAGGTGATGAGGGAGCCAGAGAGCAGAAGGTCTTGAGAGGAATGAAGAGAACGATTAGATTGGTATTTTGAGACTAAGCTAGTGATATAGCTGGGGCTAAGTTGTGGATGGCTTTGTAAGTTGTTTTTAGTATTTTGCAATGTCAATGATAAAATTGTCCATCAATTCCAAAATAAAAATCCACTTAGGAACCACAAATCCCAGAAGAAAGAGATGGAGAAGAAAATTGAATGGATCGCCAGCACTAATGTGGAACAGCTCAAACGGATAGATAAAAATAAACAGAATCGAAGTGCTCTCCGTTGGTAGAATTCAAAATAGCATTTATTTTTAAAATGTACACTCACATGAATTACCGTGATACCGAGCATGAAAAGCAACAACAGTAGAGGGTTGTCGTAGCTCCGTTAGTGTGCAGGATGGCAGCGGGTGACGTCCGCAAAGGTAGCTCCTCCCCCTGTATGCGTTACGTCCTACGGGACTTCGTCAGCAAGTATCTGAGGTGATATGATTAACCTGAAGTTGTCAGCTTGCAATTTTTTATGTAATTTATTTGTAGTCACTGTATGTTTGCACTGATTGCCCCATTTTATTATGTTGTTAGTATTTTTAATTGAATTTGTTGGGTGAGAGGAAGCCAGTGGAGGGATTGACAGAGAGGATTAGCAGACACAGAGCGATTAGTAAGGTGGAGGAGTCTGGCAGCAGCATTCATGATGGAGTGAAGGGGAGATATATATACATACAGTGCAGGTGGTGTACACAGTATATAATACAGTGTGTACAGTTTGAAATACTCTTCAGGTGGTGTACACAGTATATAATACAGTGAAGTGCGGTGTTAAAAATACCCATATCCAAGGAGAGGCAGACGCTCACAGACCACTAAATGAGGGCAAGCAGCCTCTGAAATAATATTTAACAGCAGGGACCATTCCTGCGCCCAACAAGAGTAACTGTTAGGGGTTACAATGTTCTGCCACCATCAACACCTAAAGCCCAATTTTCCAGCAGAGTATATAGTGCAGTCTGTATAGTATGTATATAGTGCAGTCTGTATAGTATATATACTGCAGTTCAGAGTATATAGTGCACTCAGTGTAGTATATATAATCCAGTGCAGGTTATATAGCGCAGTGTACAATATAATATATTGTATTGAAGTGGTTAAGGGGAGCCCTATGACAGAATTAAGAAAAAAACGGCATGGGTTCCCCCCGTCCATACCAGGCACTTTGAGAAAATGCACTACATGGGAAAAATGCATTACTTTACAGGCAGACTAAGGGGACCCCCCAGGCACGATATTTAAAGGAATATTTCATTTGTATTGTTTAACTTTAGGCATTCTTAAAATCACGGCTCCTGAAAAAAATATATGTCCCCTGGGGCAGTATATAGGTCTCCAAACACTTTTTATGACAATACCTTGCATTTAAGCCTTTAAAATTAGCACTTTTGATTTTTCACTTTCGTGTCCCATAGACTTTAACGGTGTTCACATGTGCGCACAAATTTTTTGTCTGTTCGCAAGTTCTGATGCGAACCGAACTGGGGGGTGTTCGGCTCATCCCTAATGGACATTCTTGGAGATATGTGAGCTCTGGCATTTAGATGGAATAAGTATTTTGGAGCAGTATCATACTGTCCCCTGGGAGTGCCCGGTTCCTGGGAGATTGGCATGTTAAATTGATACTGAACACACGCTGTTCAATTTACATGGATGATGGCTCTGTAATTACTGTATTTTAAAAAAAATTAAAAGACCTTCTTCCTAATCGATATACAGCTGTCGCAGCCTGTCTGCAGGAAAACATGAACAGAAGGAGGAGCTTCTGCCTATAAGAGGAGCAGCCTCTGCTGCTGGTCACATGTTCAAAATAAAAAAAAGCCTTTGGAATATAGAGTATAAATAATTAATATCAATAAAATGTTTTACATTTACATACAAATATATATTTGAAATCAAATCTTTATTATTTTTTGGCAATAGCATGGTGTGTGCAGATTTCTGCCAGTCATAGGCGGTGTCACGCCCCTCCAGTCTGTGTCTTAGAATAAGAGGGAGGTGAAGCCTCCATCAATCTATAGGCAATATCCCACCCCCATTGTATTTAGCTGGTTAGTGGGCATGGAGGAGGAGGGAGGGAATGGGCTGTCATTTACCACTGTGTATATGCCCACATGCATGACTCTATAGTCAAATGGGCTGCTCAGGTGTCATTGGGAGGAAATGCTCAGCATAGAAACTCACTGAAAATTGAGCATGTGCAGAGCTGCCAACACTACTCTGCAAAATCCCTAGCTGAACTGGGGATGTGAACAGAAGGTGTAGACAGAGAGCAGCAGGAATACGGAAAACAAATCCCATAGTGACTGAGTATGAACAGCATGTAATACATCATCAGCCGGTTCAGCAGGGAGCAGCCCAATTTTGATCAGTGTGTTACCATCCCTGCTTGACAGAAGTCTATAATTTGATCGACTGCCATTGAAGGGAAAAGCTGGAGTACTTTTGCCAATCAGCGGCTGCAGATGCTGATCAGTGAATTTTGGCAGCACTGGGAGCAACTGTTAAAATACAATGCTATGGAGGGGGGGGGATCTAAATAGCTATAGCTAAAATAGATAAATAGCTATAGACTGGGTGCTTTGAGTCAACCTGTTCTTTGGTTCATTGGTGTATGTGTGAAAGTCACCCCGTTGTTCTAAAACAGAATTTTCCCTTCTCATTCCCCCACCTCTTAAAATTGATTCACTGGAGCGTTTGCATTTAGTATATTCATGTACAGAGCCTCGGTTTAGTAGCGCTCAATATTTTTTTAATCTACAATGTACAATGTTATGCTTATAGTAACACTGTAGGGGGATTTTTAATTCAGTAGTAATTTCTAATATCAATAATAAGGTTTTATGTAAAACACATGGATGAGAGTTATGTGTTTATAGGATTCATAATTAAGAATTCAGAGCGGAGGCAGATTCTCTGCATATTCTGGCAAATGTGCTGTAGTGGCAAAAGTTTTAAATAAACAGGACCTGGGAAACCAAAGGCAACTGGCTTTGATTAATTGCAGATTTTATTTAGATAAGCTGGCTCACTACACACTCTTCAAGGTCTGGCTGCACAAATTGCTTCAGAGCCTTTGAGGTATTTTTCAAACAAAGGAGAGGGGGTGTAGAGGTCAAGAAATCCAGAGACCCAAACTCCTTTTTCTGTTTTTTAAAGCTTATGCTGCACTCACTGATTATTTTCCTAGCTTTGCTTTGTTGGGAATATTTATCTACTGTATCCAACTTTTATATTACCAGTAAATATCTATTTGTAGCAATATTTGAAGTGGTTTTAAAAGCTAAAAGTTTTTTTTAACCATAATGCATTCTCTGCATTAAGATAAAAAAACGTTTACATGCAGCTCTCCCCTGCCCCTTCTAAATACTTACCTGAGCCGGATCTTGATCCAGTGCTGTGCTCTCTCCCTCCTCACTGAGCTCAATGAGAGCAGTGAGAGCCATTGGCTCCTGCTGCTGTCAATTAAATTCAGAGAAAAAAAAAAAGGGGTGGGGCTATGCCTGCACGAGTAACCCCCCAACAAGCGGCTTGCTAGGAGGTGTAATCAGAAGGCAGGAGTGCCCCCGGGAAACCCCAGAAGAGGAGGATTGGGGCTGTTCTGTGCAAAACCATTGTATATGTATATTGTATAACATGTTTGTAATAATAAAAAAAAAGAGGTCCTTTGCAATCACTTAAACCACTTGCCGACCAGCCGCCGTCATTATACTGTGGCAGGTCGGGCACAATCCTGCGAACTGTCGTAGCTGTACGTCGGCTCATTTAAGCGGGATAGCAGGCGCGTGCACGCCGCCAGAGCACGCTGCATTGCGGGGTGCCGCCGGAGCCGCGCGCACGCTGCATTGCGGGGGTGCCGATGCTCGTGGCCGCGAGGCACGAGAGGCAGAACAGGGACGTGTGTGTGTGTAAACACACTAATCCCTGTTCTGTGAGGAGAGGAGATGCAGATCGTGAGTCCCTAATAGCTAGGAACAACAATCTGTCATCTCCTCTAGTCAGTCCCATCCCCCCACAGTTAGAACACACAGTCAGGGAACACAGTTAACCCCTTGATAGCCCCCTAGTGTTAACCCCTTCCCTGCCTGTGACATTTACACAGTAATCAGTGCATTTTTTATAGCACTGATCGCTGTATAATTGTCAATGGTTTAAAAAATGTGTCAAAAGTGGCCGACATAATGTCGCAGTCCTGATAAAAATCGCAGATCGCCGCCATTACTAGTAAAAAAAAAAAATAATAATAAAAATGTCATAAATCTATCTCCTATTTTGTAGACGCTATAACTTTTGCGCAAACCAATCAATACACACTTATTGCGAATTTTATTACCAAAAATATATAGAAGAATACATATCGGCCTAAACTGAGGAAAAAATGTGCTTTTTATTAAAAAAAAAATTGGGGATATTTATTATACCAAAAAGTACAAACTGTTGTGTTTTTTACAAAAACTGTTGCTCTTTTTTTCTTTATAGCGCAAAAAATAAAAACCGCAGAAGTGATCAAATGCTACCAAAAGAAAGCTCTATTTGTGGGAAAAAAAAGGACATCAATTTTGTTTGGGTGCAACGTTGCACGACCGCGCAATTGTCAGTTAAAGCGACGCAGAGCCGAATTGCAAAAAATGGCCTGGTCAATGAGCAGCCAAATCTTCCGGGGGCTGAAGTGGTTAAGATCCAGGTTTTAGATATACCAGTTTTATAGCAAATTCAGTCGTCAGCTGTTTTAACACAAATATGCATTATAATATATAACAACTTAAATTACATACATCATATTCTATGTGTAGCTAGCTTTACATGCATGATCTGGATATTAAAATTTGTTCGATTTTGTTTCATTCGTTTTTTGTTTTTTCGTTTTACGAGTCATTCGTTATGATCAAAATACGTAAATTCGTAATTTAAAAAATCCGAAAATTTGAAAATCCGGAAATTCGTAAATTCGAAAATTCTTATATTCATAAATCCAAAATATCAGAAATTTCAAAAATCTGAAAATCTGAAAATCTGAAAATAAGAAAGAAAATTCGAAAGAATGAAAATCCAAAATAATAACTAACTAATAATAACTAACTATTAAATTATAGGTATTAGAATTTCGTTTCAAATTTGGCTGCTAGTCAATGTAACGAATACAAATTTATCCGAAGTTACGAATTATCCGAAATAACAAATGCCGCATCTAAACAAATGGAACGGAATGAAATAATAAAAAGTTTTTAGTATTATCATTTATTTTTATTAATTTGTTATGTTCCATTTGTTTAGATACAGCATTCATTTTTTCGGGTAATTTGTAACTTTGGAAAAATTTGTATTTGTTACGTTCTCTAACAGCCAAATTTGAAAGGATAATCCAATACCTAATATTTAATAGTTAGTAATAGTTAAGTTATTATTAGTTACGGTAGTTATTTTTTTTTTATTTTTGAACCTTCGGGTTTTTTGAAATTTTCAGATTTTTGTTCTTTTGAATTTTTGAATTTCTTATTTTCAAATTTACGGAATTTTGAATTTACGAATATTCAGGAAAGTTTGTTAAACGAGTTTTTGTTAATTCGGATACTTCCGAATAAACAAATTTGTTAAAAAACATTTTCGGAACAAAACTAATTGCATATGTCTACTGGATATCACCTTTCAGTTTCAAGGCTCACCTGTTTACACCCTACCGATGCTCCCCTTAAAGTGTAACTTTGTCAGTTGTCAAACATCTCAGTCATGGGATTTTTTTTTTTATCTGGAGAAGGGGTCTTCTCAGCTAAGCAAACCCACCTGCCTGCATGCCTGAGCTAAGGACATAAGGATTCCTGGAAGTAAATGCTATATGAAAAATCATCTCATAGTCTAGATGGCCACAATTAGAAATGACAGAGGGGGAGGGGTGTATTTCAAAGTGATTTCTCAAGAAATTAAAGCATGGAGACATGGATGGATGGGTGTTTGCTTAAAAAAGAATCAAATACTGTTTTTTGTGCTCAGATACATTTAAAGTATTTGTCTGTTGTACTATGTACTTTTATACAAAAGTATCCTGTTCTCTTTGCATTGCTACCTTTGAGTGAAAAACCTGCCAGTCCCCCGCTTTTCAAGTTTTTTTAAACTGGCCACACTAGGCATGGCAGCACATTTATCCCAGCGTGTTGAGTTTTCTAACCGTGCTGGGAGCTTAGCATGTGTGTACTCCAATGTTCAGACAATGTTCAGGTTTAGCTGCCCCCCCACACACACACAGCTAACCACTGGAAAAATCAGTGTATTGCTGTTTCTCTAACTCCTGCTGATATGCCCCCCTGCAGTGTCCACCCCAGCTCTCTAATCCCCTTATGTAGCTCAGAACAGAGGTCATTTGGTCACTTAAAAAAATGTAAATAACAAAAAGGTTTTTATCATTTTTGTTTTTATATGTGTGTGTGTGTGTGTGTGTGTGTGTGTGTGTATATATATATATATATATATATATATATATATATATATATATATATATATATATATCTCACACACACAGTGTATATATATATACATAGTGCCTTGAAAAAGTATTCACACCCCTTGAAATTTTCCACTTTTTCTCATGTTACAACCAAAAATGTAAATGTAATTTATTGGGATTTTATGTGATAGACCAACACAAAGTGTCACATAATTGTGAAGTGGAAGGAAAATGATAAATGGTTTTCAAATTTTTTTACAAACAAATATGTGAAAAGTGTGGCGTACATTTATATTCAGCCCCCCTGAGTCAATACTTTGTAGAACCACCTTTCACTGCAATTACAGCTGCAAGTCTTTTTGGGGATGTCTCTACCAGCTTTGCACATCTAGAGAGTGACATTTTTGCCCATTCCTCTTTGTAAAATAGCTCAAGCTCTGTCAGATTGGATGGAGAGCGTCTGTGAACAGCAATTTTCAAGTCTTGCCTTATATTCTCAGTTGGACTGAGGTCTGGACTTTGACCGGGCCATTCTAACACATGAATATGCTTTGATTTAAACCATTCCATTGTAGCTCTGGCTGTATTTTAAGGGTCGTTGCCCTGCTGGAAGGTGAACCTCCGCTGCAGTCTGAAGTCTTTTGCAGACTCTAACATGTTTTTTTCTTTTTTTGATAGGTATACAGAGCAAGATTGGTTGCACAGAGATACTCACAAAATTATGGTGAAGACAAACTATGATGCTTCTTTTGCTCCAGTTGCAAAACAAAGAACTTTTAGAACCTTGTTGGCAATAGTAGCCCAATAGAATATGATTATGAAATATCATATCATTTTAAGAGCTTTTCTTAATGGTGACATTCAAGAGGAGAGGTACATCACACAACCAAAAGACATCTTGTTTTCAAGTTGCATAGATCATTGTATGGACTCAATTAGTTAGCTAGAGCATAGAATTAAGAAACTGAATAAAGGCTTATTGGATCAAGTGACAAAAAGACTGGAATGCAAGTAAAAGAGTAATGCAGTACCCAAAAAAGACAAGACATGAAGACGATACAGAAGAAAAAATTGACTCCTGCGCACAAGTGGTCGACCAGATGGATAGAAGAACGACACAGGCCTTGCTGCCCTCAAGGATGGGGAATCCTAACAGACAAAGAGATAAAAAGAAAGAGGGGCGCACCGGCCATGTGCATTATCTTTTGTAAACATTTATTGAAATAAAATGATAAAAGAAATTACTCACAAGCAGTAGTAAAATCTGGTGTCATAAACTCGAACAACAACAAGCAGCTTGGTGATAATGATGAGCGAAGCCTTCCAAAGGTCTTAGAGGAACATGTAAGCTTCACTACTAGCTGACGCGTTTCGAAGGGCACGTCCCTTCTTCATCAGAGCTCAGCAGTGAG
Source organism: Lithobates clamitans (assembly GCA_037952925.1). NCBI lineage: Eukaryota > Metazoa > Chordata > Amphibia > Anura > Ranidae > Lithobates > Lithobates clamitans. The sequence goes on along the minus strand of JBBGZY010001049.1, from coordinate 755,338 downwards.
CACTCCTTCAACACTCCCCGTATATATATATAGTGTGTGTGCCAGAAGGCCCAATCAGTAGAGTGGGGCGGACTTGTGGGGCCCCTCCCCCTTAGAAATCCCTCCCTCATGGGCAGCTCACTTAGACAAGTGAATAGATGGTGATAAATAAAATATATAATATAATAAAATTAGATATAGAAGATAAAATGACAAATCAAGGATAAAAAATGCAGAATAAAAGATACATACTAGATGAATGTAAGTATAAAATTGAGGATGATGTAGGATATAAATGAATAGTAAGAACGGGTGTCAATGTGGTTGAAAATGTCAATGTCAACCAACCACAGCAAAGGTGAACCAGAAGTACACATTGCATACAGTGATAGCGGCATAGTGTCCAGAATGGCATAGGGGATGTGCACCTTAAACAGGGGAAATAATCATTGTGGATAGCAGGCTAGCGTACTGTAACAAAGTGCTGTACCTTTAAATTCTAATCCAAATCTCTGTGTGAGCGGCTCTGTGTATGAGAGCCGCTCTCCGATCGTTTCCGCGTGTTTAACTGTGTTGGAACGCACGCCAGTGTGCTTGCGTTCCAGATAGGAGGAGGAGGCAGTGCGCGTCACTTCCTCCGCGCCTGCTGTCGCCTGCCAGTGACGTGAGCGGCAGTGAGTCGTTCGGCGCCACGTCACTGGAGGCAAACACTCAGTGGAGAAAGGGGGGGTGGCACAGCGTGGAATCAACCCAACGCCAGCGCAACCATAGGTCCGCCCCGCTGGCTGTAGCCGCCTACCCACTGCCAAAAGTGTAACACACAGACTCTAAAGATACTTATGAAGTGGAAGACGCTACTATCATACAGGGATTACAAAACTTACACTATGCATAGTTCATTCTCTTATGTAGTGCAGAGTATGCACCTGAAGGGAAATAGGAAGGTGAATAAATACTAAATTGTATCACACATAGCATAGTCGATATTAGACACATGTAAGTGTACAACCATATATAAAAACACACACATGTAATGTGCATAGATAGATCAAATGTTAGTTACTGTAGGTGCACATTCCGTATGCCAATCAGTACACATGCATGCCCATAACACTGACATCTCGTGAACCAACCCCGGGTGAATGAGGAGGTTGTGTAAATTAGGGGAAATGGGTATATATGTACACAGGGGTGGTATCGAAGGAGTGGACACATGTGGCACAACCAGGGGCTGGCATGATGACCGCTTGGTGAAAGTAAGCAAGTGATAGTACTCATAAGCCCACAGGGACAGGGAAAGGGGGGGGGGGGGGGGGGGGGAAGGGGGAGGGGGGTGGAGGAGGGGGAGGGGGGTGTTAGGGGGGGGGCTGGGGGAAACCGTGTTTCCCTAGCATGGGCAAAGTATCAAGCGGTCCCTTCCTCGCCACTGTGTGCAACATGTGCGGAGTGACAGACTTGTCACTAAGGAAAGAAAACCTTTATCCTATTTATGCTACACATATCACTAATGGAAATACAACAATGATGTAATAGTGATGGTAAAATTTAGCAGAGAACTGGAAAACACTAATGGTAGTACACTAATCGTAAATCACTAGAACATGAACAATATAATACACTGGTAAAAACCTAGTAAATAACAACAGACAATGCCGACCTGGTCTTGAAGGCAAAAAGGGCACGGAAAGGTGTGTATGTATGAGTGTGTGTGGAGAGAATGGTAGTGGCATATGGTAGCACCATGGGTGGGCACTGCGTAATCACGTAATTTTGTGGACCTCAGGGTCCTCATTCAGGCCCCCGGGGGTCATACTCCCGAGGGTGAAGATCCAATAGGCTTCGCGTTTGCAAAGCCTTTGGTGTCTTCTACCCCTATCGAGGCTACCTCCAATAGACTCTATCCCAAACACTTTCATTCCTGACGGATCACCTTGATGGACTTCCTGAAAATGTCGGGGGACTGGATACTTGACCCGTGTATTCGTGATGTCACATTTGTGTTCGCCAATACGCACTCTCATGGGGCGGGAAGTGCGGCCAACATAAAGGCGACCGCATGGGCAAAGAATGCCATAGACCACGTGGTCCGTCCCGCAGTTGATAAACTGCTTCAAATGGTGGATCCTCCCGTCTCTGCCAGTAACTGTCTTTTTTCTGTGCCACATGTATTGACATGTGCCACAGTTCTTGACACTGCATTTGTAGCTGCCCTTTTGGTCAAAAATAGTTGACCATGCGTTTTTGGACCTATTTATGGGTTCCCTCACCATACTAGGGGCTATAAGGCCTCTCAGGTCTCGTGGTTTCCTAAATACTATATTTGGTCCATCAGAGAGGTGTTCACTTAGCACTGGATCACCCTTTAAAATACTCCAGCTTTTCCGTAAAATACTTTGTATTTCAAAGGCTTTGTTGGTGTATTGTGTGGAAAACCGGGTTTGTATGGTGTCCTGGTTGATGGTAGGACCAGATGGTGGATCATATCTCGCAGTATCATCGTACAAAAGGGCATATTTATTGAAGGCAGTCTCGATGAGGGTGGGATCATATCCCTTGTCTAGGAACTTATTACGAAGGACCTTGCTCTGCTCTAAGTAATCACTTTTCTTAGTACAAGTACGCTTCAGGCGGCAGAACTGTCCAAACGGGACATTTCTGATCCATCTAGGATGGTGATTACTGTCAGCATGCAAGAAGGAGTTACCACCACTGGGTTTAAAATGTGTTCTAGAGAGGATATTACCATCAAGGTCACTCCTAAGTTCAAGATCCAAAAAGACAAGGCTTTCACTGCTGATGACATGAGTGAAACTGATCCCAAAAGGGTTCTCTCTGCAGTGGTCAAGGAAGAGATTTAATTCCTGATCAGACCCATCCCAAATGATAAGGATGTCATCAATGTATCTGGCGTAGAGGACCAGGTTCGCCCCATATGGGTTATTATTCCAAATGAACTGATCTTCCCAATATCCCATGAAGATGTTGGCATAGCTTGGGGCGAACCTGGCCCCCATAGCAGTGCCCTTCTTCTGCAGATAGTGCTCTCCAAGAAAAGAAAAGTGGTTGTGTGTGAGAGAGTATTCAACACAGTCGAGTACAAATTTCGCCTGCACTGAATTGAGTGCACCCTCTTTGGACAGGTAGTGATTGGTCGCTCTAAGGCCATAGATGTGGTCAATAGATGTATAGAGTGAAGATACATCTAGGGAAAGCCATTTGTACCTAGGTTGCCAAACATAGTGGGACAGTATTTCCAACATATGGCTCGAGTCCCTGACGAAAGATGGAAGGCTGATCACTATACCCTGCAAAAAATGATCTACATAGCAACCCACATTGCTTGTAATACTATCAATACCTGCAATGATAGGCCTACCCGGAGGATTGACCTCATTCTTATGCACCTTAGGTATATGATAGAAATGTGGGGTTAAAGCATGTCTGTTGTAGAGGAAGTGATACTCGCTTTTGGTGAGGACCCCATCCAGTAGGGCCTTGTCTAGAAGTAGTTTCAAATCTTTCGTGTATTCAATAATGGGATCTCTATTGAGTCTGACATAGGTATCCGTGTCCCCCAATAGTCTCATTGCTTCAGCAATATAGTCCTCTCTATTCTGGATGACCAGGCTGCCGCCCTTGTCGGCTTTCCGAATGATGACATCTTGATTCTGTTTAAGGCTATTGACAGATAGCCCCAGCGGATCAAGATGTTTGTTGAATTTATTACCTTTAGTATTGGTGTTATGAAATCTTGTTTTAAAAGATTCAAAAACCACATCATAAAAGGTCGATATGTATTTGCCTTTGGCCCAATGTGGGAAGAATGAGGATTTAGGTGCAAAGGAGGTGTGGACTATGGCTGTGTCGCTAGGATGCGTATGCAGGGATGGTGGTAGCTCGTTATGCTCTGCCTCTGCATATAGTTCCTCTAAGATGTCCAGGGCAGAGTCATCTTCTATATCCCTGCTCGTGGAGGGACAGGGAGATGACTCAGCAGTCTTATTCATAGTAGCAGGGGTCTTAGCATTGTCCTTCAATAGGTAATACCGTTGGAGAGTAAGTTTACGTATATACTTATTGAGATCGACAAATAGCTCAAATAGATTGGGAGCGCTAGGGGGAGCATAGTTGAGACCTTTTCTAAGCAGATCTAGCTCAGCATCAGTAAACACGGAACTAGACAGATTATAGATTTTAATAGTGGCATGAGCGCACTTTAAACTCTGCCTCTTTTTATGCCCCTTTCCTCCTCTTCCACCCCTTCTTGTTCCTCCTCCCGTTTTCTTGACTTTTTTGTTGCTGACGGAACATGTGGCGGAGGGTACAAAATCTCGTTCTCCGTTGCAGGCCCCTCCATTCTTGCAACTTCCATTTCTAAAAAAGTCAATGGGGGGGTAACATTTGCTATGCTACCACTGTTGAGGTCAGATTCTAGGTTTTCTAGAATAGTGAAGGGATTATGAGTGGTTAAGGACGGATCAAACACTATCTCACAACCACTATCCAAAGGGGTGACCCCAGGCCTACTTGTAGGGGGCGGTGGTGCGACTGCACAAATAACAGGATACTCTCTCCCAAGAGATGAGGGGTTGGTGTAACTAATGTCTGGACCTTCCGCTGTCGAAGGGCCAGCTAGGTTGGAAAATGAGGCTGAATGGGAGATTTTATTCCCATTAATGCAATCCCTAGTGGGCGGTTGACGTCTGTTGTGTACATTTAGATTGCTTTTGGTGAGCGAATGCTTATTAATCTTACTGTGTAGTTTACCATTCTTGGTGTGACTAGGGTCATCAGTGTGCCCAGTACGCTGGGGCTGGGATGGATGTACAGCCTGAGATGAAATGGTGGGATGTACGGGCCCATTATTAATGTGATTATTTCTGTTGGTTTTATAATTTTTGTTGTTGTTTTTATTTCTATTTTTGTTGGTATTAGTATTGTTACTCTTGTCGGGCCTACTTATGGAGTGAATTGGACCTTTAACCTTATCGGCAGGAAGCCTTGGTTTCTTCCAGCTGAACTCCCTATTGTTGAGGTAGTCCAACCTGTCTCGCTCAAACTTCCCTGACTTTTTGCTGATAAGGTTAGTTTCATAGGCCATCATCTGTTCATTGATCTTGAGATCCCAACTCTCAAAAGTAGTCACATCCAAAAATGTAGACAGGTTCTCTTGCAAGGTATTAATGTCAGCACGAATTTTAACTAGATTACGTTCCCTCTGAACAATAATGTATTGCAACCATAATTGATTGCAATCGCGCAAGCAAGATATCCATTTGCCTTTGAGATCTTCATCAAGAAAAGAACATAGTTTAGTAATTCTTAGGCCCCTGGGGACTCGTTTGAATTCTACATATTTCTGTAAGAGCAGAATGTCCCACCATTGTAGCATCTCCTTCTCCAATAGATCTTTTAGCTCATAGAATAAAGATATCATTTTGTCCTCTCTTGATGGGGACCGCTCATCAGTGACACATAATATATTTCCTTCATTGTTAGGATTCTCAACTTCAAATGAGTCAATACTTGTGGTGAAACCTTTAGCCAATGAGGATCTTCTTAGCTGCCTTTCATCAATTGATTTAACCATTGTCAATAAGTCTATATCAAAAAGGGGACTGGTTGCGAACCACTCTGCTGCTGGAGACCCCAACACAGTAAGACGATACAGAAGAAAAAATTGACTCCTGCGCACAAGTGGTCGACCAGATGGATAGAAGAACGACACAGGCCTTGCTGCCCTCAAGGATGGGGAATCCTAACAGACAAAGAGATAAAAAGAAAGAGGGGCGCACCGGCCATGTGCATTATCTTTTGTAAACATTTATTGAAATAAAATGATAAAAGAAATTACTCACAAGCAGTAGTAAAATCTGGTGTCATAAACTCGAACAACAACAAGCAGCTTGGTGATAATGATGAGCGAAGCCTTCCAAAGGTCTTAGAGGAACATGTAAGCTTCACTACTACCTGACGCGTTTCGAAGGGCACGTCCCTTCTTCATCAGAGCTCAGCAGTGAGCACTCCTTCAACACTCCCCGTATATATATATAGTGTGTGTGCCAGAAGGCCCAATCAGTAGAGTGGGGCGGACTTGTGGGGCCCCTCCCCCTTAGAAATCCCTCCCTCATGGGCAGCTCACTTAGACAAGTGAATAGATGGTGATAAATAAAATATATAATATAATAAAATTAGATATAGAAGATAAAATGACAAATCAAGGATAAAAAATGCAGAATAAAAGATACATACTAGATGAATGTAAGTATAAAATTGAGGATGATGTAGGATATAAATGAATAGTAAGAACGGGTGTCAATGTGGTTGAAAATGTCAATGTCAACCAACCACAGCATCATTCATACATTCATCTAGTATGTATCTTTTATTCTGCATTTTTTATCCTTGATTTGTCATTTTATCTTCTATATCTAATTTTATTATATTATATATTTTATTTATCACCATCTATTCACTTGTCTAAGTGAGCTGCCCATGAGGGAGGGATTTCTAAGGGGGAGGGGCCCCACAAGTCCGCCCCACTCTACTGATTGGGCCTTCTGGCACACACACTATATATATATACGGGGAGTGTTGAAGGAGTGCTCACTGCTGAGCTCTGATGAAGAAGGGACGTGCCCTTCGAAACGCGTCAGCTAGTAGTGAAGCTTACATGTTCCTCTAAGACCTTTGGAAGGCTTCGCTCATCATTATCACCAAGCTGCTTGTTGTTGTTCGAGTTTATGACACCAGATTTTACTACTGCTTGTGAGTAATTTCTTTTATCATTTTATTTCAATAAATGTTTACAAAAGATAATGCACATGGCCGGTGCGCCCCTCTTTCTTTTTATCTCTAAGACAAGACATGAACCTGAGATTATCTGCAAATAGTGACCCAGAACTAATAGGATATTTGGACTGAGCAGGTGATCCCAGTACATGGAAATCTATAAATAGTTACTTTTTCAAATTAGGAAATAGCCCACCATTCTGATCCAGCAAAAAAACATCTCTCAGTGGCATTTTCTTCTACAGAAGCTGAATACATCTTGGCAATTTATGCTAGTCAAGAACCATTTGGTTGCAGTAGCTACATAAAGATCTTTTTCTAACGGGCAACCCAGACTTACCCCGGGTCTCAATCCTCACAGATTATCATGATGGACTAACAAGGGTTTGATACGTATAGCTGACCTATGTGATCATAAAGGTATATTATCAAAACAATCTCTCATAGAAAAGCATCAGTTACCTAATAGAGAATTTTATCTATACCTCCAGATAGTCCACTTCCTGAAAACCATACAGCGCAAGACCGATATCACAACTTCCACCCCAATGGAATATTTATGCAGGTCTTTTGATAAACATAAAGGTCATATATCAAAAATTTATAGTATCCTGACCTCCAAGACGGAAAAATTATTTTATATGCAAAAGTGGGAACAGGATATGGAGGTAACGATGGAAATGGATGTATGGTTTAATGTGGCACAATCAGCCTCAAAAGGTTATATTAATACCTCCCTGATAGAGGCGAACTACAAAGTTCTATTACGGTGGTATATGGTTCCGGCGAGAATTGCGACATATATCTCTGACGCCTCCCCACTATGTTTCAGGGGATGCGGCAAGGAAGGTACAATATATCATACTTGGTGGACCTGCCCTAAAGTCAGACGATTTTGGATACGCATTTATAACTTTATCTCTCATTGACTCAAGTCAATCTAACCAAATCTCCACAACAGGCGCTACTGGGGGGTCAAGTGGAACGAGTGCCTGGGCACACAAGGAAACTCATATCTTTTGTATTTACAGCATCTAGTGCCTCGTTTCCACCGAGCGGATGGGTTCGGGTCGGATCAGTTTGGACGGCCTAGAATGGTCCGGCCTATTCAGGCGAGCGTTTCCACTGCAAGTCGGACCGACAGGGGCCATACGTGGGTTTAGAAAAAATGCCGTCATGGTGTCACACCATGGAACGGTTCGGTTTTATGGGCTGCTTTCATAATGGAAACACCCAAAATAGCGTACCGTACCGTACCGAACCGATCCGCTCGGTGGAAACGAGGCATGGGATTCCCGTCCACAGTGTAGATCCCAAATGGGGTGGATGGTTGGGTCCCTGGCATCACACCTTCTCTCCAAGCAACACATGAGAGATATGGAAATAGTTCTAGGGGCAACGAAAATATAAAGAAAGACAGTTATATTTCCAAATTTATGACACTCTATATTCTGAATACATATATATGAGAGTGAAAGGAACAGAATTGGTTGAGAGCAACCGGATAGCCTTATTCACCTCATGTAGAGATAATAGAGATGACATAGTCTGTTTATATGATCCTTGCAGGCCATGTTAGCCGAGATATGTCTCCCTTTTTTCCTTTCCTTTTATACTCAAGGAATGTATATTGTATATTTTCTATATGCTATTTTCAATAAAAACCATTGGAAAAGAAAGAAAGATCTTTTTCTAATCATGGTTCAGCCAACAGTTTTCTATGAGGATCTAAAAAGCTTAAAAATAGTGAAAATATCAATGCCAAAACCAAGCAGACTGATATCAGATACAACTACCTCAGAGACCTTGTGCAACAAAATGTGGTTGTGCTTGAATACTGTGAAACTTAGCAAATGACAGGAGAATCCTACAACAAAGCCATTATCCAAAGTTTGAAGAACTCTGAAAGAGGATGGGACTTATATAAGATGTAGGTGTTGAGTAGGGGTGATAGCATGCTGTTTATACAGACATAGTTGCAACAGCCAACTACATGGTATGATATACATTTCTTTGTAGAAAGTACAAAATAAAATAAAATGTAGCTGAAGTATGCTTTTAAAGTATTTCAGCTGTTTTGGTAGGACACAGCTAAAGATGTTAAGCTCCTCGGCTGTCCTACTCTTGCATAGTAGACCGAGGCCTTTTTCCCCCCACAAACAAAACAATGTTACCTGTTCAACTTCTGCTGCACGTTGGACTGCTCCACTCACTATACACAAGCTCTTTTTGACTGGAAGATAATTTCCTATAATTAGAAACTTGCTATGCAACTCCAGGAAAAAGGAGCCAATCACTTAAAGACCCCTTACTGACTGTACTGTTAGTATTGCTGCTGCAGTAGAATTATAGCACTGAGAGGGCAAATAAGTAAACAGTTTTGTATCTTTTAAGTAAGCTTCTCCAAGGTTAAGTGTCCCAGGTAGGGCAACGTAGCTGATCAACATGACATGTTGCGGGCAGACAAAGCCTAATATATAAAGGTAATCGTGAAACAGTGACTGCTGGGTGGGAATCAATAAAATTACTGTGCCACTTTTCTGGAATTAATCCCCTTTTGTTAAAGAGTAACTCCACTTTTGTTGAGAAAAAAATAATGTTCCCCACTAGGTGCTTGAAGAATATGTACATTGCAAGGATTTTAACAGACTTTGTTGCAGATTCCCACCTTTTGTTATTCTGAAGAAATGGCTGTTTGTTTGTCTGTGTCTATATGCAAAATTACTGTACATGGGAGTGATTTCATAATTATCAATCAGCTGCTGCACTTGCAAGGCACTAATGAGGAAAGTGGTAGGGTTTGCATCCCTCTAGACGTGATTTCCCTTTGGGGGGTATCGCACCAAAAATGACATTTTTGTTGCAGGGGATGCCCAAAATCTGGCTTATCTTAGTGCAGACTTCTGGGAAATTCAGGGGGCAATCACACAAGCAGGAAATGATGTTTCTAGGGGGTGTTCTGTACACATTCCGAGACAAGATATACCTGTCCTCAAATCTCAATAGCTTGTACATGCATTTAAACTATCAGGTGCTAAAGGGGTGTGACCACATGTTAACACTACAAATTCTGGATGACTCCTCTGCACACTGCTATACACCCTTTCCAGCAAATGGGGATAACAGGGATTTTTAGTTCACACATATTGCAATACATGTTTAAAGTGGAGTTCCACCCAAAAATGGAACTTTTTGGATTCCCTCCCCCCCTCCGGTGTCACATTTGGCACCTTTCAGGGGGGAGGAGGGAGCAGATACCTGTCTAATACAGGTATTTGCTCCCACTTCCTGGCATAGATCAAAGCGGCGCTTGCGGTGACCTATGCCACTTCCGGCGCCAACCCTGTCCTCCCCCGCTGTATTCTGTGAGACACAGAACACAGCAGTGACCTGAGAGGACGCGCAGCGTGACTCGCGCATGCACAGTAGGGAACCAGGAAGTGAAGCCGCACGGCTTCACTTCCTTATTCCCTTACCGAGGATGGCGGCGGCAGCAGCCGAGAGCCCAAGGACAGATCGGCTTCGGCTGCCAACATCGCAGGCTCCCTGGACAGGTAAGTGTCCATATATTAAAAGTCAGCAGCTGCAGTATTTGTAGCTGCTGGCTTTTAATATTGTTTTTTCAGCGTACCTCCGCTTTAAGCTGGCCAACAGCATCAAAGTAATCCTGTACAGAACACATCCAGGTAGCCATATTACATTGCATTTTACTGAAAATTACAGCACCGCAGATCAAAAAAGGAAAGGTAATTTTTAATTGCATATGCTATATAATTATTAGTTTTTTATTTGCTAATTTTTTTTCCTACGAAAGTGGAGTTACCCTTTAATACATGACAATAGGAACCCAGTGAACTATAGAGAACACATATATACACAAATAAGTGTGCAATCACAGGTAATGAATAATAACAAGAATTGCAAAGAAAAAAGTGAAACATGATCCACATAAATTATCAAAAAGTGTCCTCTAAAAAATAAATTATAACTTCAAAAAACAAGTGTCCATAGGTGCCTTAGTATGGAATCTTGAAAATCCACGCTATTATACGGTGTATAATATCGGAGTCTCCGGTCCCAGACAATGCTTTTTACAGGGAAACGCATCGGGTGGAGCTACTATCTGGGACGTCACCACGCTCCAGCCTGCAGAACAAGGTCTGCGACTGTTTTTTGCTGAAGTCTTTAGTTTAATTTGTAAAAGTGCAACGGAACTGCTCAATAAATGTTCTTAAAATGTACTGCACTATGGAGTCTCTCCCTTCTTGATATCTCCTTGTGCTGGTGAGCACTCAGCAGGGCTACCGCTGGAGTTTGGAGTACTTTGGGGATGTATTGGAAGTAATTCCATTTCCAGACTAACCAACGTTACCAGGTCTCCTGATGGGGCTGCAGGAGAGGATTACTGAAGCTGATCATAATCAAATCAAGCGCTTTTAAACCCTATAATCTGGGATCCATCTTCTCTGGTAAGAGGCTTTGTTTGTTATACACCATGTAATAGCCTGGATTTTCAGGATTCCATACTAAGGCACCTATGGACACTTGTTTTTTGGAGTTATAATTTATTTTTTAGAGGATACTTTTTGATAATTTATGTGGATAATTTTTTACTTTTTTTTTTTGCAATTCTTGTTATTATTCATTACCTGTGATTGGGCACTTATTTGTGCATATATTGTTTGAATTAGTAGTTAGATCCTCGAATAGCAGCATTTACACAATGTATTACATAATATCTTGGGTATGCGCAGAATTTAATGTATATGCTGTATTTCTATGGAGAACACATGAGAAGTTATGTTCATTCGAGTACAATGGGGTTGATTTCTTAATACTGGAGAGTACAAAATCTTGTGCACCTGTGCATGGTTGCCAATCAGCTTCTAAGTTCAGCTTGTTCAATTAAGCTTTGACAAAAAACTTGGAAGCTGATTGGTTTCTAAGAAGAGCTACACCAGATTTTGCACTCTCCAATTTTAGTAAATCAACCCCAGTGTCTCTCATTGAAATGTGAGACAATGCTATCAAACGTCTCTGGCTCATTCACGTGTCTGTGTAATTTTCACCTTTAGCTATTGAGCCTTGTAAACAGCAGACTTTTTAAAGGCAGAAAAAAAAACGAAAATGAGCCTATAACCCCCATCTGCTAGCTGGATAGGACACAATATTCATCTGAGAGTGTGAGAACCACGTAATAAGCCAAGTAGTGTTGTGGAGTGAGAACTATAAAGGAGATATCTAGCCTCCTGGCACGGAAATAAGATATTGGAGAAGCTACTCAGTTATTCATTTCAGTATTATTCATTCAATATTGGTCAATTCAATCTGAGTTGATATATCTTCAAAATTAGTTGGAAAATATTATTATATCCCTTTTATTTCAATGGTGCAGCTATTTAAATAGGTAAAGGTGTTTGCAAACAGACCCTCTTAAACCCACTTGACATCTTACACTCTATATAAGCAGTCCCTCATGAATTCATTATCAATCTTAAAAAAGAATGCATGGCCTAAAACTATCATTACATAAGCTCACATGTACCCCTGCTCCCCTCACCCCACCAGCATGTTCGCACCATATCATATTAGTAAATGCAATAGTTAATGGTGGCGCTTTCCGGCCTGAAGGGGTTAATGAGCTGTCCTTTTCCTTGGTAAAGGTCAGTAGAAGACCATGTGCTCTAAATAAAATAAACACCCTATCAAGTTTCAGGCAGATCTTTCTCCTAATTAGGTCATCAGCTCTTGATGAAAAGGTACTATTATAGTTCAGCTTCCCTTGCAAGTCCCTATGGGAAATGTAGAGACCGGTAATGTGTTTAACCCCCTCTTCAATAGCCTAACATGTATTTTCCCCTTTGGCATTTTACCTCTCCCTGGACCTTATGACAGAGCCTAAAGTTAAAGAGTTAATTGTAACATGCTTAAACATGGTTGGGCATGTTATCAGTTTCTTACAAGTTACTATGGTGGCACAATGGTATATGTGACTCATGTGGCTATATTAGGGGCAAATCAAGAAGAAAATGTAGTTTAAAAATACATTTAACTTTTACATTGCCTTTTTTTTTAATGTTTTTCCCAAGAAAAAGATTATTTGCCATGACAAATAAGGACTTCCCAATGACCTCCCATTACACCCTTGACCTCCTCCTGAATTGTCCTTTTAGTTACCCCTTTTGAAGACTTTGAGTTGCTGGCTTCGTCCTTTAAAAAAATATGTTTTTGATAATATGAAAAAGGTTTCTACTTAGGCCCTTTGTACGGGAGGGCATCTAGCTGCTGTGTGTCCCACCCGGTGTTTTAGTGCACAGGTGCAGAAGCCTGTCCTGCTGCCTGCAGCCAGCTGCGACTGGATGTGAATGAATGCTGTACTAAGTGGTACTCACATTTAGGGCCCTATGTGTTCAAGGATGAATACCTGGAATCAGTGGCGGCCCGACTATTAGGGCGCTCGGGTGCCGCCCCCCCCAATCCATGCGTCCGGCCCCCTGATCTACATACAGGGTGTCGAACTATGGATAGGGGGGGGTGTTTTTTGAAGCAAGTGAAAAAAGTGAGAGGCTCTAATAGGCTTCAAAAAAGGGTGGGCTCAGGGCGCAGTGATCCCACCCAGTTGTGTGAGAATAGCGAATTAATATTTGCTATTCTCACACTGATTCTCCTCTCAGTCAGGAAGTGGGTCGTGAGACCTGTTTCCCGATTGGCTGAAAGGAGAAGTGATGTTATTGGCCAAGGGGGAGGAGGACGGAGGAGAGGCACAACTGGGGGAGAAGCAAGAGAAGACCGATAGACCCACCAGCCGCCACTCCAGGGATGGCTCACCATACAGCTCAGCTATCCAGCACTCCCCGGCCTGAGGAGGGGATGGGCAGGACAGAAGTAAGGAGGCTGTCCGCTTCCTGTGTCGGCGGGGGGGTTTGTATATGGTGTTCCCGGCGTTCCTCTCCTGCGGGGGGGTCGTGGGTGGTGTTTCTGGAGTTCGTCTCCCACTGGGGGTGGCGTTGGTTTGCCACCCCCCCTTGCATTATCAAGCACCAGCCGCCACTGCCTGGAATGCAGGGAACCACTTGATACAGCATATAGCCTTCATACAGCTGCAGCCTGCCATAGACTTTGACAAACTGCAGGCAGCGGGGCTGGACATTGCACTTGTGCCTCTTAGACACACTAAAACCTCAAGAAGGCTGCACAGCAGCAAGATGCCCCTGATGTGCAAGGGGCCTTAAACTTAAAATAAAGAGCAATTTCAAGTATAACCAACCATTTATTGGGCTACTATCCAGAACTCTACAACATTGCAAAATTCATTACACTTATTTAGATCATTGGGAACTTAATGTCTAGCTCATGCTGTGTAGAACATGAGGACCATGGTGTGTTACAGAGAGGGACTACCATGGAGTGCAGATGCCCATTATGGAACAGGAATCCTAGATAAGCAGTAGAGTTGGGTGAACCGTTGGGCCCGAGCATGAGTTTGGGCTGAACATTGGCTGTTCACCCATTCAACACCCGAATTATCGGGGCGTTCGACCATTTGTTTGGCCTGCAAACTACCACAATGCACTGCGCTCCCGCACAGTGTATTGGAAGCCCTGATTGGCTGAAGCAATGAAAGCTTTTCCCAATCAGGGCACATATCAGAGTCATTGGACACAGTGATGATGACTCTATCCAATCATGGCTCATTGCTCTTAGTTCCACCCCACACTATAAAAATATCCTTCCCATTGCGGCCATTGTAGTGTGATATCTGCGTGGCGAGAGATAGAACATGGCTCTGTTCAGTGCTACTAGCGCGTTAGTGTACTATGGTTTTCTATTGTAATTCTACTGTCAGTGTAGAATATCAGTTTAGTGTGAATCTGGGGATAGTGCAGTGTGAGTACAGGGCTCAAAATTTCAAGTCCTGAGCTACTAGCCAGGCCTAAAGGGTTACTCACCACCAGTTGCCCCACTGCAAGCGTCTGCACGGCGGGGTGCACTGGCTATATATTCCCGGTACAGCACAGCCCTGTCCATAATCGCAGTCCTCATAATTGCACTCGCCAAATGCGAGCAGGCGAGTAGAATTTTTGAAGGCTGGTTTGACCATTCATTTTTACTTTAGTGTCTGTCAGAAAGCGGTATGACCAGAAACGTGTGGACTGCCACAGAGAATGCCAGGCACAAGTACAGTGTAAGATAATATAATTTATTTAAAATAAGTTAACATCATAAATGTAAACGCACCTCCAATATACCAAACTGCGTAAAAAAAACCAGAAAACCATACAAACAGTGAGACACAAAAACAACTACCTAACCCAGATATATACAGCAAGCAGGGAATGCTAAGCAAATTGGTAACAGAGCCAGGGCCATACACGGGAGATCAAGCAGAGGGAGCTGGGAGCCAAACAGGACAGGGAGAGGGTAACAGGAGACAGAAAGAGCAGATGAGAAGGGACCAGGCTGCAGGGTCGGGATCAGGCTGCAGGGTCAGGATCAGGGTCCAGGAACAGGATCAAGAACTCAGGAACACAGGTCAGGGGCAAAAGGAGACAGAACACCAAGGCAGGAATGAAGAGCATGGACAGGGTTTAAATACACTTCCTGCAACCAGCATCAGGTGTTGACTGATTGCATTAGATGATGTGAGCTTCTGGCTGTTGAGAGACACCCGCTGGTGGATGCTGGAACTGCAGCCTATAGATCTGACAGCCACAGTGTCACCAGCAGATGAGCCCTTTCCTGACAGTACCCCCCCCAAGGAGCAGCCTCTGGATGCTCCAAACAGCCATAGCTGAACAAGTCCAAAAGAGAAAGGCATCTGTTACACAAGACCAGAGTAAAAGTTCCTTGTGGGCTGAAGAAATGCAGTGTTCCAAGTGAGATGTCCTACTGCCAAGATCCATTAATAGACAAAGTGTCCCACCGCCTGGGTCAGGCGACTGACTGGGTACCCCACTGCTGGGGTCGAACAACTGGCAGGGTGTCCTGCTGGCCAGATTCTCTGAGATGTACAGCATTCGATACCCCAAGTCCCTCAAAATAGCAGGAACCCCAATGCTGGGGTTCCACGGGTTATCTGCAAACTTATCCCTGGGGTCATGTGACAATACCAGAACCCAGACACAGAAGTGTCCCCTTGTAACCATGTAGCTTGTCTGGTTTTCAGGACTTGCTCTGCACAGCAAAAGCCACCTAGGTCTTTCTGAGGTTACCCAACCCGGGTCCCCTAGTACACCCCGGAGCTGAGGAAATCGCATCCGGGTCATGACAAGGCACAGATCGTAATCTGCCATTTCCCGGGAGCTTACCACGACCAGGGCCATGAAGGCAAATGCAGCTACCAGTTTCCAAGGGTATGTCTGGACCACCAGGCTTTGTGGCCAAAGAAGCAACACACTGCCAGAAGGACTCGACCGAGGCAACTGTTAAACAAATCTTAGGCCAAGCATGTAACCAATATAAGGCACATAAGGACTCAGAGCTTTCAGACCCATTAGCAGGTGGACACTTTTCATGACAATCCAACTGAGTAGCTGGCATAGAGTCAGTAGAACCTGGTGGGGTGGTAGGGAGAAAATAACTAAGATCATCAATGGTAGACTTGTCATAGGACAGCAGACCATCAGAGGCAGGCAGGTTGTTGGGCACAGGACGCCCAGTGGCAGGCTGGGAATCAGACACCAGCCCCTTCGGCTGGGCATCAGGCACCAGATCATCAGGCTGGGCAGGAGGCACTCGATCAGGCTGGGCAGCAGACACCTGATCATCAGGCTGGGCAGCAGGCACAGGATAATAAGGCTGGGCAGCAGGCACCAGATCGTCAGGCTGAACAGCGGACACCAGATTGTTAGGCTGGACAGCCGGCACCAGATCATCAGGCTGGGCAGCAGGCACCGGATCATCAAGATGGGCAGCAGGCACCGGATCAGTGGGCTGGGCAGCAGGCACTGGATCAGCAGCCTGGGCAGCAGGCACCGGATCAGCAGGCAGAGGCACATCAGGTTGGGCAACAGGCAGGGGCACGTCAGGCTGGACAGCAGGCAGGGGCACATCAGGCTGGACAGCAGACAGAGGCACATTAGGCTGGACAGCAAGCAGAGGCACATCAGGCTGGGCAACAGGTTCAGGACTGTCAGAAGCAGGCCTAACCCCATTGGCAATCGTGGAGGTAGAATGGAGCAGAACGGCTGACATGGAGGCAGACTGGAGCAGATCGTCTGGCGTGGAGGCAGGCTGGAGCAGATCGAATGGTGTGGAAGCAGACTAGAGCAGATCGGCTGATGTGGAAGCATGATTAGATAGTGGCAGGTTTGTGTGAGTTGGGAACAACTGCAGTTTCTTTTTGGGTTTAGACACTGAGGTTCTGCATGTTAACGCAGGGCTGTGAGTAGGGGGAGCAGCTGATGGAAGAGAAGAGCTGAGGGGTGGTGAAAAAGAGGGAGTAGTTAAGGAGGATTTCTGTGGGATTGCCACAGGCAGCAGAGAAGAGGTAGTCTTAAAAGCGTTAAAGGCAGAGTAGGTGCAGCAAGTGGGAACAGGGTACTGATACATAGTTAGTAGCAGGGTTTACTGAGCAGCAACTGTTGTTGTTGTGGGTGATAGAGAGAGATACACGAGAAGGCGGGTGTCTAGCAGCTGGGTTGTTGCAAGTTGACTGGGGCTGAGTGCAATATATCTGACCATACTTGTAGTAATGGTTGAACGAAATTCAGTTTACACTCTGCTTGTCAGACAAGAGACTGCACTGCATTAAAACACTCTGCTAACATCTGTTGGGAACATGCTGAATAGTGCTCAAAGAAATAAGCCCAGTAATCTCCCAATAAGTTAGAAGGTTGGCCGCAGGCCAGCCTGTATTTGTGGGAGGAGTCTGAGGGGTATATATCCCTCCTCCTCTATCTGAGCCGGCATCGGTTATTTTTCAGGGTTCCCACCCACCTGGTTCCCCCAATCTTCATGTACCCCTTTATACATAGTACCTTTTCATATTCATGCATCCAGGGTATGCCCTCTTTCAGGCTTACTGACCAGCTAGGCCAAGGCACACCTCAGGCCTTGGTAGTTACGGTATCGCATTTCCAGTGAGGACTTTGACTACAACCATACCAGTGATTCTACCTGAGCCACACTGAAGGGGGGAGAAAAGTCATTACTGCCTTTAGGAGTACTGGATATAGCCAACTCTGTACAGACTTGAATCAATAGATGGACATCACTGAACAACATCCCTGCCCTGATCAACTAAGGAATGAGCAAGACAAATGCATTCTAACAGCTGGTCACTGTCCCACTCCTTCAGTATCTGGTAGAAGTATTCCTTTTCCTCTGTCATTAGCAAAGATAAGTATGCATCTTGCCACAACCAAAAGCAGAGCCACAGGCTTCCCTGTGCAGCGACTTCTGGTCAGGACAGACCTTGGTGTTTTGTCAGGAATAGGTATGACCAGAAATGTGTGGACTGCCACAGAGAATAAAAATAAGTGAACAACACAAATCTAAACACACCTTCAAAATACCAAACTGTGTAAAATAAACCATAAAACCACACAAACAGTGACACACAATAAACAAATGTCCAAACCAGATATATACAGAAAGCAGGGAGTGCTAAGCAAAGTCATAATAGAGCCAGGGTCATACACGGGAGATCGAGCATAGAGAGCTGGGAGCAAGACAGGACAGGGAGAGGGTAACAGGAGACAGAGAGAGAGCAGATGGGAAGGGATCAGGCTGCAGGGTTGGGATTAGGGTCCAGGAACAGGATCAGGAATTAAGGAACACAGGACCACACCTGGAGACAGAACACCTAGGCAGGAATGAACAGCTTGGACAGGGTTTAACCACTTAAGCCCTGGAAGGATTTACCCCCTTCCTGACCAGGCCATTTTTTGCAATATGGCACTGCGTCACTTTAACTGACAATTGCGCAGTCCTGCGACAATGTACCCAAACAAAGTTGATGTCCTTTTCTCCCCACAAATAGAGCTTTCTTTTGGTGGTATTTTATCACCTCTGCATTTTTTAATTTTTGCGCTATAAACAAAAAAAGAGCGACAATTCTGAAAAAAAACAATATTTTTTACTTTCTGCTATAATACATATCCAAACAAAAATATATATAAAAAACTAATTTATTTATCAGATTAGGCCAATATGTATTCTGCTACATATTTTTGGTAGAAAAAAAAAATCACATTAAGCGTATATTGATTGGTTCGTGCAAAATTAATAGCATCTACAAAATAGGGGAAAGATTTAGGGACTTTGAGCGGAACTGCGACATTGCGGTGGACGAATCTATAAATCTATGCTATAAAAATGCACTAATCACTATATAAATGGCACTAGCAGGGAAAGGGTTAACACTAGGGGTGACCAAGGAGTTAACTGTGTTCCCTGGGAGGTGTTTCAAACTGTGTGGGGAGTGGGCTGCCTGGGAGAAGAGAGAGATCGCTGTTCCTGATCACTAGGAACAGCTGATCTCTCTCTCCTCCTCTGTCAGAACGGTGATCTGTTTGTTTATATTGACAAAATCCCGTTCTGGCTCTCTTTCCAGCAATCGCGGATGGCTAGCAGACATCGAGTCCGCCGGACCCACGGGTGAGCTTCCACAGCGTGCGCCACCAGTGGCGTGTGTGCGCCCGCAGTACCACATGCACAGACCTACATACGGGTACATCGTTTTGCGCAGCCAAGCTGCCTTGCCACAGTATATATGCAGAAGACGGTCGCCAAGTGGTTGAATACACTTCCCGCAACCATATTTAACACAGTACATTTCAGTGTGTTACTGCATGCTTAACGCAGTATATTTCAGTGCGTTACTGCACGTTTAAAGCAGTACATTTCAGTGCGTTAATGCACGTTTAAAGCCGTACATTTCAGTGCGTTACTGCACGTTTAATGCAGTATATTTCAGTGCGTTACTGCACGTTTAACGCAGTATATTTCAGTGCGTTACTGCAAGTTAAACGCAGTATATTTCAGTGCGTTAGTGCACATTTAACGCAGCATATTGCAGTGCATTACTGCACATTTAACGCAGTATATTTCAATGTGTTAGTGCATATTTAACACAGTATATTTCAGTGTGTTACTGCACATTTGTATAGTAGTATATTTCAGTGCGTTACTGCACATTTGTAACGTAGTATATTTCAGTGCGTTACTGCACGTTTAACGCTGTATATTTTAGTGCGTTACTGCACATGTAACGCAGTATATTTCAGTGCGTTATTGTGTCAGGGCTGGGCTCAGCCCTTCCTTCTCAAAGCTGGCCGCTCAGCTGTCGGCTAATTGCCAGCTCCTATCTCTCCACAGTGACTCACCTGTTGATATCTTGCTCGTCAGTCCTGCCTACTTAAGCCATCCAGCCCAGATGATCTCTGCCTTCGCATTGGTCACATCTCTAGAGACGCTCTCCTGTGTTCCTGTTAAAGACTTGCTTGGCTGACATTTCTTGTGGCTCCAGATCCTGCTTGCTGTTCTACTATGCTCATCTCTGGGTCCCTGAGGTTTTGACTTGTCTGACTATCTGTTCCGGTTCCTGAACTCTGGCTATGTTTTGACTACGTTTACTCTACCTTATTATTATTATTATTACACAAGTGTGATTTAACTATACTTCTGTCTCAGTCTGATTCATGGTTTCTGACATACTGCCCATTTAACACTGTATATTTATGGGATGCAATTCTGCTCCTCCTCACTCCTCACCTTTGCAGTCTACCCCACTATACCTCATGACCTCTCAGCAGCCTCCACTGACAGGGATGATGGTATAGCGCAGGGTGCCCCAGGTCCTTGCAGCATGTCTGCCAGTATAACACCACCAGCTGTAGACTATAGCAGTCAAATTTCTCTGCCCCATCTGTTGCAGCAAAAAAAAAAATACAGTCACTGCCACCCATACGCCCAGCTAGTCAAAGCTGCTGGCTTTCCGTCTGGTGGATTCTGCCCCCTTCCATGAATTTGCAGAATGTGCTGTATCGCAATGGCAGGTTTCCAATCACTATTTATTTTCACGTAAGGCCTTTCCAGCTCTCTAACATCACATGGAAAGCAATGTTGTGGCATCGTTGGGCAAGGCAATCAGCCACAAGGTCCATGTTACTGCTGACACCTGGTCCAGCAAACATGGTCAGGGACAATATATATTTCATTCACAGAACACTAGGCAACTCTGCTTGAAACTCAGAAGGGTGCAGGACAGGGCTCAGTGCTACAGCTTGTTGTGCTGCCACGTCTCCATACAGCTTGTGGTGATGATGCAAGATTTGTCAGCTCTACCCCCTCCTCCTCCTCCATGCCCTCCTCTGCTGAATTGTCCTATGAACCATAAGTACCCACTAAGCGTTCAAGGGGCTATTCAATGAGTCAGGCTAAAAGGTGCCATGTAGTGCTTCAGCTGGTCTGTCTAGGGGACAGGAGCCACACCAAAGCAGAGATTCTTGCAGCTCTGCATAGGCAGGCCCAGAGGTGGTTCACGCCACGCCATCTGGAGCCAGGAATGGTGGTGTGCGATAATGGCACAAACCTCCTGTCCACCCTTAGACAGGGAAAATTGACACATGTGCCACACCTGGCACTTCTCCTCAATTTAGTAGTGCAGCATTTCTTAAATAGGTACCCAGGGTTGGAAGATCTTCTAAAGCAGACCAGAAGAGTCTGTAGCCATTTCAGGCAGTCGTACACAGCCAGTGCTCAGTTGGCTGAAATTCAGTGGGAGACATTGTAGCAGAGCAAGACATACGTCAACCCTTAACAGATGGTTTTCCATCCCCAGAACCCTTGGGAGTAGTAAGTGGCTGGGAGGAGGCAGTTACAGATACTGTATTCCTCAGTGACCCCAAGGAGTCTGCTTCTCATGTCTCGGCAAACTTGCGGTCATGGGCTCCCTCATTCTTCAAAGCCTGTGAAAGGACCCTCCACTGTGCGTACATCATCCCCACCCAACAAACCTTGCCTAACAGCACATTCAACACTCTCCTCTTTTGATTCAATCATTTTTATTGAACAATTATAAAGATGAGTAACATTCGGATACATAGTCAATAATGTTTTTATGTTACAGATATGTTTTAGACTTCAACATCATATAACTACAGAGTATAAGGCACATTCCATTACTTTACTTTGGGTCAAAACTCCTTGAAGTTATTAAAGCGTTACAGCTAAAGGAATCATAAAGAGAGAGGGATCCCCCTCCGAGCACCCCTGTGGGAACAAGCTGTGCCCCAAGAGGGGTGATCTCCCCTCACCCCATTGCTCCTACAACGCTGATACTGATCATAATCTTTTAAGGGAACATAACACCCTCCTCTTTTGAACTGGCTACTACTAAAGAGGTTACAAAACTTTTCTCAGATGCCCACCTAACCAATTGTCCCCTGGATCCTGTTCCCTCACAACTACTACAGTCACCCTCTTCTTCTATCCTATGCTCCCTCGCTCACATCTTCAATCTCTCCCTCTCTAGTGGCACCTTCCCCTCCCCTCTAAAACATGCGCAGATCTCTCCCATACTTAAAAAGCCCTCACTGGACCCCACCAACCTTAACAATTTAAGACCCATCTCATTGCTTCCATACACCTCTAAACTTCTATAACGCTTGGTCTACAACCGTCTTAGCTCCTACCTCAGTGAAAATAACCTTCTTGACCCCTTACAGTCTGGTTTTTCGCTCGCAGCACTCCATGGAAACTGTCCATACTCCTACTACTTGACCTCTTGACCTCTCTGCGGCCTTTGATACTGTTGACCACCCACTCCTTCTCAATAAACTCCATTCCCTTGGCCTCCAAGATTCTGTTCTATCCTGGTTCTCTGCCTACCTATCACAGTGCTCCTTCAGTGTTACCTACAACTCTGTCTCTTCCTCTCCATTGCCTCTTTCTGTAGGGGTCCCCCAAGGCTCTGCTCTTGGACACCTTCTCTTCTCTAACTACACCTCCTCCCTTGGTCACTTGATAACTGCCCGAGGCTTCCAATGCCACTTATACGTCGATAATACCCAGATCTATCTGTCTGCTCCTCACCTCACTCCTTCAGTCTCCTCTCGCATTACTAACTTTCTAACTGACATATCAGTATGGATGTCGCACCACTTCCTTAAAATAAATCTCTCTAAAACCGAGCTATTAATTTTCTCCCCCGCCCGTGCCCCCCTCCATGATTTTTCCATCAAAATCAACAATACAACCATCAGTCCCTCCCCTCGCACCAGGGTACTAGGTGTAATCTTAAACTCTGACTTGTCTTTTCAGCTCCAAATCCAATCATTGTCAAAAGTTTGTAGAATTCACCTCTGTAACATCTCTAAAATTTGCTCCTTTTTAACAAATGAAACCACCAAGCTCCTCATTCACTCCCTTGTTATGTCTCGCCTTGTCTATGGCAACTCCCTTCTCATTGGCCTGCCATAGGCTATCCCCTCTTCAGTCTATCATGATTTCTGCTGCTTATCCATCTTATCCACCATTCAGCGTCTGCCAACCCTCTTCTCCAATCCCTACAGTGGCTCTCAATCACCCAGCAAATTAAATTCAAAACACTAACCACAACATACAAAGCCATTCACAACTCTGCCCCGAGCTACATCACCAATCTTGTCTCCAAATATCAACCTAACTGTCCTCTCCACTCTTCCCAAGACCTCCTACTCTCAAGCTCCTTTGTCTTCTCCTCCCATGCTCATATCCAGGATTTCTCCAGAGCCTCTCCCATCCTCTGGAACTTGCTACCTCAACCTGTCCGGCTATCCCCTACTCTTACTACCTTCAGGCGATCCCTGAAAACTCATCTCTTCGGGGAAGCCTATCACGCTTCCAACTAATCTTTTACCACTTCCATCAGCTCATTTCCCACAGTTACAGCCTTTTGTACCACCTGCCCCACCCTATTAGATTGTAAGCTCTTCTGAGCAGGGCCCTCTTAATCCTCTTGAATGTTACTGTATTATAACTGTATTTTCTCCCTTTTATGTTGCAAAGTGCTGCATATACTGTTGGCACTATATAAATCCTGTATAATAATAATAATAATATGTAGCATCAAGGAGAAGGATCACTATTGGTTGGCAACCCTCTTTGACCACATTACAAGGGGAAACTCTTAGAACTCATCCCGTCCCCACAGAGGGAGCAGAAGACGAAATCTCTTGAGGACACCTTAAAGAGGATTTTATTTAATGTCTTTCCCGACTCTGGTAAGCAATAGTCTGGTCGAAAACATAGTTTTGAGGCTTCTGTTGGTAAAGAGAGGAGCGGTGGAGAAGAGGGCCACCTCAGAGAGGCCTTTCAAAATTTTTTTTAGTCCTCGGCACCCAGGGCTTTTAGCTTCCACATACCATTGCAGCGTCTGCATTATATAGTGGGAAATTATCTAGGGGCGAAAACAGACATGGTGAGCTTTCCAGTTGACAAACCACTGGGTTACTGGGTCATGAGAATGGACCACTGGCTAGAACTTGCCCAGTATGCAATTGAGCTTCTGGGCTGCCCTGCATCCAGCATGCTTTCCGAACGGGCATTCTGTGCTGCAGACGGTCTTGTGACAGATAAGAGAGAGTGTCTGTCCACAGACTCCGTGGACCAATTGACATTTATGAAAATGAATCAGTCCTGGATTAGCAGTAGCTATCAAGGCCCTGATGCAGATGTCGTTGCTTAAGTGCTTTCTGGATCTGGAATCTCTGAAAAATTGTCTAGGCTGCCTAGCTTTGTGCGTGTTGATTTCATCTGGAAGAAATGTTTTGGTGTAGGATTCATGGGCACAATTAACATCCAAGGTCCAATGTTTCCGCACCTGTTTGACAGGTGTATATCATTTCAATTTTTGACAGCAAGGCCAATTCTTGCTTTCATCAAGAGTACCTCTATAAGGTTACTGTGTGAAGGCGCCACTGACACCCAAAGACCAATTTTTCCGCACCTGTTTGACAGGTGCATATCATTAACATTTTTGACAGCAAGGCAATTCTTGCTTTCATCAAAAAATCTCTAATCTTGTTCAGAGTGCACAAAATTGAGGCCTCATCATACAGACTGGCTACCGAAGCTGTTATTTATAAAATAAAGAAACCTTGAATGGAAAATGTAATTTTTTTGGCTTTATAAATGTCATTATTGCTGCAGCAGGTTCTATACACTGTACAGATGTGCCACATAACAGACAGACTAAGAGGACTAAAGGCACTATATTTAAAGGAATTTTTCATTTTGTTACTTCTCATTTTTATGGTTTCACATTAAGCATCAGTAAATCACTGCTCATTTAAAAATCATGTTTTTTACTAACTTTTTTTATTGATACATGTCCCCCAGGGCAGTACCCAGACCCCCATAACCATTGTATGCCAAATTACTTGCATATAAGCCTTCAAATTGGGCACTGATTTTTCCAGTTCGGGTCCCATAGACTTCAATGGGATTTGTTATTCGGTTCCAAAACATTTGCAATGTTTAAAAGTTCTGCCACGAACCAAACAGGGGGTCATTCGGCCCATCTCTAATAAGCAGTTTCATGGTAGAACTTGGTTATCTAGTCTACAGAAGAAAGCAGAACTTGCATCCCTGTAGCTAGCCCTATCTGATAGCCTGTTTTGTCTTGCACTCAGCAGAACAAATTCATGATTGGCAACAAAAATCACATTGCAAACAAGTTATAAAGACTGTGCCAAATTAGTGCTTTGACTTGTCTATTGTTCAGCAAAGCACGTGTGCTACTTTCTTGTAGAAAAAATTATTGCCTGCCTGGGTTGCCATTTTTAAAGGACCAGACCATCCAAAACTGATATTTCAGTACACACATTTTTTATTTAATATATTTTGGAGAATTAAGTAGGAGGTGCTGGATTACACAAAGGTCACCAGGGACACCCCAAACTCGCGACATTACCTCACATGTGGTTCGATCGCTGTTTACATATGCGTGCGGGAGTAACGTATGCGTTCGTTTTTGAGTGTAAGCACGGTGGGACGGGGGGCACTTTAAAAAAAAAGTATTACTATTTATATATTTATTCTATACAAATGTATATTTTTTTTGTACTCACTTTATTGCTATCACAAGGGATGAACAACATCCCTTGTGATAGCATGGGCCGTGCCATGTCCTCTTTATGGAGAGAGTCTATTAGACCCCAAATCTCTCCTCTTGCCTCCCACGCAGCCAATTAGACACAGATCCGTCTGAATGGCTGCTTACCTGGCCGCTGGTGGCCATGTAAACAAAGAGGCGGGTCTGGAAGTGACAAACTACTCGTCGCTCCCGGTTTCTGGGGTTACAGAGAGAGGGGAATGATGTCAGTTCCTCTCTCTCTGAACAGGGCAGACTTTGCCGCCGGCCGCATCGCTCCTGGCCTCCGCAATGGGACCAGAAAGCCCAGGAGAGATGGCGGGGGGGTGGGATCCCCGGGGGGTGGGATCCCCGGGGGGGTGGGATCCCCTTCCGCTACCTGTAACACCCACGATAGGAGGAATATAGGGTAAAAAGATTAAAAGTAAACAAAAACAAATGTTTGGGGAGAATCATCTATGTGGGAACCAGCCACCTCCATTTCCTATAATAGGGCGTACACACGGTCGGACTTTGTTCCGACATTCCGACAACAAAATCCTAGCATTTTTTCCGACGGATGTTGGCTCAAACTTGTCTTGCATACACACGGTCAAACAAAGTTGTCGGAAAATCCGATCATTCTAAACGCGCTGACGTAAAACACGTACGTTGGGACTATAAACGGGGCAGTGGCCAATAGCTTTCATCTCTTTATTTATTCTGAGCATGCGTGGCACTTTGTCCGTCGGATTTGTGTACACACGATTGGAATTTCCGACAACGGATTTTGTTGTCGGAAAATTTTATCTCCTGCTCTCCAACTTTGTGTGTCGGAAAATCCGATGGAAAATGTCCGATGGAGCCCACACACAGTCGGAATTTCCAACAACACGCTCCGATCGGACAGTTTCCATCGGAAAATCCGACCGTGTGTACTGGGCATAAGAGGTATAACATATAAGCTGCTTAGTGGAGTCCATGAAATATCTGTAAAGCAAACACCATGTACCCATATCATCTGGCATGTGGTGAGAGCTCAATAGGTAGAGAAAAATAAATTACATTCCAGATTTTCAACACGCTATTGCCAAAACATAACTGGTGACAAAATAGATAGAGCAGGTATGAAAGGGAACATCATTAATGTGTGCCTAGGGCAGCATGAATGCTTAATACAGCCCTGGGTGACATAGCTAGGGACATGGGATATGGAGTCAAGTGCATTCGCAGTAACTTACATGCCAAAAATGTCATAAAACAGATTCCAAATTCCAGCTTTGTACTGGTATAGTATACAGTGCCTTGCAAAAGTATTCACCCCCTTGGCTTTTTACCTATTTTGTTACATTACAGCCTTTAGTTTAATGGTTTTTTTAATCTGAATTATATGTGATGGATCAGAACACAATAGACTAAGTTGGTGACGTAAAATTAGGAAAATATATACATAAAACTATTTTTCAGAAATAAAAAAATGATAAATGGCATGTGTGTATGTATTCACCCCTTTTGTTATGAAGGCCATAAAAAGCTCTGGTGCAGTCAATTACCTTCAGAAGTCACATAATTAGTGAAATTATGTCCACCTGTGTGCAATCTAAGTGTCACATGATCTGTCATTACATATACACACCTTTTTGAAAGGCCCCAGAGGCTGCAACGCCTAAGCAAGAGGCACCACTAACCAAACACTGCCATGAAGACCAAGGAACTCTCCAAACAAGTAAGGGACAATGTTTTTGAGAAGTACAAGTCAGGGTTAGGTTATAAAAAAATATACAAATCTTTGATGATCCCTAAGAGCACCATCAAATCTATCATAACCAAATGGAAAGAACATGGCACAACAGCAAACCTGCCAAGAGACACCAAAACTTATGAACCAGGCAAGGAGGGCATTAATCAGAGAGGCAGCACACAGACCTAAGGTAACCCCGGAGAAGCTGCAGAGTTCCACAGCAGAGACTGGAGTATCTGTACATAGGCGACAATAAGCCGTACGCTCCATAGAGTTGGGCTTTATGGCAGAGTGGCCAGAAGAAAGCCATCATTTTCATCAAAAAACAAAATGACACGTTTTGAGTTTGCGAAAAGGCATGTGGGAGACTCCCAAAATGTATGGAGGAAGGTGCTCTGGTCTGATGAGACTAAAATTTAACTTTTTGGCCATCAAAGAAAATTCTATGTCTGGCACAAACCCAACACATCACATCACCCAAAGAACACCATCCCCACAGTGAAACATGGTGGTGGCAGCATCATGCTGTGGGGATGTATTTCAGCAATCGGGACTGGGAAACTGGTCAGAGTTGAGGAAAAGATGGATGGTGCTAAATACAGGAAAATTCTTGAGTAAAACCTGTACCACTCTGTGTGTGATTTGAGGCTAGGAACGGAGGTTCACCTTCCAGCAGGACAATGACCCCAAGCACACTGCTAATGCAATACTTGAGTGGTTTATGGGGAAACATGTAAATGTGTTGGAATAGCCTAGTCAAAGCCCAGACCTAAATCCAATAGAAAATCTGTCAGACTTAAAGATTGCTGTTCACAAGCTCAAACCATCCAACTTGAAGGAACTGGAGCAGTTTTGCAAGGAGGAATGGGCAAAAATCCCAGTGGTAAGATGTGGCAAGCTCATAGAGATGCAAAGCGACTTGGAGCTGTGATAGCCGCAAAAGGTGGCTCTACAAAGTATTGACTTTAGGGAGTGAATAGTTATGCACATTGACTTTTTCTGTTATTTTGTCCTATTTGTTGTTTGCTTCACAATAAAAAAAAACATCTTCAAAGTTGTTCAAGGGCATGTTCTGTAAACTAAATGATGCAAATCCTCAAACAATCCATGTTAATTCCAGGTTGTGAGGCAACAAAACACGAGAAATGCCAAGGGGGTGAATACTTTTGCAAGGCACTGTATATTCACACTTTTATTATAATAAACTCTATTAAAAGACTCTATTATAAAGACTCAAAGAAATGAGAATATGTGACTCGACAAACAAGTAAACATATTTACCTATTCTCCCAAATGAGTCAATCCATCCAACACTGTTTTTGATTATAGATAGATACTGGCAAGTTTACTCACCCAATGGTTTCTCCTATTTGTCTGGAATTTAAGTACCAAGCTAGCCCTGCTGGCCACTAAGGTGCAGAGATGCTCCATCAGTGCCCAAGGGCAATATATGAAACTGGTGTGTGACTCTCCTCCGTAGCCGCAACTGAAGTAAAAGGCCGTACACACGATCTGACTTTTTGACAACAAACATGCAAATTAGCTGTTTTGGACCAACATCCGACCGTGTGTACGCTCCATCGGACAAACTTTTTCAGTTTCCATTGGACTTTTGTTGGCTGTGCGAACGGACAAACTTTCCGGCAACAAAAGTCCGATGGAGCAAAGTCCGATCGTGTGTACACAAAGCCATCAGACTTTTGTACAAACTACAGTACTCGGCCGCGAGAATGTTTCCAGCGTGATCGGATCGCGCTGGTTCTCGGCGGCAGGGTACTGTACATCTCGCGCTAGCTGCAATAGGAAAAACACAGGGTGGACTTCTGCCCGCTCACCAATCCAGATGAAACCAAGGCTCAAGGGAAAAGAATGTCCCGGAAAAGAAGAATCTGCAACCAGTAGAAAGCACCTGGCCTCCTTCTGCCTACTGGGATTTAGCTGGCCCTGAAACGATGACAATGAGAGTGACTATAGATAGTCACTCTGCCGACAAAAGCTGAGAAAGATGGGTCTGGGGCAGACACACAGCTCACACACCTCTTTCCGCACAGGCCTCACTGTCTGCTCGCAGCTCCCGAGCAACCAGATCGCTGCTTCACACTGAAGGCAGTAGTCCCAAGAGAGAGACTCCTCCTCAGACCAGGATATTTATCTCCTTTCCCAGCATTCTCACTCTCTCCGAGCCAGCTGGAACTTGTAATCTGTAGCAGTCTGGTTCCCATGCAAATCCTGGCTCCTTGGACCACATATCCCATGATCCCTTACTCCCAGCTGTGGTCTCTGCTTGCTCTGCATTCAGGGAATTATGACAAAATGCCCAGGCTGAGTGCTAGAGGGAAACAAGCTCAAAGCAGCCATTGTTACTGAATGTCTATGATAACACATGTAAATTAGTCAGCACTTGGCTACATCAACTTTAACATTTTAACTATACGACTGCACCCTCAGCCTTGTAAAGTATATTCAGTGGGCAAAAACTTTGGGGGGGGGATACTTACTAAAACTGGGGAAGATAGAATCTGGAGTAGTTGTGCGTAACTAATCATCTTCTAGCTTCATCTTGTTCAATTGAAAAGGCATTCCAGGTATTTTTTATACATAGTTACATTGCTCCAGCCTGTTTAAAATCCAGTAGTGCAATGTCTCACTCTGCTCTGCACATGCTCAATTGCTCTCTATTTTTAGGCACTGTGCTGAAATTGTAGAGGCTGATCTGCTGACAGCCTGAAGATTTACTGCTGCTCATGGGCTCTGGGTAAAGTTACATTTTAAGCTTTGAACATGAAAGCTAGAAGCTTAATAGTTGCCATGGACAACTGCTCCTGATTCTGACTGCTCCATTCTTAGTAAATTCCCCTGACTATGTGTGTTAGGTTTTATAAAAAGAGCATAGGTCTGTTATTGCCTACATCTCGGCATGTACCAAGGCAAGACAGCTCATGCTTTCTGATGTTTGGACTGTGCGATGTAGGGTGTTATCCATCTCCCTGACCACACACAGAGTACTGTGTCTTTATAGGCAGTGTGAACCAGCACTACCTACTACAGTATATAATGGGATAATATTCATAGAACACTTTTTTAGTTGACATGTGATCTTAATGCAAGGCAAGGTACCACTGATATCCAGGAGTATACATAAACACTAAAAGACAATTATACAAGCAAGAAACGAAAAAAACATTACAGTAACATTACTGCACGTGTCTGTGTTTGTCTACGAACCAGCCTCTCCCAGCCTTGTGGTGAATGAATTTCACGTTTGCATAGGCCAGAAGGGAGAGAGGGGGAGACCCACGTTTACACCCTACCTCTGTCTGCCGCTGCCTTTCTAATAATTGCATGTTTTCCCTTCGGGCCGACTAAAGTCTTTTACTCTTTAATTGCAATTACACTCATTTACATAGCAGATGAGGCTAATTGCTGGTATTAGTTACCAAATGTAAGGCCGCATTGGGAGGGAGTAAAGTGCCCTACAGGTAGAAACGTGATCACAGCTTTAATTGAGGAGAGGTGGAGATGGAGCGGGTGGTGGGTCTGCCAGAGAGAGGTGCCTTGTAAACTGCTAGGCCTGTGCCTACTCTTAATGTTAAAATATGATAAATGTCTGTTTAACTCTTGATTTGCTGTGCTAAATAAGATTATAAAGCAAAAGATTTAAGTTATTTTAGTAAGCAAAAAATATTTCTTCTTATTTTTATATATTATATCTGTGTTGGTTCACAACCAAGTGGACTCCTGCTGTAATTTTTTTGTCCTGCAAAATTAAAAAATGTGTTGATAAAGTTAAGAAGTGATATGCATGCATTGCCCAGGAAGTTTAGAAATTATATAAGCAGCTTTTCCTACAATACTCACCTCCAATCTAGTGTTGTCCCCCACAGAGAGTCCACTCCTCAATTCTTGTGAGCACAGGTCAAAATGGACATAGTTCCTGAGTCAGCGTCATAATGCTGATTTGGTAGGAAACATACTATATAATATATAAATATAAATATAAAATATAATATATAAAAATAAATATATAATTTTATATATACACATATATACATATTTATACATATATACAGTGGGAACAGAAAGTATTCAGACCCCCTTAAATTTTTCACTCTTTGTTATATTGCAGCCATTTGCTAAAGTCATTTAAGTTAATTTTTTTTCCTCATTAATGTACACACAGCACCCCATATTGACAGAAAAACACAGAATTGTTGACATTTTTACAGATTTATTAAAGAAGAAAAACTGAAATATCACATGGTCCTAAGTATTCAGACCCTTTGCTGTGACATTCATATATTTAACTCATGTGCTGTCCATTTCTTCTGATCATCCTTGAGATGGTTCTACACTTTCATTTGAGTCCAGCTGTGTTTGATTATACTGATTGGACTTGATTAGGAAAGCCACACACCTGTCTATATAAGACCTTACAGCTCACAGTGCATGTCAGAGCAAATGAGAATCATGAGGTCAAAGGAACTGCCTGAAGAGCTCAGAGACAGAATTGTGGCACGGCACAGATCTGGCCAAGGTTACAAAAAAATTCTGCTGCACTTAAGGTTCCTAAGAGCACAGTGGCCTCCATAATCCTTAAATGGAAGACGTTTGGGATGACCAGAACCCTTCCTAGAGCTGGCTGTCCGGCCAAACTGAGCTGAGAAGAGCCTTGGTGAGAGAGGTAAAGAAGAACCCAAAGATCACCGTGGCTGAGCTCCAGAGATGCAGTCGGAAAATGGAAGAAAGTTGTAGAAAGTCAACCATCACTGCAGCCCTCCACCAGTCGGGGCTTTATGGCAGAGTGGCCCGACGGAAGCCTCTACTCAGTGTAAGACACATGAAAGCCCGCATGGAGTTTGCTAAAAAAAAACACCTGAAGGACTCCAAGATGGTGAGAAATAAGATTTTTTGGTCTGATGAGACCAAGATAGAACTTTTTGACCTTAATTCTAAGCGGTATGTGTGGAGAAAACCAGGCACTGCTCATCACCTGTCCAATACAGTCCCAACAGTGAAGCATGGTGGTGGCAGCATCATGCTGTGGGGGTGTTTTTCAGCTGCAAGGACAGGACAACTGGTTGCAATCAAGGGAAAGATGAATACGGACAAATACAGGGATATCCTGGACGAAAACCTTCTCCAGAGTGCTCAGGACCTCAGACTGGGCCGAAGGTTTACCTTCCAACAAGCACACAGCTAAAATAACGAAGGAGTGGATTCACAACAACTCTGTGACTGTTCTTGAATGGCCCAGCCAGAGCCCTGACTTAAACCCAATTGAGCATCTCTGGAGATACCTAAAAATGGCTGTCCACCAACGTTTACCATCCAACCTGACAGAACTGGAGAGGATCTGCAAGGAGGAATGGCAGAGAATCCCCAAATCCAGGTGTGAAAAACTTGTTGCATCTTTCCCAAAAAGACTCATGGCTGTATTAGATCAAAAGGGTGCTTCTACTAAATACTGAGCAATGGGTCTGAATACTTAGGACCATGTGATATTTCAGATATTTCAGTTTTTCTTTTTTAATAAATCTGCAAAAATGTCAAGAATTCAGTGTTTTTCTGTCAATATGGGGTGCTATGTGTACATTAATGAGGAAAAAAATGAACTTAAATGGTTTTAGCAAATGGCTGCAATATAACAAAGAGTGACAAATGTAAGGGGGTCTGAATACTTTCCGTCCCCACTGTATATATATACACTGCCTGCATTGACTGAATATAGAGTATACACTGAACATATAGGCTACACTGAATATATATATATATATATATATATATACTCTGCATTCAGTGTAGCCTATATGTTCAGTGTATACTCTATATTCAGTCAATGCAGGCAGTGTAGTTTATATAACACAGTGTATTGAAGTGTATTTTAAAAAAATTTCAGGCCTAGTATGTATTTTAAGGGGAACTCCGCCCCAAAATGTAAAAAAAAAAATGGTGTGGGGGCCCTCCAAAATCCATACCAGACCCTTATCCGAGCATGCAAGCTAGCAGGCCACAGGAAAAGGGGGGAACGAGAGAGCGACCCCCCTCCTGAACCATACCAGGACACATGCCCTCAATATGGGGAGGGTGCTTTGGGGGCCTCATCCCCACAACCCTTACCCGGTGGTTGTGGGGGTCTGCAGGCAGGGGGCTTATCGGAATCTGGAAGCCCCCTTTTTAAAAGAGGGCCTCCAGATCCCAGCCCCCCCACCTATGTGAATGGGTATGGGGTACCCTCCATCCATTTTCAATCATGGCGCCGACGGTCCCGAGAAAAAAAAAGAGAAAAAAAGGAAAAACTCCATAAGGTGTGGGTCACCTGTTTACGTCACCGGGTGGCCCTGCCCTTGGCTATATAACAGCTGTCACCGCAAAAAGGCTGCAGCCATGGAGGCAGAGTTTTTCCTTTTTTTTTTCTCGGGACGGTCGGCGCTGTTATTGACGATGGATTTACATCGCGGAACACTTTTTTAAAATAAAAAAGGAATTATCAAAAACTGTCTGCTGTCGTTTTTACTTTTTTGGTGAATGGGTAGGGATACAATACCCATTCACATTGGGGGGGGCGGGATCTGGGGGCCCCCCTTGTTAAAGGGGACTTCCAGATTCCGATAAGCCCCCCCCCTGCAGACCCCCACAACCACCGGGCAAGGGTTGCGGGGATGAGGCCCTTGTCCCCATCAACATGGGGACAAGGTGCTTTGGGGGGATCCCAAAGCACCCTGCCCATGTTGAGGGCATGTAGTCTGGTATGGGTCAAGAAGGGGCACTCTCTTGTCCCCCCCCCTTTTCCTGTGCCCTGCCAGGTAGCATGCTAGGATAAGGGTCTGGTATGGATTTTGGGGGGGCCCATGCCATTTTTTTTTATTTAGCATGGGGTTCCCCTTAAAATCCATACCAGACTTGAAGAGCCTGGTATGTATTTCTGGGGGGGGGGCACGCAATTTAAAAAATTTTTTTAGTGTGGAGTTCCCCTTAATATCCATACCAGACCCGAAGGGCCTGATAATGGACTGGGGGGGGGGGGTAACCCACACCGTTTTTAAAAAAAAATATTTTTTATGTATATTGTCAGGATCTGACAAAATATTACAGCTGCAAGCAATTTTAAATGACATTTTTTCCTTTAGAAATGTAATTTTGCTGCGGTACTGTTAGAAACATGGGAAAGAGGTGCTACTTTACAGGCAGACTAAGGGGACCACCCAGGCACGATATTTATCGGGTCCCCATACACTTTTTATGGCAATAACTTGCATATAAGCCTTTTAAAATTAACACTTTTGTCCCATAGACTTTAACAGTGTTCACATGTTCGCATACATTTTTTGTCTGTTCGCATGTTCTGGTGCGAACCGAACCGGGGGGGGTGTTCGGCTCATCCCTAGTCTCTGCCTTAGGCCCCTTTCACACGGGACGGATCCGTATAGATCCGCCCCGTGTTTATCCGCTGCTCAGCTGGGATCGCTCCGCTTTCTCCAGCTGAGCAGGCAGATGACAGGGCGGGACCCGCACACTGTGCAGGGACCGCCCTGTCAGATCTCCGCTCTCCCCTATGGGGGATCGGAGGAACACGGACTGTCTGTCCGTGTTCCTCCGATCCGCTCTACAGACGGATAGAAAAATAGGATTTTCTTCCGTCCGCAGAATCGGACGAGAGCGGAGGCGGACAACATCGGGTGTTAGCGGATGTACATCCGCTGACACCCGCTATCCCATAGGGATGCATGTATGTCTGTATTTCATGCGAAAACGGATGCATGAAATACGGACATACGGTCCGCACGTGTGAAAGGGGCCTTAATGGAGGTTTACAATAGCCATTTATTAATAGGCTTATTAACAGGTGTGTGCAAATCCTGCCTATAATGTTTATGCATTTCATTCAAGCTGCTCTGCTTTGTGTCGATGTGCCTTAAGCTGCTTGTTTGTATTTCTCAGTGTGTACAGTCTATGCTTTCTAACACAAACATAAGATTTAAATCTGACCGGCCTCCTTTCTGGGACTACCAGTCAGACTTAGAAGTAATAAAACCTCAGCCTGCAGCACCCGCCTATTGAGAGAGAGTGTTGTCTTGGTGTTAGCATAAGAAGCTGAGTATTTTTCACACCACATAGTCTGTTAAACAGAGCTGTCACGACACTGAGGTCTCTTTACATATTTAACGCAGTAAAATCGTGTGGTTGTCTGTGATCTTCAGCTGTGCAAAATCTGCAGTAATATTTGTGTAATCTCCCATTACATACCATTTTCTACATTGACTGGAACTAAATTCTGTATAAAGGAAGGTGTTCTGATCCTTTCTTCACCCAGCTAGGGTGGCTACAAACTTACTCTTCCCTCTGGGATCTTCCATTCATTGTATCTGTACACAGTGACCTGTGACTAATTGTTAATCGAAACATAGAAGGGGGTTTAAGGGCTCACACTGTATGCGTTCCCAAGCATATGTTTAATTTTACAAAAATGCATAAGACATTTTTTTCATGCAGTGGATTAATCAAGCATTTTTCATGCATTTTTCTGTTCTGTATGTAAAAGCAAGTTTTCTATCACTTCCTTAGGCAGGATCTTTGAAGATGCAGTGAAAACAAATGTAGAATGTAAAAGTGTTTCCATTAATTTAACAAAAAAATCAGGTGCAGAGTCAAAATGGGGTACAAACAACATGCTTGCAAAGGCTTTGCAGTACAAAAACTACAATGTTGGGGGAAAAAATTGCTGACAAGGCCTGTGCTTGTAATCACACTGGAAGAAATAACATTAAAAAGGACCAGTTCACTTTTAGTCCATTCACATTATTTTCAATCAAGCCCTGGCGGAGAGGACATTTTGGTTACTCTGGATTGTTCCTCTGATATTTAGAATAAAGTTGTATCTAGGCCTCTTAGCAGTGGCGTGGTGCTTCAATTTCCTTTTGTTATAGCTGTTGGATGAGAGGTACAGACAACTGTGGACCACTAGATAAGGACCAGAGGCATAAACATGGCAAACCCTCATCAGTAGAAAGTAATGAAGCAAGGACACAAGCCAAAGGTCATCAACAGTCAGGCAGCGAAGTACCGAATCAGAAGGCAGAAATATAGTAAAGCCAGCCATGGACTGATCATAATTTGGCCGGTTCAGCAGGAACCAGCTGAATTTCTAGCCGTCTATGGACAGGCTAGTTGTACTGAAGTTGATCTATGGACTTGATTCCCCTAGCAACACTGACTGTGTTGATGGGGAAATAGAGCAATTTTCTTTCCCATGGTTAAGGAAAGAAAATTGAATAATGTATGGCCTGCCTTGGGATACCAGCCTAGGTCAGCACGGCAAGGTATAGGAACATAAGGCAGAGGCAATACAGGCCATCGTCAGTAAACATCTGAGCATGAGCAGTACCGAATCAGAAGGCATGATGTAAAATTCAAAACACAGGCCATTGTCACAATGGGGAGAGAAGAAACCAGAGATGGGCCAGAGGCAAGCTGGACCACACACAGGAAGACAAACTGGTCAGGTCATAGGTAGATCCAGAACTAGCTGAAGATTACTCAGTAATCAGTCCATGTGACATTCCAGCTTGAATACGCTGTTTGGCATCAATACCAGTGCTGAGCATGGAGGTGTGTTCATGTGCTCACTGGTTCGTGTGCACACCAATACAACCATATCTGCGTTCTAATACACATCTGGCAGTAACTTTTGCTTAGAAACATGTACATGCCCATGCACTGGACTACTTGTATTGAAAAAATTGGGGCCATACAAGCAACGTCCTCCCGCACACCCCGGAGAACTCCTCTTGGAGATGTCTGTATGTTAACTGTCATGAGAGACGGTAAATCTGTGTAGTGCACTTATGGATGGAGGAGTGTAACTTTACTTTTAATAAAGAGCCTATTTTTACGGTACTACGCTATGTGGGTCCCTTCTATGTTTTAATTTTTGGTATGGAGTGTCCGCATTATACAAGGAGGAATTTGGCTTCTCCCCAGGAGGATCGGTACTATCTTTGCCTGTGCATCGGCAGAGCACTCACGGATCCCTCTGCGCCAGTATTTACGCGCAGTGCTCGGTTTTAAACGTTTCTTCTATGAACTTTTAGAGATCTCTTGAAAATTTGCACAAATTAATTTGACATCTGTTATATATTAATTGCACAATTAATTAATTTATTTGGATATTGTACGTTTGAGAGATTAGAGGGGACAGAGCACTGGTGTTTAGTTTTTATTTATTTTTGTATTGGAACAAACGGGACCTTCCTTACCTAGTTGAAGGAAACATTGGGATTGATTTACTAAAAATGGAGAGTACAAAATCTGGCGCAGCTCTGCATAGAAACCAATCAGCTTCCAGGTTTTATTCTCAAAGCTTAATTGAACAAGCTGAAGTTAGAAGCTGATTGGCTGCCATGCACAGCTGCACCAGATTTTGCATTTGCCAGTTTTAGTACATGAACCCCACTGATTACAAAGAAACAGTCAACAAAGAAACATAATGCAATAAAAGGGAAGAGGAGAGGCTGGAAATGATGGTCAGGAAAATTGATCCCTTTCTTATTTTAGTTCCATCGTTACTCAGATAAGGTTTACTCCATAATAAAAAGACACTGGCGCATCCTCAAAGAAAACTATCTAGGAAAACCTGACTTTCAGAGTGCACTGTTACATCTTTTAAGAGAAGTCCTAAGGGCTGCACAAGTGTACATCATGTTAAATTAAAGGAAAAACAAATCTTTTTTTAGTGTACATAACACAGGGTGCTTCCCATGCTTAAACTGAATATACCATACAAATACAGTATCTCACAAAAGTGAGTACACCCCTCACATTTTTGTAAATAGTTACATAGTTACATAGTAGGTGAGGTTGAAAAAAGACACAAGCCCATCAAGTCCAATCTATGTGTGTGATTATATGTCAGTATTACATTGTATATCCCTGTATGTTGCGGTCGTTCAGGTGCTTCTCTAATAGTTTTTTTTTTAACTAATCGATGCCCCCTGCTGAAACAGTCGCCTGTGGAAGGGAATTCCACATCCTTGCTGCTCTTATGCACCAACGGAAAATGTCCGATGGGAGCTTGTTGTCGGAAATTCCGACCGTGTGTAGTCTCCATCGGACATTTTCTATCGGAATTTCCGTAACACAAAATTTGAGATCTGGAGCTTCAATTTTCCGACAACAAAATCCGTTCTCGTAGATTCCGATCGTGTGTACATAATTCCGAAGCAAAAAAGTTCCACGCACGCTCGGAATCAAGCAGAAGAGCCGTACTGGCTATTAAACTTCATTTTTCTCGGCTCGTCGTACGTGTTGTACGTCACCGCATTCTTGACGTTCTGAATTTCCGACAAGATTTGTTTGACTGTGTGTATGCAAGACAAGTTTGAGCCAACATCCGTCGGAAAAAATCCATGGATTTTGTTGTCGGAATGTCCAATCGTGTGTATGGGGCATAACAGTAAAGAACCCTCTACGAAGTTTAAGGTTAAACCTCTTTTCTTCAAATTTTAATGAGTGGCCACGTGTCTTATTAAACTCCCTTCCGTGAAAAAGTTTTATCCCTATTGTGGGGTCACCAGTATGGTATTTGTAAATTTAAATCATATCCCCTCTCAAGCGTCTCTTCTCCAGAGAGAATAAGTTCAGTGCTCGCAACCTTTCTTCATAACTAATATCCTCCAGACCTTTTATTACCTTTGTTGCCCTTCTTTGTACTCGCTCCATTTCCAGTACATCCTTCCTGAGGACTGGTGCCCAGAACTGGACAGCATACTCCAGGTGAGGCCAGACCAAAGTCTTGTAGAGTGGGAGAATTATTGTTTTATCTCTGGAGTTAATCCTCTTTCCATCCTAGATTCCCCCAGAGGTTCACCCCCTAGTGAGTAGACTGCCTTCATATTTTTGCCACCCAAATGCATTATTTTACATTTTTCTATCTTAAACCTCATTTGCCATGTAGTTGCCCACCCCATTAATGTTGTTCAGATCTTCTTGCAAGGTTTCCACATCCTGTGGAGAAGTTATTGCCCTGCTTAGCTTAGTGTCGTCCGCAAATACAGAGATTGAACTGTTTGCCCAATCCTTCAGGTCGTTTATGAACAAATTAAATAGAATTGGTCCCAGCACAGAACCCTGGGGGACCCCACTTCCCACCACTGACCATTCTGAGTATTCCCCATTTATCATCACCCTCTGAACTCGCCCTTGTAGACAGTTTTCAATCCATGTACTCACCCTATGGCCCATGCCAATGGACCTTACTTTGTACAGTAAATGTTTATGGGGAACTGTCAAATGCATAGGCGTGCACAGCCTACTGCATTAGGGTGTGCACCCCCAAAGCTCAAATGCACATGCGTGTGTGTGTGTATATATAAATATGCATACACACACAGAGAACCAGTGTGAATGAGTCCTTTTATTTATTTTTTTATTATTGTTCTTTACATTTTTAATTATTTTTACATTTTTAAATTTGTTGCAATTTAAAAAAAAAAAATCATATATTTTTTCCCACAATGCTTTTGGGGTGTGGGGGCTTTGGGGAAATATCAGATGTCTAAATAGACTCCTGAAGTCTCCCTTTTAAGGCAGAGAAAGGGACTAGGGAAACATGTTCCCCAGTTCCTTTTTATAGCCTCAGCTACACAGAATTATTGAACACAAAGAGCTCTGCCCATTCTTCCTGTTCATTCATAAACTGAAGCATAGTAAACACATACTATGCTTCAGTTATGTATGAGCACAGTGAGTGATCGGTACTCAATACTCACTGAGCTCATTCAGAAAAGGAAGGGGCCAGTCAATGCTACTGTCAATGTCCCCTTCGTCGGCTCTCCATCTTGAAGATCCCCCTGTATGTCTGCAGCAGCTGGAGGGAGAGGAGGGAAGCCGGAAGTGCTGTGAGGGAGGCCAGACACTAATGCTAATGCACACGGGGCAATTAGGGTGTGCCCAGGCACACCCGGCACACCCTGTGCGCACGCCTATGGTCAAATGCTTTTTCAAAGTCCAAATACACCACGTCTACGGGCCTTCCTTTTGTAGATGGCAGCTCACCTCCTCATAGAAGGTTAATAGATTGGTTTGGCAAGAACGATTCTTTATGAATCCATGCTGATGATACTGTTTTCATTACTAAAATCTTGTATATAGTCTCTTATCATCCCCTCCAAGAGCTTGCATACTATTGATGTTATTGATATTTTATTATATCTTTTTGTGACAACACTTACAAATAGTGAGTTTATACAGCTCGTATAACAGTGTAAATGTGCTGTCCCCTCAAAATAACTCAACACACAGCCATTAATGTCTAAACCACCTGGCAACAAAAGTGAGTACACCGTGAGTACACAAGTGAAAATTTGCAAATTGGGCCCAAAGTGTCAATATTTTGTGTGGCCACAATTATTTTCCAGCACTGCCTTAACCCTCTTGGGCATGGAGTTCACCAGAGCTTCACAGGTTGCCAATGAAGTCCTCCTCCACTCCTCAATGACAACATCACTGAGCTGGTAGATGTTAGAGACCTTGCGCTCCTCCACCTTCTGTTTAAGAATGCCCCACAGATGCTCAATAGGGTTTAGGTCTGGAGACATGCTTGGCCAGTCCATCACCTTTACCCTCAACTTTTTTAGCAAGGCATTGGTCATCTTGGAGGTGTGTTTGGGGTCGTTATCATGTTGGAATACTGACCTGCGGCCCAATCTCCAAAGGGAGGGGTTCATGCTCTGCTTCAGTATGTCACAGTACATGTTGGCATTCATGGTTCCCTCAATGAACTGTAGCTCCCCAATGCCGGCAGCACTCATGCAGCCCCAGATCATGACACCCCCACCACCATGCTTGACTGTAGGCAGGACACACTTGTCTTTGTACTCCTCTTCTTATTGCCGCCACACACTTGACACCATCTGAACCAAATATGTTTATATGTTTATCTTGGTCTCATCAGACCACAGGACATGGTTCCAGTTAACCATGTCCTTAGTCTGCTTGTCGTCAAACTGTTTGCGGGCTTTCTTGCGCATTATCTTTAGAAGAGGCTTCCTTCTGGGACAACAGCAATGCAGACCAATTTGATGCAGTGTGTGGCGTATGGTTTGAGCACTGACAGGCTGACCCCCCCTCCCCACCTCTGCAGCAATACTGGCAGCCCTCATACGTCTATTTCCAAAAGACAGCCTCTGGATATGAGGCTGAACACGTGCACTCAACTCAATTATTTTTTTCAGATCCTCAGAGAGTTCTTTGCCATGAGGTGCCATGTTGAGCTTCCAGTGACCAGTATGAGAGAGTGAGAACGATAACACCAAATTTAACACACCTGCTCCCCATTCACACCTGAGATCTTGTAACACTAACGAGTCACATGTAACCGGGAAGGGAAAATGGGTGTATTCACTTTTGTTGCCAGTGGTTTAGACATTAATGTGTGTTGAGTTATTTTGAGGGGACAGCAAATTTACACTGTTATACAAGCTGTACACTTACTACTACATTGTAGCAAAGTGTAATTTCTTCAGTGTTGTCACATGAAAAGATATAGTAAAATATTTACAAAATATTTTGTTTGTCATCGACATAAGGGATATCCAATCAATATCAATGACTAGTAAACTTGTTAAACAACTTATGTGGACTATATCAGTGTTTATGTGTTCTCCTTATGAGAGTGAAACAACACAGAAAGTTAAAGAGCATATTGCGCACTCTAAATATTCTATTTGGGACAAGAAACAGAACTGGTAGCTAGAATATTTTGAAACCATCTCATACAGTAGCCCACTTAAAATACATGGTCATTTATGAAGTTCCTCCTCTTAGACGAGGCGTAAAATAGAGAATTGTTTTTAAAGCAGAGAACGGTCGAGTAGATTCATAAATTGGATACATTGCAACCACAGGGCCTAAACCTAGATTCTGATTTTTATCTGTTTTTAAGAACAGTTACACATTGTTCGATATAGCTCTATGATTGTAATGCTGATATTTTTTGTTCTAGGTTTATCCTACAGAGACCTCTGCACTGATTTTTGATTACTCACCATGCAAAATTTGTTTATAATGTCTGAATTATTGAGCTATTATGCTCTGTGGTCATTTTATCTGGATTATACTATCTGTTACAATGTTCCCTGATTCTGAATAAATTACCACTGTTTCCCTACAGTGATAATCTAATTGACACAATTTATGGAGGAAGAGTGAATAAATAATTAATGTAATGGAATATGTCATGTTTGGTTCTCAGTATATTTTAATG
Organism: Lithobates clamitans; assembly: GCA_037952925.1. Lineage (NCBI taxonomy): Eukaryota > Metazoa > Chordata > Amphibia > Anura > Ranidae > Lithobates > Lithobates clamitans. The sequence continues at coordinate 712,510 of JBBGZY010001049.1, read as the reverse complement.
GATACTATGTAATCATCAAATGAACATGTGTGAGACCTTAGGAATGGCTTAAGCAGGCCTGAGATTGTTGTTATATGCACACATTTTGCACTGCATGCTGCTAGGTGGCTTCTGAATAGGTTGTTGGATATACTGAATTGTAAAATAAACATATAAAGATGTCAAAAAGATGTTGGAGTGCTGCAACCCTCTGCTTTATTTGTATACATTAAAGACTATATAGCTTGCATGAATTGAGGAGAGTTCAAGGTGTGTGCATCCACTAACATCTTATACTAAGTAACAAGAACTTACAAAGCCATCCACGACTTTTCCCCCAGCTACATCACTAACCTCAAAATACCAACCAAACCGTTCTCTTCCTTCGTCCCAAGAACTCCTGCTCTCTAGCTTCATTGTCAACTCCTCCCTTGCCTGCCTCCAGGGCTTCTACCGAGCTTCTCCCAGCCTATGGAATTCTCTAAACCAATTTGTCTGACTATCTACTACTTTGTCCACTTTTAGGTGACTCCTGAAAATCCTTTTCTTCAGAGAAGCCTATCCTGCCCCCATCTGACAACTGCACTTTTATTTTCTTCATCAGCTTATCCCCCATAGTTATTACCTTTTTCTATCACTTGATCCTGCCTCTTAGAATGTAAGCTCTAACGAGCAGAGCCCTCTGATTCCTCCTGTATTGAATTGTATTGTAACTGTACTGTATGCCCTTAGGCTGTAAAACGCTGCACATACTGTTGGAGCTATGTACAATAAATCCAGTATAATAATAATAATATACAATATATCAATATAGGGATGTATATTTCCAGGCCTGGTTTCAGCAAGTGTTTTGTATCCTGCAAGGCCTCTCCTGGAATTTGGTGCCCAGGAGGATTTTTCATTTCACACTGCCTGCCAGTTGGGTTCTTGCACAAGGGGCTGTCTAGCTGCAGTGTGTTCCTCCTAGCAATTTAGTGTGGCCTGGAGGAACTTGTGCAGAGTTCAGCCTGGCTGCCTGCAGTCTGTCAAAGTCTATAGCAGGCTGCGGCTGGATGGGGCTGACCGCTGTACCAAGTGCTACCAGCATTCAGGGACGAATGCCTAGAATGCAGGTCTCCCAGGTACACTAAAATGCTGGGCGGGATGTACTGCAGCTAGCATACCCTTGTGAAAATGGCCTTACTCTGTTGAGGCACCTCCAGAGTCCTGTTGTGGGTGTTTTGCTTGGAGTCCTACCTGTCTTGTCAGCTGGCCTACCTGTCCTACCTGTCTTATCAGCTGTCGTGGATATTTTGCTTGGCGTCCTACCTGTCTTGTGAGCTGTGTTAGACAGGGCTCAGATAAAAACAGCTATGCTGGAGGAGGCCTTTCCTCTGGGGAGATGAGCTTTTGAGAAGGTTTTGTGCCTGGTTTGAGGTCCAGAACTGGAGCCTGGGTATCTCCCCTCTGTGCAAGCAGACTGTGCGAGTCATCACTGAAATGGAGAAACACTAGAAGCTCTTATTTTGTGGCTGCTGCACTTCTGTAGAAGCTATGAAGTGCTCTTTCATGCCGAGATCCACCCAGTCAATGATAGCCAAGAAAATGTAGGAACTAGGGACGAGCCAAACATCCCCCGGTTCGGTTTGCACCAGAACATGCCGAATAGCAAATAATTCAGAACACACGAACACTGTTAAAGTCTATGGGACACGAACATTAAAAATCAAAAGTGCTCATTTAAAGGCTTATATGTAAGTTATTGTCATAAAAAGTGTTTGGTGACCTGGGTCCTGCCCCAGGGGACATGTATCAATGCAAAAAAATTTTTTAAAAAACAGCTGTTTTTTCTGGGTCCCCAAACTCTTTTTATGACAATAACTTGCATATAAGCCTTTAAAATTAGCATAATGATTCTTTTGATTTTTCATGTTAGTGTCCTATAGACTTTAACGGTGTTCCCGCGGCTTTCGAACTTTCCACAATCACCGCATAATGTTCGCTGTTCGGCGAACAGGTGAACACCCGATGTTCAAGTCGAACTTACGTTCGACTTGAACATCGGGCTCATCCCTAATAGGAACCCACTGAGAGTTTGGGTATTCCACTTACTTATGTCCTTTTCCACCTTTTATCAAGCTGGAATAAATCGTTAACCAGTATTCAAGTTTACACCTATACTCTTAACCAGAGAAAGTATACATGCTTTATAACTTTGCAATAAGGATTTCGTAGGAGAGAATCCCCTCTTACAAGCTAAAGCCCTTCTAGGTGGAGGCACTATGGACTTCAAACTTAGAGTACCATTAGTGGAGGCTTGGCATACCCTGTTGCCCATGTGCTGCCACAACAATGGGATGCAGGGGCTACAAGGTAAGGGCCATCGCACCCCCCTCCCAAAAAAAAACTCACTTGCACATATATTAATAATACTGTATCATGGGCATGAAAAACCATAAAAATCAATAAATCAATACTATTTGATCTTGCTGCTTGAAAGCACAGTAGGGAATATGTTTCCCATTTGTAAAGCTGGGTATACACATACCAAAATTTGGTCAGTTCAGCAGGAACTGGCCCGATTTTGGTACATGTGTACTGCTGTCTGTTCAGACTGGCTTCTGTCGAACAGTCCTGTTGGTAAACCAGAATTTGATCAGCACTTGCAGCCAATGTCTCCAGTGTTGATCTGTGTATTTTTAAGGGGGGGGGGAGGAGTCCTCGCTGTCAGAATACAATAGCTCAGTGGGGGAGATCTCTGCATCCACAAGTAGTTTTTGTTGATGTCAGTATCTGAGTTTTTTTCATTCAACTCGTCACAGGAAGCTGTATTAGGTAGACTTCACTGGCAGGATTACCAGGTATTTGTGAGACTTTGCAGGGAGACTTTAAGAAAACTGTAAGTGCTGCTTCATTTATAATGAAGTGCTTACATCTTTTTTTTTTTTTTTTATAGTTGCTAGTCTGTGTTGTCATATCTACAGCACGCCATCACCTGGGCGACAGAGCCAGTGGCAGCAGGTTTATAGGGAAGCATAACGTTGGCTCAGCCCCACCTATTCCACCAACACACACTATGGGGGGATGACATGGACATATCCATGGTCCTGTTGGGGAACAATCCCTATACTTCTGATTTTTGTATCACTCTCATCATCCTGACAGGATGTGAGAGGAAATCTCCCCAGCAGGGAGAGCAGTACACAGGGATTTAAACCTGAGCTTTTCCCATTCTAATAGAAAAAAGTGTTTTTTTTTATTTACTGACATTGTTAGGGTTTCTTTACATCTGCGATAGTCCTCGTTCCCATCCCATTTTAATCCCAAAAATCCTGCACTGCTGCACTGCAACTGCGTGGATTGCGACATGACCCCTTTCATGGGGCCATGCCGCAACGTATGGGTTGCATTCAGTGGACGGTACTGCTTGGGAAACAGACCATTCCATATTCAAAATTAATTGTGTATAATGATTAGTTTGTCAGATGCACTATACCCACTTGCCAACTGCGCTATAGCTGAAAGATGGCTACAACGTAGTTGTCCAGTTATGGGAGGGCGTCAATAGATGTCCTCCCAGAACCACACCCCCTGCGTGCCTCCTGCAGACACAGCTGATCACAGATCGGGGTAAAGGACAAATCACAACGGCCCTTTAACATGTGATCAGCTGTGTCCAATCGCAGCTGATCACATGTAAACAGACTTGCAGCGTATCAGTCCTTTCCTCCCACGCTGTGTCTGTGGGAGGAAAGGAGAGCTGTTAACCAGCAAGCCTGTCAGCACATCGTTTACACTGATCATCAGGGCAGCCCATCAGTGCTGCCTATCAGTGCCCATCAGTGCCACCTATCAGTGCAGCCTCATCAATGCTTCCTCATCAGTACTGGCTCATCATCAGTGTTGCCTCCTCAGTGCTGCTTCATCAGCTTCATCAGTGAAGAAGAAAAATTACTTATTTGCAGAAACTAAGAAAAACATATTTTTTCACAATTTTCAGTATTTTTTAATTTGTTTAGCAAAAAATACAAAAAACCTAGTGGTGATTGACCACTTCAGCCCCGAAAGGTTTACCGCCCTTAATGACCAGGCCATTTTTTGCAATATGGCACTGCGTTAATTAAACTAACAATTGAGCGGTCGTGTAACGCTATACAAAATAAAATTGATGTCCTTTTTTCCCACAAATAGAGCTTTCTTTTGGTGGTATTTGATCACCTCTGCATTTTTTATTTTTTGCGCTATAAACAAAAAAAGACAGACTATTTTGAAAAAAAAAAAAACACAATATTTTTTATTTTATGCTATAAAATATACCCAATAAAAATTTTTTTAAAAAAAATCTAAATTTCTTCATCAGTTTAGGCCAATATGTATTTTGCTACATATTTTTGGTAAACAAAATCCCATTGAGGGTATATTGAATGTTTTGCGCAAAAGTTATAGCGTCTACAAACTATGGGATATATTTATGGAATTTGTATTTATTTATTTATTTTTACTAGTAATGGCGGTGATCAGCGATTTTTAGCGGGACTGTGAAATTGCGGTGGACAAATTGGACACCTAACTGACACTTTTTGGGGACCAGTGACACCAATACAGTGATCAGTGCTAAACAAAATGCTCACTGTACTAATGACCCTGGCAGGGAAGGGGTTAACATCAGGGGCGATTAAAGGGTTAAGTGTGTCCCTAGGGGGTGCTTTCTAACTGTGGGGGTGGGGTGCTTTGAATGGGGGAAGACAGAGATTCGTGTTTCTGCTTAGCAGAAACACAAGATTTTCATCTTCCCATCTGGCAGAACGGCAGTCTGCCTTGTTTACATAGGCAGACTGCCGTTCTGCCTCTCCTTAGAATGATCGGTGGGTCCTCCAGGACATTGCTTTCACTGGACCTGCTGATTGACTGTGATTGGACCATAGCTCCCAACTGATTTGGAGGGACTGTCCCTGATTTGGAGCAATATCCCTCTGTTCCTCATTCCTCCTCACTTGTCCCTCATTTTGGTCTGATCTATATAAATGTATATAAAATGCACTTATTCTCTATCAAAAAGTGTTTCCCAGTGATAAACCTTTCATCAGATTTCTAAATTGCTGCATTTGTAAATTCCAAGAACCAATATAAAGGAATAGTAGTGGTAAAAAAATCACTTGTGGGTTTAACCAATATTATTTTTTTGTACAATTCTCCTTTAAGGGGGTGTGGCAAGGGGTGTGTCCTACACCTGCATACTTTTGCTGCTAGGTGTCCCTCATTGCCATCTCAAAAAGTTGGGAGGTATGTTGGACACTGGCGCGCGCCCCAGTCCCCCGTGCACAAAATCACGTACAGGTACGTGGTTTCACGCAGGAGGGCCGCCCTGCCGCAGTATATCTGCGTGGGCTGGTTAAATACCACCAAAATAAAGCTCAATTTGTATGAAAAAAAAAATGCTAAAAATGTCATATGGGTACAGTGTTGCATGACTGTGCAATTGTCATTCAAAGTGCGACAGCACTGAAAGCCAAAAAATTGGCCTGATCAGGAAGGAGGTAAAAGTGCCAAGTGTTAAAGTGGATACTACTCAGCAGAAATATATTGTTATTTTTATTTTCAAATCAAAATGCAAGCGTGTGAAAACAGATATCCACAATGTATCTTTCCCAATGTTGTGCTTAGCATGCTGTTCTTCGGCTCATTATAAACAGGAAGGCCTCACACATGCTACAGGATCAGGAAGAAATACTGGAATCGTTCAGGACTTGAAGTGGCTGTTTGTCCTTGCTGAAATATGTGACCTAAAGCCTCCTAAGGGATTTATGCCTCCTCGTTTTTAGCTGTATATATTTCCAGTATTTGTCCAGTCTAAGGTCGAAGTTCAGTTACCCTAAATTACCAAGAGAAACAACAGCTACATTTGCATTAAGAGCGGATGTTTGATTTCCCATTGTTTTCTTGTTGCACAAGTGGCTCACGTTCCCCAGGTTATGACCCCAGTAGATAGATGGCCCTTCCTACGCTTTACCAGGGAAACAGTATTACATTGATGTCCTATACAATGAAGACAAGCCGTAGCTGCCTTTTTCAGCAAAAGTCTTGGCCAGCAGTCACCTATTTAATGTTCAGGAAATAAATATCTAGCTAAGAATACCTGTTGTGCTAAGACTGTTTTGCCTGGGCCCCATGATGGAGTTCTGACAGTAGATAGAAAGGCAAATTACAGACTTTACTTGTTGCATGCTTGTTTGGCTAGTGATTCAGAAGGTACAGGAGACAGACAGGCAAATAGCATTTCCAAAAAGAAGTCAACAATGGTAACCCATGACAGGTTTTCTTTGCGGAACGACTTTACCTTTGCATTTTAAATGCCACCTTTCAATCAATATTATCATAAACGGCCTACGTGCTCAGCAAGTCATCATTCAGGAAAAAAAATTCTTTTGCATATCTACTATTATAAAGTGGAAAATTGGTATTTTAAAGCAAGCTGTAAAGCCGAAGTCCATGTTTACTTTAAATGTGTGTTTGGGTCAAACTGGCCTAAATTACCTATTTCTAATAGTAATAAATATTAGAGTGGTTGTAAAGGCTGAAGGCTTTTTATCTCTATGTGTGAAGGTAAAAAACCTTCAGTGTGTAACTCCCCCTCAGCCCCCCTAATATTTAACTAAGCCAGATCTCGATCCAGTGATGTGTACGAGACCCCAGGCTCTCTCGGTTCCCTCCCTCCCGGCTAAGATGCAGCAGCAGGAGCCATTGAAATGTTCATTCCCCTTTCTCCTACCTTGTATAAAAAAGATCTGCATACTGTAATATGGGGGGATGTCTAGCTCAGTGGTAGATGCGTTTTCAGTGAGTCCAAAGCAAACGGGAACTTCAGTTTAAGGACGTGGTAGCCCACTTTTATTGAAAGTAACAAAAATGAAAGTTCATACACACATGGATTGTGAACCCCACAGGGGTTCTTCTCCAGCAGAAATACACTAAATGAAAAATGCCAATCCACCTGGCTCCTAAGGCTCGCTCAGCCTTGGGTGCAGTACCTTGCCGCACAGGCCCACTCCTGGTCTCTGGGAGGGGGCTCTCCTGACACTCCAGGCTTTCACACTCCTCCAAGACTCACGGTCCCCTCTGGTCGCCAGGACTCTCTCTTCCAGTTGTCTCAGCTATGGTCTCCTCGATTCTCTCAGCTTGCCCAACTCTCTCAGTCCACTGACCTGGAACCTCTCCCACATGGAGTGCCGTCTCAAGGATATTACCTGGGTTTTTAAACAGTAGCACACCTCCTTGCTGGCTGCAGCAACTGCTCCAACATCAACTCTCCTGAGCTATGCTCAGATCTGCCTTATAATGAGTGCGTGCACATACACAACCTGCAGAACTTCTGGAAAGCCCTGACACAAGACTAAAGACTCCATCCCTCCCAAAGCTCTTTGAAGTCTTCAAGTTTCCAGCCCCAATCCAGACTTAAAAAATCCAGAGAAGACTTAAAGCATAGTTTTCTCTGCTCACCAATCTTCTGCTGGAACTTCTCAAACTGCCTCTTTGAGAGTCCTGTGTCCATTTACGCTCATTTTCACTGAGACAGGGGCTTTCACTCTCACAATACTTATTTATTTTTTATTCACTTTGGTCCAGTCATGTGATCCCACAGCTCCTGCTGCCCTGTGTCAGTGAACGACTGCTGCAGGGGAGAGGAGGAAGCGCCAACAAACGGCTAGGCCATAGGAGTCTATGAGTGACATCATAGGTTCTGGAATTCAGAGCCATTGTTGAGCACTACCTTACACAGAGCTGCAAGAAAATGTACCTGGATTGGAGCAAATAGGTAAGCACAGAGATCTTTTTTGTACAGGTTAGGCAGGATAGGTAGGAGGAGGACGTGGGGGAAGAATAGATGAAGTTAGGGTTTTCTTTCACTTTTAAGGTACAAAAAAATAAGGGGTACAGAATGCAAACTAGGGAAGGGAACAGATAGTATATAGAGTAGGAAAATATCATCAACAGTAGAATACATACACAAAGATCCCCAGTTCGTCACCAAAAAATAATGTGATTGTTGGTAGTGCAACAGCATGTACTTTGCACTTTGAACTTTAGATGGCACTGTAGTGATATACCAGCTTCTGTGTGTTTACATATCCTTGTATATTCTGCACAGGACGGATGTTTTTGTTTTTCTCTGTTCTCTCCTGTAATGCTGTTCTCACACATGTATCCCGGGTCTAGAGAGCTTAGCATAAGTGGGCTAGCAATCCATTTACCCCATATTTTATTAAATAGCTTTGGTTTCTTTCAAGTTCAAAGGTCAGCTTATATAAAGGGAGGTTATCGTTAATCAGTTTGAGCTAGGTGTTTAGCGAAGGGGCAATTGGCTTACGGTCTGGTATGGAATTTGAGAGGTCCCCCCCAAAATCCATACCAGACCCTTATCCAAGCATGCAGCCCGGCCGGCAGGTCAGGAAAGGGTGGGGACGAACGAGCCCCCCGACCATACCAGGCCAAATGCCCTCAACATGGGGGGGGTGCTTTGGGGCAAGGGGGGCATTGCTCCCCCATCCCAAAGCACCTTGTCCCCATGTTGATGTGGACAAGGGCCTCTCCACGACAACTGTGGGCGGTGGTTGTGAGGTTCTGCGGGCAGGGGTCTTATCGGAAACTGGAAGCCCCCTTTAACAAGGGGGCCCCCAGAACCCAGCTCCCCCCATGTGAAGGAGTATGGGGTACATTGTACCCCTACCCATTCACCCCTAAAGCAAACAGTGTTTTGTAAATACAAACAAAAGACGGTTTTTGACAAGTCCTTTATTGAAAGTGAAGAATGTCCCCCGTTGTAGATCCAACGTGTCTTCTTCCTCCGGTTATCTCCCTCCAGTAATGTGTTCTTCCTCCGGTCTTCCCCCTTCTTGTGATATCACAAGGGGGCGAAGTCCCATGGTGATGTCACCGGATGGCTACGCCTCATGGCTATAAAAGAACTGGCAGACATCGCAGATGACACAATGGTGGGAGTCAGCATCAAAGAAGGACCGGGTCGGTGGCAGAGAAGGAATCAGTGGCGGAGAAGACAACAGAGGAGGGGGAAGATTGGAGGAAGAACACATCACTGGAGGGAGAAGACTGTAGAAGCAAGACACATTGGAGCTACGATGGGGACATTCTTCACTCTTAATAAAGGTCAAAAATCGTCTTGTTTATTTATCCTATACTGCTTTTTATAGGGGTGAATGGGTAGGGGTACAATGTACCACATACTCATTCACATGGGGGGCAGGATCCAGATTCCAATAAGGCCCCTGCCAGCAGACCCCCACAACCACTGCCCATGGTTTTCGGGAGGACACCCTTGTCCCCATCAACATGGGGACAGTGTGCTTTGGGATGGGAGGGCGCAGAGTCCCCCTGCCCCAAAGCAACCCCCCCATGTTGAGGGCATGTGGCCTGGTATAATACAGGAAGGGGGACGTATAACGTATAACGCCATTTATTGTTCATATGGCAGAAGTTTTCCAAACTTGCCATTGTTTTTTTGCCACAAATACGTCACAACCGATTAACAATTTGTGCCTATTAACTTGTGGAAAAATGAACAAAGTGTCTAAATGACTGATTTTCGTCCGATTTTTCGCCTAGTGTATGGCCAGCATTAGGAAATAGAAATAGCTAGGGTGTTGAAAAACTGACTGAACTAAATCATAATTATAATCTGTACCCTAATTAATGACATTTATTCATATAACCATTGCTATTAAGTGAAAAATATATACAATTTAAATAGAATAAAATAATGAAGAAAAGCATTTTAAATTGATTCAGACCATATAAAGGGCTTGTTTGCACAAAGTATGGATGGGATTTTAGGCACTCGATATTAACAACCAAAATAAAACAATGACAGTTTATTATACAAATATTAATAATCCAAGGCAATAATACAAACATAATCTGATATCTGATAAAAACAAAACCAATATGTATAGACTTTAGGCCCCTGTTCACACTGGTGCTATTTATCATGTAATTTGACAGTTCCAAATCGCATGACAAGTCCCCTATTGTCGACAATGGAAACATTCAAATTGCCGTGACTCATGTCGCCTTAACTTTGAAAAAGGTTCCTGCGCTACTTTTTGCCGATTTCATTGTGACTCGCATAGACTTCCGTTGTATGAAGCCGCAAACCGCAATGAAATCAGCAGTGCAAATCGCACTGACATGTAGCTCTAAAATCGCGCTGAAATAGCGCCATTTCAAAGCCGCCCCAGTGTGAATGGGGGCTAAATATCAAGAACTGCATATAGATTACTAAATACAAGAACAATCTTCATCAGGGGTAAATAGGATGGTACATTTTGAAATATAAATAAGCATACATCAGCATACAACAGGTTTTACAAAATATATGGTACACCAACAATACAAAATACAATATTTGATAAATAACTTACAAAGATCAAAGTTAATCTTAGAATGGGTGTGGACAACCGGCATGATACAACAATAGAAAGCGCAAAGGACGCCAAACAAGACCTACAACTATCGAGACCGAGAAGGACCAAACAAGAGTGGGTAAGATATAGAAAAAATAAACTAAAGAATATGCTGAATTTAGTGCAAATAACATTGGGGTTGATTTACTAAAACTGGAGAGTGCAAAATCTGGTGCAGTTCTGCAGAGGAACCAATCAATTTCTAGACTTTTTTATCAAAGCTTAACTAAACAAGCTGAGATTAGATGCTCATTGGCTATCATGCACAGCTGCACATGAAGTTGTATCTAATGGATCTCTCACATCACCAAACTAAGCAATATAAGTTTAAACAATACATTTATATGAATCTTGCAAAGGATGTAGCAAAGATACAGCATACCGTAATCCGTTAAATCAATAATTTTGTAATAGGTTTTACCTCTTGAAAATCAGCGCAAGTCCCAATCCAGATTAGGGCCCGCAGCCATGGGCTGTAATTCCAGACATCCCAACCTGCAAAAACTAGTTTCAGAGAGGTGGAAAACTCATTTCAGTGAGGTGACGATTCGCGCCGGTGCCGACCACACCTCAATGAAATACAGCCTTACCCGTGCCAATTAAATGCAGCTTATCAGTGTCCTTCATGCCACCTCATCAGTGCCTACCAGCACAGATCATCAATGTCCATCAGTGCAGCCTATCAGTGACCATCAGTGTCCATTTGTGCCACCTCATAAGTGCCCATCAGTGTCAATCAGAGCAGCCTATCAGAGTCCTTCAGTGCCACCTCATCAGTGCCCACCAGTGCAGCCCATCAGTGTCCATCAGTGCAGCCTATCAGTGTCAATCAGTGTCCTTCAGTGCCACCTCATCAGTGCCCACCAGTGCAGCCCATCAGTGTCCATCAGTGCAGCCTATCAGTGTCCATTAGTGCCACCTCATCAGTGCCCACCAGTGCAGCCCATCAGTATCCATCAGTGCCACTTAATCAGTGCCCACCAGTACAGCCCATCAGTGCTACCTCATCAGTGCAGCCCATCAGTGTCCATCAGTGCAACCCATCAGTGTCCATCAGTGCCACCTCATCAGTGCCCATCAGTGTCCATCAGTGCCACCTCATCAGTGCAACCCATCAGCACCCAACAGTGCAGCCCATCAGTCTCCATCAGTGCAGCCCATCAGTGTCCTTCAGTGCCACCTCATCAGTGTCCACCAGCGCAGCCTCAGTGTCCACCAATGGAGTGCTCCCGGCTCTGTCCCGCCCCCTCCCCTGGCCACAGACAGAGGACAGAGCAGCCCAAGCACCCGCCACGGCCGTACTCCATTCGCAGCAGGGGCTGCGGGGGACTCCCGCGACTCGCGGGAGACTTGGGATGTCTGTAATTCAACATTAATATAGCAAGGGGCTTACCAATCATGAAAGTTAAAGTAGATGATGTCTGTTTAAGACAAAACGCATCGGACCCTGACATCTTTCCGTATAGAGTGGGTTGTACGGCATAGTGGGTGCAATACAAGATAGATTCTTGGGCGCCAGACACTTCTTGAATGCAAAGAAATTGTATTTATCTTGAACAGAACTTTAGGAGAGAGGGTTAGGGCCAGGACACCCTTAGGTAGTTGCAATATTAATTGGCAGACTCCAAGATTTCTACAGGTAGACAGCCATGCAGGGAAAGGCACCCAGCAAGACATTATATCTGCATGTGTAGCAATGTCTCCTATGGCAACAGTCTTATAACAGTTCCTAACACAAGTTGTAACAAACTCCTTTACTTTCTCCACAGTCACTTCTTACAGGTTCTCAAACCACTGAGCTCCCAGTCTCTCACTAGACTTGTTGATTCATTGCCACCGAATCCTTTGAGCTCTTCCAATCTTCACTAAAGTATCTTCCTCAAGCGTCTCCCCCGCTTCTCTGCTGGGCCCCTAGTTTGGCACTTCAGATACTTCTCAAGCTTCACTCCACTGGCCTGCTCGGTCCCTGGCTTGACACACAAGGCTGCTCTGCAAGCGTCACCTCCACTGGCTGGGTCCCTGGCTTGACACCTGCTGAAGTTTCCTAATTCTTCACCGTCCCGGGTTGGGGAGAATACTGCTCCAATACTTGCTTCAGCTACTCACTGTGGTCCCTGGTAATAAGGTGGTTGGTCCCTTAGTGGCGACAGCTTCCCTTCTACCTCCGACCATGATAGGTTCTCTGGCCGGCAGAACCATCACTTCTGGTTGGACTGCAAGCCGCAATCCCAACCCTATGCTGCTCTCTTGCTTCTGGATACTCCCTCAGACAGCCTAGCAGCCAGATGTCCCCAGAATAGGCCCAAACTCTGGCCTAGCAGCCCAGGCAGTACAACAAATGTCCACCTGGACGGCTGCTAGGCCAGAGTTTGGGCCTATTCCGGGCACATCTAGCTGCTAGGCTGTCTGAGGGCCTATCCAGAAGCAAGAGAGCAGCATAGGGTTGGCACAGAACTCTGAAGAACAGAACAGTGATCACCTGACTCCACCCAAATATATAGGTTCTCCCAACAGGCCAAGGGATTTAAGAAAACCTGCCCATTGGCTGAGATACCCCATATACTCCTAATCTCTCCTTGCTTTGCCCTTGTCTTATCTAATGTCACCACCAGGTACACAGCCACCTATTGGCAAAAGAGAGAAGTGAATCAATTCCAGATTTAGGGTGAACTCAATTGATCCCTAACAATGAGCGAAGGTAACTACACCGGCAGGTAAATTTAGGAGCAACCCTGCCCAAACATCAGGGTGCTACAAATATATTAATCACTCTCTGAAGACACCTCCCCTCCCCCAGTTCATCAATACTTGATAGACTATTTCCTGCAGTAATATTCTGTGCAGCTTTTATTACCCTCTGCAGGGCATTTATGTCATGGATTGTGCATGATCCTTGCCACAAAGAAATATGATACGTTAGCAGACTTTCAATGACAGCCTCATAGAAGCTAAAAACACCCGCTATCAAGGGTGTCTAGGTCTTTCCTCCAGAATGATCCACTCTTTGCAGTATCTTTCCATGGGGATTTCTTAAAACAGGAAGAGAATACTTCCTTGCTCGAGAGCTAGACTCCCGAACCTCAGAAATAGGGAAATCACTTGACTAAAGACTGAGTCAAATGTCCCTGAAAGAACAACTGTAAAAGCCTGGGATGCAACCAGGCCAAAGGAATTGCCTCACATGAGGCTACCCCACACCAATTATTCCCCAGCAAGGTTCTCTGTATGAGAATATTTCAGAAAGGCAATGAGGCTAGTATCCTAATACATGAGGTGTTGAATAATGGATCCCAGATTGATAGTGCATGGGTCTTAGAGCAAGGCACAGAATTTGCTTAAGGGATGGGAACATTAATTATCTTTGATGTCCACCAAAGCCAGAAAGTGTGCCAGGCGAAGGGAGGCAATGCAAACTTCGTATTTTTCTAGGGAAAACTTACATCTGAACCCAGTCCCTTAAAGCTTCAAGATGCATACCAGTTAATGCAACCATTTTTGGGCTTTTGAATAGTGAACTGTTTGCCACCACAAGTGCGGCAGAAACACCTTGACCCAGAAAACCTTCAGAGGATACGCAAAGGCCACAAGTCGAGAAAAGGAGAAAAGTGGAGCTTTACCCAAAAGAGGAAGCTCCGCTTGTCTGCCTCCTCCCCCCCTCCACTTCCACATTTGGCACCTTTTGGGGGGGGAGCAGGTACCTTGTCTTGACAGGTACCCCTCTCTCACTTGACAGGTACCCTCTCCCAAGTAATTTTCCTTGTGTCCTATTGCTTCCATTAACACCAACACACTGAATTTATCCGGGATAAAAAAAAGGACTTTTTGCAGCATGTTCTGATGTGCTGCAATGCATCGTAATGTGCTTCCGCACATGCAATTGAACAGAAAGAAAAAAGCATGTAAGTATAGTCAACCATGCAACTCACCCACTCCACTAGGAAACCCGCTTCAGAACAGCCCATGCAATAACCATTCTTCTAGTCATCATAGTAACATCCATCCAATGGCTGGGGATACTACTTGCACTGGGTATGCTTCATGGTACAGGATAGGGTCCTGCCAAACACCTGAGGCTTATGTGACATGAGATCCCAGGTCACTTGCCATGTGCTACATGGAGGGGATTCCCTATCCACCATCAGCTACAGCCCAACCAGGTTTACATTTATATGTACTTCTCAGAATCCTGTATCCCACAGTGTGTTTCCTCCATGAGATGCAGCTGTCAATTGCCATTGCCTGATGATGTGCTGCCCCATCTTGCACTTTTAGTGACAACAGACATTCACTTCAATTAGGCCAGAGGCTCGGTTCAACTCCATTTTTGTGTACTCTTTTTTTTTTGTACTTGAGGTAGACAGTCTCAATAATAAATATTCTCCATCTCATCAACGAACAACAGGTCTGCTTTATGTGACAATGTACCTCTTATTGCTTATCCTGGGGTTTCAATGAATTTGCTTTAGTCACTCAGTACCTATCACCCTACTGAAAAGGAAGAAATAAGAGTGGTGCGCTTATTCAATAACGTGTCATGAATTAATATACTTAAAAAATGAACATGATAAGTATCCAAAAACATACAAATAAATAAATGTGAATAAAAGTCCACTTCCGTGCTTTCCTGAGGAAGTCACGTGACCAGTGACGCAACGCGTCGGTTGGAGCCTTGTGGCGTAATTTCCGGTGGTGTTTTATGGAAGTGCGCTGAGGAGGCGAGTGTATTACTACTCTCATTGTTTATTACTATGATTTTTATTCTTACTTGATGTTAGCAGCTTCTTTTACTTAATAAATTTACTTTTTATTTGGCAATATTGCACTATGGCTGTTCTTTGTTTCCTTTGAGCGCCATTTATACAAGAAGTGCCATTTCTTGGAGTGAGCTGTTTCCTCTACATATGGAGTTTCCTAAGATGTTTTTATAGTAAGATCTGGACGTAGTTCTTTATCTTCGCTTGGGACCTGGATGTCTCTACAGATCCATCAGCAAGATTTCTTATCTGACTATCTGATGAGCCTTGTTTGACCTTTTGGGTCATTTTTGGAGGTGAGCGGCCAATTCATAAATATAACAGTAGATGTTTGGATTGATGTGTTGTCTGTTTTTTCTTCTATCAAGTTACTCCTATGAGATTCTTATCTCTATATAAACTGACTCCTACCACTGGTCTTTAGTTGGACTTGTATTCACATTTATTTATTTGTATGTTTTTGGATACTTATCATGTTCATTTTTTAAGTATATTAATTCATAGCACACTATTCAATAAGCGCACCACTCTTATTTCTTCCTTTTACATTTGATCACATAGTTTTGTACACTTCCAAGTGGTTACAGCTAATTCATGGTCACTATACTTTTATTTTTTGCTTTTCTGAGTTTATTTTGACTATATTCACTGTAGGTTGATATTTTTTAAAAACAAAATTACACATAGTGGCGCGCAAGTTTATTCCTTTATAACACATGTAGCACTAACTCAAGGTGGAGCTGCTGATTTAAAGCGGGTTGTTACCGTCACCTTGTTACCTGTAATTTCACCAACACCGGGTCTAGGGGGTCCCCGTTGAGCTTACTGCGAGGCAATGGAGGCACCAGTCACTTAAGTACTTTTTCAATGCTTTAACGGGGATAGCTGGAAGAAGTAGCAGGAAAGAGGTAGAAGGAGAGCTGCAGGAGTGTTCAAATACCTTTTCTTGGTGTAGTGTCAAGGAATTTAAATCTTTGGGATGGATGTATCCTCAGCTTAGGATTAAATCTTTGCCCGCCCGGATAGGTTTCTCTCACTGACCTAGCAGCCGGAATGCAGCACGAACTAAAAGTCTCTGCCACAGACTTTGGTGGGACAAACTCATATGATCCTCTGCCACAGGATGTAGTAGTTTTTGATGAACAGCAAACACAGTACCAGAACCTTTAAGCCGACCCGGCAGTACTTGTGCGGTAGGGTAATTTAGGATGCGTCCTCCAATTGAGTCACCAGGCCCTTCTCCAGACCAGCGCTCCGCATGGTCCCTTCCAAGACGGGTCCTCCCCTGGAGGGCTACGGGTCCAAGCCGGAGGGCTACGAGATAGCACTCACTGACACATACCTCTAGGCCAAGAGGGCCACGAGGCAAAAAGCTCCCCGAAAACATGGCGTCTGCCCCATAAATACCCTCTCCCAGAATGCAACTCGGAGGACCACCTCCGCCGAGTTATCTCCGGGACAGAAGAGCACTTATACACTTCAGCTTGTTGTTTTCCAACATTGACCCACGAGGACAACGACACCCACAGGTGCAATGTGGAACTGCATGCAACACAGCCAAGCTGGAACAGAGACTAAACTAACCTTGGATTAAACCTGAACAATGTATAGCACAGATGATCCATTAAATTTACCTACAAGCGGTAGATTAGAAATCTACCAGCGCTATACACATATCACCCTACTGACCCTAGCTAAGCTCCATCCAAAACCTTATATAAAATCTAAAATGAAAATTAACTCACCTCACTTGCTTAACCACTTGTTTACTGGGCACTTAAACCCCCCTCTTGCCCTGACCAATTTTCAGCTTTCAGCGCTGTCACTCTGAATGACAATGGTCATGTAACACTGTACCCAAATGAAATTTTTATCCTTTTTTCATACAAATAGAGCTTTCTTTTGGTGGTATTTATTCACCTCTGGGGTTTTTATTTTTTGCTAAACAAAAAAATACGAAAAATTTTCGAAAAAATAAAAATCATGTTTCATAGTTTGTTATAAAATTTAGCAAACAGGTAATTTTTCACCTTCGTTGATATGCGCTGATGAGGAGACACTGATAGGCTGCACTGGTGGGCACTAATAGGCTGCACAGATGGGCACTGATAGGCACAGATAAGGCGGTACTGATGGGCACAGATAAGGCGGCACTGATAGCCACTGATAAGATGGCACTGATGGGCACTGAAGGGCATTGATAGGTGTTATTGATAGGTACCACTGATAGATGGCACTGATGGGCACTGGTAGATGACATGGATGGGCACTGGTAGGTGACACTGATGGGTAGCACTGTTGATGAGGCACTGATTGGTGACATTGATAGGTGGCACTGTGGGCACTGATGGGTGGCACTGTGGGTACTCGTAGGTGGCGCTGGTGGGCACTGGTAGACGGCACTGTTGTGCACTGGTAGGTAGCACAGGTGGGCACAGATGAGCTGGCGGCTGCTCTCCTTGATTGGGACCGATGTCCCTCTCACAGCCGCCGGTGATCGGCTTTTTTTTCTTCTCCTCACGCTATCAGCGCGAGGAGAAAAAATAGCCGATTACCGGCTCTGTTTACATCACATGATCAGCTGTCATTGGCTGACAGTTGATCACGTGGTAAGGGGTCGGGTTTGACCCCTTACTCCGATCTGTGATCCAGCGAGTCTCATAGACTTGCTGATCACTGAGCGTGCCGCGTGTGCCCTGAAGGCTATTGACGCCCTCCCGCAAAGTAGGTCCACGCTGTAGCCATCATTCAGCTATAGCGCAAATCTAAAACGGTTAAGAAACCTACCTGCCCACTCAAAGTCTTCTTTGTATAACTACACTGCACTATAAGTGTCCTGATTATCAGTGCAGTCCCAACAGTGCTGCCAATCAGTGCCCACCAGTGCTGCCAATCAGTGTCACCTATCAGTGCCGCCTATCAGAGCCC
This sequence comes from Lithobates clamitans, assembly GCA_037952925.1. Classification (NCBI taxonomy): domain Eukaryota; kingdom Metazoa; phylum Chordata; class Amphibia; order Anura; family Ranidae; genus Lithobates; species Lithobates clamitans. Next base: position 694,395 of record JBBGZY010001049.1, on the reverse strand, counting down.
ATCAGTGCCACCAATCAGTGCCGCCTATCAGTGCAGCCTCATCAGTTCTTATCAGTGCAGCCTCATCAGTGCCACCTATCAGTGCAGCCTCATCAGTGCCCATCAGTGCCGCCTCGTTAACGACCATAAGTGAAGGAGAAAAATTACCTGTTTGCTACATTTTATAACAAACAATAAATTATGTTTGTTTATATTTTTAATAAAATTGTCGGTCTATTTTCATTTGTTTAGCATAAAATCCAATGATGATTAAATACCACCAAAAGTAAGTTCTAATTGTGTGAAAAAAATGATAAAAATCTCGTTTGGGTACAGTGCTACATTGTTAAAAAGCAACAATGTCAGTGTATGAATCTGGGTCCCATTTTTTTAAACACTCTCCCCTGTTAGTGTATGCTGTGTACACACTGTACTGTTGTGGCACTCATTCATTTATATATAATAGTTGTATATACTGTATACTTTGTGTTGTATAAAATAAAACCGAAGCGTACACTAGTTGTGTGCCAGTCATAAGACGGCTGTGATCTCTCGCAGGCTACACTAAGCTGTTCTCCGTCTGCCTGCTGCTCTCTGTACAGGCATTGCTGTAGTCACCTAAGTGTTTGGGGTCCTGATACACAGAGCCACATGTGCGGCCACTTCCTGGTTAGCAGAAGCCGAGCATCATTGAAGAGAACCTGTTCCCACAATGAAGGTGGTGGCTTTAATCAGGTGATACATTAGGATGAGCAGTGACATTGTGATTGCGAGCAGGCTGGCTGGCAGTGCTGTGTGAGCGGAGAGTCCACATACTGAGGAGCTTTCTATTGTACTGACACTTGCATCTCATTACTTCATGTAGACTGTTTGTATTCCAGATACATTCCAACACTTCTTACATTACTTACAGTGATAACACCTCATGCTGCACCCCCTCAGGTATTAAACCATTAAAACTGATGGCATAAATGATCTTATAATAGGAACTGATGTTGCCAATTTCACTAATACATAGCAAACCAGGCAAATCCTGCAGCTAACAGGAAAGTGTATAGACTGTTTTTGTGTGGTGAATAAGGATGAGCTCCGGCGTGTTCGCACAGCCCATGTGCAGAGCCCGCCAGGAAGTCGGCACTGCGCTGCGCTAATCACAGGCAGTGAGACATTGTCCTGATGCGCGGCTGCAGAGATCCGGAAATGTCTCAGCGCCTGTGATTAAGGATGAGCTCCGGCGTGTTCGCACGCTCCACGTGCAGAGCCGCCAGGAAATTGGAACTGCGCTGCGCTAATCACAGGCAGTGAGACATTTTCCCTATGTGCGGCTGCAGAGATCCGGAAATGTCTCAGCGCCTGTGATTAAGGATGAGCTCCGGCGTGTTCGCACACTCCACGTGCAGAGCCCGCCAGGAAGTCGGCACTGCGCTAATCACAGGCAGTGAGACATTTTCCCGATGTGCGGCTGCAGAGATCCGGAAATGTCTCAGCGCCTGTGATTAAGGATGAGCTCCAGGGTGTTTGCACACTCCACGTGCAGAGCCCGCCAGGAAACCGGCACTGCGCTACGCTAATCATAGGCAGTGAGACATTTATCCGATGTGTGGCTGCAGAGATCGGGAAATGTCTTACTGCCTGTGATTAGCGCAGTGCTGACTTCCTGGCGGGCTCTGCACGTGGGCTGTGCGAACACGCCGGAGCTCATCCTTAGTGGTGAATTGTCAGCTGGTGCACAGTGCATTCACTAATTCTGACAGCATTTATTTAAAGTGTAACTAAAGGCAAAATTTGAAAAAAAAAAATTGGATAGAGTAAGGGAGGTTTATAACCCCTGTCAGTTTGTTTTGCCATCTGTGTCCCATAGGGGAGATTGCCCTTCACTTCCTATCCCATAGCTAAGGATGAGCTCCGGCGTGTTCGCACACTCCACGTGCAGAGCCGCCAGGAAATTGGAACTGCGCTGCGCTAATCACAGGCAGTGAGACATATTCCCGATGTGCGGCTGCAGAGATCCGGAAATGTCTCAGCGCCTGTGATTAACCACTTGAGCCCCGGACCATTATGCTGCCTAAGGACCAGAGGTCTTTTTCCAATTTGGCACTGCGTCGCTTTAACTGCTAATTGCGCGGTCATGCAATGCTGTACCCAAACGAAATTTGCGTCCTTTTCTTCCCACAAATAGAGCTTTCTTTTGATGGTATTTGATCACCACTGCGGTTTTTATTTTTTGCGCTATAAACGGAAAAAGACCGAAAATTTTGAAAAAAATTGATATTTTCTACTTTTTGTTATAAAAAAAATCCAATAAACTAAATTTTAGTCATACATTTAGGCCAAAATGTATTCGGCCACATGTCTTTGGTAAAAAAAATGTCAATAAGCGTATATTTATTGGTTTGCGCAAAAGTTATAGCGTCTACAAACTAGGGTACATTTTCTGTAATTTACACAGCTTTTAGTTTATGACTGCCTATGTCATTTCTTGAGGTGCTAAAATGGCAGGGCAGTACAAAACCCCCCCCCAAATGACCCCATTTTGGAAAGTAGACACCCCAAGGAAATTGCTGAGAGGAATGTTGAACCCATTGAATATTTTTTTTTTTGTCCCAAGTGATTAAAAAATGACAAAAAAAAAAAAAAAATATTTACAAAAAGTTGTCACTAAATGATATATTGCTCACACAGGCCATGGGCCTATGTGGAATTGCACCCCAAAATACATTCAGCTGCTTCTCCTGAGTATGGGGATACCACATGTGTGGGACTTTTTGGGAGCCTGGCCGCGTACGGGGCCCCGAAAACCAATCACCGCCTTCAGGATTTCTAAGGGTGTAAATTTTTGATTTCACTCTTCACTGCCTATCACAGTTTCGGAGGCCATGGAATGCCCAGGTGGCACAAAACCCCCCAAATGACCCCATTTTGGAAAGTAGACACCCCAAGCTTTTTGCTGAGAGGCATGTTGAGTCCATGGAATATTTTATATTTTGACACAAGTTGCGGGAAAGTGACACTTTTTTTTTTTTTTTTTTTTCATAAAGTTGTCACTAAATGATATATTGCTCACACAGGCCATGGGCATATGTGGAATTGCACCCCAAAATACATTTAGCTGCTTCTCCTGAGTATGGGGATACCACATGTGTGGGACTTTTTGGGAGCCTAGCCGCGTACGGGACCCCGAAAACCAATCACTGCCTTCAGGATTTCTAAGGGTGAAAATTTTTGATTTCACTCTTTACTGCCTATCACAGTTTCGGAGGCCATGGAATGCCCAGGTGGCACAAAACCCCCCCAAATGACCCCATTTTGGAAAGTAGACACCATAAGCTATTTGCTGAGAGGCATGGTGAGTATTTTGCAGCTCTCATTTGTTTTTGAAAATGAAGAAAGACAAGAAAAAACATTTTTTTTTTTCTTTTTTCAATTTTCAAAACTTTGTGACAAAAAGTGAGGTCTGCAAAATACTCACTATACCTCTCAGCAAATAGCTTGGGGTGTCTACTTTCCAAAATGGGGTCATTTGGGGGGGGTTTGTGCCACCTGGGCATTCCATGGCCTCCGAAACTGTGATAGGCAGTGAAGAGTGAAATCAAAAATTCACGCCCCTAGAAAGCCTGAAGGCGGTGCTTGGTTTTCGGGGTCCCGTACGTGGCTAGGCTCCCAAAAAGTCTCACACCTGTGGTATCCCCGTACTCAGGAGAAGCAGCAGAATGTATTTTGGGGTGTAATTTCACATATTTCCATGGCATGTTTGAGCAATATATCATTTAGTGACAACTTTGTGCAAAAAAAAAAAAAAAAAAAAAAAATTTGTCTCTTTCCCGCAACTTGTGTCGCAATATAAAATATTCCATGGACTCGACATGCCTCTCAGCAAATAGCTTGGGGTGTCTACTTTCCAAAATGGGGTCATTTGGGGGGGTTTTGAACTGTCCTGGCATTTTATGCACAACATTTAGAAGCTTATGTCACACATCACCCACTCTTCTAACCACTTGAAGACAAAGCCCTTTCTGACACTTATTGTTTACATGAAAAAGTTTTTTTTTTTTTGCAAAAAAATTACTTTGAACCCCCAAACATTATATATTTTTTTAAAGCAAATGCCCTACAGATTAAAATGGTGGGTGTTTCATTTTTTTTTTTCACACAGTAATTGCGCAGCGATTTTTCAAACGCATTTTTTGGGGAAAAAACACACTTTTTTAAATTTTAATGCACTAAAACACACTATATTGCCCAAATGTTTGATGAAATAAAAAAGATGATCTTAGGCTGAGTACATGGATACCAAACATGACATGCTTTAAAATTGCGCACAAACGTGCAGTGGCAACAAAATAAATACATGTTTAAAATCCTTCAAAAGCCTTTACAGGTTACCACTTTAGATTTACAGAGGAGGTCTACTGGAAAAATTACTGCCCTCGATCTGGCCTTCGCGGTGATACCTCACATGCATGGTGCAATTGCTGTTTACGTTTGACGACAGACCGCCGCTTGCGTTCGCCTTAGCGCGAGAGCAGGGGGCGACAGGGGTGCTTTTTTTTTTTTTTTTTTTTTTCTTTATTATTTTTTTGCTTTTTTAATCTTACTTTTAAACTGTTCCTTTCATATTTTTTTTTTTAGTCATTTTTATTGTTATCTCGGGAATGTAAATATCCCCTATGATAGCAATAGGTAGTGACAGGTACTCTTTTTTGAAAAAATTGTGGTCTATTAGACCCTAGATCTCTCCTCTGCCCTCAAAGCATCTGACCACACCAAGATCGGTGTGATAAAATGCTTCCCCAATTTCCCAATGGCGCTATTTACATCCGGCGAAATCTAAGTCATAAAATGCTCGTAGCTTCCGGTTTCTTAGGCCATAGAGATGTTTGGAGCCACTCTGGTCTCTGATCAGCTCTATGGTCAGCTGGCTGAATCACCGGCTGCATTCTCAGGTTCCCTGTTGAGACAGGAGAGCCAGAGAAAAACACGGAAGACGGTGTGGGGGGGGGGCATTCCCTCCCACGGCTTGTAAAAGCAGTCTAGAGGCTAATTAGCCGCTAGGATTGCTTTTACATGAAAGCCGACCGCTGGCTGAAAAGAATGATACCAAGATGATACCTAAACCTGCAGGCATCATTCTGGTATAACCACTCAAAGTCGTGAATGGCGTACCTGAAGACAAAAAAATGGTTAACAATGGTTAACAATAAAGCACAGTAAACAGTAAAGTATAAATAATTACATACCTGAAAAACAAACATGATAAAACATAATAACAATAACAATAACAATAAAACATTGCAGAATAGAATACAGTAAAAAAGAGCAGAACAATAGAGAGAGAGAATAGAGAGAGAGAGAACAATAAAACGACAACTATTTTTTTTTATTTCATATATTTTTTTTTTTTTACACTTTTTTTGTAACTAACTTTTATAACTGTAACCGGTTCCAGGTTCGGGTCTCTCAAAATGCGATGGCATCTTGGGAGACCCTGTGAAAGTGCGCCTAGTCTGTGGAATGCTGTACCCTACGCTAATACTCAACTAGTGTATGGTAGCGTTCAAAACATTCACCAATGCAAAGACCAGGATTGTCAGGACAGGAGGGACAATAATAGCGGGTGTCACGCCTATATCCGCGCTTGCTGCAGACACTACCTCTTTTTTGGGGGGGTTCGTTGGGTAGGGGTACTCGGGAGGACATAAAAATGCCTCTCATGCAGCCGACTGCATTTGGTTGGGGATGTGAATGGGGGAAGTACGGGCGCTGCAGAAGCGGTGGGCTCCCAATTAGGATTGGCGAATGCAGCAGGAAGGGCACTATGGGCACGATGGGCCTGTGTTTGTCTTTTTGGTGGCAGCGGGACACTACTTGTGCTTGCCACCTCACCAGCTTGAACTGCACTTATGGGACTCGCCACGTCACCAAGTGTTACTGCAGTGCTGGTTTGACTACGACCAGGGTGTACTACGCCGCTGGTGCTTGCCAGTTCCCCAAAACGCTACCAAAAAAACTGTTAGCGATCGCAGGGATCAGGCCTGATTCTGCGAACGCTGCAGTTATGCGTTTAGAGTTTTGTAAGTGACAGTGATCGATCGATACTGCACTTGGGTGGGCTGGGGACGCTAGTATAGATCTGATCGGATCAGATATTGATCCGTTCAGATACTATACCACTAAGGGAGGTGTATGGTGCGTGCGTGGGTGTTAGCGGTACTGGCGCTAACCTGACGCTGCCTTGGGCTGGGGCTGGTGCTTGCCAGTTCACCAAAATGCTACCAAAAAAACTGTTAGCGATCGCAGGGATCAGGCCTGACTCTGCGAACGCTGCAGTTATGCGTTTAGTGTTTTGTAAGTGACAGTGATCGATCGATACTGCACTTGGGTGGGCTGGGCTGGGCTGGGTCGGGCAGAGGGGCAAAACGCAGGTGCTAGCAGGTATCTGTGCTGATCCCGCTAACACTGCGTTTTTGGGAACCCTAAACTGCTGGGGATGCTAGTATAGATCTGATCGGATCAGATATTGATGCGATCAGATACTATACCACTAAGGGAGGCGTATGCTGCGTGCGTGGGTGTTAGCGGTACTGGCGCTAATCTGACGCTGCCTGGGGCGACGCATATCACCGCCGGGTGATCGGGGGGCTAAACCTTTATTCGGTAATAAACGGCGGGTGCCCTGACACTATAAAAAATAAACGAACTAACAAGCGTCACCCGTAACAGTTATACGGTGATCAGTGGTGAAAGGGTTAACTAGGGGGCAATCAAGGGGTTAAAACATTTATTAGGTAGTATGTGGGGGTCCCTGACGCTATAAAACGCTGACGGCGAACCTAAATATTTACCTCACTAACTAGCGTCACCAGCGACACTAATACAGCGATCAGAAAAATGATCGCTTAGCGACACTGGTGACAGGGGGTGATCAAGGGGTTAAAACTTTATTAGGGGGGGGTTAGGGGGGTACCCTAGACCTACAGGGGGGTAACAGTAACTGTCCCAACACTGTAACTGTCACAAACTGACACCTAGCAGTAATCAGAAAAAAAAAAAAAACAAAAAACAAAAACCTGCTGGTGTCAGTTTGTGACAGGGGGGGGGGGTGATTGGGGGGGGATCGGGGGGGGGGATCGGGGTGTTTTGTATGCCTGGCATGTTCTACTGTGTGTGTGTGTGTTGGTGCACTCACATAGATGTCTTCTCTCCTCGGGCCGGAACGGAAAATACCGACCCGAGTGGAGATGACATCACTTCCTTTGCTGCTGTTTAGCATACAGCAGCAAAGGAGTGTTCTCATTGGCCGGCGGCGATCGCGAGGGGGGGGCCACGAACGGATGGCCTCCCCCTCGTCTCTGATCGCCGGGGGACAGAACGGGACCGCCTCGGGCGGCGGGGGGGGTCCGATCGGACCCCCCACCCGCGGGAGGCAAATCACGTACCCTATACGTGATTTTGCCTGCCCGTGCCGCCTTGCCGACGTACATCGGCGTGAGGCGGTCCTTAAGTGGTTAAGGATGAGCTCCGGCGTGTTCGCACACTCCACGTGCAGAGCCCGCCAGGAAGCCGGCGCTGCGCTAATCATAGGCAGTGAGACATTTATCCAATGCATGGCTGCAGAGATCGGGAAATGTCTTACTGCCTGTGATTAGCGCAGTGCTGACTTCCTGGCGGGCTCTGCACGTGGGCTGTGCGAACACGCCGGAGCTCATCCTTAGTGGTGAATTGTCAGCTGGTGCACAGTGCATTCACTAATTCTGACAGCATTTATTTAAAGTGTAACTAAAGGCAAAATTTGAAAAAAAAAATTGGATAGAGTAAGGGAGGTTTATAACCCCTGTCAGTTTGTTTTGCCATCTGTGTCCCATAGGGGAGATTGCCCTTCATTTCCTATCCCATAGCTAAGGATGAGCTCCGGAGTGTTCGCACACTCCACGTGCAGAGCCGCCAGGAAATTGGAACTGCGCTGCGCTAATCACAGGCAGTGAGACATTTTCCCAATGTGCGGCTGCAGAGATCCGGAAATGTCTCAGCGCCTGTGATTAAGGATGAGCTCCGGCGTGTTCACACGCTCCACGTGCAGAGCCCGCCAGGAAGTCGGCACTGCGCTAATCACAGGCAGTGAGACATTTTCCCGATGTGTGGCTGCAGAGATTGGGAAATGTCTCACTGCCTGTGATTAGCGCAGCGCAGACTTCCTGGCGGGCTCTGCATGTGGAGTGTGTGCACACGCCGAAACTCATCCTTACCTGTGATTAGCGCAGCGCAGTGTCGACTTCCTGGCGGGCTCTGCGTGTGGAGTGTGTGAACACCCCGGAGCTCGTCCTTACCTGTGATTAGCGCAGCGCATTGCTGACTTCCTGGCGGGCTCTGCGTGTGTAGTGTGTGCACACCCCGGAGCTCGTCCTTAAATGTGATTAGCGCAGCGCATTGCTGACTTCCTGGCGGGCTCTGCGTGTGTAGTGTGTGCACACCCCGGAGCTCATCCTTACCTGTGATTAGCGCAGCGCATTGCTGACTTCCTGGCGGGCTCTGCGTGTGTAGTGTGTGCACACCCCGGAGCTCGTCCTTAAATGTGATTAGCGCAGCGCATTGCTGACTTCCTGGCGGGCTCTGCGTGTGGAGTGTGTGAACACCCCGGAGCTCATCCTTACCTGTGATTAGTGCAGCGCAGTGCTGACTTCCTGGCGGGCTCTGCGTGTGTAGTGTGTGCACACCCCGGAGCTCATCCTTACCTGTGATTAGTGCAGCGCAGTGCTGACTTCCTGGCGGGCTCTGCGTGTGTAGTGTGTGCACACCCCGGAGCTCAACCTTACCTGTGATTAGCGCAGCGCAGTGTCGACTTCCTGGCGGGCTCTGCGTATGTAGTGTGTGCACACCCCGGAGCTCATCCTTACCTGTGATTAGTGCAGCGCAGTGCTGACTTCCTGGCGGGCTCTGCGTGTGTAGTGTGTGCACACCCCGGAGCTCATCCTTACCTGTGATTAGTGCAGCGCAGTGCTGACTTCCTGGCGGGCTCTGCGTGTGTAGTGTGTGCACACCCCGGAGCTCATCCTTACCTGTGATTAGTGCAGCGCAGTGTCGACTTCCTGGCGGGCTCTGCGTGTGTAGTGTGTGCACACCCCGGAGCTCATCCTTACCTGTGATTAGTGCAGCGCAGTGCTGACTTCCTGGCGGGCTCTGCGTGTGTAGTGTGTGCACACCCCGGAGCTCATCCTTACCTGTGATTAGTGCAGCGCAGTGTCGACTTCCTGGCGGGCTCTGCGTGTGTAGTGTGCGCACACTCCGGAGCTCATCCTTACCTGTGATTAGCGCAGCGCAGTGTCGACTTCCTGGCGGACTCTGCGTGTGTAGTGTGTGCACACTCCGGAGCTCATCCTTACCTGTGATTAGCGCAGCGCAGTGTCGACTTCCTGGTGGGCTCTGCGTGTGGAGTGTGTGCACACCCCGGAGCTCATCCTTACCTGTGATTAGCGCAGCGCAGTGTCGACTTCCTGGCAGGCTCTGCGAACACGCCTGAGCTCATCCTTACCCATAGCCAAACAGGAAGTGAGAGGAAGTCCCTCCAAAGGGTGTCTCCAGCATCATCAAAACTAGTGTCCCATTGGATCGTTTACCCTCTATTATTGTTCTCATGTCTACTCAAAATGTGGGATTTTACTTTCACTTTTTGGTGATAATGGTAAACAGGACAAATATAGAGGGTGAATCTTCCAAACACAGACAGCAATAACACCTGACTGGGGTTCTAATCCCTCTCCACTCTATCCAAAAATATACATTTTTTCCTTCAGTTACACTTAACAAAAAATTAGTAATGGCTCCGCAGAGAGGTGTAGAATACAAAGGAATAGTCAGTAAATTCTCAAAATTAGCAAATCATGGGCACATCTACATTTGTTTTTCTGTGACCAGTTTGAATGTCATATTTCTGAGGTGTTTTTTTTTGGTTGTACTAGAACTGCAGATATTTTTTAAATGGTGCCACGGATTTGTATGTCCAGAGGTACTTATCTTCTGTGTTGAATGATGGCCAGCATTATCCAATTCCTTCCTGACTTTTTTCAGATTGGAGGCCAGGGGGATTAGTAAAATTAGGCGGCTGAGCCACAGTTTTGCTGACATGAGCCCACCCCCCCGAAAGGTCGGTTCCCTACTGCGCATGCGTGAAGCATGCTGCTCTTTCTAATTTGCCTGGAGGAGGAAGGAGGAGGGGGGCCGAGCTTTGCCGCGGTGCCGTCTCCAGAAGTGGGGAAGGGGACCTGTCAAAAACACATGTGGCACCGGAGGGGGTGGTGAGGGAGACGAATAAGCGGAAGTTCCACTTTTGGGTGGAACTCCACTTTAAGTGACTTGGTAACCGGTCTCGGGTCACAATGAGCGGAGCGGGTAAATGACAGGTCTGTGTCCGATCCACGGAGTCTGTGACTCCGATCCACCCAGATGGAAGGGGATGGATCACCTTGTGTTTTTTTTTTTTTTATCGGATTGGAGGTAGTCGGGTGTAAAAGGACACAAGTCTGTTTACATCTGCCGCTCCATAGAGGTGAATGAAGGGTCTGATTGGGTCTGACGAAAAGTAGCCTAAGACTCCTTTGACACTGATGCACTGCGGTTTACGGTGGGTGCAGCGCAGTGCACCTTGGCTTTCCTGTGGGTTAGCTGCACTTTGCCATAGACTTCTGTGACATCTTGCAGCTGTGGTGACTTTCTGAAAGTGCACCAATCCCTCAGGTAAAAACAGAAGTCTGTGGCTCAGTACAGGTAACTCACAGGTGCAGTTCGCTGCACCTGCAGATCAATTTGAAAGCAGCCCAGTAACCCCTGCTGAAGAGATATGCCCATATATACACTGTGATTTTAGTAAGAACCTTACGTTTATTAACAGTCCTCCATTCACGTATCGCCTGCTGTTGTTGTCCCAGGCAGAGTACATTTGGTATCACTGTACCTGTGACAGGAGCCGGTGCTATACAGGTACCATCGGCTTATGCGGCTCTGCTCCGGAGTCACTTGCTTCCTCTACCAGTGGCTTCATTTACAACACTAATGCTCTGGGACGGCGGGTCGGCAACCCACAATCTGAGCTTGCTAGCCAGCCATGCCAGAGCAAGAGGTCGTGGGCCACATCAGAGGGCTCCGCAGGCCACTGGTTGGGCACCCCTGCTTTACATCTTCTATGGCTGAAAGCTGGCCTTTCTGAATGGGCATGGAGATCTGACACTTTAGCCCGACACGCAGTCTAAGGCCTGCTTTAGCTTTTATAAGAGCACTTTATTGTGCAAGGAGGCAGCCCATCACAGTGATGGGCCAGTGGAAATGGGTAGTGATGGCAGAAAGTTGGGAAGGTGGGGGGCAAGACAAGAGGGAGCTGGAAAGCTTTCCTATTTGATGGACTACCCCCATGAGACTTCAAGGAATGCAACACACTCACTTACACACTCCTCCTACTTCCTTGCACAAGGGACCACCTGTGTATTCCACGTTGGTGAAGTTGGCCCTTCATCTGGGTGTATACACTCATGCGAATGAAGCCTAATACATAGTAGTTGTTGGCAGACCTAAGGGAGACTGTACAATCCGATTGCAGGGTGTATGACCAGCCTGCATACACTAACAGGCCGCTTTTATTAGGTACACATTGCTAGTACTGGGTTGGACCCCCTTTTGCCTTCAGAACTGCCTTAATTCTTCATGGCATAGATTCAACAAGATGTTGGAAACATTCCACTGAGATTTTGGTCAATATTGACATGATAGCATCACGCAGTTGCTGCAGATTTGTTGGCTGCACATCCATGATGCAAATCTCCCACCACATCCCAAAAGTGCTCTATTGGATTGAGATCTGGTGACTGTGGAGACCTTTGGAGTACAGGGAACTCATTGTCATGTTCTAAAAACCAGTAGTGATATGATTTGAGCTTTGTGACATGGTGCATTATTCAGAAGATGGGTACACTGTAGTCATAAAGGGATGGACATGGTCAGGTAGGCCGTTGTGTTTAAATAATGCTCAATTGGTACTAAGGGGCCCAAAGTGTGCCAAGAAAATATCCCCCATGCCATTACACCACCAGCCTGAACTGTTGATACAAGGTAGGGTGGATCCATGCTTTCATGTTGTTTAAGCCAAATTCTGACCCTACCATCTGAATGGCGCAACTGAAATTGAGACTCCTCAAACCAGGCAACGTTTTTTCCAATCTTCTATTGTCCAATTTTGGTGAGCCTGTGTGAATTGTAGCCTCAGTTTCCAGTTCTTAGAGGACAGGAGTGGCATCCGGTGTGCTCTTCTGCTGCTGTAGCCCATCTGCTTCAAGGTTCGATGTTTTATGCATTCAGAGATAGTATTCTACATACCTTGGTTGTAACAAGTTGTTATTTGAGTTACTGTTGCCTTTCTATCATCTCAAACCAGTCTGCCCATTCTCCTCTGACCTCTGATATCAACAAGGCATTTTTCTCCACACAACCTCCGCTTACTAGACATTTTCTCTTTTTCAGACAATTCTCTGTAAACCTAAGGCCCCTTTCACACTGAGGCGTTTTTCAGGCGTTTTAGCGCTAAAATTACCGCCTAAATACCGCATGAAAAACGCCCCCCATGTATCTCAGTGTAACCTTTCACACTGAGGCGTTGTGCTGGCTGTGCGTTGGAAAAAATCCTGCAAACAGCTTTTTTTTGGAGCATCTTTGGGGCGCATAAAATAGCGCTGTAAAAACGTCTATCCCAATTGAAATGAATGGGACACGCGGTAAAAACGCTTTAAAAACCACCCAGAAACTGTAGGGAAGGTCACATGACTGCATGGTCACATGGTCAGGTTTGCTAACGCTTAAAAACGCGATTAAAACACATGGGCGTTAGCGCTATTTTTACCGCTAACACGGTAAAAACGCAGCAAAAACGCGGTAATAACGCTCATCATTTTTACTGCGGTTTTGCAACGCCTCAGTGTGAAAGTAGCCTTAGAGTTGGTTGTGTGTGAAAATCCCAGTAGATCAGAAGTTTTTTAAATACTCAGAACAGCCCGTCTGACACCAACAACCATTCCACATTCAAAGTCACTTAAATCCCCTTTCTTCCCCATTCTGATACTCTGAGCTTCAGCTTCAGTTGTCTTTACCATGTCTAGATGCCTAAATGCATTGAGCTGCTACCATGTGATGCTGATTAGCAATTTGTGTTACCAAGCAATTGAACAGGTGTACCTAATAAAGTGGCCGGTGATTATACGTGTTTTACATATAAAATCCCTTCAATAACTCCAGCCAAAACATGGCTGTACATTGTGGTGCGCTGCATCTGAACAAATAATGCGTGTCTGATTTTCATTTAGTTCCATAAAAGTTCAATTAAAAAAAGTAGTATGTATAAAAAAAAATGTAATAAAAAACATTAACAGAACCACGCGCACAGACAAGATACACAGGCATACATACGTAAACAGCTGTTATGCAGCACTTTTTAGGTATTTCCACACACACCAGATGTATAAAGATAATTTATCCATTATTTATGTTAAACTTTAAACTAATAAGAATGCACAGGTTTTTTTTTAAATTTTGAGGTTAAACATATTGGGTATTCAATAACTCGGCACAGTATTATCTTTTATACGTTGTCGAAATGGTTATTGTGATTTGGATGCAATAAAAATATTTAGTGTATTTATTATTCAAAATATAGATTTCCTAAACATGTATGCAAATGTGCAATATACAAACCCAGGAGTACCATCTTTTTATTCTGCAGGTTCTCCGCTTTCAGAAATTTTTTAGGTTTTGTAGACATTTACACAGACCCAGTTGTCCAGCAAAACTGACAATGATGGGGGGTTTGGGAATTATGACTGCCAGGGGGCTTAAGCAGTTGAAACATTTTTTTAAGGGTTGCACATAGAGATTTATAGGCATTTTATATGCCTAGTGTAAATTTTCCTGTGTTTTCCATCACCCATAGAGCCAAAGGTGCAGCGCACAGCCTTCCATTCAAGTGATGCGTGACACGCATACGTAGCCATATGTATTCTCAAATGCCAAAAGTTCATGTACTTGTACAGTTTACAAGAGTATAACTGTGGCTCCCCATTAACTTCTAAATATTATAATTACATATATTAGTAGCAGCATACAGATATCAGAATAAAATTTGACACTTGACATGACGGCCACAGCGCGGACCTGAATTCCCGGGAGGCTGTCATATGACGGCCTCACCTGTGCACGCGCCCAGCGCGCTGTGATCACCGATCTAAGTAAGGGGCCAGTCCGATCACCGGCTCGGATGCGAGGGACATCGGTCCCGAAGTGGAAGAGGTACATCTGCCTCATCTGTGCCCAAATGAGTGCTGCCTCATCAGCATACATCAATGCAGGAGAAAAATTACCTGTTTTAAATTTTTTATACCAAAATATACATTTTTTTTTTTTTTTTTTTTTTTAATTCAGTTTTTTAACATTTTTTTTAACAAAAAATAAAAACCACATAGGTGATCAAATACCACCAAAAGAAAGATCTATTTGTGGGGAAAAAAAGATAAAAATTTCATTTGGGTAGAGTGTTGTATGACCGCACAATTGTCATTCAAAGTGCGTCAGCGCTGAAAGCTGAAAATTGGTCTGGATAGGAGGGGGGTTTAAGTGCCCAGTAATCAAGTGTAGGGCCTCGATCACACAGATGCTGGTTTACTGGGAACTGGTCGGATTTTACTGGCATCTTTAGCCTCCAGGTGCTGTGTGCATGCAACACATTGAAATCTATTAGAATGCAGCGGCTACATGAACACAGCTGTTTGTCATAATGTAACAGGCATGTAAGTGCAGGTGGGTGGCTCCCGCATATCTGACATTAGGATGAGTGTCTGTGTTCATGTAGACCTTGCGTCCTAATAGACTTCAGTGGGCTGCAGCACCCGGAGGCTAGAGTCACCAGAAAAATTGGACTTTTCAAAGGCCTACCTCTGCATTTTTGCTGAATTATAGGCATTTGACCAGGTTAAATAACTGAAGTTTATGTGTCTCAGGTAATGGTTTTTGTTCTGCAAAATGAGACATCACCACCTGTATGATTCTGCACAAAGTTTCCAACTGTCTGACCCATACATTGTGTAAATCTTTTTTAGTGGCGGAAAGGACAGTTGCTACAATATGATGCAGTGTGTCATGGCAGGTCACCAAATCGTTGCCCTCGCTAACTTGAAGCCTCCTGACAGTGCAGGTAAGAATGCATAATTTTATATATATATATATGGGTTGATGCATAGCAGTTAGCAAAGCATTAAACTCATGCTGATAAAGAGTGGTGTTAGCAGAAAAGCTACTTTGTCATAAAATTAAACTGCTTACAACCTCTGAAAAAAGGAGTGGGGCGTATGAAGAGAAAAAAAGGCTATGGCCTTTTACTAGTTTTGGATAGACTGAAAATAGTTTTGCACCCTATTTGGTTAAAGTAGAACTATGGCCTCCAATTAAAAAAAATATATGCTGCAGCTCCTAAACTTAAAGTGGATGTAAACCCTTACATATACCCAGTGAAGTGAACAACCTCAGATGATACACAGGAATGAAACCAATCCTCCTACATAGGTTTTACATGTATATCTGCTGTCTTCAGCTTTATATACTGTTTAGAAAGTGCAGGTCCTGTTAGAATTTTCTCTTCCTGTTCCTGCAGGGGAAGGGGAGTCTTGCCATAAACTGTGAGACAGCTGATTGAAGGAATGGCACACCCCCCCCCCCTCCATATAGGCAGAGACTTGTCTGCTAATCTATCTATAGCAACCGCCCGGACACAAATTTCAGGCTGGTTTTATCATGTGTCAAAGAACTTGTCAGAAGTTACCATGCTGATAACAGAAGAACAGAGCAGGAGAAAGCCACGGGACTTAGGGCTTTGAAGAGAGATAAGAAAACACTGCAGATATATGTGCCCAGCTCAAAATTCATGAATCGGGTTTACATCCACTTCAAATTAGAAAGAAAATATAATCTGCATTACCTTTTCCTGTCCACAGATATTTTATATACACACACACACTATCTCACAAAAGTGAGTACACCCCTCACGTTTTTGTAAATATTTTTTATATCTTTTCATGTGACAACATGACACTTTGCTACAATGTAAAGTAATGAGTGTACAGCTTGTATAACAGTGTAAATTTTCTGTCCCCTCAAAATAACTCAACACAAAGCCATTAATGTCTAAACCGCTGGCAACAAACGTGAGTACACCCCTAAGTGAAAATGTACACATTGGGCCCAATTAGCCATTTTCCTTCCCTGGTTTTTATATGACTCGTTAGTGTTACAAGGTCTCAGGTGTGAATGGGGAGCAGGTGTGTTAAATTTGGTGTTATCGCTCTCACTCTCTCATATTGGTCACTGGAAGTTCAACATGGCACCTTATGGCAAAGAACTCTGAGGATCTGAAAAAAGAATTGTTGCTCTACATAAAGATGGCCTAGGCTATAAGAAGATTGTGAAGACCCTGAAACTAAGCTGCAGCATGGTGGCCAAGACCATACAGCAGTTTAACAGGACAGGTTCTACTCAGAGCAGGCCTCGCCAAAGAAGTTGAGTGCACATGCTCAGCGCTATATCCAGAGATTGTCTTTGGGAAATAGACGTATGAGTGCTGCCAGCATTGCATCAGAGGTTGAAGGGGTGGGGGGGTCAGCCTGTCAGTGCTCAGACCATACGCCACACACTGCATCAAATTGGTCTGCATGGCTGTCATCCCAGAAGGAAGCCTCTTCTAAAGATGATGCACAAGAAAGCCTGCAAACAGTTTGCTGAAGACAAGCAGACTAAGGACATGGATTACTGGAACCATGTCCTGTGGTCTGATGAGACCAAATAAACATACTTGGTTCAGATGGTGTCAAGCGTGTGTGGCGGCAACCAGGTGAGGAGTACAAAGACAAGTGTGTCTTGCATACAGTAAAGCATGGTGGTGGGAGTGTCATGGTCTGGGGCTGCATGAGTGCTACCGCCACTGGGGAGCTACAGTTCATTGAGGGAACCATGAATGCCAACATGTACTGTGACATACTGAAGCAGAGCATAATTCTTCACTCACTTCAGAGACTGGGCCGCAGGGCAGTATTCCAACATAACGACCCCAAACACACCTCCAAGATGCCCACTGCCGTGCTAAAGAAGCTGAGGGTAAAGGTGATGGACTGGCCAAGCATGTCTCCAGACCTAATCCCTATTGAGCATCTGTGGGGCATCCTCAAATAGAAGGCAGAGGAGTGCAAGGTCTCTAACATCCACCAGCTCTGTGATGTTGTCATGGAGGAGTGGAAGAGGACTCCAGTGGCAACCTGTGAAGCTCTGGTGAACTCCATGCCCAAGAGGGTTAAAGCAGTGCTGGAAAATAATGGTGGCCACACAAAATATTGACACTTTGGGCCCAATATGGAAATTTTCACTTAGGGGTGTACTGACTTTTGTTGCCAGCGGTTTAGAAGTTAATGGCTGTTTGTTGAGTTATTTTGAGGGGACAGAACATTTACACTGTTATACAAGCTGTACACGCACTACTTTACATTTTAGCAAAGTGTCATTTCTTCAGTGTTGTCACATAAAAAGATATAATAAAATATTTACAAAAATGTGAGGGGTGTACTCACTTTTATTGGATACTGTATATCAACCACCAGGAGTCATATGGCTAAGGACGGCGAATAACATTCTGTCTGAGACAGTACAAAGAGTGCTGTCTCTATCACTAGTAAATACTCCAGGTATAGTATAATGGCAGGGGGAATGCTGCAGGTGGATCTACTAGATTCCAAGTTCCACAACAAGTATGAACAGGTTGTGTCTGGGACGAAAGTCCCACCGGCAATAGGGGCAGATGCACTGGTAACACCTTAGGGACCAGTTCTCCCTTATTTGATGCTTTCCTTCTGTTTCGACTTCTCCAACGTCTTTTGCAAAGAATCTGGGAGGTGGTAACACTGATAATAGTGTTAGTCAAATTAGCCTAGGAGGGCTTGGTAGGCTGACATAGCGAGTCTTGCGGGGTTTGCTCCTTGAACACTCCCAGTCCAACAGGACCTAATGGTCTTGAGTCCTGTATCTCCACACTGTTGAGCCCTGAAAGCTGGTTTCAGGGAACCTCAATTAGAGGACTTGGAAATATTTTTTTCTTGGGGGAAGCCAGGAAGTGGCACTCCCAGGAATATGTGTGGTAAATTTTCTCATCTTTCTCCAATCAGTAGGGGAAAGGAGATTGGCCTTAAGTACCATTAAGGGTTTGAGTTCATCCCTATCCATTTTTTCCAGAGGCTATTGTTTCTCACTCCTGGATTCATACTTCATACAGCATGTAGCGTAGATGGTCCCACATGTCAGGCCACTCTTGTGTCCTTGGGACTGGGATTCGCTCTTGGCTGTTTTTGCAGAGGCCATTTTTTTGAACCAATTGGGAGACTGTTAGTCCCGTATCTCGGAACATGGCTTCTTTGGTGGCTATGACTTAGCTAAGTGGAGTGTCAGAGCTGGTGGCTCTTTCATGCAAGGAGCTATTCTTGGTCGCACATCATAAGGTGATGTTGCGTACTAATTCATCTCTATTGCCTAGAGTGGTTTCTAGTTTTCAGCGTCTTGCTTTTTATGTTTTTCTTCGAATCCACAGTCGGCAGGTGAAAGATCGCTACCTACTCTAGAGGTAGTTCAGACACTCAGGGTATACTTGAGTTGTCGGCACAGGTCAGGAATCCTGATTTGTGCAGCCAGAAGAGCCCCGGAAGGGCAGGCGGCATCCAGGTTGAATGTTTAGCAGTGGATCTGCCAGTTTATCGATGACGCGGAAGACTGATGTTCTGCTTGTATTGTATTGCTTGTAAGTCGACTATTTCCTCCAAGTGATTGTTCAGGCGTATAGTTTAAGGGTTAAGGCTCCACATTTTCCATTAAGGGCACACTCTACCTGAAGAGTTAGTGCTTCATGGGCAGTTCGTCATCAAGCATCGAGGGTTTTAGATTTGCAAAGCTGCTACTTGGTCTTCGGTGCATACATTCACTAGGTTTTATCAAGTGAATGTTAGGACTCAGGGGAATGTTGCATTTGGACACAGTGTACTGCAGGCGGCAATATAGATCCTGTTGTTCTAATGGTGTTTCTTTGGTCATAATGGTTTCCCTCCCCTCAAAAGCATTGCTTGGGGACATCCCAGGTAGTTTTTATGGCTGCTTTGTGTCCTGTGATGTACGATAAAGAAATTAGGATTTTTTCTACAACTTACCTGTAAAATCCTTTTCTTGGAGTACATCACGGGACACAGGGATCCCTCCCCTCTTATCTGGGAAGTTTATTGCTTGCTACAAAACTGAGGTACTAACTTTGTAGGAGGGGTTATAAAGGGAGGACTTCTTGTTTGATTGATTTACCAGTGTCCATTCACCAATTCACCATTCACCAGTGAGGTACTCCAAGAAAAGGATTTTACAGGTAAGCTGTAGAAAAAAAAATCCTAATTTTACAAAACACATACACTGGGGCAAATCATTTACTATAACAGATGGGATTGTAGCACCAACACTAAGTAATGATAGCAGCAGGAGTGGAGGGCCTAGAGTAGATCAGAGCTGACAGGCGGAGCGGGGAGAGGATGCAGGAGAGGACAGCTTAAACTCTTCAGGGAAGGTTTTCCACAAGGTTTAGGAGTGTGTCTATGGCTGGAGTCCACAACTCGTTGATCGCGGTTATGTGACGGGTAGATTAAGTCTCTGCATTGCCAACCCCGGGCGGGTGGAGCAAGGAAAGAGAGAACCGGGCGTGTTAATCAGGTGAGGAGATATCCGAGCAGGGGAAGAGAGGACCGGGTGAGCAGGTCGGGGAAGGAGAGAACCCAGCAGGCAGAGAAAGTGAGGAGAGAGCCAGGCGGGCAGTTCAGGGGAAGAGAGCCGGGCGGGCGGTTCAGGGGAGGAGAGAGCCAGGCGGGCGGTTGAGGGCAGGAGAGAGCCAGGCGGGCGGTTGAGGGCAGGAGAGAGCCAGGCGGGCGGTTGAGGGCAGGAGAGAGCCAGGCAGGCGGTTGAGGGCAGGAGAGAGCCAGGCGGGCGGTTGAGGGCAGGAGAGATCCAGGCAGGCGGTTGAGGACAGGAGAGAGCCAGGATGGCGGTTGAGGGCAGGAGGGAGCCAGGAACGGCGGTTGAGGGGAGGCGAGAGCCAGGACCAGGGTTGAGGGGAGGCGAGAGCCAGGACCGGGGTTGAGGGGAGGCGAGAGCCAGGACCGGCGGTTGAGGGGAGGCGAGAGCCAGGACCGGCGGTTGAAGGGAGGCAAGAGCCAGGACCGGCGGTTGAAGGGAGGCGAGAGCCAGGATCGGCGGTTGAGGGGAGTCGAGAGCCAGGATGGCGTTTGAGGGGAGGAGAGAGCCCAGCAGGCAGAGCAAGCAAGAGGAGAGCTTGATGGGTGGAGCAGGGGAAGAGAGCGCCTGGGTGGCGGTTCAGGGCAGGAGAGAGCCAGGCAGGCGGTTCAGGGGAGGAGAGAGCCTGGGTGGTGGTTCAGGGCAGGAGAGAGCCAGGCGGGCGGTTCGGGGGGGAGAGAGCCAGGATGGCGGTTGAGGGCAGGCGAGAGCCAGGACCGGCGGTTGAGGGGAGGTGAGAGCCAGGACCGGCGGTTGAGAGGAGGCGAGAGCCAGAACCGGCGGTTGAGGGGAAGCGAGAGCCAGGACCGGCGGTTGAGGGGAGGGGAGAGCCCGGACCGGCAGCTGAGGGGAGGCGAGAGCCAAGACCGGCGGTTGAGGGGAGGCGAGAGCCAGGACCGGTGGTTGAGGGGAGGAGAGAGCCGGGTGGCTGGAGCAGGGGAGGAGAGAGCCCAGCAGGCAGAGCAAGCGAGAGGAGAGCTGGGGGGGGGGGGCAGAGCAGGTGAAGGAGCCCCCGTGGGCGAAGCAGTGGAGAGACCTTTTTTGGCATTGAGCTACCTCGTTCACTGAAGCAGCTGGTGTGGGCTTACTGGGCCTGCTGCGGCTACCAATGTTTCTTTAGCACTGTGTAATACAAAATATTGTGTATATGTGCGTTTTAGATGTGTTTACACGTGCATACTTTTTTCTGTTAAAAAGTTCCTCTCAGAACACACCATTTGGTGGTGTTTTTTTTTTTTTTCACCGCCTGGAAACGCCTATGTGTGGCCACATAGGCTAAAATACAGATTCTTTTACAGGCATAAAAAAAGCACTGTACGCCTGTATAAGCAGAGCTTTGTGTGCATGAGGCCTATTAGGTACATAATGGGCTTTGAGGTGCCTGTTTTTTATGGGTAACAATGTCAATTTATTCTGGACCCAGATTTCCCTTCATCTGAACGTTTGAACTATTTTGTATAGAAACTGTGCTAAGTCAGCTTTGTCTTGATTTTTTTTTTCTTCTTGAGGTGATCTTTTCTAAACCTTTTCTAAACCTCTCTCTCTGCAGTGGATGAATTGGACAGCTACATGTACCAAACAGTTGGCTACCAGGCATTGGATCTTTATGCAGAAGCAATGGGGTTACCGCTGTATCGTGCTACACTGTCTGGTGCCAGCCTGAACACAGGAAAAGGATATACTCCCCAAGAAGGAGATGAGGTTGAGGACCTGTATCGCTTACTAAAGATGATTAAGGTATGTTTGTTGGTTTGAGCTTTATATATTTAGGTCTGCCTGCATGTAGTAATGTTTGGTATGCTTTTTTTAAAGTGTTAAAGAAAAAAATAATCTAAAAATCATAATTTTTAAATAAAGGTGGGAAATCATTTAAAAACTTTATTCAGATCAATTAAAGAATGCATAGCTGGTTGTAAAGGAAAAGGGTCTTTAACCTTAATGCATTCTCTGCATTAAAGTGGTTGTAAACCCTTACATATGAGTAAAGTGACTGGCCTCAGGTGATGCACAGAGATGAAACAAATCCTCTTACATAAGTTCCTGTTTATCTGCAGCCTTCTCTTCTCTACATCTAGTCCAGAATTCATAAAGCTTGTCTGAGCTGTCAGAAAAAAATGTGCAGAGAGCTGAAGTTGCACACTGCAGACCTTAGTGAGGAGATCTCTGAGAGCTGATTGGAGGGAAGAGACCCACCCCATTCACACAGGAACAGAGCTGAGAATGTCAATCAGCTGGAAGTCCCTCCCCTGTCACCTTTTTTCTCTTGGTGGCAAGGAAACTTATCATAAATTATTCATGCTGATAGTAAAGGAACGAAATAGCAGACAGAAATGACACTTGGAGCTCTTAAATTCAGACAAGTACACACTGTAGAGGGATATGCTTTGTTCATATTTCATGTCTGTGGTTTACACTTTACTTAACATCACTTTAAGGTAAAAAAACGTAACACCTAAACTTAACCCCCTGAACACTTACCTAAGCCTTGTATCAATCCAGTGCTGTGCCCGGCTTCAGTTTTTCTCTTGTGTTAACTTTTCTGTTTCGTTTTTATTTCATTTATTTTGAAGTGTATTTCTCTCCAAAAAATTGCGTTTGAAAGACCGCTGCACAAATACAGTGTGACATTATATATTGCAACAACTGCCATTTTATTCTCTATGGTCTCTGCAAAAAAAAAAAAAAATGTGTGTGTATATATATATATATATATATATATATATATATATATATATATATATATATATATATATATATAATATGTTTGGAGGTTCTAATAATTTTCTAGAAAAAAAAATACTGATTTTGTAAGCACGAAGTGTCAGAATGGGCCTAGTCTTTAACCACTTCCCTATCCTCACCCATTGTCATATGACGTCCACAGGAACACTCTGTCCCTCCGGGCAGGCGTCATATGATGTCCTTGGCTTCCTGGTGGTATAGGGGGCACGCGCCTATCGCGTCACTCGGGAGCTGATGCGCGTGCCTGGCGGCTGCAGTGTCCACTGGGCACCCGCGATTGCTGGTGACAGAACAGGAACGTGGATCTGTGTGTGTAAACACACAGATCCACATCCTTTCAGGGGAGAGGAGACTCCCTAACTAACACAGTTAACCCCTTGATCGTCCCCTAGTGTTAACTACTTCCCTGCCAGTGACATTTATACAGTAAATTCAAAATGTTACAGCACTGAAAATTGGCCTGTGCAGGAAGGGTGTAAAAATGCCCTCTATTGAAGTGGTTAAACTGACTCCATATACAGACCGAAGTTCATCCCTTTGATCTAAAGAACCAAATGATACAATGTTATAGTTTATCTCTCAGCGCAAAGCAATGTTGATAAACATTTGTCAGCTTTTTTTTTTTTTGACAGCTCTGAGCAGAGAACGGCTCTGCACTTGTTACATAGAATCGTGGAATTTTTTTTTTTTTTCAACGATTAATTGTACAGCTCTACTATGTGCAATACTATTGCACAGAGCAGAGAAGTAAGTTTATATTTAAAGAAAAAAATAATCCCAGCCTTTACAACCACTTTAAATCACCCTAAAAGACTGCTAAGATTTTGTGCTCCACTGCTGTACAGTGCCATGCGATTCTGCATTTTATCGCAGTATGCTGCAGCTCTGGACTGCTTTGCAGTGTGAATGAGACAGTGTGCTTTGCAGTGTGATCGAGACAGTGTGCTTTGCAGTGTGAATGAGACACACAGGAAAACAAGTGTTTTCTGTGTGTCCTTGCGGTGACAAACATTTTACATGTGTAAATTAGCCCTGTATCAACCACTGTCATCATGTTGTGATGTAAAACACATGCATTAGGAAGAATCACCTGAGATGAATGTCTGCTGAATATCAGATTAATTGCTTTATAAGTATGCCCTAACATTTTTGAATAGCTGATGCATTTTGGGGATTCTAGAAGACCACTGAGATTAGAGCTTGCAAAAAATTAACTAGAAAAGATCTAGACAAAAGGTAAATGCCCTGCCATTGGGATTGCTTTAGAAATGTAGAGCCTGCTTTGCAAACTTAGGACCAATAGGTTCCTCTGAGACACTCCTTTCTATTTTCAAATATTTTTATTGAGATTTTTTACAAGAAATATATACAACATATAAGGGCTCCATTAGGCCACAGCTTCATTCAGATATTTTAGGTGAGACGCTACTTTATCTAATTGGTAGAACTTTGTGGTGTCCCTCTGACTCCAGTTGGGGAAAACTTTCCATTACAAACTGTTAGTGGAAGGTATTAAGATCACAGGACAAAATCACATTTTGTAGAATACCCGATAAAATGTAATGAGCTAGTTATACATGTATCGTTTGGATAATCATTTTATATCCAAAAAGGTACATTAGTTTTAATATTCTGAAATTTGACTTTGTTGGTTTGGTCCACTGTGCCCAATTTCACTGTGCGTGTTATACAGTTATCTCAACTATAAAAATCAGTCTAGCCCCCCAGGACAATAAAAGTGCAACCCCTGAAGTTAACCATTACATTTTATATAAACCCAAAATCAAAATATATAAATGGTTAGTCCTTCAAACGATGATCATTTTAATTTTTGTTCTATCTTAGTAGTAAATATTACCTAGCTAACCTACTAGTTGGTTATATGTTCATCTGACTTGTTGGGTGACAACACTCAATGACACCCAATGCAGCGGTACTGTTGTTCTGCCTTACTGTGCACTTCTGATTTAGCAGAGATAAGGTGACTGCACATATAATTCCCACTTCTGCTGTTAAGCAGAGACACAGGGGTGTTGATCTGCCCCTAGGCTGTGCTTACAGCAGTGAGAATTGCTGCAAGAGTTTCTGAAAAAGTCAGTGCAGTGTGCTGCTCTACACCACCAGAAGTGACAAGCCACTGCAGCATCTCCATGCCTACGGCTGTTTCTGTGCTGAAGATGAAAGACACAGAAGGTGGTCAGATAACTGCTAAAGAAAACCTCCTCAAAAAAGGTTTTAGATGGTATTTTTAACATACTCCAGGCACATTGGGGAGAATTCAGTAAAGAAAGCATCACGTTTCGGGTGGTATGGTCTCAAATTCATGAAAGCAGTGCAACAGTTTCATTAACAGTACTGACACATATGACATATTCATGTAGTTCTTATTTGCATCAGTTTTGCAATTTGTCGTTATGGCTATAAAAAAATTCAACAAGAATTGCCACCAGTTCGTAGACAACAAAACTGGAGGTAATTAAAACTATGTCAAAGTTGGCATACAGACAGGCCAAAGTTGTGGAGGCTCAGTGGGTGTTGTGTGTTTAACTTTATTAATGTTTTTTGCAATTAATTAACTGGTTGCTAGGACGCAGACTGCCAGCGTCCTAGAAACCAGTGATGTGGGCTGAACACTAAAAGGGGGCAGAGCCTGATGGGATGCTGAGAGACTAGTTCTCTTCGCCTTCCTTGTGATTGACAGTGGACAGCAGCGGGCAGATTGCATAGCCACTGTTGGGCTGAAAAGCGGCTAAGAAATGTGCCCACTGCCATCTGCTGTCAATCACCAGCAAAGCAGAATTAACGAGGGAACAGTCTGCGTTCCCCATCAGGCTCTGTCCACCCAGCAACTCAACTCCATGGGTACTGCATCTGGTTGGTGGGCAGAGCCTAATGGGGAGCTCTGAGAGACTAGTTCCCCTCAGGTCTGGAAGGATTTTGTACCCGCATTTGGTCTGAATAGTGGATATGTAATCCACCTATTGGGAACCACATGCAAAGTTGACCTCACAATAAAAACTCCTCGGCAGTGCACCTAACTGTGTGACAGGGATTGTTTGCTCATGCTTGTATTATAATCTACATATTTTTAAACCCTAGGCTTCATATCTGCTTTAACCTGAACCTAACAAGAACCTTAAAACTTAGGCAAAAATGTATCCTATCATGTTAACAGTTTTGGCAATAAATCTACAAAAAAATTATCCCTTCTGGAAACGCTTGCCTAGTAGAGAAACCTTTAACATTGTTTGGTAAATGTTTAAAAGGCACTCTGTCAGGAACAAAATGCTTGTGTAGGAAGCCCGTTGGGAGATGAGCCATTCTGCAGAGCCACATATTAGCTGAATGTATTCACAGTTCTTGACCTACAACTATTATGTGGTCTACAAGTTGGGGAATTGCTATGTCCAAGAACGCAGCTGGATTTTAGATTTAGAATGTGTGTAAAAGGTTTGTTCCCTTTGTTTTAATCTGCTTAGAAACATTTGAAACAGGTGGCAGCACAGTAGCTAAGTGTACATCCACCTAGCAGCACTAGAGTCACCGGTTCTTATCCCAACCACGACACTACGTGCATGGATAACATAGAAAAAGGAGAAATTGGGACTTTTCAAGTGCAAACATAAACAAAAAATAGAAAAATAAGAAATATTTATTTAGATTAAAAATACATAAGTGAAAAAAAGTAAAATCACAGTACATCAGTAACAAATATCAACAGAAATATAATTGTATCTCTACATGTTTCGCCATTCACAGCTTCTTCAGGAGTTTCTGTTACAATAAACTCTGTATGCATAGACTGATCACTATAATAGATAAATATACAGATCAGAAAAAAACACAATTTAGAAAAAACATACAATACAAAACAACAAACAACAATCCTAAATTTTAACATCATAAACTGATAAACAGTGAACAGTAAGTATGTTCTGACCACGGCACCAACCTTCAAAAGTACAATCATCAACAGTTGTGGAAAGGGAAGCAGGGCCATTTGGGAGCATCATAGAGAAGGATAATAGACTGGGAAGAACTGAAAGTCCATCTGAATTGAAGGTAAATATACAAAAAACATAGGTATAAATAAATATGTGGACATTTGAAAAAAAAAAGGGGGGTGCAAAAACACACTCCCTAATAATAAAAGCCTACCGCAATACATTTTTCAGAACCAATCAAGGTCTTGATATCACCAGCAGGTTATAATTGCTCCATTTGCAAACAAGGGAGAAAAATAGACTTTTTGAATCTAAAAGATTCTCAAAATGTTCCAAACTTCCCTTAAAAAGAAATACAAAAACAAAGTTGCAAAGAAAATATTTTTGGATGAAGACATAAGTAACGAAGTCCAAATTGATCTTTATCTATTGTTTTCTGGAGCCCTAGGCAGCATGCCTTCTTTCATGGACCGAACCTAACAGTGACTGAAGATTACTTCCTTTTATACCCCCCTCCAGACCGTTTGGCGCTAAAAAATTGGTGTCAAAACATAGTCTGAGGACACACAATTGGCTGGTTTAGAACAGAGATCAGTCGCATAGGAAATGACACTTCCATCCATTCCGGCGCACCGGAAGTGACATCACGGCGGCCAAGGGAGCAAAAGAGGAAGTAGAGGATCGCATAGAGTAATCCTTCAACTTCCTCTACCGTAAGATGGAAAACCTATGGTAGCCAGGAGGGGGAAAAAATAAATGTGAGGATGGAACAAAAAGAGGGGCTAGAAGCCCAACCAGTTGGAAAGAACATAAATAAAATAAAACAGGGACCCAGGAGAAAAACAGCTGGGGTGGCGTTCACCCGATTGGATAATCGCCTTGGGTGTCCATATGATGCATCTAGCTCACAGCCAAACCTCCAACATCAGAAACCAAGATAAATATCCACGAAAAGTGGATTCCAAAACACATGGAAAAAAAAAAATACTAAATTTATTCTCAATTTTTAATAATACGGTGCCATGAACAGTCAGACATACACAATGTTCAAAGCAGAATCAGTCTAAACTATAAATTAAGTAAATACAACCTCAATTTAACAATTGAAAATCCACAAGAAATAATTAATAAAGGCAGAGAAATATTAATTTCTCAAACAATGGCTGAATCCCTACAGAAAAGGCTTGAAGCTCAAAGGCTCATTCAGTCTGGATGCACAGTAGCAGATACATTGTGTATCCATTTCGATTCTCCTTGAAGAAGTATTTTGTCTATATCACCACACCTACCGCAATCTGGTACATGTTCTAATGTAAAAAATTGCATCTTTGAGGCATCAAAGGCATGATAAAGCCCCATGATAACTTAACGCGATCTCTTATTCTGTATAATACTACTTGCATGGAGTTTGCATGTTCTTCCTGTGCCTGCGTGTATTTCCTCTGGCCACACCAGTTTGTTCCACACTCCAAAGACATGCTGGTAGTTAATTGACTCCTGTCTAAAATGGCCCTATTATGTACAGTATATGTATGTATGCATGTGACTTAGGGTCCTTAGAGTGTAAGCTCATTGAGGGCAGGGACTGATGTGGATGTGAATGAACAATATATACATAAAGCTTTGTATAAATTGTTGGCGGTATATACTGTAAATACCTGTAATAAATAAATGCATTTTATTCCCTTTAGTTCCTCTCAGTCTGAAGAAGTTCTAGATATGTTGCAGTGATATGGCTTTCTCTTACTTTGTACTTATTTGCCCTTCAGGAACTTTGTACATATTGAAAATTTATGGCCGTTAAGCTGCTAGGACCCTCTTGACCACTTTACACATGCTGTGCAGGCTATGTCGTCACACACCAAGTAGCACTGTAAGTTCTTTCTTTCATTTTGCTGTATCAGCATCGCACACATTAAGTGACAGAAACATCAGAGAATACATCACTCTCCCCAGGGTCAGAACCACTAACCCAAATGAAAGCTAAATGACCGCTAATTAACAGTAACAGCGGCTAATCTTTTCCATAAAGGATGTGGTCCAATTTTGAGCCATAAGTAGCTTGTTGGGAGCATGCAGTGAACATTTCCAGCCGGAGAGCTTCTATGTAATCTGTAAATAAGTTACTTAGATATATAATTTTATGGCCTGCTTGTCTAATTCATTTAGCTTTTTATTTTAGTTAGGCCCTTTGTGGTTGCAGTGTTTAACAACTTTCTGGTTATTTAACATGCATTATCGCCTTGAGGTTAAAGGAAGCCCGTAATGAGAGAAATGCACAGCCTTCTTTTGCTGGTCTTTCTGAAAATAACGGTTGCATGGGTATCGTGATGATCCAGTGGCTTCAGTACTTGAGTCTCAAATGCAGAGCAAGCATGTAGTTCACTTAACTACTTCAGCCCCGGAAGAATTTACCCCCTTCCTGACCAGAGCACTTTTTGCGATTCGGCACGGCGTCGCTTTAACTGACAATTGCGCAGTCATGCGACGTGGCTCCCAAACAAAATTGACGTCCTTTTTTTTTCCACAAATAGAGCTTTCTTTTGGTGGTATTTGATCACCTCTGCGATTTTTATTTTTTGCGCTATAAACAAAAAAAATTGCGACAATTTTGAAAAAAACGCATTATTTTCTACTTTTTGCTATAATAAATATCCCCAAAAAATATATAAAAAAACATTTTTTTTCCTCAGTTTAGGCCGATCCGTATTCTTCTACATATTTTTGGTAAAAAAAAATCGCAATAAGCGATTATTGATTGGTTTGCGCAAAAGTTATAGCGTTTACAATATAGGGGATAGTTTTATGGCATTTTTATTAATAATTTTTTTTACTTGTAATGGCGGCAATCAGCGATTTTTATTGTGACTGCGACATTATGGCGGACACATCGGACATTTTTGACACATTTTTGGGACCATTGTCATTTATACAGGAATCAGTGCTATAAAAATGCATTGATTCCTGTGTAAATGACACTGGCAGTAAAGAGGTTAACCACTAGGGGGCGGGGAGGGCTTAAGTGTGTCCTAGGGGAGTGATTCTAACTGTCAGGGGGATGGGCTGGTGTGTGACGTCACTGATCTCTGCTCTGCAGAGATCAGTGAGACTATCACTAGGCAGAACGGAGAGATGCTTGTTTACATCAGCATCTCCCAGTTCGTCCTCTCTGTGAGGCGATCACAAACATTTATTATATTGCAGCTTACCAACTGTTAGCTGTGATGGCTAGATTTGTTTTCTTTTTTAGCCTTTTTTCTTCTATTTTCATCTGATAATCCAGCCAGCAGGTCTGTTGCTTTTCAAAAGCAGAAGCTCCCCAGCAGAATGTATCAGTTTACATGGATAAAGCAAACCATTTAACACTGGCAATTGTGCTTATAATGATCAACATTTAGGTATTCATGTAAAACCTTCATCCCAAAAGGACAAAATTGTTTCCTGTAGCTGATTATTAAGTGTGAGCTAGAGTTTGGCTTCAGTTTGTTAGTGTATTTAAATCTGCTAATACATCTAACACTCCCCTCCCCCGAGACTGATAATGTTGCTGTCTGCTATGCCTCCTGTGCGCCTTCATCCAGAGATGTCTCACTAATACTGGAGGTGTGTTACTGACTAGATCACCCAGGTAAAAACAGAGGGAAGAAAGCAAAGAAATGAACGAATGCAGCCACCACATCTAATGACTGTTAAGCTGCATTATACCGTAATACATTTTTGGTTTTGGTTGTAAAACCTATTTAAAGTCCTATTGCACATTGGGCACAAACCTCTACCTCCTAGACCCCCCCTCCCCCCATACGTTTTTTTTAAATTAAACGATCATTTTTTCCAGGCATCCTCTGATTGGACAGGTGACATCATGGCAGTAGGTGGCCCTTACTCTTGCACAGGTCAGTGCTCACATAATGATATGCAAGCACTGTTCTTGCAATAGTACTTTAAATCTAGGCTGGTGGTCCATGCCACCCTGAGGTTACAATAGGGGGGTGGGTAGCATGCAACTCTGAATACCGCAGCAGTAGGGAACAGTGCCGGAGATGAGGTGAGCATTGCAGCTAAATTGCAATTGTAATTTAAGAAGCACTGAGCAATTGTTTTTTTTATTTGATCAATAAAGTTGAGCTTTCACTGAAGTGATTGGCTGCCTATTTGTCCATGTTCAGTGACTTGGAAAGTATTGAAGTCGGGCAACTAGAATTTTTAAAAGGTCTGCAATTGCAGCTGTTCTATTCCCTCAGTGCAGTTTTTTCTCAAGAGAATATATCAGAAAACAAAGTAGCCTTTGTGAAAGCCTTGCATGTTGGCTATCATTCTCTGAATGCCAGACTGCATATTTGTCCAGACAGGAAAATCTTCCCAGTAATGTTAAATAGGTTTTGCTTACAGTGCCCCAAAACTAGCATGCAGTCCAGGATTTGGAAAATGGCAATTTTCATCCAAGGCATCTCACAGATCTTAGTACATAGGTAATTCTTAGTCTTGTAAAACTAAACTAAAATCCCCACTGGTGTTATTGCGGACGTTGGGGTTGCTGGGACCCTCAGTCAGTTGCAGTCAATCTCTATTGACCAATCACAGCTACTAGCCTGTATAATGGGTTTTCTAGTAAATTTGTTTATATTGCTCAACAGATTGTCCCTCATGA
Source organism: Lithobates clamitans (assembly GCA_037952925.1). Taxonomy (NCBI): domain Eukaryota; kingdom Metazoa; phylum Chordata; class Amphibia; order Anura; family Ranidae; genus Lithobates; species Lithobates clamitans. The sequence continues at coordinate 663,204 of JBBGZY010001049.1, read as the reverse complement.
AGGGGTATCCTTCCTGGATGTCTCAGCTGATTGATGCTACAGATGAGAATTCTTCCTGGATGTCTCACGGAGCATACTGGAACACTTCTGCTTTGTGTGCCATTCAATGGTCCATTTTCTGCTTGGTGGCAAAGTTCTGTTCCTCTTGTGCCATTGGTGAAGCCATAACATATTACTACAATTACAAAGAATAGGTAGGTGCCTATCATGTAACCTACAATATTGCACAGCCTGGTCGTTCTTTCAAATACTGTCATGAATTGACACCATGTTTTTGTAGAAGAACAAAAATGATAAAATCATTGAAGGCCGTTTCACAGTGATGCGTTTATGCAGGACTTTTACCCTGCTAAAAGCGCAGGAAAAAATGCAATAAAATGATTTCCCTTTAAAGTCTATGGAGCTCTTCACACCAGTGCGCTCAGAATTCAGTGCGGTTTTTAAAGTTCTGTATGCTGCTGTTTAAACAGGGCAATAAAAAACGCACCTATCGATATCAATAGAAAATACATGAAATGCGTACCGCGGGTTGCATTTTTGGTGTGCTCTTTTAGCCACATGTTTCACAGGTGCATGCTGGGAGTCAAACAACCAGGAAAAGCACCAATAATGCACATGCATTTTTTTACTGTTTTTACTGTGAAAGGGGCCGCAAAAGCCATTCGTTTTTTTTTTTCCAAACTATCCTGCTTTGTCAGAAATTGGACAATAGCAGTCTAAAGTCAATCTGACATAAGTATGCTTGTGAAGAACTGACCAGTGCATTGTGGGAGTTGCGTTTGTTAGTCATTCCTTATTGTATGGCTTCTTCATTTCCACCAAGTTACCTTGTTCACGAAACTTATCCAGCAGTGCCCCCTGCTGTTTCTTTCTTTTTCTTCTCTTTTTATTGCCTACTACAATCGTAGCTTATTTTTTATTGGTTTTGATTTGTTGTTCAGTGGTTGAAGTTCTATTTTTTGTGTTTTTGACATGTATGCATCCAAGGGTTCCTCTGCTGTTGCTGTGATCTAACTAAGATACTTTGGATAAAACCAAAAAAAGGCTGGGTATTTTTAGCCTATATGTCAGTATAGGACAAAGTCTGTAGAGTGGATATCGGTCACTTTAATTCATCATTGCATCTTGACATTTGTAATATGGTTGTGGTCATTGGATAGAGTCAGTGACCTTAATTTTTGACCTTTTCCTAAGAAGAATTTGAGATACTTTTATTTGGCTGCCTTTGGTTAAAGATAATCTTTAGAAGTTAGTTTGGGATTTTTCTCATTTTTTTGTTTTTATTATATCATATTTCATTTTTTTTTCCACTTTACTTAAAGGATCCTAACCTTAAATCATTAACATGCCTGAAAGAAAAGCTGTTTGTTCTACCCATAGCAGCCATGCAAATCACAGATTTAAATTTGAAGTGGAGGTATGAGTTGGATTGGTGTCTGTAAGGAAGCACAGACAGTTCCTATTTCAGACACTTTGACAACTGAGGCCTAGGACACCTTTAGCACAAAGCACATAGGCAAGCAATAATCAGTTACACACACACAACTTTTTTTATTGCTGTATTCTTCATAAAATTAGTTTAAAACAACAAAAATGCAATTTCTCTATTAAGTTTAATGCAATATAATATAACACATGTATCGGTAATTAGTACATTTATTTATAGAGATCTTTATATCATGCCAAAAAGCGGGGATGTTGAGGAAGTAAAGGACCGGGAGCTTGGCTTTTAGCAAGTACAGATATTTGTGATTTCTTATTGCTATATTCTTCCTCTGTGTCTTACATGGGTTTTCTTTCTTCGTGCCATCAGTGGCTGCATCCTTTGCTTGTGTCTCCCATCTAATTCCATCTTTTCATTTCTGCTGTCCTTTCATCTCATTACATTCTCACTCGGCTTCTTCCTCCTCCCTTTTCTCACACCCCCTCTTACACTTTGGGATGAAATCACTAAATTAAAGTCTGGCTTAATTAAAATAGTGATGAATGCAGATTGCATGAAACATGGATAGTAAAATACAGCCACTTTCTGGCTAGGAATAGACTATAATTACTAGAATTGAGCGGCAGGCTGTGGACCGTCTTCTTTCTTGATACTTACAGGAAATGCTCTATTAGTGTGCATGCTTCCTTTAAGGGAAAAGGAGATTTGGGTTTAACTGCATCAGTCCTGAATTACTAGGCTTAGGGGATGCAGCATAATACAGGTGTAATGTCCAGTGGTCCACAGCCCCTTTAAGTGGAAATCAGTGTGGAATATCCCTGACAGATCATATGTTATAAGAAAAACACTACGGAAATTCTTTAAATAAATGTGTTTTGTCTATAAGAAAGAAAGCTGTTAGCTGCATTAAAACTATATGCTATGTAATTACTGTACCCTCAATGATAACATTTTTTGGCACCTTAACCAGTAGCTGTTAGGACAAGGGATGGCTGAACAGGTTCTATACCTTTTGAATAATTTACAGTAAAAGCATCTCCCCTCCTTTAGGCCACTTAAAAGATAAATAAAATCAAGTAGATAAATGTAATATATTGCAGATTACCAGCCTTTAGATGTGGTGGCTGCATTTGTTTTATTGGTTTTAGATTAAGAAGATTTTCAGCAAATACAGAAAATACCTGTTGATCTTGCAAGAAATACAATCTCCATTTAACTACCTGTAAGCAGAATTGAAAGTAACAACAATGTTATTTTGTTGAAGCCCCATACACACGGGCTGAATGTTGGGGACATCAGCCAGTTTAATAAAAACTGGCCGACGTTCCTGGCCATCTTCTGTCGGACGAGCATACTGGAAAACCAGCAGCGACTGGCTCCCAGTCAGCGCTCTCAGCCAATGTTTGAGAGCGCTGATCAGAGTTTTCTGGACGGGAGGGCATCCCCCTGTCAGAACACAACAGCTCAGGGGGTAGATCGCTGTACTAACGTCAGATCATTAGTACAGCGGCTCTCCTTGGAGCGGTCAGTTTTTTTTTAGTTAAACCCAGCACTAGTAGTGGGTACCAGACTTAACCCTCATGGTTAACCTTCAATGCATTCTATGCATTAGGTGAAAAACCTTCTGTGGTGCTGCAGCCCCCCTGAGCCCCCCCGTTTTAATTACCTGACCCTGATCTTTCTCCGTCCGGGAACGAGCACACCAGTCCTCTCAGCCATTGCTTCCCACTGCTATCCAATCCAATGACATGGCGCCGGGAGTGGAGCCGAGTCTTGCATTCTGTGTGAATGGACACAGATGCGGGACTCGAGAGCGCGCCCACACGGATGTCCACCAAGGAGAGTGCTTCTCCAACGTGGACACTCGATGTGGGGAGGAGCCACCAGTGCCACTGAGGGACCCCAGAACAGGAGGACTGGGGCCACTCTGTGCAAAACAAACAGTGGAGGTAAGTATGGCATGTTTGTTTTTTTGTTTTTTAAACGAGGGTTTACAACCCCTTTATATCTGATATCAGGCTGACAGTGGGAGTGTCTACTTTGGCTGTTAAATGAGAGAGAAAGCAAAGAAAATGGATGGTGAACATATATCTCCAGTCTTTATTTTTGGCATTTCTAATAGTTTCTTAGTACAGTCTCAGTAAGTTAAGACTACTAAAGTAACAGCTATTAACCAAAAACAGTAATTTTACTTTTCTAGGTAATGATGATTACCTAGAAAAGTGAGTATGAGGACACTGTTCCAAGTTCTGGCATGCATTTTCTAACAGTCATTAGGTGATAAAGTTAAAAAACTGGTACACGGTAGTATAAAAATTTCCTATTGACATGCAACAGATTTACAGTGTAAATTCATTAAATTCGCTATTTGCACTACTTGCATTGCAGTTTCTTTATACTGTACTGCAGAAGTGAAGATAATATAAATCTTGGATCCAAACTTTTGAGTGTAACCTAGTGCAGGGCTTGCTGGATAAAGTACCATTATGTAGAGCTTTCTGTGTTTTTCCTTCTAGTGCCAATCCTCTTCTTCTTGGCCTTATGCTAGGGTTGGTTGGAAGATGTAAGCAATATGCTCATTGGTCAGATACATTATACATAAGAGTATGACATTTCTTCGGTGTTTACAGCAGCCAGATTAAATCTGCATCTAACGATTTGTGTAAATAGGTGCTATGCATGCATTTACAATGCATTCAAATTTAAATGTAAGGAGGAATAAAAGCAAGTTCAAATTGACCTTAAAAAGAACTGAACTGAATATGTGTACACCCCCATTCTGCGCTGTTTTAACAACCAAGCACCTACCAGTCAGCTGCTGCATAAGTTAAGACTCCCCTTTGCAAACAACAATATAAAGATAATGCGGCACTAAATTTGATCCATTTTCCTATACAGTATAATTAACAATAAATTACATATACTAAATAAACAAACTTCACTATCTATGTGTGTTAACATTTATTCAACATTAATATGATATAACTTAAGTCCCACAAAAAATTCATCACAGTATCTATTGTTATACAAAAACTTTTTTTCACCCAGCACACATAAATGCCTCCACCATCAATTGAAGGCTCACTCACCCTCTCCTTTGTCTCTCTTATTAACTGCTTCCTGCCAGGCCACTGTGCCTATCTGACCGGGCAGGACAAGCATCATTCTGGGAGGACATACCCATACACCCTCCCAGAACTGTGCCTCGTGCTCATTCCCGGGGGCTCAGAATGGTGCGATCTGTGATTAATCAGTGTTATGCGCCAGTCTGCTCTGCCCTGGTACCATATGATCGTTGTGACCAATCATTACATATAATTCCTCCTTTATTCTCATATAGCCTCCATATGACAAGAAAGCAGAGATCACACATTTTTAATAAATGTAGTAGAAATACAATCTAAAATTTGTGACAGTCAGGGGTAAGGCCCGGAGACCAGTAGTAGTAGAGAAGCTCCCATCGACCAGCAGAATAGGTATACAGGCAGGTCACACAGCGTGAGGTCTAATCACTAACCAGTATTCACCCAAGCTCCAGATGGTGGAGATGGGTTTTGCTGCATGTGAGTACTGATTCGCAGTTCTCAGGATTGCCCCACCAAGAGGTGAACAAGCCAGGGTCTAGTAGAAGATATAGCAGATGTAGCAGATATGGATCAAACAGAAGTGTAGTCAATAAACAAGCCAAAAGTCCATAACAAGTGGTTGCAGGTTGGGATCAAGCAGAAGTTTAGACGAAGAACAAGCCAAAGGTCAGTAATGAAGATATGGACTGCTGTAGGAAAAGATACCAGATATTGTTCCTTTAAGATTCTGAAATCGAGAATTTTATCAACCACAAATTCTTCACCTCTGTACCTCAACAGGCAGAGGAGGAAGAATTCTTCCAGAAAAAGGATTTTCGTGAAATTGAGTAGCGACATGTGAAAAATAGGGTAACTCTCCATACTGTCAGGAAGTTTAAGCGAAAGGTGACTAAGCTGATTTCAGCAGAGATCTGAAAAGGTCCCACAAACGTTTGACCCAGCTTAGCGAATGGAATTTGAACTGTTACATTTTTGCTAGATAATCAAATTTTGTCACCCACAAGAAAAGTAGGGAGTGATCTGCGATGTCTGTCAGCAGCCGCCTTGTAATATTCCTGAGCCTCCTTCAAAGTATCAATTAAATCTCCTGTAATGTAGTTAATATGCTGGTAACAGCAGGAATTGGAGTTGAGATAGGAAGATAAGGAATGGAAACTGTGAGATACCTGGTATTTAAGAAAAAAGGGCTTTGGGAAGTGGAGCTATGTTTAGAATTGTTCTAAGCAAAATCTGTCATAGAAAAATAGTCCACCCAGTCACCCTGAAGATAACAGACAAAACATTGAAGGTACTGCTCTAAAGTTTGATTGGTCCTGTTGATCTAACCATTAGACTAAGGATGAAAAGCAGAAGACTGATTAATTGTTACACCTAAAGCTAAGCAGAAGCTTTTCCAATGTATCAAAGTAAACTGCACTCCTCTTTCAGATACCATATCATCAAGAATTGAGTCCTTTTTTTTTCAACAAAAAACAGGGCCATCCCTGCAGGAGACATTGAGTGTGTAATAAAGCTCTTCTCTAAATTTTTATCAAGCCACTCCCTGAGCACCTTTAATTCAGGTTCTGACAGATTGAAAAGGCCAGCAATAGGTTTTTCTGCCCCTGGGTGCAGTTCAGTGAGAAAATCATACGAGCGATGAAGAGGTAATTGATTGGCATTCTTTTTATCACAGATATCCTGGAACTCATGGTATTGAGGAGGCAGGTTGTCATATAACTGGGTAGCTATCACATTAACTTGTGATTCTTTGATTGGTGGAGAATTTGTTCGACAATGTTCTGTAAAATTTTCTTCGCAATGGGGGGACGTAGTATTTATATAGTCCATGCTTTCCAGTTAATTGAGGGATTATGGGTAGAAAACCAAGAAATTTTCCAAGGATGACAGGAAATTTGGGTGACATAATCAACTGATAATCTCACGATGGCCAGCCTCAAATTGGAGTACAAAAGGAAATCCTGATGATAAAGGTGAACCGTCTCCATATCAATAGGGTCTTATTTATTTCTTGTTTGAACATTTTTGCTGTGGGCGAATTCTATGTCCTTAAAGTACCCCCAAGCCACGGAGTCCAGCATAACAGAGGAATTTCACGGCCCTTGGTAATAAGTTTGATATGAAAGACAAAATGAGACAGTACAGAATAAACGGAGTTTATTTGTTCAGACACCACTATAACATCTGTTGCACCAAATTTTAATTCTCAGAGTCCCCACAATATAGACATGTTTTCCAACTGTTTTCTCTCTTTCTCCTGAGTAGAAATGGATTTCCTAATAGCATCAACCTGCTTAGGTGTCAGGAGTTTTAAAATCCGGAGAAATTTTTGGATCCTTTTGAAAAAACTGACTGGCAAAGAAACGCATGCCACCATTACTTCCAAACATTCCCAGTCTCACCTTCCTCCTTTCTGTAAATCGCTGATCAATTTGGATACATAATTGGATGAAAGATTCAAGATCCTTAGGTGTCTCTACTCTGGTGAGCTCATCTATTACCTGTTCAGAGAGTCCTTGGGGGAACTGACTTTTTTGTGCTGTTGTATTCCAAGTGGCATCTGCGATCCAACATCAGAATTCAGCTGTGTACTCAGCAATGTAAAATTTACCCTGCTACAAGCTGTGTAACTTTACTTTGGCAGAAGAACACCGGTTGGGATTATCAAAAACTTGATTCATCATGGCAACAAAAGTTTCAAAATTATTCAGAGTTGCGCTATCTTCTTCTACATAAGGAGAAGCCCAAGCTAGGGCTTCCTAAGTTAGGAGGTTGATAACAAATAATACATTATTTTTCTCAGAAGTAAATGCAGCGGGTTGCATTTGAAAATATATGAATGTAATGCCATCCGTCTATCTATTAAGTTCTTGTGGTAAAACCAAGGAAGCTTAGACTTCTGAAGTATATCAATGCTTTACTAAACAGGGAAAAATCTGCACAAACAAACTGTAGGATGCACAATACAACACAACTTCTAGCTTACAAAATATGCATACAAATATAAGCATGTACAATATGTACGCATTAAGTAAACTAAACAGTTAATCAACTTAGGGGTCAAGGTGTCCTTCATAGTTCCTTGCTCAGAGTCCAACTCACAAAAGCGTCTCCAAAGTTATCGAGCTCCTCGCATCCATGTCTTCCTCTTTGTCCTCCCAAACACCTCTCTGTTGTCCGAACACATGTTTCTTACCAACACTGCCCAAGCCCCTCCCACCCATTTCCTGCATATACCAACTTCCTGCAAAGTACATCCTGTCTCAGTTATTTACATATCACTAGTGGGGGAAGGGCCTCTGTAAACATATGCTGTTACTAAACCTAACTATATTATTGCATAAAGTCACTATACAAATGGCCATAGCAACACAATGCAACATTGGCTAAGGAACCCTGTAATGGCAGTGGTCTCCATTGAATTTGAGTGGTAGGGGCATATGTGCGCTAATACTATCTTGGGAGCACAAGTCCAACAAATTGTCTCTGCAGAGCATGGATTTCATTCCGTTGCCCTTTCACCACACTTTCTAGTTTGTAAAATTGTTCTTGGTGGGTAACGCCAAACTTTTGCAGCTCTGCATTTTGCTGCATGAAATGAGCAACATTTGCTGTAGCAGCGTAAATGTTTGGGCCAGATTATTCTGTCACAGTCAGGCTCGGAGACCAGTAGCTTTAGCAGTAAAGTAGCTCCCATAGACTAGCAGGCTAGGTATACAAGCAGGTCACCCTGGTGGATGACGCAGGCTCAACTGAGGTGTGGGGTCTAGGCACTAACCGGTATTCACCAGAGCTCCTGATGGTGGCGAAGGGTTTTGCTGCATGTTTGTATCAGGTCAAAGTCCTAAGGATTGCCCCACTAGGTGAACAAGCCAGAGTCAAGTAGCAGATATAGCAGGTAGGGGTCAAACAGAAGTGTAGTCAGTAACAAGCCAAAGATCGGTAACAAGTGGTTGCATGTTGGAATCGAGTGGAAGAGTAGTCAAGGAACAAGCCAAAGGTCAGTAACAAGTGGTTGCAGGTTGGGGTCAAGTGGAAGCATAGTTGAGGAACAAACCAAAGCTCAGTAACAGACACGGGGGGCAACATGAGAGAGAAGAGCAAAAGTTCAAGAGAAACAAGGCAAGGTTGTAAGGCAAGGTAAATCGGGCAAGGAGCTGTCCAGCATCTCAGATGGCTCAGCAAGAAGCGAACACCGCCAGATAAGAAGGGACATAGAATGTGAGGACACACCCAACTAGAAATCCACAGCAGGGCCACTATGGAACCTACCAAGCATGATAGTGCTTCCATGTCAATCCATTGGTTGGATAGTTGGGCTATTTGTGCTGTCTGGAGATGAGCCATTAAATTGGGGATTCCCATAATCTCCCTTACGTTTGGGAGTATATAATTTTCACTTGTTAATTGTAGGGTGTTTATTGCCCCATAAAAAAATGAAGAATTCTATTTTGAAGCTTAATCAACTTCAACTCTCTTCATTAAGAGTTTATTTAAAGGAATCCCAAGTGGGTATGTATGTATCTAAAGACAGGGTGACACTGTAGGTACTGCTAAAATGGTGTGCCAACGTCCCTATATCAGATAAATGGTGTACAGGAGCTAGAAAATTGGACTTTAGAGGCACACGAGTAGTTAGACTATAAAATATAAAAATAGTTTTCTTTTATTAATTTTAAATTACAAAGTTGAGGATAAATACTATAACAGTTACATTTTCCATATGAGGATATTATGTATTTGATATTTCCTACCCTACATGCAATTTGGAACCCCACTTGTTAAACATGTAATATTATACTCAAACATTCAAACAGTAAGAAATAGAGAACAAATTCCCAAATCAGGGTTACGATTTATGAATGTAAGAAGGAGAGTTGTTGGTTAAATTGCAGATTCGGGTAGGTTTTATCTTAGTCGCTTGACATGTTGCGCGTCTAAATAACGCTTCTTCAGGAGATAAGGATAGTTCTGCTGAATATATGTAAAACACATCAATAAGTACTTATGCACTATAGACACAAAACATATTTTAAAATATAATACCAAACATTTAATAGGAGATAAAGTATGTTTCAATCGAATATAATGATCACATGGAAAACCCCCATAAAGGAAATGGTCACCCGGGGGCAGACGGTAAAGCCAAGTAACTTGGGAAGCTATTATAAAGTATATATGGTATATACATACATCTGTATAAAAGTGTCGATTCAAATAACCTGCTATATATTAAAATAAGTTAGTGGTGCCTCCAAATCCCCCATGGGGAATGTTAAAGGTAAACATTAATAAGGTACTCGGAAGATGGTAATTATACTTCACTTATTTAAGTTGAAGTAAGTATATAGTATTTTAGAAGGAGGCAAATCGGGTATGTTAATAAATACAGGCAGTTAAAGGAAAATCAGTAATAGCCAAAAAATATAGATATATTTTATAAAGAGGCCAATATTTCTAACATAAAAAACATAGAGATATAATGTAGTATTATCTTTGTATTGACATGCCTACAATGGTTTCAACGAATAAAGAAATCCAAATGTATATAGTGGGCTATGATAATGGCTTACCTAGAGTTTGTTTGGGAAGACTATAGGACCTGGTGCATCTCCCTCTGATGAAACAGCATCCGCAGATCATGAGGGGCAGCTGTGTGTCCTCAAATAGCCACCCCCACCGGAAACGCCAACGGCCCAAATGGGCTCGGCGCTTCTCGGTCCGACTGCCGGCTGCTGCGCATGTGCCGAAAGACGCCGCCGACACAGCGGCGGCCGGCCAATGCGAACGCAGTGAGGCGGGTATTCGGAAAGACCCGCTGGCTACTGCGCATGTGCCGCGGATGGACTCACTAGCCCAGCGATGCTCGGCCAATACAACAGCAGCAGAGGCGGGGACTGGGAGGGGGGCCGAAGGGTCCCCGTCAATCGCCGCACATTTGGTCGGAGGAGAGGACCAGATGTGCGGCGTTATGCAGTTGAGTTTACTGGCCAAGATCCATGAAACCAGCCAGGTGACCACAACCAGGGCGATATACCATGGGACCATGAATAGGAAGGGAAAAAGTAAAATAGGACAATTTACAAAAATACATGGTATAAAGAATTGCAATATGACTATACTTATAAAGAATTACATAATATTTGACATATATATTGGTATCCAAATTTGTGACTACATAGGATGATAGTAAGTTTATAAGTTGTGACAATCATCTTTAAATGTTGAAAGCTGTTAAAATGTCAATATCTAATCTGAGTATTTTTGAAGTAGGCATTGTAGTGTTTTCAGTGTATATATTGGTGGGGGTCCTTAGATATTAAATGTGGAACATTCAAAGAAATGGTTTATAGGATTGGGTCTCATTGAGTCCTGGCGCTCGGGTGGCGTTCAGGGGCTCAATCCATAAAGTCTCCTTTTGTAATATGAATTTATCCCACTCGCCCCCTCTAGGGTTCTTGGGGATGAAGGCCAGAACAGCAAAAGAGACAGAGGAGGTATCAAACCGATGGTACAAATCGAGGTGTCGACTAATGGGAGTGAGCATTTTGCTGTTTCCTGAATAGTATATGTGATCATTGATTCTCTGTCTCAGCTGTCTGGCCGTCTTCCCTACATAGAAGGCTCCACAGACACAGGTCATAAGGTATATCACGCCTTGTGTGCTGCATGTAGCCGAAAATTTGGGGTAATGAACCTCATAGTTAGGGAGTAAGACTTGGCGTCCAGGCAATAGCCAAGGGCAGAAAGCACAGTTACCACAGGGCGATGTCCCTAATGGTAGTTTGGGTATGGATGAATTATGGGCCGTATAATGGCTGGACACAAGTCTGTCTCTAAGTGAGTTAGTACGTCTAAACACAATTTCCGGGTGCGTACTGATGTATTTTCTTAAAATTGGGTCTTCCTGTAGGAGATGCCAGTGTGTACTCATAATTTTTCTAATGTCTTCATGGTGAGATGACTACTACTACTAACCACTAACTACTCGTGCGCCTCTAAAGTCCAATTTTCTAGCTCCTGTACTCTTCATTAAGAGGTTAAAATGTATGATAGACAATAGACGCTCAAATATTTGCAAATTTTTTCTCAATACCTTATGTGACTCCATCTTGTGTAAATGTCCTCAGGTGACTCTGTTTGCATTAGGTATACGTCATTAGTCTGTAGTTTATAGATTTATATTTGTAAGCTTTTACTTTGAGAGAGATTAAGAAAGTGCTCATAATGTTAAAACTGGCCATACACACATAGATTTCTCCATCCACAATAAACAGCATGGATCAATGATGCTCCCACTGCGATTGGCGGTCAGAATGCCTGAACAGTGCCTGCATCTGATTAGATGCAGGCACTGTTCAGCTGTCAAGTTTCTGCCCAGCTCCCCCAGTTTTTCAAAAGATGCTTTTCTGACAGAGTGGTTCATTAGGAACCGGCAAAAATGTGCTCAGTGTATGGCTTTTGACTTCAGAGACTGTTTTTCTTTTTTGTTGGCTGTACATGGATGTTGATCGTCTTATGACACAGCTCTGGCAGATTTGTGTGTCATCATGGCTTCATGTATGAATAAAGGACCACTGCATGAGGTAAAGAACTGGGGTACCTGTTAAATCTAGTAAATCCAGACAGTGCTCCTGTGTTCTCTGTAGGGAATTATAGACATCTTGTCAGAAACGCACAAAATTGTCAATGTGTCTGTTAATTGTATGATCTGCTTCTTTCAGAAATGTGCACACAGTAGTTTAGAACCTGAACTTTAGATATTGCTTTCATTGGCTCTAATGTGGCAAATTCATTAATGACTGCACCTAGACGTGAGAAAAATCGGACTAGTCATAGACAGATGTCTTCCCAGGAACTCGGTCAGCATAACATTTGCCTGTCTTTAGCACTGGTACTCACAGCTTTTTCTCATGCAATCTACCAATGGATTGCATACAGCAATGGGTAGCCCTAACTTGTCCGATCCTCCGTGAACGTCCGTGATTATTATGATATCAGAACACTTAGCTCATGACTGGCTGTCATTCGTACATATGGACATCCAGTCAAGGGGTGTAGGTTAAAGAGAAACGCAAACATTCCAAAAAAATGTTTCTGCATTTGTCATAATATTGGATTTTTCAGTACTAGAGATTCCAAAAGTTAGTGATTTAAAAATAAAATTTGAGAATCTCCAGTGACAGCAAGGTTAAACATGTTTGTGTAACTTCTACAGGCTCTGGGGAGAGGTGTAGGCCCTGTGGCAGGTACGCAGCTGGGAGAGTCACCAGTCTGGTCCCAGGCCGATCAGTAACCTTTACACATGCTGTAACATCATCCGGATGTCTTGTTTTGTTTGCAGCTTCCAAATCTTAATAACTCTCCCCCTCTCTTTTTCTGATCTGCCTCCCTCAGGCTGTTTGTGGTTCTGACTTGATGATTATTTCACTTATTTATTTTTTTATCTGATTAACTGACACATCGGGATCGAGACAGACAGAGGCCCCCTGAGGCTACACAACAATTTCATTTAAAGAAAAGTAAGGAGGTTTGCTATACACGCCACATTTAATGGTTGTGTTATCAGGCAAAGAAAAATTGCCTACCTCTCTACAGGGGGGACAGAGTTTATCCTAAGGACCCGCAGTTTAAGGAAATTGATAATGGCTGCAAGGTAATTTGCTGTTAAAGTTTTTTTCCCTCTCATTAATATTACATTTTCTCCTATAATTACAGGCTGTGTTATTCACCAATTAAACTCTTGAGCACTGTTGCTTATTTCTCCGCTGGACAATTTCATGGTTGGGAGCAATCGTAGAATTAGGGGTACAAATAATTGGGCAGTGGTTCTATCATTAATTACATGCGCGTATATGCATATTCTGGAACTGTCACATATATGTTTTAATAAGTTTTGATTTAGCTCTATAGAAGTAGAATTCAGGTGATAACTGGCTTTAAAACAGTGAGTTTTACTATTGTTCCATATTAATATTTTGGTTACAAAAAGGTGTATGAAATGCAATCAGTGTGTGGTCTCCTCCTGCTTGACAAAAGTCGATTGGTTAATCTAATTCTATCAAAGGAACATGTTGAAAAATTTTCCATCAATCAGCCACTGCAGCAAATCAGCAGGTGTTGCTGTCAGATGCCCCACTGATTTCTTCATCCACCGCTGGCTGAATGAAAAAAAAAAAAAAAACGAACCATATATAACCAGTTTGGTTTCTTTTTTACATACCTTCACTAGGCTGCCCGGAAGTCTTTTGTAAAATAATCCTATTGTTTACTGAGTTCCCATCACATTAAAGCAGAAGTAAAGGTTAAATAGAAACAATTGCAAACAGGTAGGCTTTTTTATTGCAGAAGAGATCTGCAGTGTATTTTCTGCAATAAAGTACACTTACCTGCCTGTTCGCAGTCCTCTGTAGATTGTATAGTGAGCTTTGCATGTGCAGTTCAGTTTACAGTCTGGCGCACTCGCACACTGTCAGTGTGTCGGGATGACTGCACTCCGTGCTGGCCAAAGACCGACGTGATGGAAGAAACCTGGAAGAAGTTACTGGCGAGAGACCTTGCAGGCATTGGACCATGGGAACTAAAGCAAGTAATTTTGCTTTTAATTTCGCTTTAACCTCCCTGGCGGTATGATTATGTCAGATTTTTGAATCTCAAAGCGGTACAATGTTTTGCATAGAAATTTGGCGTTTTATATTGTAGGCCTGTAATTCTTAGGAATAACTTGCTTAAATCTGTCCAAACAAGAGTCTAGTAGAAATCCCAGGTATGATAAAGTTTGAAACGCAAAATCATAAATTATAATAAATAACTATAAATAATTATCAAAAATAATAATATAATACAATTTTATTCAATAATGTAATCAAATCAAAAACTCTGACATTTGCTCACAGAATTGTCGCTGTCATTACTTTTAGTGTCTGAGGATGAATTTCCCCACAAATCACTCACTCAATTCTGCAAGTGATTCTAATTTATTATCGCTGCTTTCTAGCTGGTCTAAAACTGCTTTTGACGTAAAGGGACACTTTTTGGATGCCATGGACATTCTCAAGTTTCCAGGCAGAAAGAACGGTATATATAATATAAAAGTGAAGGCAGGGTACTGGACAAAGCACTAGGAACAAAGGGGAAGTAAAATGCTCGTGCCCACGATTGCGACCGCCGGCCACGCGCATAGGCACCCCCGCAGTGCAGTGCTCGTGCGCACCTGCTATACCCGCTTAAAGGGCCGACCTACAGCTACCACGGTTCGCGGTAATGTGCTGATCTGCGGCAGTATAATGACGGCGGCTGGTCGGCAAGTGGTTAATGCATAGAATGCAATAAGATAAAAAGACCTTCTGCCTTTACAACTCCTTTTAAGATAAAAAAACCTTCTGTGTGCAGCAGCCGTCCCAGCCCCCCTAATACTTACCTGAGCCCCTCTCTGTCCAGCGATGTTGCATGAGTATCTCGTTTGCCTAGGACACTCCTCCTCATTGGCAAAGACAGCAACGTGGCGCCATTGGCTCAAAATCAGTCAGCCAATTGGGAGAGAGGGAGCTGGGCCGGGTCAGGGCTCCCTGTCTGAATGGACACACGTAGCTGTGACACGGCTCGAGTGCCCCCATAGCATGCTGCTTGCTTTGGGAACACTCGGCAGGAGGGAGTGGCCAGGAGCTTCAGTGAGGGACCTGAGAAGAGGAGGATCTGGGCTGCTCTGTGCAAATCCACTGCAACAGAGCAGGTAAGTATAACGTGTTTGTTATTTTTAAAGCAAAAAAAAAACTAGCCTTTACAATCACTTTTAACCACTTCACTCCCGGCCTATAGTCAAATGACGTCCGCAGATGGGATCTCCCATCCTGGGCAGGCATCATATGACATCCTCGGCTTCTCGCCGCTCCTGCGAGCCCCCCGGGGCCCGCAGCGCGGCGATCGGGGATAAGGCGTATCCCTCGGACACAGCCCATCCCAGATCAGTGTAAAGAGCCAATAAAAAATGGCTCTTTACCACGTGACCGGCTGTGTGCGATCACAGCCGGTCACATGTACTGTCCACGTGCAGGGCTCACGTGCGCGTCCCTAGAGTGTGCACAGATCGGCGATCATGGACGAGGCTTGTCACCCTGACACAGCCCAACCCTGATCGCAGCCAGTCACAGAATGTCAACAAACCGCGGTAACAAGATGTTACCGGGTTCTTCTCCTGACACACTGATCGTATGTGAGGAGATTGTGGTAATATCTCGTTACCGCTTACAGTGTACACCCACCACACTGATTGCCCCCCCCCCCATAATAACGAGTACCAGTCACCACCCATCAGAGTACCGGTCACAGCCCATCTGAGTACCTGTCGCAGTCCATCTAAGTACCTGTCACAGTTCGTCTGAGTACCCAAGTACCTGAACACCTGTCACAGTCCATCTGAGTACCTGTCACAGCCCATCTGAGTACCTGTCACCAGCCCATCTGAGTACCCAAGTACCTATCTGTAGCCCGTCAGAGTACCCGAGTACCTGTCACCAGCCCATCAGAGTACCCGAGTACCTGTCCCCAACCCAACAGAGCACCCGAGTACCTATCTGCAGCCCATGCCTCATAGAATATATGTTGGGGTTTATGCTCCTAGCACGCCTGAAGATACTACTTCAATGTTGGGCCTGTATGTGGACTGGCTGTGTAAAAGTCTCACACATGTGGTATCGCCATACTCAGGATGAGTAACAGAATGTGTTTTGGGGTGTAATTTTTGCTATATACATGCTAAGAGTTAGAAATATCTTATAAATTGACAATTTTGTGCAAAAAAAAAATAAATTTGGTTTTGATTTTCTTTCCACATTTTCTGACGACTTGTGTAAAAAAATGAAAATTTCAAAAGACTCATAATGCTTCATAGAATATATGTTGATGTGTTTGCTTTCCAAAATGGGGTAATTTTGTGGGTAATAGCATTGTCCTGGTGCTCCAGGGCCTTCAAAAGTGTAATAGGTCGTTAGGAAATTAGAGGTGTAATTTATGCTCCTAGAACCCCTGACTTTGCTCCCTGCATGTTGGTCCTCTCTATGTGGCCAGGCCGTGTAAAATTCTCACACATGTGGTATTGCCATACTCGGGAGGAGTAGCAGAATGTATTTTGGGGTGTAATTGGAAGTATGCATATGCGGTGTGTGAGAAATAACTTGTTATTATGACAATTTTGTGAAAAAAAAAAAGAATTGTGGGAAAAAAATTACAACTTCAAAAAACTCACCATGTCTCTTACTAAATACCTTTGGCAGTCTACTTTTCAAAAAGGGGTCATTTGGTTTTTTTTTGTACTTTCCTGACATTTCAGGGCCTCAAGAAATGACATGGGCCATCAGTACTTCAGGTGTGATCAATTTTCAATGATTTGCACCATAGTTTGTAGACTCTATAACTTTCACAGAGACTAAATAATATCCACTAATTTGGGTTATTTTTACCAAAGAGATGTAGCAGTATACATTTTGGCCCAAATTTATGAACAGAAATTGCTTATTTTGCAAAATGTTATCATAGAAACTAAAAAAAAGTTTTTTCTTTCAAAATTTTCGCTCTTTTTTTCACTTATGTCGCAAAAGATAAATAATCCAGTGGTGATTAAATACCACCAAAATAAAGCTCTATTTGTATGAAAAAAAATTATAAAACTGTTGTTTGGGTACAGTGTTGCATGACTGAGTAATCGGCATTCAAAGTGTGAGAGCGCTAAAAGCTGAAAATTGGTCTGGGCAGGAAGGGTGTGTAAGTGCCCTGTATTGAAGCGGGTTAAGGGAAATGTTCAGCAGGAAAAAAACTGGACAGGAATACTTATCATTTTTTACTGCATCCAAAACTTAAAAAAGCATTGGTCTTAAATAGATTTTATTAACTAGTGTATGCAGCTGCGGACTTGTTCTTTGCCACTCAATTTCTTTATGTACTCAATTTGTGACACAAGTTTTTTTTTTACTAGAACTGTATGTGATCATTTATGTCATTGTTTAATCAGGTAAGGTTTCACCTGGTATTTTCTCATGGATGTTGGTATTCTTCCAGGAAAAGGAGTGTGTAGATGCTGTATCTGTTGGAGCCATCCTGTCTGACTACCAGCGTGTTCGAGTAGAAAATGTGTAAGATTTTTGTTTGTGCCTGTGGGTGTTGCTTTTATTGCCTAATTATTTTGAGTTAGAATCTTGTGGTGTAACTTTTTGCACAGATTAATTGTACAGTGTGAAAATAAATATATTGTAATTTGGGACAATAAGTAGCAGTGTGTAGCAACAAGAAAAAGAAAATGGTAATATTGCTCATATGTAGTGCATACAGACATGATTGGTTGAACCTGCTGATGATTTAATAGCCAGCAATTTGAGCACATATGCAGGCAGAGCACACCATTTAAACCAGATGCCATTTTGGAACAGAGGTGACAAGAGAAAAAGTTCACTTGCTTAGTGCAATAAAAACGACACATTTATAGGATAACAAAGGTGTGAAGTGTGAGGTTGAATTGTAGGCCCAATCTTAATGACCAGTGGTGAGGGCTATGATGGAAGGCAGCACTCATGAGGACCCTGCTTGATCTTCACAATGTTCTCTTAAGTGACATCAAGGGGTGCTTCATGTCCCGAATAATCCCAACGCTGGGTATGGTGACATTGGGTTCCTTATTGAACCTTGGACTTTACTCAGTCAGCAGCTGATATGTCTGCTTTCTCCTATACACTTGTGAGTGTATTTCTTAAACATTTCTTAATTGTTAAAGAGTAACTCTACTGTTGTTGAGAAAAAACATTCCCCTCTGGGTGATCTATGTGCATGGCAGGGATTTTAACAAACCTTTTTGCAGATTCCTACCTTTTGTCATTCTAAAGAAATAGCTATTTGTTTTTCTGTGTCCATGTGAATCTGTATAGTAGTGGTTTTATAATTATCAGTCAGCTGCTGCCCCTGCAGGGCTCTAATGAGGAAAGGGGCGAGGTCTGCATCCCTTTGTATGTGATTTCCCTTTGGGAGTATCTCACCAAAAATTACATTTTTGTTGTAGGGAATGCTCAAACTTTCATTTGTATCTTAGAAAGCAAGGGGGTTGTGGGACTTTAAATGAGGTGCATGATACCATGCACCTCCATCCCTAAATCAGAAATAAGAAAGGGGTTTTTGGGACTTTGAGTGAGGCACAAAACACATGGTAGGAGAAATTGTAAAATTGTTTAATTAGCATATAAACAAAACGTTGAACATGGGTATTTTTTATCTATATACAAAAGGCGATGGCATACAAAAAAGAGGAATTCATGTATGTACATGCACGCATCTAAAATCACATAGTATCCCATAAAAGTAACTAATATAAAAAAGCCAATGCTTATTGAGTAATGGATACAAATTCGCAGATCCTGGCTTGCAGCACTGCTCATTTAGAACTATTTATACATAAGTATTCCAGGAAGATCATGTTTTCCCTTGCCCCTACCTTTTTTCTCATTATCTGGGCAAAACATTAGATCCTATTTGGTACCTTTTTTACTTTTTTTTTTTCAGGTACGCTATGCGTTTGCTCCTGATGAGTGGCAACTGGCCACGAAACACGTCAAGCCTATTAATGTCATCCTATTTTTTTTAACACATAGCTTGACCTCAACTGTGATTTTATTTGCATCCTATAACCCAGGGATATGCAATTAGTGGACCTCCAGCTGTTGCAGAACTACAATTCCCATGAGGCATAGCAAGACTCTGACAGCAACAAGCATGACACCCAGAGGCAGAGGCATAATGTTTTGCAACAGCTGGAGGTCCGCTAATTGCATATCCCTGCTATAACATTTGTATCCATTACTCAATAAGCATTGGCTTTTTATACTAGTTACTTCTATGGGATACTATGCGATTTCAGATGCGTGCATGTACATACATGAATTCCTTGTTTTTTGTATGCCATCGCCTTGTGTATATAGATAAAAATACTCATGTTCAACGCTTTGTTTATAAACAATTTTACCATTTCTCCTATCGTGTGTCTTGTGCCTCACTCAAGCCCCAAAAACCCCTTTCTTATTTCTCATTTGTATCTTAGTGCAGACTTCTGGGAAAATCAGTGAGCCAATCACACAAGCAGGAAATTACATATCTGCAGGGCGTTCTGTACACCATGTGGGTACAGAAGGCCTCCAAGTAGCCATATTGTATCGAATTTTACAGAAAATTACAGCTCTGCAGATTAAAAAGGAAAGGTAATTTTTAATAACATTTCATTACAATCTGACTTGTGTCTCAACTGTTAATGCTCTATTCATTTTTTTCCTACGAAAGTGAAGTTACCCTATAAGTTTTTATTGCCCTAGTTTGGTTTATTTTTTCTCTTGTCTGCTATGTTCTAGTGTTAGGTTTCCTTACTTCGTTTAGATACTGCAAAATCTGGTTGTTTGATTTAGGCCAGATTCACACTAGTATGATCAGTGTGGATTTGCAACTATTAGTGGAAGTGGTGTGCGATTTTCATGCCACTGCTGTGCCTTTGTGGACACAATTTCATGGCTTGGACTGCTGCTGCTACTACTACTCTGGAAAGGAGGATAACAATCGTAAAAAAACAAATAAAATATGCTTGTATATGTACGTTTCCATTCAGATCTATGGGCCACAAAATAGCAATGCATTACACCAAAGTGGCACAGGACCCTTCCCCAAAACTCACATCGCAGTCCTGCTGCAATAATTTGAATAGCCACTATTGGAAACAGTGTTATTTCAATTGTCATGAGGGTAAACCAGGCCTTAAGGTAAAACTCTCACCTGCACCCTACACACTTTCTGGGAGCTATAGGGGAGATAAAAATCCCAGTGAGAATTTTTCTGGGTCAGATTTATTGCATTAAGAGTGGCAAGATATTTGTTTTTGCCTTTTTAAATCAGTGCTGGGGAGAGAGTTCCAATCATAGTTTGTGAAAATGGTACCTGGGAGGGAAATGGTTAAACATTATTTATTAAAGGATCAGCTAGTACTGTATGAAAATGCAATAATATTTCCTAGAATTCGGGGTCAATCTTTTACATCTCACTCTGGGCATTTATACGTAGCTCTCTCTACCGGAATTCGTTTAGGTTCTGCCCTCGCATATCTACTGGATTTTGATTTGACCAGTTCAGTTTCCTAATGAAAATCAAATTTGTTTGCTTAATTTGCACACTGCCTTTTAAAACCGCTGGGTTCCCCAAAAAATATTATTAGCATTTCTCTGGTTATAAACTGCTAGAAATCTGGCTCATACTCACCTGCTGTAGAGAACAGTAAGCAGGTCCCAGCAGTGCTTGCATGCCATTTCCCAAAGCTGCACAACCTTTGGATGATTGAAGTCAGCACAACTACACCTCATTCACTAAAGTGAATTTTCCCTCGACTTGGTAAATGAGGTGAAGTTGTGCTTACTTCAGTCAGCCTACCCTGTGAAAATTCACTTTGAATGTGTACATGCTCTACTTCTTTAGCAAATAAGGGCCACTGTGCTTCCATGCCTGTATATAGTGTCAAGAAAACTTTTCTAGATTAAGTCCTGAGAAGAAATGTTACGTGCAGCAGTATTTGTATGAAATTCTGATATATAAATGTAGATTTTACACTGTTTGCCATTTGCTGTCTGTCCTGTACAGGTGTCAGCGCCTTGGTCTGCAGCCATTGGCTTATCTCTGGCGAAGGAAGCAGGAGGACCTTTTGGATGAAATGATCTCCAGTGGTTTGCAAGCCATACTCATCAAAGTAGCTGCATTTGGTAAGAGGGAGCTGTCAATGGGAGGACAGACAAGATAACACATTTACTGTATCTTATGCTGTAGCTTTGTCAAAATAATGACCTCTGACGATGTAGTGGGTCACTGTAAAACCAATTATTTGTTGCAGAAAAATAGTATTACAATGGTTAGCAGTCTTTTAGGGTTATCTCACATCATTTGTGTTGGACTGTTGGGCAGTCCCAACACAAAACAAGTTAATTTGCCTAATTTCCCTGAAAAAAGTACTGCATGTACCACTTTTTTAAAGTGTAGTGTGTTCAGACCCAAACTTACTCATCACAACGCCCCTGTAATGAAAATAAGAATATTCCGGAATCTGTGCATATGTACTGTTTCTCCCAGCATACAATATCGGGCGTGCGTTCACCGTGGCTTGCTGTGTGAACGAGCCCTCAAGGACCTCATCAAAGCATTATTTGCATACAAACTAACTGAATTGAACATATAAGAAAAACAACAATCCACTTAAAAAAAAAACAAAAAAAAACATTTTATAGGGTTCCAATGTATTGTTGAGTAAGGCTGGCCATACGGTATACAATTGTCGTACAATTTTCCTTTAGATTTACCAAAACCTATAATATGAGGTCAAACCTAAACACCATTTTGCAATCAGGCAGGCCTTTGTACTACATAGTTGAAGGGGAATCTAAAGGAAATTGAACTTGAAAATAATATAATATAAGACAGATCATATATTTTTTTCACTTTCTGTAACTTCTACCACAGTTGAAAGAAAAGAATGTTGCTTGATTCCTCCATTAACACAGTTAGTGTTGATGGAGGAATCACTCCCGCAGCGCTATTGTATTCTGCCTGCGGGGAGCCTTCCCTGCTGGCAGAACACAATGATCAGTGTTCCCGGCTATAGTGGTGATACTAATCATTTGGGAAAAACCTGACAGCCTGATTGTACACAAGTTGATCCATAGATCAAATTGTGTACAACCAAGGTGCCCATACATGGAATCAAAATTCCCCCAGTCCCTGCTGAACCGGCCAAATTCCAATCTATGTATGGCCAACTTAAAGCGTTTGTTACCCCCAAAATTTTATATTCCTGATACTTGCCTGCTGCACCATGTAATTGAAAAAGTATCCTGTTCTCTTTGTATTGCTTCCTTTGTGTGAAATCCCTGGTGTTCCTGTCAGTCCCTCTGCTTTCCTATTAAAAACTGACCACACTAAGCAGGAGAACACACCGTGATCAGTTCTAGCTTTGCTGGGAACTCAGCCTGCTCTCCTTTGATGATCAGACTTGTCCTGACACCCCCAACCCCCCCCCCCACGCCGCACAGCCTGTCACTGGGAAGCTTAGTGTCCTGCTGCTTCTCCTCCCCTAGCTCGTATGCAGCTGAGAACAGAGGGAATGTTATCACTTATAAAAAAGGGAAAAAAAGGTATTTATAATGGTTTTTTTTTATCTATACACAAATGTTTTGCCCTTCATTTCTCTTTCAAACTGAATGGGTTGTTTTACAAGGTGATTTAAGGCAAATTTTGTTGAGGACATACTTTTCCCCACTCCTTTTCTTAACTGCGTCATATGGTAAACATGGGATAAGCAACAAAAAAAACTGGTCATACACAGGTTCTGGCTGAGATTCTAACCTTTAATGGGCAGGCTGAATTTATCAAGTTGATCGATCAACTTGGGTACAACCAGCCTGCTGGATTCTCTTGCGAATATCGCTAGCGGCTGCTATAGCCACTAGCGATAATCACTGTCTTCTCCCAGCAGGGACGGCTCCCCCCCCCCCCCAGGAGAAGACAATGGCCCGGCAGGGGGGATTCCCACTTTTAACACCGATTGTGTTGATGGGGAAATCGTGCGAATTTGCTCCATGTATAGCTGGCCTAAGTGAACTAGTAGGAGCTCTCCTTCCTGTGTGCTTCATGTGTGAGTTGGGATGAAGTGGAGGTGGACATGAGTAGGGCTGAAACAACGAATCGATTAATCGGCAAATAATCGATTATGAAATTAATCGATTACTATTTTCATAATCGATTAATCGGCCAGTAACATAATGGGGTTAAAAAAAAATAAAACGAGCCCTTTATAGTACAAAAAGAGCAAATAATCGCTACTGTAAATATTACTTTCACAGTTCTACAGTAAAAAAATGAACCCCTTATGCCCCATACACACGGTCGGACATTGATCGGACATTCCGACAACAAAATCCTAGGATTTTTTCAGACGGATGTTGGCTCAAACTTGTCTTGCATACACAAGGTCACACAAAGTTGTCGGAAAATCCGATCATTCTGAACGCGGTGACGTAAAACACGTATGTCGGGACTCTAAACGGGGCAGTGGCCAATAGCTTTCATCTCTTTATTTATTCTGAGCATGCGTGCCACTTTGTGCATCGGATTTGTGTACACACGATCGGAATTTCCGACAACGAATTTTGTTGTTGGAAAATTTTATATCCTGCTCTCAAACTTTGTGTGTCGGAAAATCCGATGGAAAATGTGTGATGGAGCCTACACATGGTCGGAATTTCCGACAACAAGGTCCTATCACACATTTTCCATCGGAAAATCCGACCGTGTGTACGGGTCATAATAGTAGTGATTATCTGCTTTTTTGTACTATAAAGGGCTAATTTTAGTTTTTTTAACCCTATTATTTTACTAAACGTCTTGGACATGGTTCACATCTATGTGTTTTTTAGTGCTTTTTTCAGAAAAGCACTACAGTTCATTTACATGGTTTCCTATGGGACACGTTCACATCTATGCTTTTTTCAGCCGCTGTGTGTTTGGAAAGGGTCAGGGACTTTTTTTAATGCAAAACGGTGCTTTTTTGGTTCAATATATTTCAATGGAGAAGCTGCAGAAAATCATGTAATGCGTTTTTGCAGCAATTTGTGTTTTTTAATCTGCCCAACAACAAATTGGCCAAAAAGATGCAAAAACGCAAATTGCAGCAAAATCACGTGTGCAAAAATCAAAAAGCACTGCAGAAACAGGTCATAAGCAAACTGCATAGGTGTGTACCGAGCCTTATGCTGGCCACACGGATCAATTTTCAGACGAGAATATTTATACGAAAAATCTTTATACATTCGCTGAATGAAAGAATGTTTCTGTTTAAAATGAATGTAATCTCTGAACGAAAACCACATACACTGTCTGAAAATTCCTTTGACCAAGAAGTTTTCTATTATTTCCAAATTTTCCCGTCACTGTGGTTGAAAATGAACGTCAATTTGACCTCATTAACAATTAGAAAATCGAAAATGAACGCTCTCAAAATTATTTTTTTTTTTTAAGGAAGACATTGTTTGTTTTTTTATATAAAAACTTGATCTCTGAGTCTGATATTTACCAGATTCACCCTTTAATAGTATATACAGTATATCTCTTCTGTCTGTTATTCTCAGAGTGGATTAGAGATTTTGCTCCCTAACCATATAGTTGGTTATTTATATTTACCACTGCATATAGATATTTATGAATAAATTGCCTTTTTTTTTAACTTTACATATTAACTAAATTATACCCCACACTCTTTTTTAATGTCATTAACCGATTAATCGAAACAATAATCGGCCAATTAATCGATTATTAAAATAATCGTTAGTTGCAGCCCTAGACATGAGATATTTTGACTGTCTTTTTAGCATATTTTGGTCTCAGTTCACAAAGCTGTTTTTCTTTTGTTCGGGTTTTACTTCCTTGATATGATTCCTTATTTTCCTCATAAATCTCATATGTCAAAAACAGGCACAACATGTTTTGTTTAGTCAGTTCTACTTCTGCTCTACTACTAGTGATAATATATTGCTGTTGGTGTTTTTATCGAATCTTGTAAAATATTCAATGCAAAAGGCAATTGACAAAGATTACCACATGGGCCATCACACCTTAAAATAACACCAGTATCAGGATGGGGATAGCTGGATGCTCCTATAGTTCTCCGTGAAGGGGGAAGGAAAAGTAGCTGTTTGAGCGGGTGATTAAAGGTGTGAGAAAATAGGGCTTTCAACAGATCTCATGATCAGATATCATAAGCTTAAAATAAGTAGTAGGGTACCAATTCATCCATCTCAGGGCTCTTTTAGACTTGTGGTGGAAGGCAATAAAACCATGCAGTTCAGCTCCCTGAGTCTTCCCCCGCCCCAAACTGCCCCTCCTAAGTTGCAAAAGCAGTGAATGGGGGTGCTCACATGTCTCGATTGCGATGCTTTGCTTCAAGCTCACAGCAAAAATGAAAAATGATTGCTTCTGTTGCATTTTGTGGACAGTACCATCTCTGATCATGACCCATTCAAGCAAACAAAGGCGCGCCGCAGCCGTGATCAGTGCATTGCTGCGGCATTTACAGGGTTAAAGTCGGTAGTGTAGAGGCATCCTATCACCCCCTCATCAGCTGTCAAATGTCTTTGAAAAGAGATCCGAACACAATCACTTTTCAGAACCATGGCGGTTTATATGCCAGTCTAAACTTTGCCTTAGTGAATCAAATCTTTTGTCAGTTTGTAGCATTATGTTACCAATTGATTAAGAAAAAAAAAGAGAGATTCTCTACCCTGGAAAGACGATTTATGCAAGAGTGAACATCTAGATATTATATTCTAAAAACCTGTTGTGATGTAGTATACTACTACTACTACTAGCAGTGCAGTGTGTCTAAATATGACTGTTCAGTTCAGTGGGCACCAAAGTATGACCCAGTACACTGTTAATGTAACTGACCTGGTCAGACACTCCACCCCCTTTACTCTGCAATACGAGGCGGTATGAGGACAATGGTGCCTAGGGATGTCTCGGTTACTCAGCTCTGACTGCTTAGAACACTATAGTGGGAGAAAGGGAAGATACATTATCACTAAAAGAATTGGGTATAATAATACATCTTCTTGCAAAGAATCAGTTGCAAATCATAATATGAGGGAGTACAGGACTATAAAGAGATAAAAAAAATAGGTGTGAAGCTTTAACTAGACTTTAACATTAGTTATTTTTTTTCATGCAGGATTAGACCCCGAAAAGCACCTTGGGAAGACACTGGAAGAGATGAGACCCTATCTGAAACAGGTAATGTATTATTTTATGCAGATTGCAGCTTAATATACACTCACCGGCCACTTTATTAGGCACACCTTGTTAGTACTGGGTTGGACCCACTTTTGCCTTCATTACTGCCTTAATTCCTCATGACATGGATTCAACAAGGTGTTGGAAACATTCCTCAGAGATTTTTGTCCATATTCACATGAGAGCATCACGTAGTTACTGCAGATTTGTCGGCTGCACATCCATGGTGCGAATCTCCCATTCCACCACATAGCAAAGGTGCTCTATTGGATTGCGATCTGGTGATTGTGGGGACCATTGGAGTACAGTGAACTCAATGTCATGTTCAAGAAACCAGTGGTGAGATGATTTGAGCTTTGTGACATTATACTGCTGGAAGTAGCCATCAGAAGATGGGTACACTGTAGTTATAAAGGGATGGACATGGTCAGCAACAATATTCAGGTAGGCCATTGTATTTAAATTATGCTCAGTTGGAACTTAGGGGTCCAAAGTGTGCCAAGAAAATATCCCCCATACCATTACACCACCACCACTAGCCTAAACCGTTGATTCAAAGCAGGATGGATCCATACTTTCATGTTGTTTACACAGAATTCTAACCCTATGATCTGAATGTCGCAGCTGAAATGGAGACTCAACAGACCAGGCAACATTTTTACAATCTTCTATTGTCCTATTTTGGTGAGCCTGTGCGCATTCTAGCCTCAGTTTCCTGTGCTTAGCTGACAGGAGTGGCACCCGGTGTGGTCATCTGCTGCTTTAGCCCATCTGCTTCAAGGTTTGATGTGTTATGCATTCAGAGATGGTATTCTGCATACCTTGGTTGTAACAAGTTGTTATTTGAGTTACTGTTGCCTTTCTATCATCTGAAACCAGTCTGCCCATTCTCCTCTGCCATCAATGAGGCTTTTTTGGCCACACAATTGCCTCTCATGGGATATATTCTCTTTCTCAAACCATTCTCTGTAAACCCTAGAGGTGGTTATGCGTGAAAATCCCAGTAGATCAGCAGTTTTTTAAATACTCAGAACAGCCCGTCTGGCACCAACAACCATGCCATGTTCAAAGTCCCTTAAATCCCCTTTAGAAAGAAGGGAGACTTCCACCATGTCAGATGTAGAGTGTGGTGGTCCCATCCCTAGTGCAATAGGACAAAAGACTACCAACTCTGAGGTATGAAAAAATATCTTTTAATGAAGTATGAATCTAGACAATATGGTCGTGGATAAAAAGACGTATAACGTCTACACACTACATAAATGCATCAAACAAAAAACAGAACACCAATACAATGAATGACATACAAATTGACATATGTACTCTCCGGAGGGTAGTGTAACCTGATACCCGACGCGTTTCCAGTGTTTTGACACCTTCATTAGGGGTTGAGAGTTGAGTAAATTTACATATGTTTTAATCCTAAAAATACAAAGAGACATATCAGGAGAGACATCAATTTAAAACGTGAACTGTATTTGTATGCTTTAACAAAAAAAATATGTATATAACAGCAGAGAAAACAAAAAATAAAAAAAATAAAAAATAATAAATAATAAATGAGAGTTATTGACCCCACATACCTATTTGAAGTAATTCCATGTTCAAGGAACAAAAGAGGCAATTAATCCAAAGGAAGTGTCAGATGGACACCAGACCGGTATGGTAGAATGTTTGAAATACAATGCGTTTCCAGAATCTGTATAGCAGAAAATGTGCTTGGCAGCGATAAAACTCCACCAATAGACTTGCAAAAATAGAAAAAGGTACACGCATGGTGAGCACTATTCTATTTGATGTATACACTATTGCTGGGGGCTGGGCATGACCGTGGCCCCCCCTTTACCTTCCCCACCCCCCCCTCTTGTGGATAGGTGCCTACTGCTTTTCCTGTTGGGGTCATTGCTACTTCTTAGCTTTCCCTTTGGGATATATGCACACTGGTGTAGTGATAATGGGGGGACCCTCCCCGTCCTTGTTAGTGCTCACCATGCGTGTACCTTTTTCTATTTTTGCCAGTCTATTGGTGAAGCCTTATCGCTGCCAAGCACATTTTCTGCTATACAGATTCTGGAAACGCATTGTATTTCAAGCCTTCTACCATCCCGGTCTGGCATCCATCTGACACTTCCTTTGGATTAATTGCCTCTTTTGTTCCTTGAACATGGAATTATTCCAAATTGGTATGTGGGGTCAAGAACTCTCATTTATTTATTATTTTTCATTTTTTCTTTTTTGTTTTCTCTGCTGTTATATACATATTCTTTTTGTTAAAGCATACAAATACAATTCACGTTTTAAATTGATGTCTCTCCTGATATGTCTCTTTGTATTTTTAGAATTAAAACATATGTAAATTTACTCAACTCTTAACCCCTGATGAAGGTGTCAAAACACTGGAAACGCATTGGGTATCAGGGTACACTACCCTCCGGAGAGTACATATGTCAATTTGTATTTCTTTCATTGTATTGGTGTTCTCTTTTTTTTGTTTGATGCATTTATGCAGTGTGTAGACGTTATACGTCTTTTTATCCAAGACCATATTGTCTAGATTCATACTTAATTAAAGATATTTTTTCATACCTCAGAGTTGGTGGTCTTTCAAAGTCCCATTCAGGGGGTATTTCTTTTTGTCTTAAATCCCCTTTCTTCTGCAATCTGATACTCGGCTTTAAATTCAGCAAGTCGTCCTCACCACGTCTAAATGCCTAAATGCATTAAGTTGCCGCCATGTGATTGCCTGATTAGCAGTTTGTGTTACCAAGTAATTGAACAGGTGTACTAATAAAGTGGCCAGTGAGTGTAATATTTGCTTATGGATAGTGTTTTCTACCTATTGTTGCCCTATTTGGAAAATTTAGTTTGGATCAGGTGATGGTCCTCATGTCCTGGGACAGCTGCACACCACTCATCAACTAACCATTCTCATTGGACATGGAATTTGACTTTAAGAACCCAAATGATCTTTGTTTTTACAGCTCTCTGCTCAGTATGGTGTCCATGTGTGTGGAGAAGGGGGAGAATATGAGACCCTCACCTTGGACTGCCCCCTCTTTTCAAAAGAGATTGTTGTGTAAGTTTATTCTTACTATAAACATCTTACGTGTTTTATGGTAATAATTCTGTACTATAAATGTCACCTGTACATTATTTTAGGTTTCCTAATCTTTGTCCTAGGCTTCCAGTATGCATGTTTTAAATATGTTGTCTGCAGCCTGAATTTTCAAGATTTCCAGTTACTCATATAATCATCAGTTTGGAACATTGTCCTATACAGTATAAAAACTAGAATAAAACAAATCTAACATTGCTGCCCATCAAACGGTTCAATCGTTTTCTTTTGCTAAACAGGGAAAATTGGAATTTGGTTATTATCTGTAGCTTCTGCTTTGGCTTGTGCTTGTCTTAATTAATAAGCACTGTTTTCAATTATTATTGTATTGAAGCTGGAGTGGAAGAATTTATAGAGGAGTTATAGGCCTCTGTAGATTGTTCAGATTTTAAGCTTCTTTCTGCGTACAGCCTAAGAATTCTAACAGAGGGTGCTGGTATGTGCAAAATTGTTAAGACTGGCCATACATTCAGATATATAGATATGTGGGTTGCGCTACAGTAAAAATTCAAGTAGCTGCTAGCAGAAGATGCAGTGCATTCTTAAAATTAAATATTAAGGTGCTGCACTTATTATAACAAAACCTAATATTAATATTATGAGATAAAATATCAATATTGTGAAATGAATGACTTTGTGTATCACTTATAGATAATGATAGATGAACAATGTAATATTGTGATCAAAACAAACTTAAAAAATCGCTGATCACAATTGAGGACTAAAAAATGGAATGCATACAAATGTGCTCAAAGTCAATACAAAAGATGTGTTTAAAGTTTATAGAAACACAATTAAAACTTGAGCCAGTGTTAAAAATACAAAAGTGTGCTGTGAATAAGTGCAGGCAATCCTCCACCGGGTTCCCCAAAGGTGTGCTCTCTCACCTGGCAATCTTACTCCCTACACTACAAATATCACATGAAACAACCCATATACAGGTCAACCCGATGGATCCAGTCAATGGAGGAAAGGTGCACATTCAGGATGTCGTCCATAGCAGTTATCCAGATCTTGAGGTCAATAAAACAGAGGACAATCTGTAGTACTTTCTGATAAACCAATTTTATTTGAACGGGTATTTTTAAAAAAACAAATGTATATGCACTCACATAAATCTTAAAAAACAAGTGCTTCAAAGTGCGCTGCTGTGTTCACTCACACAATTTCCCACTGCAGCCACTGAAAGACCAAACACTTCTCTGGGATGGATTATGTAGTCTGTAAGGTCTCTGGCTCAGTATCCCAAGTCAATAAGCTCCGCCCTACATGTTACGTTTGACTTATACCCCCCTCCCTGCTAGCAAGTTGTATTCTGACAGCAGCACCCTTGTATTGATTGACAAATAAAAATGCACTGAGCTTTTTTATGCACTGGGAACTTTATTTAGGTAACTATAGCCTCTTCACTTAATGCCATTTCACTCAAAATAGGTTAATCATAGACCTATTATGATTTGTATGCAAAGCACATCAAAGGGGGATTACACTCTTGGGAATGAAAAACATAAGAGGGTGGCAATAGATGGAGATTCATGTGTACTAGAATAAAGTTGCAAATGGCAGGCAGATATGGCAATGTTGAGGTCACATCATGGAATGCAAGGCCGTAGATTGTGAGAGGGCTTAACCACTTCAGCCCCGGAAGGTTTTACCCCCTTCCTGACCAGAGCACTTTTTACAATTCGGCACTGCGTCGCTTTAACTGCTAATTGCGCGGTCATGCAATGCTGTACCCAAACGAAATTTGCGTCCTTTTCTTCCCACAAATAGAGCTTTCTTTTGATGGTATTTGATCACCTCTGCCATTTTTATTTTTTGCGCTATACACGGAAAAAGACCGAAAATTTTGAAAAAAAATGATATTTTCTACTTTTTGTTCTAAAAAAAATCCAATAAACTCAATTTTAGTCATACATTTAGGCCAAAATGTATTCGGCCACATGTCTTTGGTAAAAAAAATGTCAATAAGTGTATATTTATTGGTTTGCGCAAAAGTTATAGCGTCTACAAACTAGGGTACATTTTCTGGAATTTACACAGCCTTTAATTTATGACTGCCTATGTCGTTTCTTGAGGTGCTAAAATGGCAGGGCAGTACAAAACCCCCACAAATGACCCCATTTTGGAAAGTAGACACCCCAAGGAATTTGCTGAGAGGCATGTTGAGCCCATTGAATATTTATTTTTTTTGTCCCAAGTGATTGAATAATGACAAAAAAAAAAAAAAAAAAAAAAATTACAAAAAGTTGTCACTAAATGATATATTGCTCACACAGGCCATGGGCATATGTGGAATTGCACCCCAAAATACATTTAGCTGCTTCTCCTGAGTACGGGGATACCACATGTGTGGGACTTTTTGGGAGCCTAGCCGCGTACGGGGCCCCGAAAACCAAGCAACGCCTTCAGGATTTCTAAGGGCGTACATTTTTGATTTTACTCCTCACTACCTATCACAGTTTTGAAGGCCATAAAATGCCCAGATGACATAAAACCCCCCCAAATGACCCCATTTTGGAAAGTAGACACCCCAAGCTATTTGCTTTGAGGCATGTTGAGTCCATGGAATGTTTTATATTTTGACACAAGTTGCGGGAAAGTGACAAATTTTTTTTTTTTTTTTTTTTTTTTGCACAAAGTTGACACTAAATGATATATTGCTCACACAGGCCATGGGCATATGTGGAATTGCACCCCAAAATACATTTAGCTGCTTCTCCTGAGTACGGGGATACCACATGTGTGGGACTTTTTGGGAGCCTATCCGCGTACGGGACCCCGAAAACCAAGCACCGCCTTCAGGATTTCTAAGGGCGTACATTTTTGATTTTACTCCTCACTGCCTATCACAGTTTCGGAGGCCATGGAATGCCCAGGTGGCACAAACCCCCCCCAAATGACCCCATTTTGGAAAGTAGACACCCCAAGCTATTTGCTGAGAGGCATGGTGAGTATTTTGCAGCTCTCATTTGTTTTTGAAAATAAAGAAAGACGAGAAAAAAAATTTTTTTTTTTCTTTTTTCAATTTTCAAAACTTTGTGACAAAAAGTGAGGTCTGCAAAATACTCACTATACCTCTCATCAAATAGCTTGGGGTGTCTACTTTCCAAAATGGGGTCATTTGGGGGGGTTTTGTGCCACCTGGGCATTCCATGGCCTCCGAAACTGTGATAGGCAGTGAAGAGTGAAATCAAAAATTTACGGCCTTAGAAAGCCTGAAGGCGGTGCTTGGTTTTCGGGGTCCCGTACGCGGCTAGGCTCCCAAAAAGTCCCACACATGTGGTATCCCCGTACTCAGGAGAAGCAACAGAATGTATTTTGGGGTGTAATTTCACATATTCCCATGGCATGTTTGAGCAATATATCATTTAGTGACAACTTTGCGCAAAAAAAAATAAAAAAAATAAAAAATTGTCTCTTTCCCGCAACTTGTGTCACAATATAAATTATTCCATGGACTCGACATGCCTCTCAGCAAATAGCTTGGGGTGTCTACTTTCCAAAATGGGGTCATTTGGGGGGGTTTTGAACTGTCCTGGCATTTTATGCACAACATCTAGAAGCTTATGTCACACATCACCCACTCTTCTAAGCACTTGAAGACAAAGCCCTTTCTGACACTTATTGTTTACATAAAAAAATAAATTTTTTTTGCAAGAAAATTACTTTGAACCCCCAAACATTATATATTTTTTTTAAAGCAAATGCCCTACAGATTAAAATGGTGGGTGTTTCATTTTTTTTTTTCACACAGTATTTGCGCAGCGATTTTTCAAACGCATTTTTTGGGGAAAAAACACACTTTTTTACATTTTAATGCACTAAAACACACTATATTGCCCAAATGTTTGATGAAATAAAAAAGATGATCTTAGGCCGAGTACATGGATACCAAACATGACATGCTTTAAAATTGCGCACAAACGTGCAGTGGCGACAAACTAAATACATTTTTAAAAGCCTTTAAAAGCCTTTACAGGTTACCACTTTAGATTTACAGAGGAGGTCTACTGCTAAACTTACTGCCCTCGATCTGACCTTCGCGGCGATACCTCACATGCATGGTGCAATTGCTGTTTACATTTGACGCCAGACCAACGCTTGCGTTCACCTTAGCGCGAGAGCAGGGGGGACAGGGGTGCTTTTTTTTTTTTTTTTTTTTTTTCTCTTTATTATTATTGTTTTTTTATCTTATTTTTAAACTGTTCCTTTCATTTTTTTTTTTTTTTAATCATTTTTATTGTTATCTCAGGGAATGTAAATATCCCCTATGATAGCAATAGGTAGTGACAGGTACTCTTTTTTGCAAAAATTGGGGTCTATTAGACCCTAGATTTCTCCTCTGCCCTCAAAGCATCTGATCACACCAAGATCGGTGTGATAAAATGCTTTCCCAATTTCCCAATGGCGCTGTTTACATCCGGCGAAATCTACGTCATAAAATGCTCGTAGCTTCCGGTTTCTTAGGTCATAGAGATGTTTGGAGCCACTCTGGTCTCTGATCAGCTCTATGGTCAGCTGGCTGAATCACCGGCTGCATTTTCAGGTTCCCTGTTGAGACAGGAGAGCCAGAGAAAAACACGGAAGATGTTGGGGGGGGGGGGCATTCCCTCCCACTGCTTGTAAAAGCAGTCTAGAGGCTAATTAGCCACTAGGATTGCTTTTACATGAAAGCCGACCGCTGGCTGAAAAGAATGATACCAAGATGATACCTAAACCTGCAGGCATCATTCTGGTATAACCACTCAAAGTCGTGAATGGCATACCTGAAGACAAAAAAATGGTAACAATAAAGCACAGTAAACGGTAAAGTATAAATAATTACATACCTGAAAAGCAAACGTGATAAAACATAACAACAATAAAACATTGCAGAATAGAATACAGTAAAAAAGAGCAGAACAATAGAGAGAGAATAGAGAGAGAGAGAACAATAAAACGACAACTATTTTTATTTTATATTTTTGTTTGTGTTTTTTTTTTTTTTTTACACTTTTTTTTGTAACTAACTTTTATAACTGTAACCGGTTCCAGGTTCGGGTCTCTCAAAATGCGATGGCATCTCGGGAGACCCTGTGAAAGTGTGCCTAGTCTGTGCAATGCTGTACCCTACGCTAATACTCAACTAGTGCATGCTAGTGTTCAAAACATTCACCAATGCAAAGACCAGGATTATCAGGACAGGAGGGGAGGGACAATAATAGCGGGTGTCACGCCTATATCCGCGCTAGCTGCAGACACGACATCTTTTTTGGGGGGGTTCGTTGGGTAGGGGTACTCGGGAGGACATAAAAATGCCTCTCATGCAGCCGACTGCATTTGGTTGGGGATGTGAATGGGGGAAGTACGGGTGCTGCAGAAGCGGTGGGTTCCCAATTAGGATTGGCGAATGCAGCAGGAAGGGCATTATGGGCACGACGGGCCTGTGTTTGTCTTTTTGGTGGCAGCGGGACACTACTTGTGCTTGCCACCTCACCAGCTTGAACTGCACTTATGGGACTCGCCACGTCACCAAGTGTTACTGCAGTGCTGGTTTGGCTACGTCCGGGGTGTACTAGGCCACTGGCGCTTGCCAGTTCACCAAAACGCTACAAAAAAAACTGTTAGCGATCGCAGGGATCAGGCCTGACTCTGCGAACGCTGCAGTTATGCGTTTAGTGTTTTGTAAGTGACAGTGATCGATCGATACTGCACTTGGGTGGGCTGGGCCGGGCCGGGCGGAGGGGCAAAACGCAGGTGCTAGCAGGTATCTGGGCTGATCCCGCTAACACTGCGTTTTTGGGAACCCTAAACTGCTGGTGACGCTAGTATAGATCTGATCGGATCAGATATTGATGCGATCAGATACTATACCACTAAGGGAGGTGTACGGTGCGTGCGTGGGTGTTAGCGGTACTGGCGCTAATCTGACGCTGCCTGGGGCTGGTGCTTGCCAGTTCACCAAAACGCTACCAAAAAAACTGTTAGCGATCGCAGGGATCAGGCCTGACTCTGCGAACGCTGCAGTTATGCGTTTAGTGTTTTGTAAGTGACAGTGATCGATCGATACTGCACTTGGGTGGGCTGGGCTGGGCGGAGGGGCAAAACGCAGGTGCTAGCAGGTATCTGGGCTGATCCCGCTAACACTGCGTTTTTGGGAACCCTAAACTGCTGGGGACGCTAGTATAGATCTGATCGGATCAGATATTGATGCGTTCAGATACTATACCACTAAGGGAGGTGTACGGTGCGTGCGTGGGTGTTAGCGGTACTGGCGCTAACCTGACGCTGCCTGGGGCTGGTGCTTGCCAGTTCACCAAAACGCTACCAAAAAAACTGTTAGCGATCGCAGGGATCAGGCCTGACTCTGCGAACGCTGCAGTTATGCGTTTAGTGTTTTGTAAGTGACAGTGATCGATCGATACTGCACTTGGGTGGGCTGGGCTGGGCTGGGCGGAGGGGCAAAACGCAGGTGCTAGCGGGTATCTGGGCTGATCCCGCTAACACTGCGTTTTCGGGAACCCTAAACTGCTGGGGACGCTAGTATAGATTTGATCGGATCAGATATTGATCCGATCAGATACTATACCACTAAGGGAGGTGTATGCTGCGTGCGTGGGTGTTCGCGGTACTGGCGCTAATCTGACGCTGCCTGGGGCGACGCATATCACCGCCGGGCGATCGGGGGGCTAAACCTTTATTCGGTAATAAACGGCGGGTGCCCTGACACTATAAAAAATAAACGAACTAACCAGCGTCACCCGTAACGGTTATACGGTGATCAGCGGTGAAAGGGTTAACTAGGGGGCAATCAAGGGGTTAAAACATTTATTAGATAGTATATGGGGGTCCCTGTCGCTATAAAACACTGACGGCGAACCTAAATATTTACGTCCCTAACTAGCGTCACCAGCGACACTAATACAGCGATCAGAAAAATGATCGCTTAGCGACACTGGTGAGGGGGGGTGATCAAGGGGTTAAAACTTTATTAGGGGGGGTTAGGGGGGTATCCTAGACCTAAAGGGGGGTAATACTCACTGCCCTAACACTAACTGTCACAAACTGACACAGCAGTAATCAGAAAAAAAAAAAAAAAAAAAATACTGCTAATGTCAGTTTGTGACAGGGGGGGGGGGGGGTGATTGGGGGGGGATCGGGGGTGTAAAGTATGCCTGGCATGTTCTACTGTGTGTGTGAGTGTTGTGTGCACTTACATGTCATCTCCCCTCGGCGCTGGAACGGAAACTGCCAGACCGAGGAGAGATGACATCACATCCTCTGCCTGTGTGAAACGACACACAGGCAGAGGAGGATTTCCATTGGCTGGGAGCGATCGCGAGGGGGGGGCCACGATCGGATGGTCTCCCCCTCGCCTCCCGACGCTCCCAGTCAGATGCCGACCGCCGATGGCACCGGGGGGGGGTCCGATCGGACCCCCCGCCCGCGGGAGGCAGATCACGTACGGGTACGTGATTTTGCCTGCCCGTGCCGCTCTGCCGCAGTATATCTGCGTTAGGCGGTCGGCAAGTGGTTAATGCAGGGCCAATTTTTTCTTCCCTTTTCCCATTACCTACTGTTTCAGCTATAAACATTGTCACATTTGACCTGACATGATCATGTTTGTGTGTCAGGCTTGCCAATATTTTGATTCAAGTGGGAGGTAGAATAAGTTTAAGCTTCTCCGCAATGATAGTATTTGGCATGGTCTGTTCATGAATGAGCTTGAACTATTACATCTACAATAATCAAATATTAATGTCCATGCTTAGTTACCAGAGTTGCATGTTACAATTTGAGTGTTACTGGATAGGCTGCCATGTTAGGTAGGCCACCATAATATACAGTATATACTGTATACTGTGTGTGTGTGCGTGTGTATATATATATATATATATATATATATATATATATATATATGTGTGTGTGTGTGTGTGCAAACATTTTAGGCAGGTGTGAAAAAATGCTGTGTAGTTTATTTTTATCAATTAACAAAATTGATAGTAAATTAATAGAAGCGAAATCCAAATCAAATCAATATTTGGTGTGACCACGATTTGCCTTCAAAACTGCATCAGTTCTTCTAGGAACACTTGCACAGTTTTTGAAGGAACTGGGCAGGTAGGTTATTCCAGAGATCTTCTGTGGATGTAGGCTGCCTCAAATCCTTCTATCTTTTCATGTAATCCCAGACTTGATGAGGGCTCTGTGGGAGCCAAACCATAATTCCCAGGATTGCAGCCCCAAACTTTCAAGGAACCTCCAACATGCTTCACTGTTGCCTACAGACACTTATTTTTGTCCCGCTCTCCAGCCCTTCATGAACAAACTGCTCCCTGCTACAGCCAAATATTTCACATTTTGACTTATCAGTCCCGGGCACCTGCTGCCTTCTAAACCCCAGTTCCTTTGTTTTCATGCACAGGATATGGAAACAAAGCTAGGCGACACAACTATGTCTGGGGCTGTAGTATACTTTTATTTCTACCTACCCTGATAGAAGTATGTTTCACACACACTACCTCCCTTATTCAGTCAAGTTGAGGGTTGGTACTCCTTAATTGTTGCATATCTCATGAATCCTTTGGCTGTCCCTGGGGATATTACTCTGTAAGGTATTTGCTTTCCCTGGATACCTCTTGTGAGATGGGTTGTCTGGCCAGGCAACATAACTGTCTGGTACCTCTAGTTCTTTAATTCCAAGGGTTAGGAGTGTGGTGCTTGGGTCTTTTTTCTTGTGGACTTGGCAGGTCTACTATTCCTGAATTCCTGTGTCCCTCAATAGACTCAAAGAAAATGAGAAAGGGTAAGCACAAAAATCTTACTGTTTAGATTAATTGTGAATCAATCAAAAGTGTAATCCTTAGTTAGCTGGATAAAACTGTGTTGAACCTTGGTGATGTGATAACTCAGTATTCCACCATCTCCCCTCCTACATGATATGAAATGACTTCCTCAGCTTTATGTTTATGATGTGTTTTTACATACAGTGTATAGCGGGGTTTCTTAACCAGGGTTCTATGGAACCCAGGGGTTCCCTGAAATGTTGCTAGGTGTTCCTTGAGCAATTACCAATTTTTGCTTCTCAGATAAGTTCCTACTGATAAGTTCCCACTGACTAAATTATCTTTTTAACTATCTGTAAGGGGTAATTCTTCCCAATGTCCGCAAGTGTTAGGAGCAATCTTCTCACTGACCATCACAATAATGTATCATGAGTTGTAGATATAGTAACTTTTACCGGGTGTTCCCTGAGAGTGGAAAGGTATTTCAAGGGTCCCTCTGTGTTGAAAAGGTTGGGAAAGTCTGGTGTATAGAGATCACAATCTATTTATTGAATTCTACGTTTTTTACATGAATTGAGCTACATACAGTATCTCACAAAACTGAGTACACCCCTCACATTTTGGTAAATATTTTGTCATATCTTTTCATGTGACAACACTGAAGAAATTACACTTTGCTACAATGTAAAGTAGTCAGTGTACAGCTTGTATAACAGTGTAAATTTGCTGTTCCTTCAAAATAACTCAACAGACAGCCATTAATGTCTAAACTGCTGGCAACAAAAGTGAGTACACCCCTAAGTGAAAATGTCCAAATTGGGCTCGATTAACCATTTTCCCTCCCTGGTGTCATGTGACTCGTTAGTGTTACAAGGTCTCAGGTGTGAATTGGGAGCAGGTGTGTTAAATTTGGTGTTATCTCTCTTTCTCATACTGGTCACTGGAAGTTCAACATGGCACCTCATGGCTAAGAACTCTCTGAGGATCTGAAAAAAAGAATTGTTGCTCTTCATAAAGATGGCCTAGGCTATAAGGAGATTGCCAAGACCCTGAAACTGAGCTGAAGCATGGTGGCCAAGACCGTATAGTGGTTTAATAGTACAGATTTCACTCAGAACAGGCCTCGTCATGGTTGACCAAAGATGTTGAGTGCATGTGCTCAGCTTCATAACCAGAGATTGTCTTTGGGAAATAGACGTAGGAGTGTTGCCAGCATTGCTGCAGAGGTTGAAGGGGTGGGGGTCAGCCTGTCAGTGCTCAGATCATACTCCGCACACTACATCAAATTAGTTTGCATGGCTGTTGTCCCAGAAGGAAGCCTCCTCTAAATATGATGCACAAGAAAGCTCCCAAACAGTTTGCTGAAGACAAGCAGACTAAGGACATGGATTACTGGAACCATGTCCTGTGGTCTGATGAGACCAAGATAAATGTATTTGGTTCAGATGGTGTC
Source organism: Lithobates clamitans (assembly GCA_037952925.1). NCBI lineage: Eukaryota > Metazoa > Chordata > Amphibia > Anura > Ranidae > Lithobates > Lithobates clamitans. The sequence goes on along the minus strand of JBBGZY010001049.1, from coordinate 623,498 downwards.
AAGCATATGTGGCGGCAACCAGGTGAGGAGTACAAAAGCAAGTCTGTCTTGCCTACAGTCAAGCATGGTGGTGGGATTGTCATGGTCTGGGGCTGCATGAGTGCTGCCGGCACTGGGGAGCTACAGTTCATTAAGGGAACTATGAATGCCAACATGTACTGTGACATACTGAAGCAGAGCATGATCCCCTCCCTTCGGAGACAGGGAAGTATTCCAACATGATAGCGACCCCAAACACTTCTCCAAGATGACCACTGCCTTGCTAAAGAAGCTGAGGGTAAAGGTAATGGACTGGCCAAGCATGTCTCCAGACCTAAACCCTATTAAGCATCTGCAGGGCATGCTCAAACGGAAGGTGGAGGAGCGCAAGGTCTCTAACATCCACCAGCCCTGTGATATAGTCATGGAGGAGTGAAAGAGGACTCCAGTGGCAACCTGTGAAGCTCTGGTGAGCTCCATGCCCAAGATGGTTAAGGCAGTGCTGGAAAATAATGGTGGCCACACAAAATATTGACACTTTGGGCCCAGTTTGGACATGTTCACTTAGGGGTGTACTCACTTTTGTTGCCAGCGGTTTAGACATTAATGGGTGTGTGTTGAGTTATTTTGAGGGGACAGCAAATTTACACTGTTGTACAAGCTGTACACTCACTACCTTACATTGTAGCAAGGTGTCATTTTTTCAATGTTGTCACATGAAAAGATATAATAAAATATTTACAAAAAATGTGAGGGGTGTACTCACTTTTGTGAGATACTGTATGCTAATATAGCAAAAGAAATGTTATTGAAAAAAAATACTAGCACTTCTGTAGCCAAATCTCTTATATTCTGATAACTTTGTGGTGGTAATACATATAATGATAATATTCTGCCTATGAATCCTTTTTTATTTGATATTTCACAGCCCTCTAATTAATTATATTTGTTTTTCACATTCACAAAAGTAAATGTTACAGGGGTTGGGGCAAACAATAGAATAATCGATCATCCTTACAAAGGTCATCTTTTATATTATTTGTTGTCGGAGCCCCAGTCACTTGCTGAACATTCTTTCAATGTACTGTAAAAGTGGGGACAAATATAAGTAAAAGCTTGTGAAATTAAAAAGTGGAATTTATACTGGGTACTACCAATACTTTTATTGACCTCATAGTTGTCAGATTTTTCAAGATAATGGTCCATTAAAGGGTGAGTACTGTACAGCAGAACTGCAGGCCCTCAGTCGGTGCGTTGTATGTAAACAATAATGTGCTTTTGCCTGCCCAGCCTTTACAAGGCTAATGTAATGATACATTTTACTGTTAGCAGCCAGTAATGCTGGGCATACATAAAACATTTTTTTAGCAATTCCATCCAGCTTTCAGCCACAGAAATTAGGCTAATTTTAAAGAAACCCAACAGTTTATACAGTAAAGTTACTGTATGTTTTATATGGCAGGAATGGCAGTCGCCTCAGTTCATTTAATTGTTTTTTGCAGTAAATAACTGGTTGAAAGTATTTAAAATATTTAGTATATTGCGGTGTATGGCCAGCGTAAAAACCATGTCAGACAGGCAATACTGTTGCCAATGACACTTCACCAGCTGCGGAATCAATGAAGTTCAGCTATTCAGCTCGAACACATGGCTATATAAGGAGGTGAGATCCAGTGATGAGTCTGTGTAAGGCAGAAGTGTGATGTGGATGGAGGCAGAGAGCCAGAGCATTGTTTGTATAGGGGGTCCCCAGGTTACAAACAAGTTAGGGGCTGTAGGTTTGTTCTTGAGTTGAATCTGTAAGTCGGAACAGGTACATTTTTTAAGTGTAGCTACAGCCAAAAAAACTATTTTTAAGCTTTTTGGATAGCATAGGGAAAGGTTAACACCCCTGTAACATTTGTTTTGCTGTGTGTGCCCCTGTTCAGAAGATTTCACCTCACTTTCTGTCCCAATTACAATTGGATTTTGAAAATTTTGGGTTGTTGTGGAAACAAGCCTTTGTGATAAAGCATCAGTGGAGGTACCTTTTCCCCATAATAGCTCTTACAGGAGTGAATTTTCCTTCCTAGGGGTAGATTTCCTCTCACTTCCTGTTGTCTCCCTCCGTTTGTAAGAAGGAGTCATTTGTAAGTCGGATGTTTGTAACTAGGGGACCCCCTGTATAAGGCAGCAGTGTGATCCTGGAGGAAGGGAGCAAAGACCTGGAATATTGTTTGTGTGGGTGTATAAGGCAGTAGTGTGATCCTGGAGGAAGGGAGCAAAGAGCCGGAATATTGTTTGTGTGGGTGTATAAGGCAGCAGTGTGATCCAGGAGGAGGGGGTCAGAGAACTGAAGCATTGTGTATGTTCAGAGCAAAGCTTAGTATCCACTCCTAAATGTGGTTCACTATTAGTTAGTTTTTGCTGTACATTGCTTATAGTTTTCATTTTATTTGTGCCGTCCTTCAATCAATTGCTTTTCGTTTTTTTATTTTATACTAAGTAACATTTATATTCCCTCAGCAGTTTTTATGTGTTTTATGTGTTAATTGGTTGCCAACTGAGGTTTCAGGGGATGATTTTAGCCCAAATAGAAGACTTAATAACTCTGCATGTACAGGTATCATTGATTGGATCAGTCAGGATTGTCCTAATGTTAGGATACCTCATAGCTGGAGGATATAAAAAGTCTCATCTGAATATCTTTATACGAGTAATGGGTGACAGATAAGACTTTCTCTTTCTAATAATCAGCTGAACTTTCTCTCATGATTCTGGAGCTAATTATAGAATGTTATTCGTGAGTTCTCCATATCTTGCCCGGCCTGTAATTATAGCTCCACTATTAACAAGCTCTCTTCATAGCCGCAGGCGACAGCTCTGTGAGGTCATCTCTTTGCCTTCAGTCCTGTCTGGCTATCCTCTGCTCACATATTTGCATATGTTACATATGTACTTTTTGTGGTGCTTCAGTATCGATATTATTTCAAATCCACGTGTCTACTTTGTGATTGAAATGTGTGCGTTACGTTTGCTGAGAGTGCTTTTGCTTTGAACCCTAGATTGAAAATCAGTTTGGGGAGGTTTCAGTATATATTGTTACAATCCTTACATTTTTTTTTTTTTTTGCAGATATACGCTGAAACTCGTTAAGCTGATTTTCAGTTTAGGGTTTAAAGCAATATTGCTGCGCAGGGCTTTATATACAGAACGTATATTATTCATATAATGCTATTACTGTTATTTCTTCTATTATTTAACCTGCCGTAAAGTAACCCTCAGAATCATATAATTTTAGTATTAAGAGAAACAACTTTTAAGGTGCCATATACAACTTGATTTTGTCTTGTTCTGCTTGCTATAACAACCTGGATGTAGGACTCTGCATGCTACTGAATTCAGACAGTCACAGCACCAGTGGTTGCCTTAATACAAGGGCGCTTCTGTAAAGTGGTTGCATTTGGTAGGATGCAGTCATTGTTCAGTGGATAATTTTCCATCCTGCTCAGCTGACTTTTACCTTGTAAACAGGGTGGTACTTACAGGGCCACCCATGGTTTGAATTTTTGCAAATTCAGTAGGAATCTTCCATAATTGGAGCCGTCAGATGGAGCCGTTAGAATGTTGCTACATACTCATAGCATGATTTTCTCCTATCACCTTCCAGGGCCGCACACCTGAGAGATGAGGGCTCCTCCCTACAGGAAACACAATCAATTGACAGCTTGTTATAAGTCCCCACCCTTCCCCTTGATCCCCAGTATTGATTTTGTTTCTCCCAAACACAGCAGCATGTTTGTTTTGTTTCAAGACCAAATGACCGGGGAGTGTCAGATGGTCCCCTGTTGAGACAGGTTTTAGGGAGGCCGGGGAGGGCTGAACTAACCTGCAGGCTTGACCTTCTCTTAGGTCACAAGTTTGCACCACCGCAGGGAGTGCGCACCATCGATGGATGTGCATGAACCACCACCGCCGCCAGCCGCTCTCTTAATTGCTGGGAATCTTCTTACAGGAAGTACTGCTCTCCAAGCCTCACTGTGGTACACAGCCGCATCACAGGAAGTGGGCGGCGCCAAAGTTACAGCTCAGCCCGGGAGTGTTAGAAACGCCGGGAGAAAGCGTGGAGAGCGGCGTGGAGACAGGGCAAGGCGGTGGAAAGTGGTTGGCTTGCTGTACTAGCCCCACTAGCGGTACCAGCAGCCCAGGACCCTTCCAACCTCCTCATGGAACAGGAGGAAGGGAAGGCAACTGCAACTGTGGGCAGATCCAGGTCGGGGCCCGGTCAGTACAAACCCCCCTTGGAAAGGGAGGAGGGGAAGGGGGTGAGAGGTCCTGGATTCTAGGTGTCTGAGAATCTTTGGGATGGCCAGAACAGGCTGGACTTCACCAATCACCTTACCCTTCCCCCCTCTCCAGTACAAGCCCACAGTTAGGGGGAAGTCAAAATAATGTTATATGCTATATCTTTTGTCTTACAGAATACCCCAGCGGAGCCCAGGAGGCCCCAGATAAACACCCTCCTGCCACTACAGGGCATAGCTCCTCAAAAAAAGTGTGGGTACTGTAAGGATAAACTCCCAAAGTCCCACGCAAACTAGCAGGAAAAGAAGCTTCTGCATTGATGAAAAAAATTCTCTCATCTATGCAAACGGAAATGCTGGCAACAGTCAAAGCTTTCCGTGATGCCGCTGGGCAGTCAACAACCTAGGGCCCTGACACAGAGGAGCTTACCCCTAGAGAAGGCACATCCTCCCAGGAGAGCCTCTTTGGAGGGGGACCTAGTGCTCTTCTCCCACCCTCACAGTCACTCCTTCTAGCCCAGGTAGAGGAGGAAGAGGAGGATGGGGGGGGAGATATGGAAAGCCAGGCAAGGTCAGAACACAGCTCACGGGGGGAGCTGGATCCAGACCTGTTAAGTCAGATTCAGGAGGATGCCAGGTTAAGGAGACACCTCTTTACCCTAAAGGATCTGGATGGACTCCTGCAGGCAATATATGCTACTGAGGAGATTCCAGAAGCCCCTAGAGTAACCTCAGCACAGGACAAGGTATACAGAGGGCTGAGCAAGGCTCAATCCAGAGTGTTCCCACTCCATCAATCCCTTAAGGAGGATTGTCAGACAAAAAACTTGGAAAAGGAGGTTTCCCCCTTTAATCAGACTGATGAAGAGACATTCTTTAAGCTCCCAAGACTGGATGCAGCACTTTCTCAAGTCACCAAGCTGTCTGACCTCTCCTTTGAGGATGCAGGCAGTATTAAGGATCTGATGGACCGTAGAGCAGAATCCCTTCTTAGAAAAGCTTGGGAGGCTAATACTTTATTTTTTTCCTATCAGTGATAGACAAAGCTGTCGCTTACCTTGCAGATGCTTCAGTTGAGTCTGCAAGAGCCTCGGCTAAAACGGCCGCATTAATCAACTCTGCTAGGAGAGCTGTCTGGATTAAGGCTTGGGAAGGAGATGTTATGACAAAGGGTAAAAACTGTGTGGCCTACCCTTTAAGGGTTCATTGCTGTTTGAACTGGGCCTGCACGAAGGTCTGTCTAGGTCTTCAGAAAAGGGTAAAAAATTACCAATAAAGCCCAAAAAATAGAAAATTTTAAATTATTTTTCGAGGCCCCCCAGGGCAACCACAGCATAGAGCCAAAAAGGAGCCCAACATAGTAGGGGAAAGTAAAAGAACAGTTTATTGTTTTCCTCCCCCAAGGTTGGCACCAAAGAAACCAAGTGACGCCAAGATCAGGGTGGGGGGACGGCTGTCCCACTTTGTCCCTCAGTGGAAAAAGATATCAGACAGCAGTTACATCTGCCAGATCCTGTGAGAGGGTTATCGTCTGGAGTTCTCGGCAAAACCCCCTCTATGATCACCCTTACACATTCCCCCAGGGATACCCTGAAAAGATCTGCCCTCCTGAATGGTATCCAGGAATTTGTGGAACAGCAGGTGGTGGTACCAGTACCAAAGGAACAGTACCAGTGATTCTACTCCCACGTATTCGTTGTTCGCAAGCCGTCAGGAAAGTATCGGCTGATAGTAAACTTAAGAAACCTGAACAGGTACCTGGAATACAAAATGTTTACGATGGAGAGTATCTACTCCGTATGCGAAAACCTCATGAAGGAGGCCTTCATGACGACTCTGGACCTCAGGGATGCCTACCTGCATGTGCCAATTCACGTGGATCATCAGTCATTCCTGAGGTTCGCGGTAGCAGTGGGAGGGGAGATTTTTCACTGGCAGTTCAGAGCCCTTCCTTTCAGATTAACAGCCAGCCCAAGGATTTTTACAAAAATCCTAGCAGAGGCAGTAGCCTTTCTGCATCTCCAGGGTATATCTCTAATTCCATACCTGGATGATCTACAGATCTCCTGGACCGTCAGTCACCCAGGTCAGATCAGATACCAGCAAAGTAATGTCGGTTCTAAAAAACCTGGGTTGGATAATCAACATGGAAAAATCCTCCCTCGAACCAGAACAGGTCAAGACCTTTCTTGGTTACAGGGTGGATACCAGACTCCAGAAGCTCCTCTTGCCAGAGGACAAGCTTCATCAGTGAGGGGGCTTGATAAAGACCCTGTTACTCTCCAGAAGGAAGGTGCTAAGAACCCTAGGTCTGATGTTGGCAAGTATACCAGCCATAGTCTGGTATACTTGCCGACAACTTCACTCAAGAGACCTTCACTTCTTCTTCCTGTCTTCCTGGAACAAAAAGGAGTCCTTGGATCAGGAGATATTATTAACCCCTCAGGTTCTGTCCTCCCTGGAGTGATGGACAGTACCCAAAAACCTAAAGGGTGGCAGGCCAAGGCCTCAGTGGAATATGGTAAAAGTTACCACCGATGCCAGTTCCTGGGGGTGGGGGGCCCACCTTGGAAAGGAGAAAGCCCAAGGCCAATGGAACAGTTTGCTAGGTCGGATGTCATCCAACTACAGGGAACTCAAAGCAGTGGGGGAGGACCTGAAAGCCTTTCAAAAGAGCATCATGAGCAAGGAGGTTCAAGTGAGCTCCAACAACGCCACTGTCGTAGCCTACTTGAGTCACCAGGGAGGCACCAGGTCCAGACTCCTGCTAGAATTATCCAAGCAGATCCTGGACTGGGCCGAAGGAAAGGTTCTCTCCATTTCAGCTGTCCACATAAAAGGGACAAGCAATATCGAGGCAGACTTCCTCAGCCGTCAGCCGATAAGACAAGGGGAATGGGAACTGAACCCCGAGGTATTTCAAATCCTGGTGCATTGCTCTGGAAATCTGGAAATGGATCTGTTCGCCAACAGGCAAAACAGGAAGGTAAAGAGATATTTCTCGATTTCCCAAGAGAGGGAGTCAGAAGGACTAGATGTACTGACTCAAACTTGGCAGTGCAGGCTAGCATACGCCTTCTCACCCCTAGCACTGTTCCACAAGTTCTTCAGAAGCTCAGCCAGTCCCCACGCCAACTTCTCCGGATAGCACCCTGGTGGCCAAGGAGAGCTTGGTTTGCAAGCTTAAGTTCGATGGCAGTGGCAGAGCTATGGAAGCTCCCGAACAGGCCGGATCTTCTCAGGCAATGTCCAGTACTACACACAAGGCCGGAATTTTTCTAGCTGACGGCCTGGTTAGTGAGTGCCAGATCTTAAAAATGAATGGCTGCTCAGAGAGAGTAATAAGTACCCTCCCTCTGAGTAGGAAACCACTGACTAAAAAGATTTATTCTAAAGTTTGGAAGACTTTCTGTTCCTGGGATAAAGACAGACAGATGACCTACACCACTGTTCCGGTTATCCTGGAGTTTCTCCAGGAGGGAGTAGACCAAGGTCTAGCGGTCAGCACCCTTCAGGTTCAGATAGCGGCCCTCTCGGTCTATCTTGATGTAAGATTGGCAAAGGAAGACCTCATTAAACGTTTTCTGCTGGCCAGGGAAAGGATTTCCCCCGTCTCCAAAAGTAGTTTCTCACCATGGGACTTGACAAGGGTGTTAGAGGCGTTATCTAAACACCCATTTGAACCTATAGAAGAGGTTCCCTTTAAGTTTCTAATCTTAAAATTATCAGTTTTGCTAGCAATTACTATGGCCAGGAGGGTCGGGGACTTGCAAGGGCTGTCCATGAAGGAACCTTTCCTATTGGTACAGCCAGATAGGGTCACCCTCAGGGCAGATCCCTTGTATCTACCAAAGGTAACATCCTTATTTCATATGACGCAAGATATAGCATTGCCGTCCTTTTGTGATAAACCAAAAAATGAGAAAGAAAAGAAACTTCATTGTCTAGATGTAAGAAGGTGTTTCCTTACCTATCTACAAAAGAACAAAGAGTTTTAAGAGGTCCAATCACCAGCTAGTTTTGTACGCTGGGTCTAGGAAGGGACTTCAGGCTTCTAAAGCCTCAGTTTCCAGATGGATCAGGGAAGCTACCTCCATGGCTTATGTGAGTTCTGGAGTTCCAGCACCAGCAAAGGTTAAAGCTCATTTAACCAGGTCACTAGCAACGTCCTGGGCTGAAAAAGTAGGGGCCTCCTGGGAACAAATCCGCAGAGCGGCCACCTGGTCCAGTCAGGATACGTTCCTGAAGCACTACCGTGTGGAAGTGTTGTCAAAGCAAGACTTGGCTTTTGGTCAGAAGGTCCTACAAGCTGTGGTCCCACCCTGAAGGTAGGCCTGTGTTTACTTGATTATCCTCTCAGGTGTGCCGTCTTGGAAGGTGATAAGAGAAAACCTACGTTAGACTTACCGGTAACGGTATTTCTACGAACCTTCCAGGACGGCAGGCCTACTTCCCGCCCCATGTGGAGGGAAAGATAAGCTAAACGCTAGGTGGTAAGTACCTATGCGGAGCGATGCTCCTTGTGAACCAGTTCAGCATTACTTTATTACATACTGGGGATCAAGGGGAAGGGTGAGGACTTATAACAAGCTGCAATTGATTGTGTTTCTTGTAGGGAGGAGCCTTCATCTCTCAGGTGTGCCGTCCTGGAAGGTTCGTAGAAATACCGTTACCGTTACCGGTAAGTCTAACGTAGGTTTTAGTAAATAGAGGGAAACATAAAAACCTGCTTGAAGTGGACATTAACATGATGAGGCATGCTTTGTGTGGAGGCGACATACCTCTACTGTTTAGCTCCATTTATCTTATGAGTGGGAACTGTCGTGTTACATTCCTGCATCTTCTGTCATGTTTGTGCTTAGTGCAGCTGTCCAGCCATGTTCATGACCCCTCTGTCTCTTTATGCTGCAGTGATTCCACAGAGGTGATGATGCATTCTAACGATGCCTTTGCTCCTGTGGCTTATCTTCGAATGCTGAAGCTTCATTTGAAGGATAAAGTGAGTAATGTTTGTTTTGTTAACCTTAAAGGCGAAAGTTCATCAGAACAAAATAAATGGCAAACACAAAATGTGATCTTCCATCACTAAGATGGAATTACATTGCTTGAAATGGTAGACAGACTCTGCAAATTACATGGCAATTTTCCTTTTATGCATGTTATTTACCTGTAAAAGCTTCCCGTGTGTAGACATCCATATGCCCTGAGACTGCTGCTGGGTGCTGCCATCTTTTTTTTTTTTTTTACAGTTGAGGGGTGCTGCCATCTTAGATGTGATATCAACAGCCCCAACATACTCAGAGCTGTTACTGAATACAGAGCTGTATTCCCAACCAATCACCCCCAGGAAGCTACATGAAAGATTATGCAGGGTTCTGGGCTAGACTATAATTTTCAAGGGGATGGAGCATATGCTGAGGAATTCTGAGGAAGAAAACTGTAGTCAGATTTTCTATCAAGTTCAAAGGCACATTCAAGGTGAATAAAAAATAAAATTTAAGTAAAAAATAATAGATTTTTTAGTGATTTTATGTGTTGTAAAGGGCTTTAAATACACTTCTGGCTATTTTAGCAGCCAGGAGTGTGTTCATTACGGTCAAACTGTCAGCTTTTTGTTAGAAGTGATTGGGGCAGCCCAAAGGTACCACTGTTTGACAATCCCTGCCATGTATCTTAGGCATGGCAGGTGGAACTGAGGGAAGTCAGTGAACATGAATAAACCCGAAATCAGCGAGCATCTTCTTATTTGAGCGTTCACAGTCATTCACCAGCTACTGGGGCCAAGGAGGAAGCTGTTCAAGCAAGAACTGTGCCTGTTCAGCTTCACTGGGGTCCAGAGGTGACATTACAGGTCTGATAGACCCCTGGTGTCCCCTTAAGCTCTTTCCACTGACTATACACATATGTTCAGCCATATAGAAGTGGATCTTTATGCATGAGGCTGCATATATGCATACCTGTGTTTGTGCACAGACTGGGCTCTCACTGGACTCCTTGTCACCTGTTCACTGTGATAGCCTCTGACTGCCTATCACAGGGATCAGTCACTGTGCAGCCCACTCCTATGTTTTTTTTTCCCTCTGGAGGAAGATACATTGTATCTTTCTCTCCTTGCAGGGGAGAAAAATGTCAATAAACAAGACTGTAAACAAAAAAATTAAAAGAAAAAAAATAGGTAGATCAAGTTTTCATCTGCGGCCAACGTTTGACTCGGGGGGCTGAATACCAATGTGCGCTACACTTTTCAGATCATTTTCCTTCCACTTCACAATTATGTGCCACTTTGTGATGGTCGATCACATTAAAATCCTAATAAAATACATTGATGTTTTTGGTTGTAACATGACAAAATGTGGAAAATTTCAAGGGGTGTGAATACTTTTTCAAGGTACTGTAATTGGTCACCATCTGGTGAATGCATATCTTTTATGGTGTGCATGTCACGGGTAGTCTCCTACTAATGCATTTCTCCCCTCCCACTGGGTGTTTTCAGATACTCCTTCATGTCCTTCCTATGGCCTGGTCTGGACTAGCATCTGGCCTTGAGTACCATCAAGGGCCAAATCTCCAAACTGAATGTTCTGTTTATCCACATCCCGCCCGGCCAATAGCAGAATAACGGCAGCAGCCAGGATCAGTTATCCTGACTAGGCATCTTATAACGTCCAGCAGGATAAGCCGTGGAGATCGGTGGTGTGGTGGGCCGGTCCGACACACTGCATCTCGGATCTAGGTAAAGAGCCTATGACGTAGGCTCTTTACCACGTGATTAGCTGTGTCCAATCATAGCTGATCACATGGTAAGAAGTAAGTGCCGTTTATCGGCTTTCATCCATTCGCGCTGACAAGGCATGGGTAGAAGGGAGCCAATCAGCGGCACTCCTGACGGGGGTCTGCGCTGATAATCGGTGCATTGATTATGAGTGCAGACCCATCAGCGATGCCAATCAGTGTCCATCTGTACCCACATGTGATGCCAATCAGTGCCCATCGGTAATGCCTGTTAATGCTTGCTCATCAGTGCCACTTCATTGCCCAGTGCCACCCATCAGTGACCATAATTGCCCCCTATCAGTGCCACATATCAGTACCCATTAAGGCTGCATATCGGTGTCCAAAGGTGCTGCATATTAGTGCCTCCTCATCGGTGCCCATTAGTGCTGCCTCATCAGTGCCCGTCATTGAAGGAGAAAACGTACTTATTTACAAAATTTTATAACAGAAACAAGGAAAAACTTTTTTTTTCATAATTTTTGGTCTTTTTTATTTGTAGCGCAAAAAATAAAAAAAGCCAGTGGTAATCAAATACCACCAAAAGAAAGCTCTATTTGTGGGGAAAAAAATATATATATAAATTTAATACGGGTGCAGTGTCACATGACCACGCAGTTGTCATTAAAAGTGCCACAGTGCTGAAAGCTGAAAATTGGCCTGGGCAATAAGGGGGTAAAAATGCCCTGTATTGAAATGGTTAAAGAGACACTTGCGTCTTTGGTTAGTTAAGGCTTTTGTTCAGGGTGCCTCCCACATTGCATCCCCTCTTCGTTACTCAATGACTCTGTGTCACTTTAACCTGGTTCTTTTGGCCCTTCAGAGATCGCTCTTTCAAACCCATTCAAAATATCACCGTGTCTGACCTTACTCCCTGAAGTACCAAATGTATTTATTAATGCATCTGTTCAAATATACTCTGCTGCAGAGTCATTATGATTATTATTATTATTATATTATACAGGATTTATCTAGCGCCAACAGTTTACGTAGCACTTTACAACGTGAGGGTAGATAGTACAAATACAATACACTTTAATACAGTAGGAATCAGAGGGCCCTGCTCCTTAGAGCTTACAATCTAAGAGGGAAGGTCAAGTGATAAAAAAGGTAATAACTGTGGGTGATGTGCTGATTGAGAAGATAAATGTACAGTTGTTAGGTGGGGGCCAGATAGGCTTCTCTGAACAGATGAGTTTTCAGGGATCGTCTGAAAGTGGATAAAGTAGGAGAAAATCGGACGGATTGGGGTAGAGCATTCCAGAGATTATACACACGATATAGAAGTTGTCCTGCCAGACAACTCCCTTTTTTGATATTAACCACATTGAATTTGCTGTAAGGTAATTTAAGCACACTCGTTTTCTTAATACCTTCATGGGCACTATTGGTCTCATGCTAATTATCCTGGTCTCATCAAATATTTAATATTTTATATAGCATGAATGTAATTTAATGGATTTTAACCCATCTTATATTGAATTCATAATGTTTATATTTGTTTCGTAGCTTTAATGAAGGGGGAGTGTTGTTATCCCCAGAAACATGTTTTATATAATCATATGATGAACAATTAAAGCATTTTGGACTCTTTTACCATTCGGTGTGGTGCTTATCATGTTCGATGTATGCTTCGAACTTTCTAGGTTCCCACTGGAGGGGAACCTTGTTTTATGTGAGCATCCTTTCAAAAGCAAACCAGCTTGTTGAATAGGGGATGAATAGGGTAATGAAAACGGTATCATTAGCGGTAATCAGCATGGATTCATGAAGAATTGTTCTTGCCAAACCAATCTATTAAGCTTCTATGAGGAGGTGATTGGCCATCTAGATAATGGAAGGCCTGTAGACGTGGTGTATCTGGATTTTGCAAAAGCATTTCACACAGTCCCCCATAAACTCAGAATGGTCAGGGGTGGGTAGTGGGGTCCCCCAGGGTTCTGTGCTGGGACCAATCCTGTTTAATTTGTTCATAAACAACCTGGAGGATGGGGTAAACAGTTCAATCTCTGTATTTGTGGACAATACTAAGCTAAGCAGGGCAATAACTTCTCCGCAGGATGTGGAAACCTTGCCAAAAGATCTGAACAAATTAATGGGGTGGGCAACTACATGGCAAATGAGGTTCAATGTAGAAAAATGTAAAATAATACATTTGGGTGGCAAAAATATGAATGCAATATATATACTGGGGGGGAGAACTTCTGGGGGAATCGAGGATGGAAAGGAACCTGGGGGTCCTAGTAGATGATCAGCAATGGCTTGCAATGCCAAGCAGCTGCTAACAAAGCAAACAGAATATTGGCATGCATTAAAAAGGGGATTAATTCCCGAGATAAAACGATAATTCTCCAGCTCTACAAGACTCTGGTCCGGCCGCACCTAGAGTATGCTGTCCAGTTCTGGGCACCAGTCCTCAGGAAGGATGTACTGGAAATGGAGCGAGTACAAAGAAGGGCAACAAAGCTAATAAAGGGTCTGGAGGATATTAGTTATGAGGAAAGGTTGCGAGCACTGAACTTATTCTCTCTGGAGAAGAGACGCTTGAGAGGGGATATGATTTCAATTTACAAATACCGTACTGGTGACCCCACAATAGGGATAAAACTTTTTCATGGAAGGGAGTTTAACCAGACTTGTGGCCACGCATTAAAATTAGAAGAAAAGAGGGTTGACCTTAACCACTTGACCACTGGGCACTTAAACCCCCTTAATAACCAGACCAATTTTCAGCTTTCGGTGCTCTCACATTTTGAATGACAATTACTCAGTCATGCAACACTGTACCTATATGAAACTCGTGTCCCTTTTTTTCACACAAATAGAGCTTTCTTTTGGTGGTATTTAATCACCGCTGGGTTTTTTTATTTTTTGCGCTATAAAAGAAAAGAGACTGAAAATTCTGTAAAAAAATGAATTTTTCTTTGTTTTGGTTATAACATTTAGCAAATTAGTAATTTTTCTTCATAAATTTTGCCCAAAATTTATACTGCTACATATCTGTGGTAAAAATAAGTACAAATTGGTGTATATTATTTGGTCTTTGTGAAAGTTATAGAGTCCAAAAGCTATGGTGCCAATATCTGAAAATTGATCACACCTGAATTACTGACGGCCTATCTAATTTCTTGAGACCCTAACATGCCAGAAAAGTACAAATACCCCCCAAATGACCCCTTTTTGGAAAGAAGACATTCCAAGGTGTTTAGAACGATGCATGGTGAGTTTTTTGAAGTTGTCATTTTTTCCCACAATTCTTTGCAAAATCGAGATTTTTTTTTTCTTTTTTTTTTTTTCACAAAATTGTCATATTAGCAGGTTTTTTCTCACACACCGCATATGCATACCACAAATTACACCCCAAAACACATTCTGCTATTACTCCTGAGTATGGCGATACCACATGTGTAAGACTTTTACACAGCGTAGCCACATACAGAGACCCAACATGCAGGGAGCACCTTCAGGCGTTCTGGAACACCCAGGCCAATTCTGACATTTCTCTCCTATGTAAAAATCATCATTTATTAGCACGAAAATTACATAGAACCCCAAAACATTATATGTGTTTTTAAGCAAAGACCCTATAGAATGCTAAGGCGATCGTTGCAACTTTTTATCTCGCACGGTATTTGTGATGCAATTTAAATTTTGATGCTTTAAAAAAAAAAAAAAACAGTAAAGTTAGCCCAATGCTTTTGCATAATGTGAAAGATGAAGTTATGCCGAGTAAATAGATACCTAACATGTCACCCTTCAAAATTGCACACGCTCGTGGAATGGCGCCAGACTTCGCTACTTAAAAATCCCCATAGGCGACGCTTTAACATTTTTTTACTGGTTACATGTTTTGATCCAGAAATGCAAGCTAAACAGAGAGGGGTCCCACCACTCAGGTAGGCGCAGACCAGGGGAGATGAAAGCCAGTATAGTATTGTCCTTCAGGAGGGAAGAGTCCCAGGTGCTGGCTGATGCAAGATGAGGCAGACAAATCGAGGAAAACTGGAAGCCGCACACCGGTATAATGATGAATGCTTTATTTAAAAAGCTGAATCACGAAGAAACACGAAACATAACAGCAGAAGCGTACAAAAGCAGCTGACGCGTTTCACACTACGATGAGTGCTTATTCATAGCTCATGAATAAGCACTCATCGTAGTGTGAAATGCGTCAGCTGCTTTTGTACGCTTCTGCTGTTATGTTTCGTGTTTCTTCATGATTCAGCTTTTTAAATAAAGCATTCATCATTATACCGGTGTGCGGCTTCCAGCTTTCCTCGATTTGTCTGCCTCATCTTACATGTTTTGAGTTACAGAGGAGGTCTAGGGCCAAAATTATTGCCCTCGCTCTACCTATCGCAGCAATACCTTACATGTGTGGTTTGAACACCATTTTCATGTGTGGGCGGGACTTACGTATGCGTTCGCTTTTGCGTGCGAGCGCACGGGGAAAGGGGCGCTTTAAATTTTTTTTTTTTTTTTTTTTATATTGGTTTTACTTTATTTATTTTAGTTTGACACTTTTTTGCAAAAAATGTATTTTTTTATCACTTTTATTCCTGTTACAAGGAATGTAAACATCCTGGCATGACAGGTTCTCTTTACAGTGAGATATGGAATCAATAAGACCCCACATCTCTCCTCTAGGCTGGGAAGCCTGAAATAATAATAATAATAAAAAAAAAAAATCCTGGCTTCGATCGTAGCGGTGAGTCGGTAGAAGCACCAGAGGGTGGCGGGAGGGGGACAACGTCCCCTCTCGCCTCCTGTAAGAACGATCAAGCAGCGGAACAGCTGCTATGATCATTCTTATGGTGTAGGGAATCGCCGCCTGAAAAAGCTGATATCTGAAAGATGCCTGTAGCTGCAGGCATCATTTAGATATTCCTGCACAAATTCAAGGATGTCATATGACGGCGGACGGGAAGTGGTTAAAACCCTTTTTTTTTTTTTTTAAATGAAGTTGTCCATTTATACAATATTTCTAACACATAGCATGTACATACCAAAAATTACACCCCAATATAGATTCTCCTGCTCCTCCTGAGTACGGCGATATCACATGTGTGAGACTTCCACAGCGTATGGCTGAGCATGGCTGGGTATGGCAGAGTATGGCGTTGTATTGCTGGGTATTGCGGAGTATTGCTGGGTAGAGTATTGCAGGGTATTGCAGGGTATTGCAGAATATTGTGGGGTATTGCAGAGTATTGCGGGGTATTGCAGAGTATTGCGGGGTATTGCGGGGTATTGCAGAGTATTGCGGGGTATTGCAGAGTATTGCGGGGTATTGCAGAGTATTGCGGGGTATTGCAGAGTATTGCGGGGTATTGCAGGGTATTGCGGGGTATTGCAGGGTATTGCAGGGTATTGCGGGGTATTGTAGGGTATTGCAGAGTATTGCACAGAGTATTGCAGGCTATTGCAGAGTATTGCACAGAGTATTGCAGGGTATTGCAGAGTATTGCAGAGTATTGCACAGGGTATTGCAGAGTATTGCACAGGGTATTGCAGAGTATTGCACAGGGTATTGCAGAGTATTGCACAGGGAATTTCAGAGTTTTGCACAGGGAATTTCAGAGTTTTGCACAGGGAATTTCAGAGTTTTACACAGGGAATTTCAGAGTTTTGCACAGGGAATTTCAGAGTTTTGCACAGGGTATTTTAGCGCTGCTGCCATCCAATCCCTCCCCCTCTGTACCGATCAGTACAGAGAGGGGAGAGAAGAACCGGCGTTGTGACATGACGCCGGTTTGTTTACATGTGATTGCTCCGTCATTTGGCCGCTTACCGTAATCCGTGATGCGCCGGGTCTTCTGTACTCGGCGGTCACGGATGTTCTCGGGTGCGCGCTCCCAGAGTTAAGAAATAGCCCTGTAGCCGTCATTCGGCTATGGGTCGGTTGTTAAGTGGTTAAACTACGTAGATGGTTTTTTCCTGTAAGTGCGGCAAGGATGTGGAATTCCCTTCCACGGGCTGTGGTCTCAGCAGGGATCATCGATAGTTTCACGAAACTATTAGATAAGCACTTGAACGACCACAACATACAGGGATATACAAGGTAATACTGACATATAATCGCACACATAGGTTGGACTTGATGGACTTTAGTCCTTTTTCAACCTCACCTACTATGTAACTATGTAATAGATTTGGTTTCTAGAGCCTTCAGAATGAGTACATAATTAGCTTCAGTTCTTCAGTTGAGGCTACATTGTGAAAGTACCTTGTGAGGATGAGCTCTTACCTCTGGTAATAAGCCATTGTCTATTTCATTATATCGTTCCAACTCTTTATATTTAATATTCCAACGTTCATTGTAACTGACCCTTTCACTTCTCTATGTAGGCTGGCAGTACAGTGCTGAAATCAGAGGAGCCGTGTCCTTGTGATACAGACCAACTTGTACCACATGAAACAGAGCTGCACGCTGAATCAGAACATAAACCTTTGTTTTTTATACCCCAGGAATGGTCGTCAGGTAGTTTTTTTTTTTTTTTTTCTAAACCTCGTTTCACAAGACTCCACTATAAACTAATATGCAGTTTATTACTGTATGCATGTGCTGCTCCCTGTTAATTATTTGTTTTTGAATGGCTGAAGCAATGGACTGTGACCTAAAACTGAAATTAAATTAAATGACAAGCTGCTTTTGAATCTCTTCATTGAGCACAAACATATTGTCTTCAAAGATAATAAAAAAAAGAAAATTTGATCTAGTAATTTTTTTTTTAACTCTGATCAAAAACTTTTCTTTTAAGTTCTGGGTACTTAGAGGAATGGTTTGGGGTCTCCTGTTAGGCCGGCCATAGACAAAGCGATTTTCTTTCCTGCAACCACAGTGTTGATAGGGGAATCCCTCCCGTAGAGCCATTGTGTTTCTCCCGGCAGGAAGGCAGGGGAAGCCGTCCACGAGAGAACAGTGATTATTGCTAGCGGCTATAACAGCTGCTAGCAATAATCGCATGTAAAATCTGACAGGCTGGTTGTACCCAAGTTGACGATCAGTCAACTTGGGTACATTCAGTCTGCTCTGCCCATACATTGTTCAAATTTTGTCCGGTTCCTGCTGAGCCGGCCGAGATTCGAACTGTCTATGGCCGGATTTAGGTTTTAATAGCTGAGCTTGTGTCCACTTCTACAGAGACAGTAAGTAAAGGAACATAGAAGCCACATATTTACCGAGTGGCCTTTTGGACTAGTACACCTCCCTCAAAAAATGCATCATTATGGAGATTGGGACCCCAGTGGGTCTCTTACCCTGATATAGCAGAAAAAATGCCATTAACAATAGCTGAATATTGGGAAAATAATGTTGGATCATCGTCTCCAGATGTTGTATGGGATGCTTTCAAGGCATTTGTGCGTGGGCAATACATTTCATCCATAGCGGTGGTTCGGAAGGGACAGAAGACCAATATCCAGTCTTTACAAATACAACTTGAACTTCAAAAGGAGATTTATGACACGGATTCTAATAGGAAGAATTTTGATCTATTAATGGCTGCCCAAAGGGATTTGGATTTACCTATGACCGAAACAACCAAATTAGACATATAAAAATAGACAGAATGTTTTTGAACAGGAAGATAGAAATGGAAGGGCAATTGAAAATGTTAGCACATGATTATCCAGCTACACTTATATCTGAAGTTAGAACTCCTGAGGGTAAAATGGTTTCCAACCCAGAAGAAATCCTAGGGACTTTTAAGCAGCATTACAGCTCTTTATATGCCTCCACTCTCCCCCCTGGCTTCCACCCAGGGGAGCTGTCCGCCCTTTTGGATCAGATATCGCTGGGTGGTTGTCAGATAGGGAGAGAGAGGCATTGGTTAGCCCTATTACCAGTGAGGAGATCCAGAAGGCCATAATTACTTTTCTGAGTGGAAAGACATCAGGTCCAGATGGACTCCTTATTGAATTTTATAAAAAGTATGGTGATGTTTTAGCTCCAAAATTGGCAGTAGTATATACAAGGGGGTTACTGGAGGGGTCTCTTCCAGATTCATGATGAGATATGCACATGTAGTTCTTAGTCATAAGGAAGTTAAGGATCCAAAATTATGCCCCTCTTATAGGCCAATAGCTTTATTACCGTATATACTCGAGTATAAGTCGAATTTTTCAGCACATTTTTTTGTGCTGAAAGTGCCCCCCTCGACTTATACTCGAGTCAAGCACTTTTCTGCAGCAAAAAAATTCATTTTTCCGAACCGACTTTGGGGCCCCGTATCTCAGGGCCACTTGGTGCTAGGAACTCCAAATTTGGTGTGCAAACCCAGTGGACCTGGTACCACAACATATCCAAAGCTGACGTTCCTAGCACTAAGTGGCCCCAAGATACGGGGCCCCAAAATCGGTTTGGAAAATGTCATTCTCTGCTGCAGAAAAGTGCTTGACATTTTCTGAACCGACTTTGGGGCCCCATATCTCAGGGCCACTTGATGCTAGGAACCCCAAATTTGGTGTGCAAACCCAGTGGAACTGGTACCACAACATATCCAAAGCTGCAGTTCCTAGCTCTAAGTGGCCCTGAGATACAGGGCCCCAAAACCAGTTCGGAAAATGTCATTCTCTGCTGCAGAAAAGTGCTTGACATTTTCTGAACTGATTTTTGGGGCCCTGTATCTTGGGGCCACTTGGTGCTAGAAACCCCAGCTTTGGAAATTTTATGGTGCTAGTTCCACTGGGTTTGCACACTAAATTTGGGGTTCTAAGCACTAAGTGGCCCTGAGATACAGGGCCCCAAATTCGGTCAACTGTGTCCATCTGCAGCAATGTCATTTCGGGACCCTTTGGGTTCAGAGACCCCAAATTTTGGCTGCAGCTAGGGGGCACCTAGGAACCCTTAACTACCGAGTTTGAAGTTCAGGGGACCTATGGCTGCAAATGGGCACAGTGATGCTGCAAATGGGCATTGTTGACCCTCTTTTCCACTTACAGTAGCTGTGCATTTCTCACCCTCGTCTTATACTCGGGTCAATACGTTTTTCCCATTTTTTTGTGGTAAATTAGGGCCTCGACTTATACTCGCAACGACTTATACTCGAGTATATACGGTAAATACTGATTTTAAAATATTGACGAAGTTACTCACCTTGAGAATTCAACCTTTGTTGACATCTATTATTGACTCGGACCAGACAGGATTTATGCCCCAAAGAATGACAGATATTAATTTACGTAGGTTACATACTAATCTACATGTTCAACATATAAATGAAGGCTCTAGAACAATTACCTCTGTGGATATAGAAAAGTCGAATGGCATTTTCTATGGGAAATGCTTATAAGGATGGGATTCCCATTGGTTATTATATCGTGGCTGCAGACACTATATCAAAATCCCATGTCAGTGGTTAAGCTGGGAGGAAGGTTGTCAGCCCCTTCCCTGTTATATAGGGGAATTTGACAGGGCTGCCCCCTCTCTCCAACTCTCTTTACTATAGGAATAGAGCCGGTGGCAGAGGCTCTTCGGACCTCCCCAGACATTCGGGGACTTCGAATGGGAGGGTTGGAGGAGAGGGTAGCCCTATATGCAGATGACATGCTGCACCTATTTTTACTGACAAGGTCTCTGTATAAGCATGCCCTTGCAGTTGATACCTGAATAAAGGTGGACAGTATATCTTCCTATGAAGACGCTTGCTCCGGTGACAACTGTTGGGGTTTTTCCTCATTTTGAGGACATATCCACTTACTTTCTGTTGTGACTCTAGGGACAGGCTGTGAGATCTCCCCATTGGAGACACAAACCTGATAGAGGTTCCAAGCCATCACTACTCTATTCAAAGCTACATAAAGGTACATTTTTAGGATCAGTTAAAGTTTGTAAGTGTAAAGTATCAAGTATTATCAAGTAAGTGAAATGTAATAGTCATGTAGTGTGTAAAAGGTAACACAAGAATCAGAAAATTTTCTTCTCAAATGCATTCTTGCTTTCAGGTAGTGGTGTCCATTGGTCATCGCAGACATGCAGCGGATTCCGGTGGATTAGTGAAGTTACATCCTGTGGTGGTAATGTACAGGAAGCCACTCTCTCCGGCCTGTCATCATTTAAAGGTAAATATACACTGATCAGCTATAACTTTATGACCACTGACAGGTTAAGTGAATAAGATTGATTAGCTCATTACAATGGCATATGAAAGTGGTTGGGATATACTTGACAGCAATTAAACATGTTGTCCCTGAAGTTGATGTGTTGAAAGCAGAAAAAATTGTCATTATAGTTTGTTATGTATGGGACTGCAAAAAATGGTCAGTGTGCCTATGCTAACCTGCATCCACAGCCAAAAGCACCTACAATGGGCACATGAGCATCAGAACTGGACCGCGGAGCAATGGAAGAAGGCTGCCTGGTCTGATAAATTATCTGGATGGCTGGGTGCGTATGCGTCACACACCTGGGGAAGAAATGGCACCAGGATGCAGTAGAGAAAAAAGAAAGTTGGTGAATGCGGTGTAATGCTTTGGGCAATGTTCTGGACAATCTTGAGTCCTACCATTCATATGGATGTTACTTGAAAGGTACCGCCTAAACGTTGTTCCTAAGCAAGTACATCCGTTTGTGAAAATGGTATTCCCTGAGTGGTCTCTTTCAGCAGGATAATGTGCCCTGCCACACTGCAAAAATGGTTCAAGAATTGTTTCAGGTGATGAGTTGCCCTTCAAATTCTCCAGAACCTAAAGTGGTCATAAAGGCTAAAGGTTTTTTTCCTTCATGCATAGAGGTAAAAAACCTTCAGTGTGCAGCTCCCCTCCCAGCCCCCTAATAATTACCTAAGCCCAATCTCGATCTAGTGATGTGCACGTGACCCGGGGCTCTCCCGGGCCTCTCCCTCCCGCTTGGCAGAATTGCAACAGCATTGGCTCCCGCTGCAGTCCATCACAGCCAGTGAGGTGGGATAAAGGGGGTGAGGCTGTGTCTTATGGACACAGAGAGCCAGCTCGGGAGCGAGCACGCACAAGTGTTCCCACAGCAAGTGGATTGCTATGAGGGCACTCGGCAAGGGGGAGGGGTGCAGAGCACCGGTGGGGGGACCCTGGAAGAGGAGGATCAGGGCTGCTCTGTGCCAAACCACTTCACAGAGCAGGTAAGTATGACACGTTTGTTTCTTTATCGTACATCATGGGACACAGAGCCTTAAGTAATAACTTAATGAGTTATAGGCCACCTTCAGCTGATGGACACTGGTATACCCAATCCAGGAAGTTCACTCTCTATATAACCCCTCCTCCTTCCAGGAGCACATCAGTTTTTTCGCCAGTCTCTAAGGTGTTGGTCACGAGTGAAGATGTGCTCTGAGGAGCTCCAGGAGGGATCCATGCCAGATTTAAATAGCCTCCATAGACCAGATCCATCCAAATCACCACTTGAGGCCAAAGTGGATGGTATCTGGGCCTGGTATCCGAAGCACAAGGTTTTGCCTGTAATGCTTCCCTTTGTAGGTCTGGACCCCAGAACCCAGGGCTTAGGTCATGCTACATTACCTAAAGCTTTCCTGGTGGGGTGCTTTTACGGGTCCAAGGGAGTGGAACCCCGTTATTAAGGGACCCGGTCCTTGAAGGTTTGCTAAAGGCAGCCCGCCGTGATGGGTGAAGGTTGGATTGTCTGTTAATTCAGCAAATCCTGCGGCGGGGATAAGGTAAGGGAAGAAACTTAGGAACTAAAAAGTCCACCTATGCTTTCTTCTTTAAGGGAAAAAATGTTGTCATGCCTTCATTCTCCACTAGAGGGAGTCTATGCACATACCTTAATCTGTTGTCTTCACTGTAAAGCTCAGTCAGTCTCTGTGTGGCCGCAGCAGCTTGTGCAGGGGCATTTTTTCTGGTAAAAGAAATTTGCCAAAATGCTTCCCCTAGCCCTCTGGTCCCTCCGAAGGGATCGGAGGGTTAGGGAAACATCAGCGGTTTACCCCCCCTTACATTACCCCCCCACGCCACGGGGGATGTGGAGGTCCCGTGGTTACTGTTACTGCTATGGTTACTGTTGTTTTTTCTTTTTCCTGCTGGTAACAGGGCTCTGCCTCCCCTCCCCCCCCCCACTCATGTGTTTTGGTCTGTAGACTTGAAAGAGAACATTTTTAAAAAATGAAACGGGGGCGGGTTTTCGGAGGGAGCGGGGCCTAAGCGCAGCACCGTGCAACGTCCACGAGGACGCACGGCAGGCAATGATAATAAAAACACAGCTGGGGCAGTCTATCCTCGGCTGACGAGGAGGAAACAAGCAGTCTGCACACAGGGACACAGGAGCTGTGGGGCACGTGAGGGTTGCAACTGGCATTCCTGATACAGGAAGGACACTTTTTTTCCAGCACTAGGCTGAACTTAATAGCGGCTTTACTGTCATGACTAAATTCAGCGATTAAGTGCAGTTGTATAGTGCCTCTGCTTAGGACTATGCCTGCCAAAAAAGATACCACAAAGACCAAAAAGGTACCAAAGGTTTCACCCCCAGCGCTAGGATCTCGAGTCGCATTTCCACGCTGTCATCCTCGCCTGAATTACCAATTATGGCAAGCCAGGGTGAGCCATTGGAACAAGTTGATGGTGCAACTGCTTCTCACATCTCAGCCCCTGTATACGTGACTGAAAATGTCCTTTCCTCCACCCTGCAGGGTCTGGAAGGAAGATTAGGGGCTTTAATCGCATCCTCCATTCAAAGTTATAGGAACCGTGTTAGATCCCCCTCCCCCACTTCAGACCCTTTGCAAGGGAACAGTGGGCACAGGATGAGGTGTTACCCTCAGGTGATCAGGTGGAAAGACAAACCGATAATTCCTCTGCAGTGGAAACAACGGTAGATGAACCTTTTTCAGCCTCTCAATCTGAGAAATTGCTGATACAGTCTGGTTCGTTCTACTTTCATGCTGCCCCTAACGGAGTCTCCTGAAAGCTCGGTTTCTTCCTTGGGTTCCTTAAAACCCTCACATCCTTTGCATGCATTTCCTGTGCATGCATTACTAGAACAGCTTATTTTTTCTGAATGGGATCACCCAGATAAGCATTTTCTCCCTCCAAAGAGATTTTCAGTTCTCTACCCCATGGAGAAGAAATTCACCAAGAGATGGAAAGTACAAGCAGCTGACGCTGCGATTTCCAGCGTGAATAAAAGCCTAACTTGTCCAGTAGACAATGCACAAATGCTTAAGAATCCAACATATAAAAGGTTGAAATTCCTGTTAAAATCTACTTTTTCCTTGGCAGGTGCTGTTACTCAGCCTGCAGTCGCTGCAATAGGCGTCTGTCAATCTCTAAA
Organism: Lithobates clamitans; assembly: GCA_037952925.1. Classification (NCBI taxonomy): domain Eukaryota; kingdom Metazoa; phylum Chordata; class Amphibia; order Anura; family Ranidae; genus Lithobates; species Lithobates clamitans. Next base: position 599,204 of record JBBGZY010001049.1, on the reverse strand, counting down.
GGACCATTTTAAACAGGCCATTAAAGAGGTTCCTGCACAAAAAGCCCAGGAATTGGCTGAACTACCAAAAGCATTATGCTTTGTCATAGATGACATTAAAGATTCGATTCACCAGGTGTCCCACCTTACACTTATGCTAGCACATATGCGTAGAATCCTGTGGTTAAAAAATTGGTCAGCCAAAACACCATGTAAAAACCTCCTAACTGGGTTCCCTTTTCATGGGGAGCGGCTATTTGGGGAAGATAAATGCCCTTCATTTAAACAAGCTCTTTCCTCTGCACCAGGGGCTTCTGCCTCTAGGCAGTGGCGACGGCCTCCGCCGTCAGACTCTAGGGGAAAACCTCAGGGTCAGGCCCAGACTCAAAAGAAGTTCTGGGGCCGAAAACCTGCAAAGCAGAATCCTAAAGCCTCATCATAAAGAGGCAACCCCCCTCACCAAGGTGGGGGGAAGACTTCTGCAGTTTTCAGAAGTCTGGCAAGAGGAAATTCAGGACAGTTGGGTCATCTCCACGGTAATGCTGGGGTACAAGTTGGAATTTCGGGACTTTCCACCGTCTCGTTTCCTGAGGTGAAGCGATCCAGAGAAAAGACAATCTCTGTTTCAGGCACTAGACCGATTAATATCTCAAGGGGTTGATCATACAGATCCCCGTAAAAGAGCAAGGTTTGGGGTTTTATTCAAAAATTTTTTTAACCAAATGGAGATGTCAGATCCATTCTAGATCTTAAAAATCTAAATCGGTTCCTGAAGATCCGCTCCTTTCACATGGAGACGATCACGTCAGTAGTTTCTATCCTTCTAGGAGAAGAACTTCTGGCATCTATTGACATCAGGGATGCATATCTGCATGTTCCTATATTTCCCGCTCACCAAAGGTTTCTGCGGTTCGAGTTAAAACAGCAACATTTCCAGTTTGTAGCCTTGCTCTTCGGGCTAGTTACAGCACCCGGGGTGTTCACAAAAGTGCTGGCCCCACCTCTAGCCAGGTTAAGAGCACAGGACATAACAGTCGGTGGCTCGTTTAGAGCAAAGCGTACACATTACAACCAGTTACCTGGAAAGTTTGGATTGGATTCTCAACCTAGAGAAATCTTCCTTAATACCGCTAAAAAGGCTGGAGTACTTGGGTCTGATCATAGACACAGCCCAGGAAAAGGTGTTCTTGCCTCATTCAAAGATCAACTCCATAAGAGAGCTGGTGCGGATGGTCAGGTTAAAGGTGATCCATTCGCCTTTGCATGAGGTTGCTAGGAACCATGGTGGCTTCATTCGAAGTGGTTCCCTATGCCCAGTTCCATTCAAGACTGTTGCAAAACAGTATCCTGTCTACTTGGAACAAAACAAATTAAGCTTTAGACTTGCCAGTGTGGCTCTCCCCAAGAGTGTCCCAAAGCCTCACTTGGTTACTAACCCAGAATCTGCTGAAAGGAAAATCCTTCAGATCAGTTATCTGGAAAGTGGTAACGACAGATACCAGCCTTTCGGGCTGGGGAGCAGCACTAGAAAAGACAACTGGCCAGGGACAGTGGTCAACAGCCGAAAGAACCTTGTCCATTAAGATCCTAGAGATTCGGGCAGTGCGTCTGGCTCTGAAGGCCTGGACTTCCAGGTTACAGGATTGTCCTGTCGGGATCCAATCCGACAATGTCACAGCTGTGGCCTATATCAATCACCAAGGGGGCTCCAAGAGTGTCTCAACGCAGAGAGAGGTGAACCATATTCTAACTTGGGCAGAAAGGAATATTCCATGCCTATCGGCGGTCTTCATTCCGGGATTAGAGAATTGGCAGGCGGACTACTTGAGTTGCCAGCAGTTATTCTCAGGGAATGGTCTCTTCACCCCAACATATTTCAGGGTGTTTGCCAAAGATGGGGACTTCGGACGTAGATCTTCTAGCGTCCAGGTTCAACATGTAGCTAGTCAACTTTGTGGCCAGAACAAGGGATCCACTCGCATGTGGAACGGATGCGTTGGTGACCCCGTGGGGTCAGTTCTCACTGATCTATGCATTTCCCACTATTCAGTTGCTGCCTCGACTTCTTTGCAGGATCAAGCTGGAAAGAAAGTCGGTAATTCTGGTAACACCAGCATGGCCCAGAAGGTCATGGTATGCAGAAATCATAAAGATGGCAGTAGAGGGTCCATGGTCCCTTCTACTACGGCCAGATCTGCTCTCACAGGGATATTACATCCTACCTTACGGTCTCTAAATTTAACGGTTTGGCTATTGAATCCCACATTCTGAAGAAATGTGAGCTTTCCGGGTCAGTTTTCTCTACCCTGATTAATGCAAGGAAGCCAGCTTCCAGAACTATATATTATAGGGTCTGGAGGGCTTATGTTTCCCGGTGTGAATCCAAGGGGTTGGCACCCTCGGAGATATATCATAGGCAGAATTCTTGCCTTTCTACAATTAGGGGTAGAAATGAAATTGGCCTTGAGTACTATTAAAGACCAAGTCTCAGTCTGTTTTCAAAGACTGCTTGCTAGGGGTGATGCGGCTTAATCCGCCAGTCAAACCCCCCTTGAACCCTTGGGACTTGAACTTAATTTTGTCTATGTTACAAAAAAACAGCCATTTGAACCAATACAACATATTCCCCCAGTCCTTCTGAAAAGGAAGTTGGTATTTTTAGTTGCTATATCCTCAGCAAGGAGGGTTTCAGAATTGGCTGCTCTGTCTTGTAAAGAGCCATATTTGATTATTCATGTGGACAGGGTGGTCTTACACATATGTATTTATATTTACATTTATATATTTTTCTTTCTTTGACCATTCATGTATGTTATCTCTAAACACTATGCCATATCCAATTGGGATAGATATTGTTCCTTTACCAATTCTCTGTACACATATGTGTTTCCAGTCTATCACATTCATTCATCAATCCATTTATATTCACTTATTGTGTGATTGTGTTTTTGTTTTATGCATATTCACCCATCATGCGTTTTTTGTTTCGTTTATTTGATTTCTTGTTGCATTCTCTCGCCATGTGCTCCATACTGCAATTTCAGTTGATATTCTGTCTCTCTATGTGTGTGTATGATTTGTACACATGTATAAATGTTCTTTTTTATACTGTTTGTGTATACGTGTGTGCCTGTGCATTTGCACACAGGTGCACACGCGTCTATAATTCGTACACATGTGTGTATATATATGTATGTATATATATATATATATTTCTTTTCTGATCTCTGTTCCACCTAGAACGCTTGAACGTGGACTGGTATGGAACACAGAAAATCGCATCTTCCATTTCAGGCCGCTCTTTCTAACTAGCCATCATGATGATGTACATACTTTGGCCTACTGGCATATAGAGACTGCACCCTGGTTCTCAAATAGGCTCTGATGAAGAGGTTATCCTCGAAACGCGTTAGCCAACTCTAAATACCTGCCTTAACATGGGCTCATGATATTTTTAACCCATTTTAAATTTTTCATGTCTTTTATATTTTGTCACCTGTTTGCATGATACGTAGTATTGGTATTATTCAACTGCTTTTATTTGCTCTTTATTTCCTCCGAAATAAATTTTATATGTTTTGATGTAAGCTTGATCACGCGCCCTTCATCCATCACTCTCCACTTAGCCTTACCTGACCACCCCGGGGTCATTCTCTGGGCAGCGGGACAAGCAATACCATCTCTTCAAGCTTTGCTACAGTTTACAATACTACTCTTCTCAAAACCAAATCAGACCCTCACAAGCGCAGGAGTAATTTTTCCTTGTCCACAATGGTCTTATACCCTCGTCCAGACTTTTTGCCAAAAGTGGTTTCAGGTTTTCACCTTAACCAAGATATTGCCCTGCCATTGTTTTTTCCAAAACCATGTTCCAGGGAAGAAAAGTGACTACATTGTCTTGATGTGGTAAGAGCAGTGAAAATCTATTTAAAGACAACTGCTCAGATTTGTAAGACTGGTGTCCTATTTATTCTGCTAGAGGGTCCTAAGAAAGGACAGGCAGCGTCGAATCCACTGTCGCTAAGTGGATTCGGCATGTTATAATTCAAACTTATACTTTAAGGGGTAAGATTCTCCCTTTTCAATTTAAGGTGCACTCTACTAGGGCGGTTAGTGCTTCTTGGGCAATGCGTCACCAGGCCTCCATGTCTCAGATCTGTAAGGCTGCAACTTGGTCTTCAGTGCATACATTCACCAAATTTTATCAGGTGGATGTAAGGAGGTGCGAGGATATCGCCTTCGGGCACAGTGTTCTGCAGGCAGCAGTATAGGTCCTCAAGTCTGGGGGTACCCTCCCGGTTGTGTCTCCCTCCCCTCAAGTAGCATTGCTATGGGACGTCCCATGATGCATGATAAAGAAAATAGGATTTTTTTAACAGCTTACCTGTAAAATCCTTTTCTTGGAGTACATCATGGGACACAGAGGTGTCCCTCCCCTCTTTTGGGATTTAAGTATATTGCTTTGCAACAAAAACTGATGTGCTCCTGGAAGGAGGAGGGGTTATATAGGGAGTGAACTTCTTGGATTGGGTATACCAGTGTACTTAAGGCTCTGTGTCCCATGATGTACTCCAAGAAAAGGATTTTACAGGTAAGCTGTTATAAAAATCCTATTTTCTTTAAAATAAAGATTTTTCCTTTACAATCACTTTAATCCAGTGGAGCCTCCGCGGGATGTGCTGGGAAAACAAATCTGATCCATGGAGGCCCTACCTTGCAACTGGCAAGACTTAAAGGATCTGCTACTGACAGTTTGGTGTCAGATACCACAGCATATCTTTAAAGGTCTAGTGGTGTCCATGCCTTGACAGGTCAGGGCTGTGTTGGCGGCAAAAGGGGTACCTACGCATTATTGAGTGGATGGGTGTACAATGGGCGTAAGATTACAATCCCTTTAGTGTTCTTGGTCATCATTAGGGATGTTGGACCTTTACCTTACACATGCCAAGAACAGATGAACAGGTTTCCTTGTGTAAGGCTAGTAAAGCTGTTTGGGAAGGGCCATAATTGTGTACTAATAAGCAAGGTGTGTTTTTAATTATTCTAGAAGTCTAAAGAACACACTGTACTTCTAAGAAACAATTAAATATTTGATCTTGGGATTTCTTATTTCCTTTTCACAGAACAGTTGTAAAAACTCTGTATTATCACTGTGGTGGCTGATGGATTTTTACTGTCAGCTAATGTTGCAAATAAGGGTCATGCTGTGCTCATAAAAATAAACTTATTTTGGGCAGTGTGTCTTATACAAGAAACCTGGGTGTGGAATAAAAGATATGAAAGCTACTACATAAGCCCAAATGCAATCAATAGTCTTGTTTTGACAGTTTTGGCGTGGTATGTGTATTCACATGTAAAAAATACTGATCAGTGTAGGCTTCAGTTTGGAAGTGTGGCCATATAGGTTTTTTTCATATTTTGTTAGTTTTGGATAGCGTTATAATACTCAAATTTTTACTGGTGTGTGCATTCCCGTTTTGGGTGATATTTTCCTCCACTTCCTGTGTTGTCAGTGGAACAGGATATTTACAGAATTGCCATGGTGTGTACATTCGTAGAAATAAAAACTTTTAACAATTTCTGTTTTGAATTAAAAAAAAATTTGGTTGGCATTATATTTTATATTTACATGGTATTATCAGACAGTTTGAACTATGTATGGGCAGCCTAAAGGGCATCTCCACCTTTTAAAGGATAAGTTCACCTTTCATAACATGTAACCTTTTATGAACGGACTGGCCCCGCACCTCCCTGATCCCCGATCTGACAACTGGCAGTGATCTTCTCTCCCAAACCCTCCTCCCTCAATTTTTTTTTTAATGTGTGTTTTTTATTTCTTTATCAAATGTGAACTTATACTTTAAACCTAAAAAAAAAAAAAAATGAGATTACTTTCTTACAGCCTCCCCACTTCTTCTGCCCCCACTGTATTTGCTTAGACTTACCTGCCGCCCACATCTGCTGGTGTACTGATCTGTACACTTGTAAACTCTGTACACAGACATAGAAGCTGTATAGCAGCATCGTATACAATGCAGTGGATCGCAGTCATTGGTCAGAGCGATCATGTGGCAGTGCTGACCGAGGGTCTCTACTTATTACATGGGCGGTGGATGATTCTAAGCAAATGCAGTAGGTACAGGAGGAGTGGGGAGGCTGTAAGGAAGTAATCTAATTTTTGTTTCTTTCTTTTTAAGATATAAAGGTGGAGATACTCTTTTTAAGTTGCACATTCAAACAGTTGAGATTGTCTGACATCATATTCTCAGCTCTAAAAAGGAAGTATGGGTTTAGGTATAAAAAAAATTATACTCACCTAGATGAATGCAGCATGAATCTAATGTGGAGGGGACGGTAACGGCTGACTCAGGCTGAACCAGCTGCCGGTCCAGGCATCTGGGTGTATCCCGACTATATAGTCGGGATCTTTTCAGAGCCTGCACTGGCTCTGTGACAGCAGCAAACAGTAGGCTTTAGCCCATTGTCAGCTGAAAACAGGTCACAGGAGTGCAGAATGAACTGCATTCCTGTGATTCACAGAAGTACAGCCAAAAAAGCTTTGACTATACTTCTCCTTAATGATCTAACTAGTGTAGGCAATCATGGCTGGCAAATGTCAGTGCTGTGTGGGGTAAGTAGAAGCAGCTGTACGAAATCTACATATATGCAATTATGTGGACCTCGTAACCCAACATCCATCTCAGCTGTTTAATTTAGTAGTGGATATCTGTTAGCCTAGAAAATCATGAAGACCCCTACACAGACTGATTATAGGCTGGAAAGGTTTGTTAAAAAATAAGTTCAGACCTTTGTAACATGTTACTTTTGGAGCAGTCCCCCTTCATCCCCTTGTGACAGTGGGTGGGGGATCCTCATTATGCACCTGCTGTCACATTTTCAAAACCGTTCGGCTTCGCCCACATAGCCACCTCATTTATTCAGAGTTCAGTGAATGAATGAACTACAAGTCCCAGCTTCCACCGCGGCCAGTGGCTTGTTTTTTTTAATTAGCTGTGAGGGCGCTGGTGAGCGTGCTCATAGTTGATTGATTCTTCCTGCACCTCAATAACTGTCTGCCGGTATAGAGGTATAGTGTATACTGAGTGTCTGTAGTAGCACGGCATTGCACCCATTATCCACGGGTAGTGGGGGCAATGTTTTTCAGGTTGCAGTGTAGAAAAATAATAAATGCACATTTTTTTTACCTGCAAAATCATGTGCATGTGTTAATTTAAAAAACAAAAGGTGAACTTGGCCTTTAACTATGGTTTTGTTTACAATGGCATGGCAAAATAGGTTGTCGTCAGCAGATTTCAATAAACAATAAATGAGACATTCTGGAAATAAGTATCTCTTGTGTTTGCTTCTGGTTTAGTGGCCAAGAAATGTAATTAGAATAATTTATAAATAATTGCATTTAAGTTTGTTAAATGTGTCTAATTGCCTATTTTTTCTGACATAAAAGTAGATGTGGTTTTTAAACCCATCAGGCAAGAGGTCTGAAAGGCGTTTTCATGATGATGATTTTTAAACTGAAGTGTGACAGGCAAAATTCACACTGAACCTATAAAACGCAACAAGATTACAGGTTTTGTAGAATAAATGTCCGACTGAACTGGGGTAAAGTACTACCTGTTGAATGCATCTTTCTGCTCCATGTGGATGTTGTACTTTACAACTTTCCACTAAAAGAACTGCCTCATGCAAGACTTCCATCCGACTTATGTCTTGATTGAAAGAGAATTTAAAGTATAACACAGAGTTCAGTAGTAGATCATCACGCTTTTTACCTTTTGTCTTTGCAGTTGTAGAAAGCACAATTTGGAAGAAAACACAAACAAATGTGTTTTGAAAGAAATGTGTTGGTCGAAATATGTTACTTGGTTGTCATAATTGCATTCAGACTTTTTGAGTCACTGATCTGAAACAAGTTTGCTTATTGGGAGTTCTGACTTCACTGGTTGCATACTTGTTCTGGGTTTGTGAATTGAAGTGGCCAGACAGCTAGCTGTGGCAGCCACTGTTTTTACAGTAAAGGCTTGCTTCTTTTTTTTTTTTTTTTTTTTTTTCTAATAAGATTTTTTTTTTAAAGATAGGCTTTTCATATAAATAGTATAGAAATAAGCTGTCAGGCAGGATAGAAAGACCAAGAGTAAAAGAGCATAGAAACACTAGGGTACAGCACATGGATTCCCATTTTTAAACAAAGGCATCATCAAGATACCTCTCTTAGGTTACAGTAGTAGGCAATTCATCCACAGGTAACAGTAAAAGCAGTGTTCTCAGCAGAAAACAATAGGATATGTCACACCTATCCATCTAGGACATATTGCATCTTATTTCTGCATTGCATTACGGAGGAGGTACATATGTTTTTCAAATAAGATATATCTATTCACTTCAGATTTCCACTCATCTACGGTTGGAGAGTTAGCAGATACACATTTTAAAGCAAGCATTTTTTTGTGCAATAAACAGTGGTCTAATGACTGCTAAGGTTAAATTGTCATTCAGCACAGGGGACTCGATGTGCCTTAAAATACATGTAATGGGATTAGGGGTCAGGGTAATACCATACAGGTAGTTTAAGGTGGTAATAACCCCATTCCAATAACGTTTGAGTTTTGGACATCTCCACAATAATTGTATGTCATCACCATGTGGAGGGTTACTTCTAATACAATATGAATTCTCCCTGAGAACAGTTTTATAAAGAAAGTCCTGTGTACAGTACACCCTATGCAGAATAAAAAGCTGTGTCGTTCCATGCATGAGAGCAAAACCAGCTGACCATTCTGCACATCATCAGTCAGAAGCTCCTTAGACAGTGGACTCAGATCTTACAAGGGGGAGGAAGTTTATAGAGAAAGTTTAACAACTGCGTGTAGGTTGTTGCGATAAGCCCCTTGGTAGATTCAGCTTGAGTAAGTGTTTTAAGCAAAGGTGTGGGAGAGAGAAGAAGCCAAGCCCTGTGTATGAAGCTCATGGAGCAGTTTTAAATGTTGATGGAACCCTTTTTGATTGAGGCCAAACTCAAACCAGCCATTTTCAGCCAGGGTGCCTATAAATTGGTGAGCTGCAACATATACAATTTCTGTTTTTGACTTTAATAACACTTTTCAGTGGTTCTAAAAGCAGAATGTTTTTTTGTTTTTTTTACCTTAATACATTCTATGAGTGAAGTTCCCCCCAAGCCTCACCTTAGCCTGATCCCAATCCAGTGCTGTGGCCATTAGCACCATCACTGCTGTCTCTCTCGCTTCTCACTGGTCACTGGTTTTGAGACAGAAATGGGATCCAATGGCTCCTGTCTATCACACTCAGCAAGGAAAGTGCAGGGGGGTTGCATATGTGGCCAAGCCAATGGACACAGCAGTCTTGCCTGTTCACTCCTTGCCAGCCCCGTATGATAACTTTTGTACTGTACTACTGTACATTTCAAGGTACTGTAAGATTATATCATTTTTTTGTTTTTTTTTTACAGTATTTTTGGGTTTGTTTTTTTTATGCATTATTTGTGTGAAAATTATTATAAAACTCACTTAGTTGGACTTACGAACAATTTGGACTTACAAACAAACTCCTGGACTAGAACTCATTCATATAGTGGGGAATATAATTATTTGATCCCCTGCAGATTTTGTAAGTTTGCCCACTTACAAAGAAATAAAGGGTCTATAGTTTTTTTTATCATAGGTGTAGTTTAACCACTTAAGGACCGAGCCTCTTTCTGAGATTTGCTGTTTACAAGTTACAAAACATTTTTATTGCTAGAAAATTACTTAGAACCCCCAAACAAAATTACTTCTCCCACCGCCGATAAGTGATCTTGCGGCAATCCGCTGCAGAGACCACTTTTATCTGAAAGCGAACCGCTCGCTGAAGAAGAGGATACCGGCATTATGGCAGCTAGCTGTTGCCATAACAAAGTTATTCCTCTTCAAAGTAGTGACATAAAACTGCGGCGGGGGGACCGTAAGTGGTTAAATGATAGAGACAGAATATCAACCAAAAATCCAGAAAAAACACATGATACAAATGTTATAAATTAAAGCGTTTGTTAACTTTGTTTGTTTGTTAAAAAAAAATGGATCCTGTTCCTTTAAAACCTGTTCTATGACACAGTGCTTGTCCTGTGTCATTTGGCCCCCTGTAACACTTAAAAAGCCTGGCTGATCCAGTTTCTGCCCCCCTTATGTAAACTGACCACGGTTTACCATGGCTGCTGAGCCCTGACATTGTTGTCAGTTTACGTGCCTCCGTCATCCGCAGCCTGCTATCTGCTCTCCTATTTGCTCCTGTGTCCTCCTTGACTCTCCCCTCTCTGCCTGTCTGCTGGTGACAGTGCCGCCCCTCCCCCCTCCTGCTGCTTGCATAACACTAATATACACCATAAACCATCAGCACTGCCTCCTATTGCAGTGTCCCCCTCTGTGTATGATTTATTAATATAAATGCTGCAAATACCTCATTTCACAGCCGAGATTGCGATCACATGACCGGCCAGCTCTCTCCTCTCCTCCTCCCCTCCCAACTGACGTCAGCAGGGGAATCTCGGCGTGCATCTGTCAGAGGAGGAAAGGAGAAAGCTGGCCGATCATGTGATCGCAATCTCGGCTGTGAAATTAGGTGTTTGAAGCATTTATTTTTATAAATCATACACAAAGGGAGACATTGCAATAGGGGGCAGTGCTAAAGGTGTATTCAGGTTGGAGTGGCTTAAAAACCACTTTAAGGTACAGTTCAGTGAGTAAAATAAGTATTTGATCCCAAAACAAAACATGACTACATACTTGGTGTAGAAACCCTTGTTGGCAAGCACATAAGTGTCAGAAACCATGAATCGGACTGAGACAGAAGTACAGTTAAATTTGTTTAATAATAATAATAATAAAAAGGTATACAGAGTAAATGTAGTCAAAACATAGCCAGAGTTCAGGAACCGGAACGGATAGTCAGACAAGTCAAAACGTCAGGGAGCCAGAGATGAGCGTAGTAGAACAGCAAGCAGGATCTGGAGCCAGAAGGAATGTCAACCAAGCAAGTCTTTTTGACAGGAACACAGGAGAGCGCGTCTAGAGATGTGACCAAGGCGAAGGCAGAGATCATCTGGGCTGGACGGCTTAAGTAGCCAGGACTGACGAGTAGGATATCATCAACAGGTGAGTCACTGTGGATAGAAAGGAGCTGGCAATTAGCCGACAGTTGAGCGGGCAGCTTTGAGAAGGAAGGGCTGAGCCCAGCCCTGACAATAAGTAAGGCATTTCTTGTAGTTGGTTATCAGGTTTGCACACATCTCAGGAGGGATTTTGGTCCACTCTTCGTTACAGATCTTCTCTAAATCCTTAAAGTTATTGTAAAGTCTTGTTTTTTTTTTGTTAAAAATAATAAACATGTTATACTTACCTGCCCTGTGCAGTGGATTTGCACAGAGCAGCCCAGATCCTCCTCTTTCCAGGTTCCGCTTCGGCTCTCCTGGCCCCCAGGCAGCTTGCTATGGGGACACCTGAGCCGAGCTGCAGCTCTGTGTATCCATTCAGACATGGAGCTGTGGCCTGGCCCTCCCCCTTTCTCTCCTCATTGGCTGACTGGCTTTGATTCACGGCAGCGGAAGCCAATGGCGCCATGCTGCTGTTTCAGCCAATGAGGAGGAGAGTCCCGGGCAGCTGAGGCAATCCTACAACATCGCTGGATAGAGAGGGGGCTCAAGTAAGTATTAGGGGGTTGATGCACACAGGTTTTTCATCCTAATACATAGAATGCAGAGCTAGTATGCATCTAGTATGCACTGCCCTGCAGTGCCGCCCGCACTCCGCTCCCATGGCCGACATATTTCACCGGAGTTAATTCCGCATGTGCGCGGGAGCCGACGGTCAGGGCACGGGCCCTGAAAACGACACCAGCGGGCCGTTTTCTTCAGTGCACATGCGCTGATGACGTCGGCAGCAGCGTATATAGTGAATATCTCCTAAACTGCGCAAGTTTAGGAGGTATTTCAAGTACCTACAGGTAAGCCTTATTATAGGCTTACCTGTAGGGTACAAGTGGTGTAATAGAGTTTACAACCACTTTGAGGTTTCTTGGCTGTTGCTTGGCAACTTGAAGTTTCAGCTCCCTCCATAAATTTTCCATAGGATTAAGGTCTGGAGACTGGCTAGGCCACTACATGACCTTTATTCTTCTTGAGCCACTCCTTTGTGGCCTTGGCAGCATGTTTTGGGTCATTGTCATGCTGGAAGACCCATGTTCTGGCTGAGGGAAGAAGATTCTTATCCAAGATTTTACAATATATGGCTCTGTCCGTTGGCCCCTCAATGCGGCACAGTCACATTAGCAGAGAAACAGCCCCAAAGCATGTTTCCACCTCCATGCTTTGACTGTAGGGATGGTGTTCTTAGGGTCATACTCAGCATTTTTCTTTCTCCCAATCCTTCTCTGAAGGAGGGGGACTTTGCAGGTGCTGCAAGATTTCAATCCATGGCAGAGTATTGTGTTACCAATGGTTTGTTTGGTGACTTTGGTCCCAACTACGTTGAGATCAGTCACAAGCTCCTCCCTTGTAGCTCTGGGCTGATCCCTCACTTTTCTGATGATCATCCTTACCCCGTTAGATGAAATCTTGCATAGAGCTCCACACTGAGGGCGATTGATGGTTATTTTATATTTCTTTCATTTGCGAATAATCACTTCAACAGTTGTCTCATTCTCACCAAGCTTCTTGCTGATGGTCTTGCAGCCCATTCCAGCCTTGTGCGGGTCTACAATCTTTTCCCTGACGTGCTTTGACAGCTCTTTGGTCTTCCCTATGATGGTGAGGTTTGAATGGAAGAAAGAGGTTCTGTGGACAGGTGACTTTTTTTATACACATAACGAGTTGTCGTTAGGAGCACCTTCTTAAAGCGGAGTTCCACACAAAAATGGAACTTCCGCTTTTCGGAACCCTCCCCCCCTCCGGTGTCACATTTGGCACCTTTCAGGGGGGAGGGGGGTGCAGATACCTGTCTAAGACAGGTATTTGCATCCACTTTCGGCATAGACTCCCACGGGAGTCTATGCTTCTTCCTGTCCCTCCGCGCTGTCTCCTGGGAAACACACAGGTCCCAGGAGATAGCGGGGTCCAGTTACGATGCGCAGCGCGACTCGCGCATGCGCAGTAGGGAAACGGGAAGTGAAGCCACAATGCTTTACTTCCTGATTCCCTCACCTAGGATGGCGGCGGCAGCTGCCGAGAATCGAGTGGGTTATCGGCGTCGGCTGCCGACATCGCTGGACCCTGGGACAGGTAAGTGGCCATTTATTAAAAGTCAGCAGCTGCAGGATTTGTAGCTGCTGGCTTTTAATATTTTTTTTTTTAGGTGGACTCCCTCTATAAATTCACAGGACTAATCTGTGTACCACATGAGCCCATACTGTAGCCAATCTGTGGGAGCCAGAATTATTGTTGGTTGGAAGGGGATCAAATACTTATTTCTATATCATACATCATGGGATACAGAGCCTTAAGTAATTACTTAATGGGTTATAGGCCACCTTCAAGTGTTGACACTGGTAAACCCAATTAAGGAAGTTTACTCCCTTTGTAACCCCTCTTCCTTCCAGGAGCACATCAGTTTTTTTGTCAGTGTCTAAAGGTGTTGGTCACGTGCTCTGAGGAGCTCCAGGAGGGATCCATGCTGGATTTAAATAGCCTCCATAGACCAGATTCATCCAAAGTGCCATTGAGGCCTAAAGGGATGGTACCTGGGGCCTCGTATCCAAAGCACGAGGTTTTGCCTGTAACGCCTCTCTTTGTAGGGCTGGACCCCAGGAACCCAGGGCTTAGGTCTTGTTACGTTACCTAAACTTCCTGATGGGGTGCTCTTTACAAGTCCAAGGCAGTTGGAACCCCGTTTTAGGCACCAAGTCCTTGAAGGTTTGCTACGCAGCCCATCGTTATGGGTGAAGATTGGATTATCTGTTAATTCAGCAAATTCTGCGGCGAGAATAAGGTAAGGGAAGAAACTTAGGTAGTAAAAACATCTATGTATTTATTCCATTAGGGAAAAAATGTTGTCATGCCTTAATTCTCCACTAGAGAGAATCTATGCACATACCTTACTCTGTTGTCTTTACTGTAAGTTCAGTCCGTGTCTGGTTGAAGCAGCGTGTGGAGGGAGACTTTGCAAGGTAAAAGACAGCTGCAAAAATGTTTTCTTCTCCCCCCTGATGGGACCAGAGGTTAGGGGGGCAGCAGTGCTGTACCCCCCTTACATTACCCCCCCCCCACCACAGGGGGATGCGGAGGTCCCGCTAAGGCCGCTTATTGTTTTAACTGTGGCTGATTTCACTGTTGTCACGCTGCGCACAAGCGCAGGAACATTTTAAAAGTAAAAAGGGGCAGAATTTTTTCTCAAACTGGCATTCCTGATACAGGAACGACACCTTTTTCCCAGCACTAGGCTGAATTTTAAAGCGGCTTTAAATGTCATGGCTATTTTCAGCGATTAAGTGCAATTTGTATAGTGCCTCTGTTTTTGTACTTAGGACTATGCCTACCAAAAAAGACACAACATAAAGGTTTCACCCCCAGGCGCTAGGATCCCAAGTCGCATTTCCATGCTGTCATCCTCGCCTGAATTACCAGTTATAGCAAGTCAGGGTGAGCCATTTGGAACAAATTGATGGTGCAACTGCTTCTCACATCTCAGCCCCTGTGTACGTGACTGAAGATGTCCTTTCCTCCTTCCTGCAGAGTCTGGAAGAAAGATTAGCGGCTTTAATTGCATCCTCCATTCAGATGGATAGGAAGCGTGCTCCCACTTCAGAACCTTTGCAAGGGGAACAGTGGGCACAGGATGAGGTGTTACCCTCTGTCGATCAGGAGGAAAAACAAACCGACGATAATTCCTCTGTAGAGGAAACAACGGTAGATGAGCAATTTTTTCAGCCTCTCAGATCTGAGAAATTGCTGATACAATCTGTTACGGAGATGGTTCATTCTACTTTCATGCTACCCCTAACGGAGTCTCCTGAAAGTTCGGTTTCTTCCTTGGGTTTCTTAAAACCCTCTCAACCTTCGCATGCGTTTCCTGCACATGCATTACTAGAACAGCTTATTTTTGCTGAATTGGGATCACCCGGATAACCATTTTCTCCCTCCTAAGAAAATTGCAATCCCCTGGAGGAGAAATTCTCCAAAAGATGGAAAATACCAGCAGTTGACGCTGCAATTTCCAATGTGAATAAAGGCCTAACTTGTCCAGTAGACAATGCACAGATGCTAAGGATCCAACAGATAAGGAGTTGGAATCCCTGTTAAGATCTACTTTTTCCATGGCAGGTGCCATTACTCAGCCTGCAGTCGCTGCAATAGGCGTCTGTCAATTCCTAAAGGACCAATTTAAACAGGCCCTTAGAGAGCTTCCTGCTCGGGATTTGGCTGAACTACCAAAAGCATTATTTTGCCATAGATGCTATTTAAGATTCTATTCCCCAGGCGTCCCGCCTTACGCTTATGCTTGTGCATATGCATAGAATCCCGTGGTTAAAAAATTTGGACAGCTGAAGCACCATGTAAAGACCTCCTAACTGGGCTCCCTTTTCATGGGGAGCGACTATTTGGAGAAAACTTGGACAAATATATCCAAAAAATTTCTAGTGGGAAAAGTACTCTTTTGCCAGTCAAAAGAAAGTATAAACGCCCTTCATTTAAACGAGCTCTTTCCCCTACACCAGGGGCTTCCGCCTCTAGGCAGGGGCGAAGGCCTCCGCTGTTACACTCTAGAGGAAGATCTCAGCGTCAGGCTCAAAAGAAGTCCTGGGGTCGGAACCTCCAAGCCAGAATTCTAAAGCCTCATTATGAAGAGGCAACCCCCTCACCAAGGTGGGGGAAAGACTTCTGCAGTTTTCAGAAGTCTGAAAAGAAGAAATTCAGGACAGATGGGTCATCTCCGCGGTAACGCTGGGGTACAAGCTGGAATTTCAGGACTTTCCACAGTCTCGCTTCCTGAGGTCAAGCATTCCCAAAGATCGAGAGAAAAGACAATCTCTGTTTCGGGCACTAGACCGATTAATATCTCAAGGAGTGAGGAGTGATCATACAGATCCCCACAAAAGTGCAAGGTTTGGGGTTTTATTCAAACATTTTTATGGTACCGAAACCAAATGGAGATGTCAGACCCATTCTAGATCTAAGAAATCTAAATCAGTTCCTGAAGATCCGCTCCTTTCGCATGGAGACGATCATGTCAGTTTCTATCCTTCTAGGAGGAGAACTTCTGGCATCAATCGACATCAGGGATGCATATCTGCATGTCCCTATATTTCCCGCTCATCAAAAGTTTCTGCGGTTCGAGTTAGAACAGCAACATTTTCAATTTGTAGCCCTGCCCTTCGGGCTAGCCAAAGCACCCCGGGTGTTCACCAAAGTGCTGGCCCCAACTCTAGCCAGGTTAAGGACACAGGGCATAACAGTTGTAGCGTACCTAAATTATATATTACTAATAGATCAGTTGGTGGCTCATTTGGAGCAAAGCGTACGCACTACAACCAACTATCTGAAGAATTTGGTTGGATTCTCAACCTACAGAAATCTTCCTTAATACCGCTAAAAAAACTGGAGTACTTAGGTCTGATCATAGACACAGCCCAGGAAAAGGTGTTCTTGTCTCAGGCAAAGATCAACTCCACAAGAGAGTTGGTGCGGATGATCAGGTCAAATGATGATCCCTCCATTCGCCTTTGCATGAGGTTGCTAGGAACCATGGTGGCTTCATTCGAAGCAGTGCCCTATGCCCAGTTTCATTTAAGACTGTTGCAAAACAATATCCTGTCTGCTTGGAACAAAACAATTCAAGCTTTAGACTTGCCAATGCAGCTGTCCCCAAGAGTGTCCCAAAGACTCACTTGGTGGTTACTAACCCAGAATCTGCTGAAAGGAAAATCCTTCAGACCAGTCATCTGGAAAGTGGTAACGACGGATTCCAGCCTTTCAGGCTAGGGAGCAGTACTAGAAAAGACAACTGTCCAGGGACAGTGGTCAAGAACCAAAAAGAACCTTGTCCATCAATATCCTAGAGATTCGGGCAGTCTGTCTGGCTCTAAAGGCCTGGACTTTCAGGTTACGGGATTGTCCTGTCAGGATTCAATCCGACAGTGCCACAGCTGTGGCCTATATCAATCACCAAGGGGGCACCGAAAGTCTCTCAGCGCAGAGAGAGCTGAACCATATTCTAACTTGGGCAGAAAGGAATGTTCCGTGCCTATCGGCAGTTTTCATTGCGGGAGTAGAGAATTGGCAGGCGGACTGCTTGAGTCGCCAGCAGTTATTCCCAACGGAATGGTCTCTTCACCCCGACATATTTCTGGCTGTTTGCTAAAGATGGGGGACTCCGGACGTAGATCTTCTAGCGTCCAGGTTCAACATGAAGTTAGTCAACCTTGTGGCCAGAACAAGGGATCCATTCGCATGCGGAACAGATGGATTGGTGACCCCATGTGATCAGTTCTCACTGATCTATGCATTCCCCCTATTCAGTTGCTGCCTCGACTTCTTTGCAGGATCAAGCTGGAAAGAAAGCAGGTAATTCTGGTGGCACCAGCATGGCCCAGAAGGTCATGGTATGCAGAAATCGTAAAGTTGGCAGTGGAGGGCCCATGGTCCCTCCCACTACGGCCAGATCTGCTCTCACAGGGACCGATATTTCATCCTACCTTACGGTCTCTAAATTTAACGGCTTGGCTATTGAAACCCACATTCTGAAGAAACGTTGGCTCTCCGGGTCAGTTATCTCTACCCTGATTAATGCAAGGAAGCCAGCTTCCAGAACTATTTATTATAGAGTCTGGAGGGCTTATGTTTCCTGGTGTGAATCCAAGGGTTGGCACCCTCGGAGATATATCATAGGCAGAATTCTTGCCTTTCTAGAATTAGGGGTAGAAATTAAATTGGCCTTCAGTACTATTAAAGGCCAAGTCTCAGCTTTATCGGTTTTATTTCAAGAGACCACTTGCTACTCATTCTTAGTCCGGGGTTTTATACAAGGGGTGATGTGGCTTATTCTGCCCGTCAAACCTCCCCTGAACCCTTGGAACTTGAACTTAGTTTTGTCTGTGTTACAAAAAACAGCCATTTGAACCAATACAACATATTCCCCTAGTCCTTCTGACAAGGAAGTTGGTATTTTTGGTTGCTATATCCTCAGCAAGGAGGGTCTCGGAATTGGCTGCTCTTTCTTGTAAAGAGCCATATTTAATTTTTCTTGAGGGCAGAGTGGTGTTACGCCCTCGTCCAGGCTTTTTGCCAAAAGTATTCTCAGGTTTTCACCTGAACCAAGATATTGTCCTGCCATAATTTTTTACAAAACCATGTTCCAGGGAAGAAAAGTCACTACATTGTCTTAAATGTGGTGAGAGCAGTGAAAATCTATTTTAAGGCAACTGCTCAGATTCGTAAGTCTGATGTCTTATTTATTCTGCCAGAGGGTCCTAAGAAAGGACAGGCAGTGTCGAAATCCACTGTCGCTAAGTGGATTCGGCAAGTGATAATTCAAACGTATGATTTAAGGGGTAAAATTCCCCCGTTTCAAGTTAAGGCGCACTTTACCAGGTCGGTTAGTGCTTCTTGGGCAGTGCATCACCAGGCCTCCATGGCTCAGATCTGTAAGGTTGCAACTTGGTCTTCAGTGCATACATTCACAAAATTGTATCAGGTGAATGTAAGGAGGTATGAGGATTTTGCCTTCAGGCAGCAGTATAGGTCCTCAAGTCTAGGGGTACCCTCTGGGTTGTGTCTCCCTCCCCTCAAGTAGCATTGCTATGGGACGTCCCATTAAGTAATTACTTAAGGTTCTGTGTCCCATGATGTACAATAAGGAAAATAGGATTTTTATAACAGCTTACCTGTAAAATCCTTTTTTTGGAGTACATTATGAGACACAGAGGTCCTGCCCCTCTTTTGGGATTAAGTATATTGTTTTGCTACAAAAACTGATGTGCTCCTGGAAGGAGGAGGGGTTATATAGGGAGTACATTTCCTTGATTGGGTTTACCAGTGTCAACACCTGAAGGTGGCCTATAACCCATTAAGTAATTACTTAAGGCTCTGTGTCCCATGATGTACTTTAAGAAAAGGATTTTACAGGTAAGCTGTAATAAAAAATCCTATTTTTACTCACTAAACTGCAGCTCAATTTATAGCATTTGTATCATGTGTTTTCCTGGATATTTAGTTGATATTCTTTCTCTATCATTTAAAATACACCTTGATAAAAATGATAGACCCTTCATTTCTTTGTAAGTGGGCAAACTTACAAAATCTGTAGGGGATCAAATAATTATTTTCCCCACTGTAAGTAGGGGACTTACTGTATATCAAATAGAAAAATCTGTAAGGTGAACTTACACAGGACCCCCTCCTCACCCCGCCCAGTCCTGCTGACCTGCAGTGCAGCGATCACCCGTTCTGAATCCTGCTATAGCCGCCTCACGGCTCCGGGGGGCTTAGAAATCCCATGTCATGACGCCAACCAATTAGAATGCTCCTAAATGTCCCCCCTGACTTGGTATGTTTAGAAGATTTCTGAGACTGCTGCTATAGCTGTGAGGCGGCTATAGCAGGGCTCAGAATGGGAGATCGCCACGCTGCAGGTCAGCGGGGGGGGGGGGGGGGGTGTCGAGGGGGTCCTGTGTAAGTTCACCTTACAGATTTTTCTGTAAAGTTGAACTTAGCCTTAAAAGGCTAAGTTCATCCTTGTGAAAAAACTGTGCATTGCAGGGCATTGTACCTTCTGTCAGCCATTTTCAGAATGTGACAGCAGGTGTAAAGAGAGGACACTCTTTGGAATTCTGACATACTTTCACATGACAAATGCTGGTGTTTTGGCAACAGATTCATGTGCCTATTGTAAAGAGGCACATAAATTTATGGCACACGCCAAGTGAGGAAGCGCACTGAGGCGGCAAAGCCGATGACAACGTTAACAATCAGTGACAGGGAGGGGATAATGGCGGCAGGTATGCTGCTCTGCTACACTGCATGCAGAGACAGGCACTTGGCCTGTCTCTGTATGTCAGCTTACAGTTTGTCTTAATTTCCAGTTTTATTATCTACAAACTGGAGGTAATTCTTTTTGAATTTGTTGCATTAATAAAGCCACCTTGTAAAAGTGGCGCTATTAAGAACTACCTGAATCTGCAGTAAATTGCTGTAAAGTTACTGAAAGGGCAGAGATTTTTGAATCTGGTTGAATTCATTTTAAAGGGCTATGCTGCCATAAAAGTGTCAGTAGGTATTTATTAAATTCCCCCACATCTTGTCAACGTGTTCATTTTGTTAAAGCTGTTTCTAAGTATTGTGTGTATACTGTATGTGCATGGTGATGGGTATATTTGCATATATGCTTCCTGCTGATTGAAAATCATAAAAACCATAAACTTTCTTCAGTCTCTATTGACATGAAAGGCCAAACATGTTACCAATTCCTTTAGACCATTTAATCTTTCTGCCTAGACTTTGAATGACAAGAGGAACCTTAGAA
Organism: Lithobates clamitans; assembly: GCA_037952925.1. NCBI lineage: Eukaryota > Metazoa > Chordata > Amphibia > Anura > Ranidae > Lithobates > Lithobates clamitans. Next base: position 578,709 of record JBBGZY010001049.1, on the reverse strand, counting down.
GCAATATTTTTTATTAATGACAAAAAAGGTACTGTTTAACAGTACATAACTATGGGATTTGGTGTTGCTGCTTTGTGTCCTGATAATCCATACAAAGTATGAATTGTAGTCAAATATCCACTTCGAAGCCCAGTGCCGTGCTATTTAAAAAAAAAAAAAAAATACATGTTTTAGCTCTATTATTCACTTTCATTTCCGAGCTGTCCCCATGCAGTACTTTTTTTATTTTTTTTGGGCCATAAAATATCCTTAATCTTCCTGGTTGAAAGGTGCACAGCATCACTCAACCTGGAAGACTGAGGATATACGGAGAAGACACATTAGTGCTGCACTCTGCATCTCCAATTCAAGGTCTCCAAGGTCCCCATTGCCCACTGCTTGGGAAAATTGGATCATTGACTTTGAACAGACATTCAAACTTTTTAGATTTTTCTGGCTGCAAGCTTGTTATAGGTCAGTTTCTCATTAGTTAGTATACCCAGGATGAGGATTACAGCCTATATCTTTTAAACTCACCAAAAGCTGTTACCTAATTGCAATCCATGCAGGTTTACTCTAAATTAATTTTAGGGCTTTGCCTAAGGTGTGTTTAAGGTTGAACTGAACAAACATAGGGACCCAATAATGTTATGTGCCCAATAGCAGTGGATAATGAAGTCAGCTGTTGCTGGAAGATTGTTTCTCTAGAAAGTCCATGCAATATCCAACTTGTCTTTCTTTGCAGACAACATGTACTCTACATGGAAATGTTGTGCCACCAGTGTAATAATCATTTGCTTTTGATTGAAAGCCACATCTATACTGTTGCTAGACTTGTCATTTTTAATTTTGGTGATGTTCGTTGTAGCGCAAGTGGAAGCGAACGGTCTACAGATGAGTGATGCTGTACTGGTTCACTTATATGTCCAAAACATGGATGACTTTGCCACCATCAATGCTGAATATGGGAGACTCTTCTCTGTGGCACCCCCTGCTCGGTAAGCTAATCTTGCCTACTTTTAAAGGCTATTTATTAAAGTGCACTTTTAGCTGGGGACATAATTACCAACTGAAGCTGCATTAGCAGGCAGGTGATATCTAATTTTTTTTTATTACACGCACTTAGAACTTTTATGAGTTGCTGTAACTTTTAAAGTGGTTGTGAAAGCTCAATGTTTTTTTACCTTCATGCATGCCTTCTATAAATGCATTCTTAAAAAAAAAAAAAGATGGATTTCTGCTTTAAGCTTTTTTTATTGTTATGCACACACCGGTGCAGGTACAATAATAGATTAGAGTAGGGCCACACGTGCACAGGTACGGTGAGAGTGGTATGTAGTTTCCACTTAGATTTGCAATGTACGGTATACAGCTGAGACCCCTCTTCTTATTAACATATCAGGAACAGGTTTTAGGGTGCATTTACATCTGTCCACATGCAGTAATTGGCATTAAACATGTTTTTCTGCATCACATATTAATGTTGTATACACATGTTGCAACACGTTTCTATTCATTTTTGAATAAAACACCCTTATTCGCATATACAGAATAAACACATGGACCCGTGCTGTAGTGCACATATGGGAATGCTTTGTGCATTATTGGGTGCTGTGTTTCCCAAAAACAATGCAGGCATGTTTTTTTTTAATGTGTTGAGGCTCTTTAAGAAACGATTACAAGTGAATGGGCTGCTTTAATGTAACATGTGCCAGTTCACGTTGGTACCTACAGTACTGTACCTAGGTGTAACTGCTATTGGAGAAATTCTGTAGATGTCTGCTGTCCACTTTCTGCTAGTTGCCTGACTATTTTGCTGACATTGGCTTCAGCACTTTTAGTCACTGACCCAAAGTTTGCAGATCAGAAGTCAGAGAAAAGTCAGAAGTCCTTAAGTGTACTGGTTCTGGGTCAGGGGTTCAATGTATTGTACCAAAAGAACAAGCAGCATTCATTTTCAAGAAAGATCAGCAATAGCAGCCTTGATGTTTCTTTCAAGACAGGGTTCTTTTATACAGGCCACCAGCTCAGCCTTGCAGGGCTTAGTGATATTGTACTGTGTTAATGGACAGCAGATTTTAGTAAGAAATTAAAACAAACAGAGCTGTTTTCCATTTTCTTTTTTTGATTTGCAAAATAGTTTGTAATTTGCTCATGAGAATGTTTTTTTTTTTCTTTTTCCTATATAAAATCTTGTCCAGTAATAGAAGAATAATTGTTTTTTTGACATTCCAGAGTATGTGTGCAGTGTTGTCTACCTCGGGACACTCTCTTTAAGATGGATGTTCTCTTCTGGCTGCCTGTCACTTGCAGGGATGACTTCACTGCAGAAAAGACAGCTATGCATGTCCAGAGCATCTCCCACTGGGCGCCTGCTAACATTGGGCCCTACAGCCAAGCTGTGCGGGTAAGGAAAGCTTGGATTATTGGTGACACGCCTGAACTTTTAAAGCACCCAATATCTTTCCATGAGTAATGTACACCTAGTGCCATAGCTGACAGTGGTGAGAATGAGACATGAGATGGTGACGACAAGCAGAGTGCAGTCTAGTGACAGAGCTAGTACAGTATATAGTATAGTAGAGCATAATCTCTGTCACCTCAGGGGACGTCATATGAAGCTGCAAGAAACTGGGCATCAAAACAGATCTTGTCATGTCCTTTCAATAGTAACTCCTTAAATGAGAATTAAATGAATTTTAAATTAGATTAGATTAGAATTAGGTTTTAGAATTTAGACATGTTGAATACCAAGGGTGTTGGTTTTAAGCTGCTCCTACACAGTCTGATTGTAGCAGATTGGTTAGTTTGGGATCCCATTTGCCAGTAATTGGCCCAATCAGTATAAGTTATGATAATATGAAAAAATCCACATATTCCTGGCTAGGTACTCCTTGTACCACCATTTTCATTTCAATTATATTATGAATATTTAGTTATATTTATCATGATTATATTTCTATATAACAGAGGTTAATTGTTTAAAAAAACTTGTAATTTTCACTTTTTTTCCCCAATATTGGAAATTAGGGAATGGAGTAATATTTAGTACCTATTTTATGTTTTGAAATATGCCTATTTATATTTTTTTTTTTTACTGACCCAAGCTCTGTGCAATAAATAAAATTGTTCAGCTATTTCACTGGATCACTCATTTTAAAAATGTTGGAAACTCTAAAAAAAGTATTTTTAGATCTGGTAGAGACACCCCCCCCAGATCGACTACCGTACTCCTCTAAGGAAAGTAAATGTAGTTTCCACCAGCAATAGAGCAAAATATATTTAAAAAGCTGTCTTGAGTTAGCACAACTCTGTGACCGAGATGTATATAAAAGTAAATGTCAAAATTCCCCCTCCCCTTCCACCATCACCACCTAGAGAGCGAGCTACTGGAATGCAACATGCTCAAAGCAAGCTTGTGTGCTTATTGTCTAGTCAAAAACTGTTCAGGAACCTAGAGGGCTGTAAATTGCAGTGCTACAGTGCCACCTAGTGTTCAAATTCACTTCTTACACCCCATATTGGATATGAGAAAAGGTTGATAGATTGGAAGAAAGTCTGCAGGATGTGACAGCCCTGGGTAGAAACTGTCCCTTCGGCATCAGTCAGTCAGACATTGTGCCCTTTAGCCGATGCATTTGCAGCACCGTGGAATTAGGGGGATTACAGATAGGTGCCTAATGCGGGGTGATGGGGTTTGTCACTATTTCCAGTGTCCTGGAAGGAGACCCTGGCGGGCAGGTCACAGAAGGCACCTTGGCAGAAGTAATGACCCTTTCTCTGCCCCCTCCTTTGTGAGACATATTTGTAATGTTCGAGATAGGACAAGAAATAAAACATACTCTCTTTGACCACTTCATTTATGTAGAAATCATTCGGAAGAATACAGTACGTGTTATTGTAGAATTATGTATACTGCAGTAATAGTGTGAGCACTGTATATATGCTGATATAGTGTGAACCAATGGTAGCTGTCGTTTGTCTGCAATATCTGAAATCTTAAACTGAAATTCATCTAGATTGATAGCATTCTATGTGTACAAATTTTGTTGATATGACAGTTAAGTATGTCAAGCTAGTTTTGTATGCTACTAACCTGATGAGACAGTAAAATAACACAAATTACTGTGTTCTGAACAATTTGGCTTGAACTAGATGATCGCTCTATAAACTGATGTGGAAATGGACCCAACCTCAATATCTGGATACAGGATCCATTGTTGCTGAGCTGATTGTTGCAGAACAGATGGTTCTGATGTAAATAGTTTTAATTGACATTCAAATGGTCTATGTTACTTTAGTAATCTCTCTGTGTATTGGTATCTTAAAGAGATTTTTTTTAGCTAGTCTGTCGACATTCTGTAATTTAGCAGACGTCTTCCTGGATTATTTGTGCATTTCAGCTTGTTGGTCACTATAAAATCTTTCTACTGCTGTCTGCATGTAATTATATGAAGACTATGAGCTGTTCAGGGCTCATCCTTCTTTACTTATAGGTTGCTTGTTGAATATTTTTTAGTTGTGCCTGTGTAAAGCAATACATGTCCTTTCTCCTGGAGATGCACCCAGTGAAGCACTTCAGGGGAGGGATGCACAGCCCAGTTTGTGGGGGGGGGGGGGAGATTTTAATTTTATTTTTCTGAGCGACTGACTCTGACCTTGATAGCATTCGCAAAGCGGAGCTCGGGCAGGAAAAAAGAGGGTAATCAGCGTGCCATGGACAAAGCGGAGGTGACAGCACTGCCTGCCCTGTACAGCACATCCACTACAGGGGCATTCAGCATTCAGACAGGCAAACACAGCACGACTGAGCACCACCCAACAGCGCACACACAGCGAGTGTTACTTCCACCTGAGCAGCTGACACTGTCCATAAATTAGTTCAGATTTAATATATGGGACAGGTGCCACTCTGTAGATGTACACATTGTTTAATATGATACATTTATGCATGTGTTCTCTATGTGTGTGTGGGAGTGTATATGTAGGATGCATAAAATTGTGTATATATATATATATATATATATATATATATATATATTTATTTATTAGCAACAACTTATCTGTTATGTTTAGCGTCCAGTATGGAGCAGTGACCATGTATAGCTTTATTTTAAAAAACGTTGCATTTGCTGCACATTTTGAAAATGTTTCCTGATTGCATGCATAATGGAATAGTCTGATGCAAGAATGTTTCCTTTTCTTTTCTGACAGTTTTACACCATAATGTACCACACTGCTATAGAATACTAAGATGGATTAGTGAAAGTTGCTTAATATTATTATCTATTATAATATGTGGATTTTTTTTGGTTTGTTTTTTAGTTTTGCTGTGCATTGCACGTTAAGAGAGCAGTAGAATGCAGTTGTAGCTAATTACAAACATGGCAGACTTTCTTCCAATCTATCAACCTTTTCTCATGAAGTACAAATTGGCAGTTTATAAGATCACCAAATTTTGAATTTTCTCACCGATGTTTAAGTTGTATATCTTCCTTTTGCCTAAATTTGATAAATGATAAACTAACTCCAAATCCAGAAATCTGAAAGTGGCATACAAAAAAAAATAATTAAAAAGGAAGTGGGGAATTTTCCACAAAGGAAACGGAGATCACGACAAGAACTGGAGGCCTATGCTTCATATTCATCTACTTTCAGCGGCACAGGGAACTGTGCTAGGCCTTACTAACAAATGAAGTATGCATCAGGATTATACAAGAAAATAGAAGAAAAGTGCTTTGGACTCATATATGGGGTCTTGTATGGATGCAGAAATCTCCTGTGCATATATTTACACGTTCTAGAGTGCATTACTTTAGTTCACCACTTTCAAAGTGAAGAAAAATACTGGCAAACTCACTGAATCTAAATTACACCAGAAAATCCCATTTATAAATCTGCCTAGCGGATTAAAATGTGATAATGGTGCAAAAGATGGCACACTTCAGTAGGAAACTGAAGTTTGTAACTAAGATAAATGGAAACATGTCAAAAAGAATGTAGGTCCCCTTCCTTCTTTTAGTACTAAAATAAACCTAGTGCATATTCACATCAAAAGATAGATAGATAGATAGATAGATAGATCGATAGATAGATAGATAGATAGATAGATAGATAGATAGATAGATAGATAGATAGATAGATAGATAGATAGATAGGGTTTATTGTGAATTTTGACATTTTGTGGCTATATGACTTCAGGTAGTAAGAAGCTATATTTATAAAGTACTTTGCATCTGTGTCCACTGCTGTATGTAAACCTCCCTGCAGGGACTTCTTCTATTAGTCTAATTACTGACAGGATTATCACACACTGTGTGATAAGAGGGTCCCTAATCCTGTTAGAGAACCAATTTGGCGGGTTACAGCTTTCATTGATTTGGGCTTCAGCCAAGGTCAGAGGTTACTACTCCAGGGGCAGCTACTTATATGTTGATCCTACCTCATCATAGCTACTTAGCCATGTTCTGTTTGCTGCTATACAGGTAGAAGGCCAGGGATTCCCATTCCTCACTATTAGCAAGTTCAGTGTCTTCTTTCTGGTTGTTGTAGGAAAGTGTGTACATGGGCAGATCCACTAAATGAAAAGATGCATATCATCTAGGATGTGGTGAGAACTGTATACACACAGCAGAGAGTCAACACCTGTACCTATTGTACAGGTGCATGAAGCTGCAGAGAAAAGTCTGTGATTGCAGGAAGAGGGTCATGCGTCTTTGACAGGTCACATGGTCAGGTTTTCTCCTTCTAGCTTTTTTTTTTTTTGTTGGTCATTGGAAGTAATTGGACTACTTATTTTGCATATTTATAAAGCACATTGCTCAGGCCACACTACAGCTTTATTACTGGGCCCACAGGGTAGTTCTGTATCTGAGCTGTTTCTCTAATTTAAATCTTTAGTATTATTTTACTGTGAAATATTTTATTAGCATGTCCAATGTGATTTAAACAAAAGATTTCAAAGGGTTTAGTACTGAATGTATTATTTTTTTTAGTATAATGGAAGATCTTTGCCATTTTGTTTATGGAACATCTTTATGCAAAAGTGGCAATTGCTTATTTTTGTCTTCCACGTCATGTAAAGAAATTTTACATGGAACACTTAGTATCAAAGGTTTAGTGCCACTGTAGCCAGATTACCTTTTTGAATTGGAAAACTACGCAACTGCGATCCTATAAGTTGGCTCACAGTTGCAGTGGTATAGTCTGCTGAACATGACGGGGAGGATCATTTTTGCTGATCAAGAAAACATTGCATCTGCAGCATTTGCACGACCCCATCAGGCTGCCTTTGCAGCTGAATGTAGGTGTTGCTTGGAGTTGGGGGGGGGGGGAGGGGGCTTATTAAAACATGGCTAAATCACCTGTTTTTCTTTTGTTTGATTTTGTTTTAAAAGTAGGATCTCGTTTTTAACCGATTACCTTAGAAAATGGGTTTGTGGCCTCCTTCTAGGGTTAAAAGTTGTGTAAGTTGTAACTATTACAATCATTTTAACTACTGAAGTGTCATGTAATTAAATATGATGTATTATAATTAATAAATTTGTAGGTGCTTTATCTGGTATAATGTGGCCCTTTGAAGATTTGATTCTACTCAGATTAGCCCACTGTTTCATTTGAGTTTGGCATGTCTGGTATACATTAATGATTGTCAGCAGAGACTCGCCATTGTGCTGGGAAATAGGTCCAACCAACACACTTTTTTCTTCTATACACCAGTAGGACTCTATCTTTATATTTCAGGAACCACTTTGAAAAGTGCTGGACGTGGCATTTCAACTGATTATTGTTGTATGTGTCAGTATTCGAAAGATTGCCTCTCACTTCTTGTCGTGTTGACTGGAAATCCATGCAACATTAAAAGCACTTTCTAGATTAAGCTGGCACCATCAGGATAGAACACTGTCTACAAAAAATTTCTTTACTGGCAGTATACCCCCGTTCCATTACTATTGTGCTTTAGGTTTACACTAATCTCATAGGAGAATGTATTTTATCCTCAGCAATCACCATTTTTATCTCTTTATTAGGACTTTTTTTTCTTCAATCAAGTTTCTTGGTTTAGTGCAGAGCCAAGAGAGCTCATGTGTGCAGTATTTCAAATTAGCTGTTCCTTATCACTGCCTTAGTGATCATAAGGAATATGACCTCTGTTAGTCACGGTCCACTTTACATGTCCAGGGCTGCGATACACCCACCTGGATTGCCTGAAGGTCCCTTTGGAGTGTGCCTTTTGGAGGGGAGAAGGCTGTCTAGAATGTGACTGTTGGATACAGAATGCTGTCCAGAATGCTGCTGTAGAAATGGGAGGGCTTGCCTACCTTTTTTTTAGGGACCCTGGCATGAGTAGTCTGCCTCCTGAGTTTTTCCCTTGTGGATATTATCACTTTATTTGTGCTCCAACACTCAAACTTACAGCGTTCCTTCTTTTGGACCTGATGCCGACAGCCTGGATTGCTCTTTAATGCTTACCGGTAATTTCAGATTCCTCAGAGTCCTCTTTGGCTGCAACCAGAGTGGTTCCTTCCCCTGCATAATGCACAGAGGAATTTTCTGTGACTGTGTTGAAATTTATGCAATGTCCATTTGTTCTGTGACTGCACAACCATGTGCACAGAATGAGTTCCAGACTCCAGCTGTTGGTATGACACTGGATAGATCCTTTTCCATTGACCCTTCTGTCCATACATTGACCTAAATGCATATCACTAACCCATGTTATGCAAAAGCGTGGCTTAAATACACAGTGACCATGCAAAAAAAATAAAACAAAAGTTGCTGGCATTGCAACGACACTCCAGACATAGCACATACTCCAATACTTTGGTCACGGTGAATTACCCGACCCCAGTGATTCACTGATTGGGCACTGGTTTCCGATGCTCCTCGGTGACATTGAGAGGACAATTTGCAGCCAATTTATAACCCTGGTTATTTTTCTAAGATGTACTCATTGCTCCAAAAGAAACAAATCCTATTTCTTTTTTTCAATTAACATTTTTATTTTATTAAGCTTATCAAGCAGCAGATGAACATATCCTGTGCACTGTAATGTACAAAGGTCAACATAAGAGCAACAGTTTAGCCTATGCATACATTGTGTCCATACATAGCACTGTGAGTGATGCATAGTCATATCTGGCCTACTACCTAAAGCGTCAATTCTCAAACTACATCTGCTACAGGCTATTACATAGTCAGAGAAAAACAAGGAGAAAAGAGTAAGAAGAAACAAGAAAAACAGGTTAGAAAGTACAGAGAGGGGTAAGACTAAGGGAAGGGTAGGAAGGGAGGGTATGGGGGTAGGGATGGAGGCTCGACCCTCGGCTCAGGGCAGATCCTCATGGCGGTGCCACTCCTCCCAGACATTATTGTGCATTTCCAGCCTACTTTGTAGTCTAGCTGTCATCTTTTGCATAAGTTCTACATCTTTTATTCTAGCGTACAGGTCTTCCTGGGAGGGAGGGGGGAGTGCCTTTTCCAGTGGAGGGCAACCAGGCATCGAGCAGCTGTTAGAATATGTCTTAGCAATTTTTTGGAGGATTTAGGAATCCGTAGAGGAGACACCCCTAGTAAAAATAGTTTTGGAGTCATGGGAATCTGCACCAAAAGGCGGGATAGAAGGAGCTGTGTCTCTGTCCAAAAAGGGATAATCTTGGGGCAACTCCAGTATATGTGGTAGAGGGTGCCCTTGTCTCCCCCGCAGCGCCAGCACCTATCTGAGCAGGAGGGATATATAGCATGAAGCACGTCCGGTGTCAGTTACCAAAAATAGATAATTTTGTATGAGTTTTCCTTATAAAGGGTACAGTAGAAGCTTTTTGCTGCCTGAGACCAGATGACTCGTCATGTTGCCTCTGGAATTACTTCCCCCAGAACTTTTTCCCAGCGAAGCATATATGCATGCTTACCTTGGGTGGTAATGGAGTGGGAGTTAAGCAGCCAATCCTATTTCTTTAATGTTCATACACCCCTGAAGAAGAAAAGCAATTTCGAAACGTGTTGGGTGTTGATCGGTCTCATTTCCAGTTTTGGTGATCTCAGTTTGAGTACACTGAATTTGAAAAATCTCAACTAACCAATTTTAACATGTATTGTAACAATTGTTATAGATTTTGTATTTAATAAAGACTCTGTTAACGTTTTAAATTACCCCTGGGTAGTATGAACCTGAGAGCTTTCAGGTCTTGAGTACTTCCAGTTGTAAAACCCTGGCTGGTGTGATTACAGAAGAAGCTTATCATGTGCAGTCTTTACTCGACCAACTTCAACAGAATGATAACGGGGTCCCCATGTACACACACATATAGTGTAAAGCAAATCATGCCTTGAAGCACTGGGGGCCTTTGTTTGAATATCAGTCAGAACACTACCTGCGTAGAGTTCACATGTTCTCCTGTGCATGCATGTGTTTCCTGTGGGTACTTCATTTTCTTCCCACACTCCAAAAACTTACAGGTAGATTAACTAGCTCCTGTCTAAATGAGCCCTAGTATGTGTATGTATTCATGTGAGATAGAGATCTTGAGTTGAGGTCCTTGAGGAGAGGGACTGATACGAATATACAATATGTAATGTACAGTGTAAATTGTCAAAATAATAAAATAAACTGTTGCTGTATCTGCTTAACATGTGTTAGTTGGAATAAGGCTTTCATTTGATTATCACTTTAAAAATACCCAATTTCCAATACTACCCTATCCAAAAGATGACAACGCTGCTGTGCGACTTCACTGAAGAACTAACATAGTTCCACTTTAAAGTGAAGAAGACAGTTCAGCTGCTGTGAATTTTTATGGGCTTTTCTACTTCGTATGGTGGTTATACATGGAACAATTTTATATATGATCGTATTTCCGATCAATTCATTGTCCAGAAATAAAATGTGATCAGAAGATGGAAAAGCTTTCTCAATGTGCCATGCAAACAATAATACCAATCTATCCTCTTACCTCTGACCGGATTTTCTTCCCAGAATGATCTGAATAAGTTTGATGAAATTGATTGGTTTTGCTGAAAATGTGCAAAGTATGTATTATAGATTTGATCATACTGTTCAGTTCTGTGAAGAATGATTCGATCAGATCCGCATCTGTTTGGCCACCATTCAATAGTAAAGAAAAACTTTACTGTAGATGCTGCTATAGTTAGAGTAAACAAGTTAGAGCAGTAGCCTGCCTCAGTGCTCAAAGTAGATAAGAATCTGCAACAAACTTGCTAAAATACTTGCCATGTATAACTGGCCTGGAGATAATTGTTTTTCTCCACTAAAGTGGAATTTTACTTCTGACTGCAGTGTGTTTTGTGCCACCATTATCTTGGCAATATTACCAGCAGTGTATGACTGGCAACATGCAGGTAGAGCAGTTTTGGTTTCTCTCAGTATTCAGAGAGAGGCCCACACTTCATTGCAGCCAAATAAAGGGAAAATGTTGGTCTTCCTATTGAATATTGGATGTCCTTTGACCCCAGAGTCAGGGCAGGTGCTTCAGACGTTGCACTGCATTTATATGTTGGCTTCAGGTTATTGAGTATTGACGTGGATCAGAGGTAGTTACAGACAGCTGATCTATAGAGGGTCAGAAAGGAGGGCTGTAAGCGGAAGAAATTAGAGGATTTCTGTCCACCCATAGGGTATTCTTATAGTGTGTGCTGTTGCTAATCCCCTCTGTGCCGGAAGCGACTGGAATTGATTGAAAATGTATGCAGATATAAGTTAGAGTCCTGCTGTGCACCTTGACTATTAATGTTTGGGGGAGAACTGATGAATAAAATATAATTGTAGCAAGGTTTCATTAGATGTGTTTATTTCATTGACAAAATTGAACTGTATGTACAACAAACTTGGATCCATGAATAAATTAGAAAGAGCAATGTATAAGGAAATGGCACATTTGCACGGTATTTTCCTAAGTAAATAATCTGATTTGCAACCTTTAAAGCATACCTTTTAGAAAGAAAATTAACTAGTGCCTATGTGCTAGCCCCACACCGACCTGCTAGAACGTCAAAGAAAAAGAAAAAAATGTTGCCCTTTTTGTTGACCATCTTTTTGGCTCATTCTATCTCATATCTTTGTATGTGAGGTCTGCAGAGGTGGACACAGTATTCTAAATAAGGTCTAACTAAAGCTCAATATAGTAGAATCAGGACCTCCTTCCTTCTGCTGATGATCCCACTAGTGAGGTATTCTAGAATTCTGTTCACGTTCCCCACTGGCAGGCCAAACCTTTTGCTTTTTTTTGTTTGTTTTTTATTTTTGCAGATTAAGTGAATTAACGCATCCTTAAATGGGTTGTAAACCCTCCTTTTTGTTTTTTACATAACAAACATATACTTACCTCCACTGTGCAGTTAGTTTTGCACAGAGTTGCCCCGGTCTTCGTCTTCTGAGGTCCCCCCACGGCGCTCGCAGCTCCTCCCTACATCGGGAAACCACCTAGGAGAAGCGCTCTCCCTGGGGGTTACCTTGCGGGCGCACTCCTGAGTCTAGCTTTTGCGTCCATAGACACAGAATGCCAGACTCGGCCCCCGCCCCCTGGCATCCGTGTCATTGGATTTGATTGACCGCAGCGGGAGCCAATGGCTGTGCTGCTATCAATCTATCCAATCAAGAGCCGAGACAACGGACAGAGAGGGTGAGCGCGTCTCCGGCGTAAGAATTACGGGGCTTGGGTGAGTAAAACGGGGGGGCTGCTCAGTGAAAGAAGTTTTTTCACCTTAATGCATAGAATTGGTCCAGTCCTTGGATACATCGATTCACCACAAAAACTAGGTTATCTCTTGCTTGTTGGTCAGGGATCCTGCTCTGGAGTCGGAGAAGTTCTTTCTTCTGATCTCTTGGAAGATCCTCACAATGGATGCCAGCCTGTGGGGCTTAGCAGGAGTTCTGGGTACCTTGTTGGTGCAGGGGACTTGGTCATTGGAGGAATCTCATCTCCTGATTAACATTCTGGAACTTCTGTTGATTTGCTTGCCCCCACAGTGCGGGACACCCAAACTTGGAAGGTGGTCCGGTTAGTATTCAGTTGGAAATTTCCACAGCAGTGATGTACCTCAACAATTTGAGAGGAGCTAGAAGTCTGGCTGTGGCAAGAGGGGTAGAAAGAATTCTGTCATAGGCAGAACTACAATTTCCAGCTTTTTCACAGTTTTCATTCTAGATGTGGAGAATCGGCAGCCAATTTTCCAAAGCTGGCAACCCCTGCACCCAATAGAATCGTCCCTACACCGGAAGGTGTTCCAAAACCTGTGTCACAGGTGAGGGATGCAGGATGTGTTTACCTCCTGGCCTCCAGGTTCAACAACAAACTAGACATGTTTGTCTTTAGTTGCAGAAATCCTCTGATGGAAACAGCGGATGCTGTGGTGGCTCAGTGGGATCAGTACATCCTTACCTATGACTTCCCTCCCTTGAAACTCTTTCTTCTTCTAAATTCTGCAGGATTGAGAATGGAGGGAATTCCACTGATACTTCTACCTCAGGACTGTCTCAGGTGGATATGATATTTTGACCTCAGACTCCTGGCAGAACCTATTTTTCCAGTTTGTTCATAAACTTTTGTGCTAGGGATTGGTTTACCATTGTGCTTTGCGGTACCTGACTTTAATGACATAACTGTTGAAGCACAGGCCTTAAGGGACAAAGGCATCTCTGAATCTGGGATTTCCACAATCCTAAAGGCTAGGAAGCCTGCTTCCCACATTGGACTTGGAAGGCACATGGACCTGAATCGGCATTTGCTGTTAGTACCATCAATTGGCAGATCCTGGCACTAGCGATCTTGTAACAGAAACTGTTAGCTTCCCACTCTTTAATTAGGACTTTTGTACAACACTCATGTGGCTGTCTCTATGCTCTTATCTGTAGCTGCATGGGATCTGAATTTGGTTCCCTGCATATTAGAAACTGCCTTTTAAAATTGTTAGGGACATTCCTCTTTCCACTCTTACCCACAAGGTTTCATTTTTTGTTGCCATTGCCTCTGCAAGGGTGAGTGTCTGGGTTGGCAGCTTTGTCCTGTAAAGTAACCTTTTTTGGGACACGGGGACAAGGTGGTGTTGAGGGCCTAGAGCCCCCTTCCTTCCTAAGGTGGTTTCTGCCTACACATCAACCAGGGCATTATTCTTCTATCCCTCTGTCCAGCTCCAGTTCATCAGAAGGAGATTCCACTCCATTGCTGTGTATTTCTACCTCGCAGCTGCTGCTTTCATTAAATAGACCAATTCTTTCTTTCAGTCATCTCTGATGGACCCAAGCAACTCTTTTCACCATTTCTCTGTGGCTCAGACAGATCATCATTCAAGCTTGTTTGGGAATCCAACTACTGTTTCCCAGATTTTCAAAGCCACAACCTTGTCTTCTGTTCTCATTCTCTTACGTTTTATCAGATGAATGTGCAGTTATCATCTGATGCCAACTGTAAGAGTCCCTCAGGCAGCTCTTTTAGCTTCAGGTAGTGCCCGGTTCTGCTATTTTTTTTCTTGTGGACATGTTAGTGTTTTGTTGTTGTTGCCCACCCCTCAGTTGGACTGGTTATGGACAACCCATCTGTCTCCACGAATCCCTTTGACTCTCCATGAGCAAAAAAGAACATTGAATGTTTGTACTTGCTGTAAAATTAATTGCTTCATTGAGGGACACAGGTCCCACCCCAGTATCTATAATCATACACTTGGTGCTGAAAATCTCCTTAATCCTAGGTACACATTAAATCGATTTGGCATGCAATTTGACATGTCAAATCACATGCCAAATCAGTGGCTATTGCCGGCAATGGCACCGTCCGAATCAATGCAACGCCGACTTTGCACCGCCACACCGATTCATAAAAGAAGTTTCTGTATTTTGGCAATTTCAGGGTGCGATTTGTAAAGACATCTGTGCAGGAAACGCGCACTGATGTCTCTGAAATCGCTCCCGAAGTCGGACTGACATGCGGGTATGAATTTGTGCGAGCTCAGCCTGTCACTGTGAACCTAGGCTTATGGCTGTAAAAAGCAATACAAATTTGTCAGCAGGGCTAACCCTTTACTGCTCTATCCAAAACATAAAAAAGTGTAGGCTGAAGGGCTTTAAATATTTTTTGTATAAAATGGGTACAATAGAAATGCAGCAGTATTGGGGGAAGGGATTTAAGGCCTTCTCTACATCATTAGTTCAGTATACTTCTGAAATGTCTTTCAAATTTTGAATCATTCAAAAGGGTGTACTTGCACTATGACTGGGCCTATAGAGATGTGCATAGGAATCCGATCTGTTATTATGAATACATCCTTAAATCTATATATTTTTAAATAGCAGGCAGTTTAAGTACATTAGTGTGACTTGCTTTCAGCCTCTTGCAGTTACTGTACAGCAAAGAACAGAAGCAGCAAAATGAATCAGGTGTGTGCTGCAGGGGCATGCTAATAGGAGGGGACAGCAAAGTGACAGAGTTGAACTCATCTGTATGCTGCTTCATCTCTTACTGTCTAGTCACCGGGTAGGGGTGGGGAATGTTCCTGTAAGTAAAAGCGAAACTGCAGCAGAGAAAACGTCGGGTCCCTTCTGCCAACCTGGGCTGGGCTGTGTAACAGAGCTGGGTAAATCCCAGGACTGGACAGACAGAAAATAAAATACTTTGGGCAAGTAAAACCGCTCCCAAATATGAATTTCATCTGTGTGGCTAGCTGTTTTTTCTGGAGTCTGCTTCAGGGGAACACATATTGTCTGTCCTTGTGTATTGAAAGACATGGTTGAAATACTTGACATTTTTTTTTTATCCACGATGGCTACTGAATTACCAGATTGTCTATTCTGCTGACAGTTTCACCCATCCCTTGCTGTCAAAGGCTGCAGAAATGACTATATCTTACCATGGTGCTTTGTTTCATTTTTCCAAATCATATATTCATATATAGTCATATATAAGGTGTTCTGCAGAATGATTCGATAACAATTATAAAGTCTGATTAGTCAAATGCTGGTCTTTGGAGACCTGAACAGGTGATTGTGCAAGGTTGAAAAGAATATGTTCAAATTATGTCTTTATAGTGTTTGTTGTGTTTTTTTAACTTTGAAAGGTTGACGGTGGAGTGTTCTGTGCTGGACAGATTGCATTGAAGCCATGCACCATGCAGCTGGTTCCTGGAAGAATTCTAGCTGAAAGTCGTCTCTCCTTGCGCCATGTTGAAAGGGTCTTGGATGCTGTCGCCCCTGGTACTTCTTTGAGGCATGTGATGGTTGCTCAGTGCTATGTGACACAGAACTCCTACATACACACAGCCCTAGAAGCATGGAAAGAATCATTTAAACACCAGGTCAGAAGCTTTCATTTAATTAATGTCACTTTTCCTTCTTTGCCTTTACTTGTTATGTTTGTAGCAGTGGCCGGAATGTATATGATCTATTTGCAGATTCAAAATACTCTGTTTAAACACTTCTGCTAATTTCATAATTATAGTAATCTGCCTTTATGCAATAATTAGTTCAATAACCAGTAAGTCACAGGAGGCTGTTAACTAGAAGGAACCTACAACATTTACTGCTAAGGGCTATATCAGAATTTGAATATATAACAGGCCTGTAGAAAGCAGGTTTTCTATTTTAGTCATTTTCTTTTGCATGTTGTTTTTGTCTTTAACCACTTCAATACCGGGCACTTTCACCCCCTTCCTGCTCAGACCAATTTTCAGCTTTCAGTGGCACGCTGTCCTACTTTGACAGTTACGCAGTCATGCAGCACTGTATACCCATATTAAATTTTTGTAATTTTTTTCTCTCAAATAGAGCTTTCTTTAGGTGGTATTTGATCACCTCTGTGTTTTTTTTTATTTAAAAAAGGCCAAAATTTTTGAAAAAAAAAAAATTTGTCTTCGTTTCTGTTATAAAATGTTGTAAATAAGTATATTTTCTCCTTCACTGATGGGCGCTGATGAGGCTGCTCTGACAGGCACTGATGAGGTGGCACTAATATTCAGCTCTGATAGGCGGCACTGATAGGTGGCAATGATCGGCCGCACCGATGAGGCACTGAAGCTGATTGGTTCTTCTCGCGCCTTGTCAGTGCGAACTGAGGAAAGCCGATTACTGGCACTTCCTGGTTACCACTTGGATCAGCTGTGATTGGTCACAGCTGATCACATGGTAAAGAGCCTATGTCATAGGCTCTTTACTGAGATCGGAGATGTGGTGCGTCAGAGCGACACACCGCACCACCGATCGCCGCATTGCATGCCCCTGGGGGCGTGCGCGAGAATGGCTTATCCTGCTGGACGTCATAAGACGCCCAGTCAGGATAAGTGATCCCCCGGCTGGCTTTCATTCTGCTATGGGCTGGGCGGGATGTGGTTAATATTTTACCAAAAGTGCTACATTTAAAGTGTTTGACACCCCAACATTTCATATTCCTGATATGAGCCTGCTGTACCATGAACTTGTATGAAAAAATATCCTGTTCTCTTTTATTGCTTCCTTTGTGTGAAATCCCTCGTGTTCCTGTCAGTTCCTCTGCTTTCCTATTAAAAACTGACCACACTAAGCAGGAGCGTTCATTAACCACTTCAGCCCCTGGAAGATTTGGCTGCTCAATGACCAGAGCACTGACAATTGCGCGGCCGTGCGATGCTGTACCCAAACAAAATTGACGTCCTTTTTTCCCCACAAATAGAGCTTTCTTTTGGTGGTATTTGATTATCTCTGCGGTTTTTATTTTTATTGCGCTATAAACAAAAAAAGAGCAACAATTTTGAAAAAAACACAATATTTTGTACTTTTTGCTATAATAAATATCCCCATTTTTTTTTAAAAAAAGCTAATTTTTTTCTTCAGTTTAGGCCGATATGTATTCTTCTACATATTTTTGGTAATAAAAATCGCAATAAGCGTATATTGATTGGTTTGAAAGTTATAGCGTCTACAAAATAGGGGATATATTTATGGCATTTTTATTATTATTTTTTTTTACTAGTAATGGTGGCGATCTGTGATTTTTTTTTTTATCATGACTGCGACATTATGGTGGCCACATCGGACACATTTGACACATTTTTGGGATGATTGACAATTATACAGCGATCAGTTCTATAAAAATGCACTGATTACTGTATAAATGTCACTGGCAGGGAAGGGGTTAACACTAGGGGGCGATCAAGGGGTTAACTGTCTTCCCTGACTGTGTGTTTTAACTGTAGGGGGAGGGGACTTACTATAGCAGATGACAGATCGTGCTTCGTAGCTATTAGGAACTCACAATCTGCATCTCCTCTCAGAACAGAACAGGGATTTGTGTGTTTACACACACACACGTCCCTGTTCTGCCTCTCATGCCCGTGATCGCTCTTAGCCGGCGGTCATCGTGACCGCCGGTCCCGAGCATTGGCACTCCCGCAGTGCAGCGGGAGCGGCTAGAGGGATCGTGCCGACTCGACGCAGTATATTGACGGCGGCTGGTCGGCAAATGGTTAAATAAAATTGTTGGGACTTTATGTGAGACAAAGACTGCTACAGAGTTCATATGTCTCCATCCCTGAATCATATAGAAAAAAGAGGGGAAAGGGGAATGGAGGATAATGGGACTATATGAAGCACAACACCAGAACCAAATGAATCAATTAGTAGATACTATTTAATGGTGCACATGGATACATGTGGGAGTAAATAACATGTAATAAATAACATGATAAATACATATAAATGTATACACACACATAAGTGTTCCCACATAGTAAATAATATATGTTAACTCCTTGCCGACTGCCGCCTGTACATTTACGTCGACACAATGGCACGGACAGGCTAATGGACGTACATGTACGTCCCTTTAAATTTGCCGCCGTGCCATCGCGTGCATGCTGTCGGCGGTGCGCGTGCCGTGAGCTCCGTGAGTGTAATCGCGGGTCCTGCGGACTCGATGTCCGCAGGGATACCCGCGATCGTCTCATGGAGAGGAAGAACGGGGAAATGCTGATGTAAACAAGCATTTCCCCATTCTGCCTAGTGACAGGACACTGATCACCGCTCCCTGTAATTGGGAGCGGTGATCAGTGTCGTGTCACACATAGCCCCTCCCCCTCACAGTTAGAATCACTCCCTAGGACACACCTAACCCCTACAGTGCCACCTAGTGTTAACCCCTTCACTGCAAGTCACATTTACACAGTAATCAATGCATTTTTAATCGCACTAATCGCTGTATAAATGTGAATGGTCCCAAAATCACACCAAAAGTGATTTTGGCACGATCTGTCCGCCATAATGTCGCAGTCATAATAAAAATCGCTGATCGCCGCCATTACTAGGAAAAAAAAAATATTAATAAAAATGCTATAAAACTATCCCCTATTTTGTAGACGCTATAACTTTTGCGCAAACCAATTAATAAACGCTTATTGCAATTTTTTTTACCAAAAATATGTAGAAGAATACATATCGGCCTAAACTGAGGAAAAAAAGTGTTTTTTTATATATTTTTTGGGGATACTTATTATAATATATACCGTATATACTCGAGTATAAGTCGTTCCGAGTATAAGTCGAGGCCCTAATTTACTACAAAAAAATGGGAAAAACTTATTGACCCGAGTATAAGACGAGGGTGAGAAATGCACAGCTACTGTAAGTGGAAAAGAGGGTCAACAATGCCCATTTGCAGCATCACTGTGCCCATTTGCATGCCTCACTGTGCCCATTTGCAGCCATAGGTCCCCTGAACTTCAAACTCGGTAGTTAAGGGTTCCTAGATGCCCCCTAGCTGCAGCCAAAATTTGGGGTCTCTGAACCCAAAGGGTCCTGAAATGACATTGCTGCAGATGGACACAGTTGACCAAATTTGGGGCCCTGTATCTCGGGGCCACTTAGTGCTAGGAACCCCAAATTTGGAGTGCAAACCCAGTGGAACTAGCACCATAAAATTTCCAAAGCTGGGGTTTCTAGCACCAAGTGGCCCCGAGATACAGGGCCCCAAAAATCAGTTCAGAAAATGTCAAGCACTTTTCTGCAGCAGAAAATGACATTTTCCGAATCAGTTTTGGGGCCCCGTATCTCAGGGCCACTTAGTGCTAGGAACCCCAGCTTTGGATATGTTATGGAACCCGTTCCATTGGGTTTGCACACCAAATTTGGGGTTCCTAGCACCAAGTGGCCCTGAGATATGGGGCCCCAAAGTCGGTTCAGAAAATGTCAAGCACTTTTCTTCAGCAGAAAATGACATTTTCCGAACCGATTTTGGGGCCCCGTATCTCGGGGCCACTTAGTGCTAGGAACTTCATCTTTGGATATGTTGTGGTACCAGTTCCACTGTGTTTGCATACCAAATTTGGGGTTCCTAGCCCTAAGTAGCCCTGAGATATGGGGCCCCAAAGTCGGTTCGGAAAATGAAATTTTTTGCTGCAGAAAAGTGCTTGGCTCGAGTATAAGTCGAGGGGGGCACTTTCAGCACAAAAAAATGTGCTGAAAAATTCGACTTATACTCGAGTATATACGGTAATAGGTATTTATTAAAATAATGTGTTTTTTTCAAAATTGTCGCTTTTTTTTGTTTATAGTGCAAAAAATAAAAACCGCAGAGGTGATAAAATACCAACAAAAGAAAGCTCTATTTGTGGGGAAAAAAGGACGTCAATTTTGTGTGGGAGCCATGTCGCACGATAGCGCAATTGTCAGTTAAATCGATGCAGTGCCGAATCACAAAAAGTGCTCTGGTCTTTGGCCAGCCAAATGGTCCGGGGCTGAAGTGGTTAGAATGTATTGAATGTAGCCTAAACTTGCTTTTAGACATTGTACACATGATAATGTAAAATTGATTCAAAGTTCTTCAAGGTAGTCTCGTAGTAGACGCATGGTACCTGTGACAATACATCGATATATAGCTCTACGCACGTTTCGTGGATAACTTCCACTCATCAAGAGCAAATGCAATATAGCTATGCCTGTAATCAAATATAAATACCAAATATTATAGTAACTAAAATAACAGTAAGAGGGGGGGACCACAACTTAATTCCAATACTCTTACCTATAAGTAAGCTAGAGAATTCAACAACATGGGTAGTATTAGTGCCTGGAGGCGCTATGGGAACATCATCCCCGGAAATTGAAGTGCCCCCTATTCAGCACTTATTACAACCACAGTTACCTATTGGGGACGACATCTTTATTAATGCTCACTTTTTGTTTCTGTATACCGCTGTGCTGCCGCAGTCACCGCCACCTCAGTTTCTGGGAATAATGTTCCCATTGCAAGTGCAAGTGATTGAGACCAGAACTTGGTAACTTTGCAAGACCCAGCAAGCCATGTGGGTTTACAACTCAACATTTCAGCACACCTGTGTGATTAATGATAATTGCAAGATGTGTCTACAATAGACTCCCTCTGTACTTTGAAGGTATATGATATACAGTATAGCTTGCTAAAAACATTTAGAGAAAATGCTTTGCAAAGTCTTTGCTTCCTACCTGCAGTGACTCACTCATTGGTCTGTAAGTACCCCTGATTTGTGGGGGTATTTTTATTGACTTCTGCAACTTGTTTGGTGTCATGCTGCAGTCACTAGTGATCCACATACACAGGACCTTGCTTGCACACTCATACTGCGCAAATTAAGTTGGTCACAGGACAAGATTGTATCTCCTGCGTTCCTATGGACCCCAAATCCATACTGTCAGCATGTGCTGACCATTTCTGGGCTTTCATTCTTCAGTCTTATTGCAGAGGTTTTTCCTCTATTAGGCTGGGTTCACACTGGTCCGACAAACGCTCCGACATTGGGAGCTCATGTCGCATGACGTGTGAAATGTAATGTTTCCCTATGGGAGCCGTCCTAACTGGTCCGACACAAGTCGTTCCGACTTTAGAAATGCTCCCTGTACTACTTTGGTCCGACTTTGATCCTACTTCAGCCTATTGACTATCATTGAAGTCGGATCAAAGTCGGATTGCCGTCTTGCATGATCCGACTTCGGCACGCGACTTGTGCTCAGATGATCTTGAGGGGGAACGCCGCGCCAAATTTTAAATAAAAATCCGGCATGGGTTCCCCCTCCAAGAGCATACCAGGCCCTTAGGTCTGGTATGGATCTAAGGGGAACCCCTACGCCAAAAAATCGGCGTGGGGTCCCCCCTAAAATCCATACCAGACCCTTATCCGAGCACGCAGCCCAGCCGGTCAGGAATGGGGGTGGGGACGAGCTGGCGGCCCCCCCCCTCCTGGACCGTACCAGGCCGCATGCCCTCAACATGGGGGGGTGCTTTGGGGCATGGGGGGCGCAGTTTGGCCCCCCACCCCAAAGCACCTTGTCCCCATGTTGATGAGGACAAGGGCCTCTTCCCGACAACCCTGGCCGTTGGTTGTCGGGGTCTGCGGGCGGGGACTTATCGGAATCCGGGAGCCCCCTTTAATAAGGGGGGCCCCAGATCCCGGCCCCCCACCCTATGTGAATGAGTATGGGGTACAGCGTACCCCTACCCATTCACCTAGGAAAAAAGTGTCATTTAAAAAAAAACACTACACAGATTTTTAAAGCATTTTATTAGACAGCTCCGGGGGTCTTCTTCCGACTTCGGGGGTCTCTCCGGTTCTTCTCCGCGCTCTCCGGGTCTTCTGCCGGGCTCCTCCTCTCTCTTCTGCCGCTCTTTTGCTAAAGAGGAGGAGCCCGGTCTGCTGCCTTCTTCTCTTCGGGGGTCTCTCCGGTTCTTCTCCACGCTCTCCGGATCTTCTGCCGGGCTCCTCCGCTCTCTTCTGCTCTTTTGCCGCTCTTTTGCTAAAGCGGAGGAGCCTGGTCTTCAATCTTCAATCTTCTGCCTTCTGCCTTCTGCCTTCTGCCTTCTGCCCTCTTCTCCTGATGTTGACACGACGCTCTCTGGGGCTGGAATGCTCTCTGTGCGCTCTGCTCTGACTTATATAGGCGGTGACCCCGCCCCCTTAAGCCGTCACAGTCCCTGGGCATGCTGGGACTATGACGGCATAAGGGGGCGTGGTCATCGGGTGATGACCACGCCCCCTAAAACGTCACAGTCCCAGCATGCCCAGGGACTGTGACGGCTTAAGGGGGCGGGGTCACCGCCTATATAAGTCAGAGCAGAGCGCACAGAGAGCATTCCAGCCCCAGAGAGCGTCGTGTCAACATCAGGAGAAGAGGGCAGAAGGCAGAAGGCAGAAGGCAGAAGGCAGAAGATTGAAGACCAGGCTCCTCCGCTTTAGCAAAAGAGCGGCAAAAGAGCAGAAGAGAGCGGAGGAGCCCGGCAGAAGATCCGGAGAGCGTGGAGAAGAACCGGAGAGACCCCCGAAGTCGGAAGAAGACCCCCGGAGCTGTCGAATAAAATGCTTTAAAAATCTGTGTAGTGTTTTTTTTTTAAATTGACACTTTTTTCCTAGGTGAATGGGTAGGGGTACGCTGTACCCCATACTCATTCACATAGGGTGGGGGGCCGGGATCTGGGGGCCCCCTTATTAAAGGGGGCTCCCGGATTCCGATAAGTCCCCGCCCGCAGACCCCGACAACCAACGGCCAGGGTTGTCGGGAAGAGGCCCTTGTCCTCATCAACATGGGGACAAGGTGCTTTGGGGTGGGGGGCCAAACTGCGCCCCCTCCCCCAAAGCACCAACCCCCCCATGTTGAGGGCATGCGGCCTGGTACGGTTCAGGAGGGGGGGGCGCTCGCTCGTCCCCACCCCCATTCCTGTCCGGCCGGGCTGCGTGCTCGGATAAGGGTCTGGTATGGATTGGGGGGGACCCCCACGCCGTTTTTTCGGCGTAGGGGGGTCCACTCAAGGTCCATACCAGACCCAAGGGCCTGGTATGCTCTTGGAGGGGGAACCCATGCCGGATTTTTACTTAAAATTTGGCGCGGAGTTCCCCCTAAAGATTCATACCAAACACAGTGCCGGGCATTGGCGGGGATCCAAGTCGGATCCCCGTTCATTGAAAGTCGGACACATGCCGGCTTCATGTCGCAGGGCAAAGTCGGATCCAAAGTAGGACGGCTGTCGTGTCGCACCAGTGTGAACCCAGCCTTATGCAGGGGTTTGTGGGACAATTTGTTGCCTCTTCTTATTGTAGAGGTCAAAAACGCCCATGCCCCTTTTTACTTTTAAAGGCTGACACACAGATGCCAGATAGCGGAAAACAAATACTCTTGCGCATAAGCGTGATGTCCAGGTGATCTAATGTTCGAAGGATAATTCCTCAGGCCTTGCTGCCCTCCCAGGATAGGGGTATCCTAGCAATCAAGAGTGGGAATAAAGAAAAGAGGGTGCAACATCCGGCTGATATCTACACTGTCTCTAGCGACTATTAACAATTCTGTTTCTATTCTTGCCTGCGTCACATAGTGGGAGCTGGGTGTAATTTTCCACCTGTCACCCTAGCCCCTCACCTCCACTAGACTACCCTTCCAGTGGGCGGGGTCTTTGAACCTTCTTGGGATGTGTCTAATGAATGCACATGTGTTTATAATGAGCTGAAGAAGTTACTACTGCTAGGCTCTGAGGAAGAAGTTATCCCTTCAAAACATGTCAGCCAGCAGTGGTCCTTAAGGCCTCTCCTTCACCATCTGGAGACTGTCGTACCGAGATTGACTGCCACCATTTGGAGGCTTTTTACAAAACAAATTATCTTCACTTGTTTGTGAGTAGTTTTTCATCTGTTTTTACAAATAAATTTACTAAAGGATAATGCACAAGACTGGTGCGCCTTACAGTCTTTTCATCTGAGGGAAATCCTGAAAACATGACCTGCTAGGGGTACTTGAGGACTGGAGTTGAGAAACATTGCTGTAGGAGAACCCCCCCTTGATTCGGTCTTGTGTTTCTCAACCTTTTTACCTTCGAGGAACCCCCGGCAAAAAGTTTGAGAGCTCAAGGAACCCCTGAAATAATGTTCACATCTACAGCTCACGGAACATTGGTATGATCAGCGAGCTGTTGCTAACAAAAATTATTTGTAGAAATAGCATTAAATAAAAGAATAAATAATAAAACGCACCTACTTAATGCAGGGGTGCCCGGGCGCCGCACCCCTATCCTCTCCATCCCCTATATGCAGTGGATAGATTCATGCATAGCATGAATCTAGCCATGCCCGCTGCAGCCACCCCCTATTCATGTGTCCAGCCCTAGTCGGGTCGACGGCTTATGAATTAGAGCGGCCATGTTTTTTTTGTTTTTTTTTAAGAACCTGATGAGCCATAGGCTCTAAAAGGCTTCAAAATAGGGTGAACTCAGGACGCAGAGCATTGCATTTGGAGCCCACCCAGGTGTGTTGCAACAGCAAATGAAAATTCGCTGTTGCAAAACTGATCCTCCTCCCGGCCAATCGGGAAGCAGGTGTGAAACCTGTTTCCTGATTGGCTAAAACGTCTTCTATTTGACGTTGGGAGGAGGAGAGAGGAGACACCGCGGAAGCTGCACCAAGAGAGGACACCGGTCACCGGAGCAGCTTTCCCCCAGCCCACCATGCTCTCACCGCCCTCACCCAAGGTAAGGACAGCAAAAAAAAACCACCAGCCGCCACTGATTTAATTTAACTTGTGCTTTCTTTTTCTGCAGAGCTGATCCATTCTGGGTCCAACTTGAGATAAACTGTGTGTGTACGTTTGTGTGTGTGTGTGTGTGTGTGGGGGGGGGGGGTCAGCAGGGCAGAGTACAGGGGCTCAGGAGGGCACACTACATGAGGTGGAAGCAGGGCACATTACCTGGGATAGAGCACATTGCATGGGACAGAGCACATTGCATGGGACAGAGCATGTTACAGGGGACATGACTGGGGACATGAAAGGGCACATTGCACAGGGCAGGGCATATTACATGGGGCAGGGGACATGACAGGGGACATGACATGACATGGGACAGGGGACATGACATGGGACAGGGGACATGACATGGGACAGGGGACATGACATGGGACAGGGGACATGACATGGGACAGGGGACATTACATAAGGCAGAGCACATTACAGGGGACATGACATGACATGGGGCAGAGCACATTACATGGAACAGGGCACATGACAGGGGACATTACAAGGGACAGGGGACATGACAAGGCACATTACATGGGACATTACATGGAACAGGGCACATTACATGGGACATGACAGGGGACATTACATAGGGAAGAGCACATTACATGAAACAGGGGACATGACAGGGCACATTACATGAAACAGGGGACATGACAGGGCACATTACATGGGACATGACGGGACATTACATGGGGCAGGGGACATTACATGGGACAGGGGACATGACAGGGCACATTACATGGGAAATTACATGGGGCAGAGCACATTACATGGGATAGGGCACATGACAAGGGGCATTACATAGGACAGGGGAGATTACATGGGGCAGAGCACATTACATGGGACAGGGCACATTACATGGAACGGGGGACATTACATGGGGCAGAGCACATTACATGGGAAAGACTGTTGGGCACATTGTGGGGGGACACAGCTGGGCACACTTCAGTACCAGATTTCTTCTTCTGGCTTCAGAACTCCTCCAGATGTCATAACTCCTCCAGTGGCGCGCTGTTTCTCTGCCGACCCCTCCTCCTCCTATTGTCCTGTCCAGATGATGTCACATACAACCTCTCGGGAAGGAGAGGAGGGGTCGGCGGGGAAAAGTGTGCTACAGCCAATAGAATGCCAGCCACTTCTCTACCTGCAGAATATATATAAAACAAAACTGCGCTTTAGGATGCGTATATAGGTTCAGAAACTCAGGTTGCTGCCTCCCTTACACAAAGTCCCTAGTGAGGTTCTTTGCCAAAGTATTAGAGTGAAGAATTTGGGTATGTTGGCGCTACCTAAAAAATTTAGTTATTTATGTATACTGGGATAGCCTGAAGTATAGCACCCCCTACTCGTATTCATAGATCTTATGAGGTGTGCAGCATATATGAACCCCCCTTACAGTATGGGTGGTCCCACAGCTAATAGGTATGTACCCACTGATCATATACTTTGGAAACTATGACAAACAACAGGTGTCGCACAGCTTACTAGGTCCTACAGCGTCTGGAAAGGAGGCCAGAGGCTATATTCCGTACTGTGCATTTATTAATAATCATATAACAATGCGGTGATGTATATATATATTGTGCTGTCCTGATCTGATACCATATGCGTAATCGACATATATTACAATTGCATAGAACAGAACAAATATAGTAGCCCAGGAAATCCAACAGTTAAATCTTCAACATGTATTGCAACAGTCCCATATATTGATGTTATATGATTTATTCAGGTTCCCACAGGTGACTTTGGTGCTGCAACAATTTGTCAGGTGACTCTCGTGCTCCCCCTTTGGTTACTTACTCACCAGCTCCCAGAACCCCAACAGGGGTATGATGCTTATGGTGTAGTCCGCTGGATCACTTCACTTGTTGTTCCGTCTGACAGATAATTCTGTTGTAATCAGCTACCAGGACCCGCACCGGGGTAGTCCACCTGTGTTGGGGGATGGATCGCCTTGCTGCTATGTTTTGTGCTGGATGTCTCCTATGCTTTTCAATCCTTGAAGGTGTTGCTTCCCCTCATATATTGTAAGAAAAGAGAGCTTTCATAGCGTGATAAAGTTTGACCACTTTATTTAAAACCATATACGCCCGCAAACCGGGGATATTTAGACATAAAAAATGAGTATGAATAAACAGAGCTCCTTTCCAGACGCTGTAGGACCTAGTAAGCTGTGCGACACCTGTTGTTTGTCATAGTTTCCAAAGTATATGATCAGTGGGTACATACCTATTAGCTGTGGGACCACCCATACTGTAAGGGGGGTTCATATATGCTGCACACCTCATAAGATCTATGAATACGAGTAGGGGGTGCTATACTTCAGGCTATCCCAGTATACATAAATAACTAAATTTTTTAGGTAGCGCCAACATACCCAAATTCTTTACTCTAATACTTCTCTACCTGCATCTGTGTGATCCTCCTGTCAGCTGCCTGCGACTGACGGATCGCCGCGGAACCCCGATTGAGAAACACTGTTCTATAGTTTTGCCATAATAAATGTTTTTAGGCATATTATCACCAACTTTTGTCTGATTGGTGAAAATCCCTATGTAGGGATCTAGGGGCTGTTGGTGTTAACACTCAACTTATTGATGACTTTTTCAAGATGAATGTCACGTCAACTTTTCTGCAAGTCACTACTTGAGTTATGTCTAATGCCGCGTACACACAAGTGGACTTCTCGTCGGACAGAACTCCGAAATACTTTTAAACAGAGTTCCGACGGAGTTCCGACGAAACAGACTTGCCTACACACAATCCCACCAAAGTCCGATCGTTTTGAACGTGATGACGTACGACCGGACTAGAAAAGGAAGTTCAACAGCCAGTAGCCAATAGCTGCCCTTGCATCGTTTTCGGTCCGTCGGACTAGCATACAGACGAACGTTTTTTTTCAATAGGAATCGAGTCCGTCGGAAAGATTTGAAACATGTTCTATTTGTAAGATCCGTCTCATTTTTCGACAGAAAAGGTCCGATGAAGCCCACACACGATCGGAATGTCCGACGGATTTGTTCTGTCTGACTTTTTCTGCCGGAAAGTCCGGTCGTGTGTACACGGCATAAGATGACTCTTCCTTCTGTTCAGATCTGCATGGAACTCTAGCTTTCATGCTGGTCGGCTCAGCAACAGTGTAGAAAGGCCTTGTTCTTACTCTTCACAGGAGACCATCTTTTCAGCTTTTTACTGGACAGTGGGGAATAAGAGCACTCACTTATTCAAGCTACATAAAGCTAATGATCAACAACATAGGTTAACGCCTTTCTTTCTTGCTTAAAAACAATTCTTAAGTTCCTGGACCTACAGGTTTTCTTCCATCCCCGTGTGCTCAAGGAGTTTTTAAAGTCCTTGGCAATTCAAGGAATCTACACCAACAAATTAAAATCTACTACTGCATGAAGGTTTACCCCACCAGTTTCTTCAGAAGTGTGGGGATATCTGATAATTTTGTGAATATTTGGGAAGCTTGCATAACCAATGCCTGGATACAGGATGTTTTGTCCACAGGTTGAGTTTTGCCTCAGTCTCCCACCTTGATTTTTCATTTCACATCTTTTGGTGTCTCGGCAACACATGATGAACCTTCTTTCAAACATTCAGGGATTGTTGAACCAGGTAATTATTGATCCCGTCCCTCCAACCAAAAGATTTTACTTTTTTTTGGAGACCTACAGTCCCAATACCCAAAGGAGGCCTTCACCTCAAAGTGTTACTAAACCCAGGAGTTTTCATACTACACTGAGCTGTCCTATCAGGATGCAGGACTCCTGATCCTCTGGACAGTACTGATTGGCCCAGTGCTGATCACATGCACCCTCCCAAGAAAAAAAAAAAAACTCTCTAGCAATACGCACCAAACAGAGCATGTGCAGCCTGACTCCAGTAACTGTCTTATCCAGACCTGTTTTGGAGTCAGTGGAAGGAGGAGGATCTGTGCATACAAGGTCAAACAGCCTTTTTACACAATGCAGATGATTAATCTCTTAGGTTCCACAGTGAGTATGAACAAGTGCGCTTTACTGCATATACAGACTAATTTTACTGTTGTGGGTTTAGTAACACTTATGCCCCGTACACACGATCGGATTTTCCAACGGAAAATGTGTGATAGGACCTTGTTGTCGGAAATTCCGACCGTGTGTAGGCTCCATCACACATTTTCCATCGGATTTTCCAACACACAAAGTTTGAGAGCAGGCTATAAAATTTTCCGACAACAAAATCCGTTGTCGTAAATTCCGATCGTGTGTACACAAATCCGACGGACAAAGTGCCACGCATGCTCAGAATAAATAAAGAGATGAAAGCTATTGGCCACTGCCCCATTTATAGTCCCGACGTACGTGATTTACGTCACCGCGTTTAGAACGATCGGATTTTCCGACAACTTTGTGTGACCGTGTGTATGCAAGACAAGTTTGAGCCAACATCCGTCGGAAAAAATCCTGGGATTTTGTTGTCGGAATGTCCGAACAAAGTCCGACCGTGTGTACGGGGCATTTAACTTAAAGGCTCTTTATACCTTTGTTAACTATCAAAAGTTTCTGATGGAATCTATTCAGTCTTTACTTCCCTTTTATCTTTAAGTTTTTTTAGCATTAATTAACATAACGGATATGTACAATATTTACACATTTTCATCTTTCCACTTCACCAATTTCTTTGCTTTGCAGGGGACAACTACTATCGGTTTACAGCCCTCTTACTAAGCCTAGCCTTGGCCCCAAAGGGTGACCGCAAAGCGTGCTCACAAGGGTCCTTGCGTTGATTCTGGGTCATCTTAATCTCAGAGGTATTCCAGTCTGTACTGTCCTCTCTGGCTCTGGACTCCAGTCTGTCAGTAACAATGCAAATCTTATAAGACTTTGAATGGGTATTGAGCTTTGAGCCATCATCTTTCATTCCCTCACATCACTTAGAGTACTTGGACCTTCTTCTGCATCCCTTTTAAAAAACAGTCTTCCTACATCAGGAGAAGACGAAACTGCAGAATCAGGTTCTACAGGTTCAATTGTGTTGGTCTTCCTTTATGAAGCTACATGCAAGTGCTGGCACTAATGGTATCTACCTTTGAAATAATTTGCAGTTTTTGAATTATTCCACTCCAGAACTTTACAATTTACAATTCGTCTGTTTTTAATTAAAAGATTTTTTTATTGGATAACTGTCATATGTGAACATGATAAAGAAGCGGTGTTGAGCCACGCAACGCATTATTGAATCAAAACAGTTGACAGTAATTTCCCAAATGAGATGGGTTTATTGATGTACCAAGAGTTGCACATGTTTTTAATCTCACTTTAACGTTGTATAAGAAAGCTTATAATATGTTTTATATGATACTTGGTGTACCTTTTTGATTATATGCAAATACCAGCAGGCCACCCTTTAACGCCTTTTGCATTCTCTTTCCTAACTTTTGGGTTGGTGACCTCCCGGTATAAGATATCTCTTTGTCTCCTATAGCCATCTTCTGACAGTTCTACTATGTATACAGTTCTGTAGAACAGCGATTAGCCCATAGCACCTTCAAAGGTCAGGTGTCAGCTCCATGTTTTTCTACATCCTGTTGTACATAATTCACTGATTTGTACATTCATTTAAGGGGTTGCACTCTTTGCTCCCCTACTCCACCCCAACTGCGGGGTATAAATCTAAATCTAGTACTGTCAGTGCTACAAGGACCGTTGTAGCTTTTCTTGTGGCAATCACTTCAACTAGAAAGAGCAGTGCACAACGATATACGTCAGCACAATGGCAAGGCTGCGCAAATGGGTGTACAGTTACGTCCCCTTTAAGAAGCCGCATTGTGGGCTCGCGCCCAGTGTCTGTTCCCGGCTCACTCGATGTTCGCCGGTGTCCCGCGATCGTGTCACAGAGCGGCAGAATGGGGGGATGTAAAAAACACTCTATCTGCTGACTTTGCAAAACCCATACACACTATCCTTTTGTGTTCATATTTCTGGCTTAATGCACCAAACCATGTGGTGGAGGGGCCTGCCTGATTACCTTCAAATTGTAACGTAGAAAGCTTTTGTCTGCTATTATTATATTGATAGTTTATTTCAGAATGTCCAAATGTGCTGCAATTTGGACAGTGTGTATCCCTATTTTTAGGTTCTGACACTTCTTACCTGTCCACTGGGTTGCCAGTAGTGTAAGTAAGGAAGGGCTGGCCAAAGTATCACACACTATTTCTGCAAACAGCTCTCATTGAAGTGGAGAGGGTTACCTGTCCAAAACATCTACCCATTACCTCCCCCCCACCATAACATTTTTATAATGGGCCAACAGAGGGGGTGAGGAACACTTTGGTCTTTAAATACTCATGTTGGCCAAGCATGTTTGTGTCAACTCTGCTTGCAATGTTATGTGCAAAAGTAGTATTTTCTTTTTTCTTTTTTTAATCCACAGTTTCCTTCCAAGCCACAGCAATGGCAGGACGTTGCATCCCAGTTCCATCATCAGTGGAATTTTCCCAACTGTGGTGGTGCTATTGATGGAAAACATGTTCGGATTGTCCCACCACCCAACTCTGGCTCATATTATTTCAATTATAAGGGCTTTTGCAGCATAGTCCTGCTAGCTGTAGTGACTGCCACATATGAGTTTTTGTATCTTGATGTTGGGAAGAACGGCCGCAACTCTGAAGGAGTCATTATGCAGACAGAGTTCTACAAGCGGCTCCAGAATAGCACCTTAAACTTGCCACCTGCTGAGGAGAATGTTGAGGGCATCAATTTTGTTTTTGTTGCAGATGAGGCCTTTTCTCTGGGGGAACATCTTATGAAGCCGTTTCCTATGAGGAACCTCACCCCAGAGCAGAAAATATTTAATTACAGGCTCTCTCGTGCCAGAAGGGTGGTCTAGAAATGCCTTTGACATCCTCTCCAGTCGGTCAGGCTGTTTTTAACACCAATTAACCTGGCACTGTACAAAATAAACCATGTGGTAATGTGCTGTTGTATACTCCATAGTTTTTTGTTGCAACCCCTTCCTTAGACCTACTTTAGTTATGAGGAAGAGGTTGCACCCCCAAAACACGTCCATTGATACCCAATGATGGAAGATAGCACATGTTGACACACTGTGTTTTGGGGCTTTAGCAACATAGATGTATGGAAATACACACATTTTAGGCATGGGATCATGAGGGAAATAAGAATGTTAAGGCACAATTTGTGGGCATCTTCAAATTTGAGCTTTGCTATTCTTCAAAACACAGAAACATTCCAATTCACATTAGTTATGGCAGTGTTTCACAACTCTGCTTCTCAAGATGCAAACCCAGGTCATGTTTTCTATAGTTGTTGAATTTGGCACAGGTGATGTTGTCATTTTCACTGTTATTAATTCGCACAGTCGTTTTTACACTGAGGAAAATTCAGAAAACAGGACCTGGTGGTGCACCTATGACTTTGACATTTCAAAGTCATAAAAACATGGTAAATATTTAAAGGGCAAACAGGAGCCAACAAGTGGAACAAGAAACTTTAGACCAGGCAAGAGGAAATTAAAATTTGGCAAGCGTGTCCACAAAATCTCGGATTCTTCGCTGTAAAGCAGTGGCAGCCTCCTTGATTTGCTCCAGATCCTTCAAGCAATGCAACATATCTGCACTCATTCTGCCAGTAGTGCATCGTGGAAGATCATGACCTAATAAGAAGAGTAAAAAGTATTAAGGGAACGATGGTCACGTGACTGAGGCCCTATATAGTGAGTTTATGGTCAAGTTACTAGTCAAATTCCATAAATACTTACCTACCCAGTCTATTGTTGCTTGCAGCCTGCATGCCGTTCAGACACCTACACTACAAGGAATGTGCACATTGCAACTACTTTGTAATCTTGGCCCTGGTGCCTGGGTCTCCAAAGCCCGGGGACCTAGCAGCACTGCCAGCTCCTTCCACCTCTTCCTTCTCCATGCTAATGTTAAGGCACTACATACTTTGCTAATGTGTGGAGTGGGTGTTTTGTTTGGACAGCTAAACACTTGACATGTATACACATTTGAAGGCAGATTCCAAGAATACTTACTTGCGCAAACAAGAGGCTCCCGAATACATTCTTCCTCTTCTGGGTCACTTTGGCCCTCAGTGTGACTCGTGTCAGGGGATTTGACGTCCACAATGGAAAGGTCTTTGCTGGGTCCAGGAGTCAGATCCCATGGCTCCAAACAAACATCCTGGGTGAATTCACCACACTCACTTTCCTCTAAAAAGAAACAATACACCATTCATTAAGCCACCCCAAGTCCCATCTGTTTCTAGCATCCATTTTGCTACATTAGTTGACCAACTTGCACTTGGTCTGATGTCAGTGTTTGCTCCTGGCTAGTGGACTCCACCATGCTGCACTCTGGTTGCTTTTCTGTGAAAAATGCATAGAAAAGGGAAGGTGATGTCATTTTACCGAGGGCAAACACTGGAAAAGTGCCAACATTGGAAAAGTACAGCGGTTTCCCCCCACCCCTCTTGTCTCCTATTGGGTAGGGGATATATGATCATCCTAGCAGGCGTGACTGTGATCCCCAGGGTCTCTCCTCTACCCATGTCTACACTGGCAAGGCTGCATTAATGGGCATTGATGAGCCAGGCAGCAACCAGAAAGTGTTCTTGACCCCTTAAGTTCTGCCCTAAGCCCATGGCCTTTGGCCCACCTAGAAACACCCCTGTCGTTAGCTAAAAGTGTGTTTGAAGTTGGCACTTACGTTTTTGTGGGGAAGATGGCCTTGTTGCCTCCCCTGTTGGGGTCCGAGCGGGGGTAGCCTCCCTTCGTCCCTTGTGGTGGCTTGGCTGTAGCCTCCTTTTTTGGTGCCTCCCTGTAGAAAGAAGAGAAATACATTTGATCCAAAAATAAAGAAATGTCCAAAAACAGGAGCAAATAAGAATGTTCATTTCTGCTTTATTTTTACCTTCATATTTAGAATACCAAGTCATACAAAGATTTTAGAAAACATTAGATGGAATTCTCTCAAGCTACTTGTATAAAGAACATATACAGACAGCTAATTTTCACATATCCATATTGGTTAGATAACAATATTGCTTACTTTTTTTTATGATCTGATGTATGTCCATCGTTTTCTGATTTGGTCCTTTGATTGTTCAACTGAAAATTTGCAATGCAAAACGGCAATGACCTTCTCCAAAATTAGGTCCTTTCGGCTGTTGGGCCTTTCGTAATTGTGCAGCTTGCAGTCGTAATCGTGCTTCTCTAGGATGCGCACCATCTCACCCTTGCTCATGGAGGTTGCTTTGTGCCTCCTATGAGCTTCACCACCGTGGGGCTGCCTGGAATCTGCCAAATCCGCCATGTTGTCCCTCCTGCATGTTCCTCCGTGCATGTGTTGCATGCAAAAGAGAGATGGTCACGCCCCAGCGTCATGACGCACTGAGAGCTTCACGTATGCGCAGTGTATATAAACCCAGAACGCACGGTCGATGGAACGGCCGTAGGAACGATCTTGGAGTGGAGGCCAAATGATCGCCATCGCCAACACACGAAAGGAGCTATAAAACGAAGGGACAATTGGAATTTGGGGCATAGGTGGGTAGTGGCCTATACTGCTTAGATTGAGGCCTATATTGGGACCAGCTT
Source organism: Lithobates clamitans (assembly GCA_037952925.1). Classification (NCBI taxonomy): domain Eukaryota; kingdom Metazoa; phylum Chordata; class Amphibia; order Anura; family Ranidae; genus Lithobates; species Lithobates clamitans. Next base: position 543,620 of record JBBGZY010001049.1, on the reverse strand, counting down.
ATGAGTTAAGCCAGACATTATGGTTTGTCTTGTATTCTGTCTTGCAGGCAGCATATCATTTATCATGACGGATACATTTACAGCGCCTGATTTTTTACCACAATTCATTGACCTGTACCGGGAGCTGCCCTGTCTCTGGAAGGTCAAGAGTCGAGATTACTCCAATAAAATATTCAGGAAGGCAGCGTTGGAGAAACTGCTCGAGTTGGTGAAGCCAGGGCAGACATCAACTGTCAAAATTTCCAACCTGAGGAGTACTTTTACAAGGTGCTTGACTCAGAGAGATCTGGAGCAGCAGCAGATGACCTATATGTCCCCAGGCTGTTGTACTACAACAGCCTGTGGTTTTTCACTGACCAGACAGAACCCAGGCCATCGCTGTCTATGCTCCCTTCGACATCTGCTGAAGCCACAACTCCTGAGGTCCACACAGGTCCTTCTGCACAGGATGAAGATGTGGAGGAGCCCAGCTTGACCCAGGTATAGCATTGTTGAACATATTTGTATCCAAAAATACGACGACGATAACTAGACGTTATTATTCAAATATGTTTGCCTTGACAAAGTGGTTTCCATATCAATAGACAGTAGTGACCAAAAATGATTTGAACAAGAATGAAAAATGATGGGGTCAGAATGATAGTTTTTTCTGTTTCTCCACATTCAATTTGCAACAGTGAGGAGATCAAAATTGTGTGTGATTGATGACCAGACCCTAATAAAAGATTCTAATTATGTCCCATTTTCATACACAGGAAAGTGTCAGTCTGGAGGAGCCAGCAGCCAGACAGAGTCACAGATCCCCCTCCCCTACGCCCTCTTGCTAAAAGGGCCAGGAAGAGCAGGAATCTGGCCATCTGCCTTCCTCAGCCAGGCCACTACTGCCATCCGGATAGACCCAGATGAGGCTGAGGGATTTGCCGTGATGACTGCCAATAAATTAAGGCAGATGGACAGGGAGCAAAAGAGCAGGTGCGAGGAACTCATGTAGCTCCTCAACAAGGGGGTGAGGGGCCAAATTGCCAAAAACACACCTGTGTGTTTGTTTTTGTTGCCCCACATCCACCACCCCCACAGGCAACCCACCCACCACAGCCATCCCACCCACCACAGCCACATGGCGGTCAGTGGCAATAACAGCCACAAGACCCCAACAAGGCCTCTGGTCTGAGGATTTGCACCCCTACCCCCTTTACTAATTTTTTTTTTTTTGAATAATTATTTTATTTGTTATATTTTCTATATTTTTGTATGCAAAGAATGCACTTTTTGGTTAAGTTCTTTATATTTGGATGACAGCTAGCTAAATTACGCTTTAATTTAATTTTTCTTTTTTTTTCAATGCACGATAAAAAAAAAATGTGTAAAAATAATACTTGGCTATGTGTTTTACTTCAAATGACAGTTTGAGAGTAGGCAGTTACATTTTCAAAAATACAATGTAAAATTAACAAGGGACACCAACATAGTTGTATCTTTGATCTTAAAAACTAAGGGACAATGGTGTTGTGTTGTAAATTGCCCAAAAAACAAAAAAAACAACAAGCATCATAATATTATTCTTGATATCACTAGAAAAAAAATGCCTTTTCAAATACGTTTGCCATAACTCCATCAGTATCACCAGCAAAGCAGCTTCATTATTATCCCATTAAAGAAGAAGAGACTGTGCGCTGCATTTCGACATTTCATAATTTGCCACGTCGCGAATGTTATTTCTCCATTACGACCGCTAGTTTACAAGACCGACCGCTTTCATAATCGTCCTTCCTTCCGAGCATGTGTGTTTGTACTTTGGACTTTTGTGTGAGGGACTTGTGTACAGGCGATACGAAAATCTGACAACAGACCATTGTCCGCCGAAAATTTACTAGCCTGCCATCCAAAATTTGTTGGACGAAAGTTGGACAGTTGTCTGAAGGAGTGTACGAACGGTCGGATTTTAGGCAAACAGTCTGTCATCACACAATCTCCTGCTAAGAATCGGATCGTGTGTACGAGGCTTAGGCGTGAGGAGGAACGGTAAGCAGTAAAAATGAAAGTGAAACCTAAGAGCCGGTTCACATTAGAAGCGGCACGACTTGCATGTCGCCTCACCGAGGCGACCTGCACACGACTGTCGCGGCGACTTGCAAGACGACTTCTGTATAGAAGTCTATGCAAGTCGCCCCCAAAGTAGTACAGGAACCTTTCTTCTAAGTCGGAGCGACTTGCGTCGCTCCGATTAGAACGGTTCCATTGTACAGAACGGGAGGTGACTTGTCAGGCGGCTAGGTCGCCTGACAAGTCGCCCCCGTGTGAACTGGCTCTAAGTGGCTTATAAACCTTGTGATCTTTCTGCATATAGCTTGAAGTGCTTTATTCCTCCTTTGAGAAGCAAAATGGCAGCAGGCCGTAAAAGAGTCCCAGTTTGGGAATATTTACTAACCTGACAGTTTATTATTCTAGACAGGAAACCTTCATTTTGTTTCCAAATATTATTGATTCCAACTACCAGCAAGAATAAGTCCTTACATTTAAAGAGAACCTGTCATTTCAGATCCATCATGGCAGTGCCTGTTAGTGGGCATCCACTCACCTGCTGCCACCACGTCCCTCACCTTGTTGTGTCACTGCCGCATCACCAGCCATCCCATTAAAGTGAATAGAACTGTTGATGAGTCAACAGTGGGTCAGAGGAGGAGCCGCATGCGCGACAGAGATGACAGTTGCTCTTTAAAAGTTATGATTTAAAGGATCACTAAGGCCCCTTTCACACTGGGGCGGGAGCGGCATTGTAAGCGGCGCTTTACTGTCGGTATTTGGCCGCTAGCGAAAGTTAGTTTTACCCCCCGCTAGCGGCCGAGAAAGGGTTAAAAACCACCGCAAAGCGCCTCTGCAGAGGCACTTTGCCGGCGGTATAGCCACGCTGTCCCATTGATTTCAATGGGAAGGAGCGGTGTATACTCCGCTCCTTCATCGCTCCGAAGATGAGGCTAGAAGGACTTTTTTTCCCGTCCTGCCAGCGCACCGCTCCAGTGTGAAAGCCCTCGGGGCTTTCACACTGGAGACACAGCAGCGGCTGTTTCTGGTCGGTTTGCAGGTGCTATTATTAGCACAATAGTGCCTGCAAACTGCCCCAGTGTGAAAGGGCCCTTAAGATCATTTTTTTTTTTTTTTAAATAACAAACATGTTATACTTACCTTCACTGTGCAGCTCGTTTTGCACATAGTGGCCCCGAACCTGGTCTTCTGGGGTCCCTCAGCGGCTGTCTCGGCTCCCCCCCCCCTGCAAGGAATCAACACTTTCATGCGAGCTCCCTCGTATGGTGTTGAGTGCTTGCGGGCACGCTCCCATGATACAGCCGGCGGCCATAGACGCTCACTGTATCATTCGGGCCCCACCCCCTGGCGCGCCGCGTCATTGGATGTGATTGACAGCAGCGCAAGCCAATGGCTGCGCTGCTTTCAATCCATCCACTGTAACCAATCAACGGCCAGGCTGAGCGACGAAGAGGATGTCGGGGGCGAACGCGGGACTTTCGAGGGGTCAGGTAAGTAAAATAGGGGGGCTGGGGGGCCGGTATTGTCAGATGTTTTTTCACCTTAATGCATTAAGGTGAAAAAACTTTTACCTTTACAACCCCTTTAAATCAAGTCTTTCTACTAGTGATTTAAATCTAATCCACCCTGATTTAATTTATGCAGTAATTACATGGAGCAACTGAGAGCTTCTTTTACTTGGGATGCTCTGTTGCAGTCCTCTAAAAAATTAAAAAAGTACATGACCAAGGCCTTATAGGCTGAAACGCATCAACTGTTCTCATTTGCGTTTGGTCACTGTGGCTTGCCAATAAATATTACACTTTTTAAGAGCAATCACCGGAGCGCAGATCATCTTTTCCTTATTTCCCTACTCAGCCAGCGACTGTGGATCGAGCACACGGGATCTCTGCTTTCTATGTGATGTATGGGTAGTAGCACTGACTTTTTTGTTTATATACATAAAAAAACCCTAGTATTACTGCGGATAAAAAGTATACATGTATTTTCATCATTTGTCTTGTTTAGAGTGTCACTAAAATTATGATTTTGGTACAAAGCATTGCAAAGTTATTTACAAATATTAAATAAAGGTTTTTTTTCAATTTTGCACTTTTTTTTTTTTAAGAGGAAGTAAACTGCCCTTGTTTGTATCAATAGGTAAGCCTATTATAAGGCTTACCTATAGGTACTGTAAATATCTTCTAAACTTGCACCGTTTAGGAGATATTTACTATATACTGTGCCGATTACCTTATTGGCGCATGTGCTCTGAAGAACCGGCTGCCCATGCTGTTTCTTCAGGGCCCTGTGCCGTGACCGGCAGCTCCCGCGAATCACAGCGACAGCGCCGCAAACCCCAAAAAAAAACACCGGGGAAGATGTCAGCCGTCTCAGAAGGGTGCAGGCACCGCTGAGAGGGCTTCGTTCTAAAGTGAGTATTTCATAATGAGCTAGTGTACGATTCTTACTAGCTCGTTATGCCTTTGTCTTACAGGTTGTTTTTTTTTGTTTTTTTTTTTTTGGGGGGGGGGGGGGTTACAACCTCTTTAATGTGACACCAAAAGAAAAACCAAAAAAAGTTTTACATATTGATGGTTAATGAAATAGAAATAAAAAAATAACCAGGAAAATAATAGTTAAAGGGTGAAGGGGAAAGAGGTAATTAGGGCTGATTAGGATTAACCAAAAGGTAATAAGGGGTTAAATACAAACAAATTTTAAAGAATAAGTTCACCTTTGTACAAAAAAAATAAAAAAATAAATGCACATCTTTTTGCAGGGTAAAAAAATGTGCATTTATTATTATTTTTTTTTTTACTAGAGGCCTGCAAAGCATTGCACCCTCGATCAGTAGATCGAGGGTGCAATCTGAGGCTCCTTCGGACTGTCTGTGTATCTAGTACCTTGTACGGGTAGGCTGTTAAACAGTCACAGGAAGCATCAATGAACTACCTAGACAGCACCCCGGCTACAAGCCGTCAGCCGCAAAGACTGCCGGTACTTGTAGTTCTCTCATTCACTATTATTATTATTATTATTATTATTATACAGGACTACGATTGGATGACGTGGGCGGAGTCTCTCACAGCTGTTTTTTTTTTTTTTCAGATTGTGGCAGCGGGTGATGATCCCCAGCCCACTGTCACAACAGGGGTGCGGGGGGCTGCTGCCACAGTAACATGTTACATCCTGAATAAGGGTATAACATGTCCCAAAAGGTGAACTTATTCTTTAAAATAAAAAAACAAAAAAAGAAACTTTTACTTGTCGTTGTGCTTTAACCCTTTCCTTGCCACCAGCGCAAGGCTTACATCGGTGGCAGCGTTGATTTTACACACTTCCAACTAAAGATTGCAAGGAACTATCAGCACAGGAGACATCGTATTAATAAGTCATGTCACTTTTGCTGATTGTTTATTTTTTTGCCTAAAGTTAGGCTTTTAAACATTATCCGCTGATCAGAGCTCATCCCTTTTGATCTGCAGGTGAATGAAACAGAGTGAACGATGGTGTGTAAAAATTACTGTGCTACTAAGAGAGAGAATAGCTGCTTACACTACAATGTGACAAATTGTGTAAGATTATATGTAAAAAAGTGCAGCGCTGAATGGGTATATGTGTGTATCAACAATGGGTTAATAAACACTAGTAAATAGTAAAGGATATACCCAATATGAACACAATGTGATGTGTATTAAGAATAGTAAATAAACGCTAGTAAATAAATATACAAATAAATAACAAATTAATGTGCCCAATATAGATACATGTGAGTTAGACATCAACACAATTAATGCATATAAGAATAATAAAGTGCATAAGTGCTAAACAAATGCTGTTGGCCACAAGGAACTGGGCAACAAAAACATAGTAAGATCATAAACACAAGAACACCAACGTCCGTGTTGGATTGAATTCACAACACACTATGCAAATGTGACGGGATGTTGTTGTACAATATAGTTTGTTTACATTGGTTCACACACATATAACCAATCAGCGCCGCACTTTTTTTTTTACATATAATGAAACGGAGTAGATACAAACACTGTATTAGACACCCTTTTTTTTTACAGCAGCAGCAGCTGGAGATACATTTTTTTTACAAACCAACTCCTACCTTTCATTTTAAGAAGCAGAATTTACCGACATATGGGAGAGAGGTGTACTGGAGCAGGTCAGAAAGACTGGATGTTTTCACCATACTGTAAGAGAAGTGTTAGACCCCTTTCACATGGGGACGGATCTGCTCAGTGTAGTCTGCCAGCTCAGCGGGAGACCGCTCCGTTGATCTCTGCTGAGCCGGCGCATGACAGGTCCGTCTCTGCTCACTGAGCGGGGAGGGACCTGTCAGAGCCCCGCTGATTCCTATGGGGAGATGTCCGTTTTCATCAGATCCAATGTGATCCACCAGACAGATAGCTGAACGTATCGCCATACGTATGTCTTGCTCGGAAGGCAGGCAGGTGTTAGCGGACACATCTCCACTGACACCCACCTGCCCATAAGAGTCATGGGGTGGCCTGCTCGGATCCCCTTGAAAAACAGACAGCTGGATCCAAGTGGGCTTGTCGTGTCAAAGGGGCCTTAAAGGGGTTGTAAACCCTTGAGGTTTTTCACCTTAATGCATTCTATGCATTAAGGTGAAAAACCTACTGTAGTGCAGCTGCCCTCCAGAGCCCCCCTTTTACTCACCTGACCATGATTGTTTCAGTGATAGGGACGAGCACAGCAGCTCCAGCTTATGTTTCTGGTCCTCATTGGATAACAAAATCCAGTGACACGGGAGCCGGGGGAGGGGCCGAGTCCTGCTGTCCGTGTCGATGGAGGCAGCAGCAGGACTCGGGAGCACGAGTGCTCCCTTGGAAAGCGGCTCTCCGAGGGGGCACTCTAGAAGAGGAGGAGCCAGGAGAGCCTCTGGGGGACCCCAGAAGAAGAGTATCAGGGGCCAACATATTTCTTATTTTAAAAAAAGAAAAAACCTTTACAACTTTTTTAATTGGCATAATTCACTTCAATGCCACTGTATTTTTTTTTAAATCCTCTAGGTACCTTATTCCTGCAGTGCTGTTGTGTGGTCATATGATCTTTCCTTGTTTGGCATCCAGGACCTTGGGAGGACTTCTATTACTGTGCTGATGTATGCTCTCTACATCAGCAGAGCACCTCTGTAGTATGAGTTTGTGTCTGCACAGCCCTGAATGGTGCTGTACCAGTCACATTATAAAAAAAAAAAAAAAAGTTTCAACAGAGCAATTCAAATTAATATATGAGTATCGAAAACTGTTTTACAGCTCTCAATAAATTTTATTGAACAACAAATGTGTACTTTTATGCATTAATATGGTATAGGCTTAGTCAAAGATGGTTGACACTAGCTCAGACAGCATTTGCACCCAAGGCTCTTTTTTTAACTTTACAGGTTTTAGCAAATACATTTGATATATTTATATTAAAACTAAGCTTTTTGTGAGTTTCTTAGTGAATATAATCAATCAGCATACTATGTGCCACCCCCATAGTGTTTTGCAATAGGAGGACATGGAGGAGAAGGGAGGTGAATGTAATTTACCACTGTGTATATGGCCTTATGTGTGACTCTATAGTCACATGGACTGCACATATAATAAAAAGGAGGAAATCGACAGCTTACAAGGGAAGTGAAACTGGAGCCTGCTCAGTTGATGACTATAGCTGGTGTGCATGGTCTCAGACTACAGTGGGGACACAGAGAAGATGGGAGGGACAGCTGAAGGCAGGATCAGCCAGGTATATTTCACTTTAGACAAAATTAATGCTTGAGTGGCTTTGGGAGTATGCACACTTTGTTATATAGCATGTAATGAGATTATTTCATAGTTTGGGTTTAATGACGTTTTTTTCGGGTGTGTCTAGCACATCCAGTATCCTCAACAAGCTAAAGGAAACGTTTCCTGAGAAGAACACATAGACTGATTGGTGACCTTATTCTGCAAATGCTGACTGCATGGTTGTTATGCTGATCCACTGTACATTCACAAGTGCAAAGAGCAGGCTTTCTCTTCTCTGACTTCCTGATCTGTCTTCTTCCAGCTCCAGGACCCAAAAATATTGATGCTAAAGGGTCAACATAGATGCCAGGAAACCCATATTTTCATTTTTTCAGCAACGAGGTTTCTCAGATTACCATAATTTTAAACAAAGTACACCAACACCTGCCTATGCAGCTTAGCACTCTCTCCCAAAACTGGGTATACTCACCAATATACCTTACCTGGGCACCTCCACTTTACAGGGGTCCACTCTTAGTAAGCTTCTGAATTTACCTGAGTGGATGACATCACACTGACCATCCATGTGTCAGTGTTTTGGCCTGGGGTCTAGAGCAACAAAGTAAAGAACACTAATGAAGCATGGTGGCTTCATAAACACATTACTGACATTTATAAAGTTGATAATGTTTTTGTTATCTAGCAATACATTTGTTTGGGTGTTTACAGTTGCAAATAAAGGTTTTTGTGTTTTGCTTACAGGATGTTAGTCCTATGCTCACCGTGGTTGTAGTTCCGAGGCTTCCACGTGGGGCTGTGGTAGAATGGCACGTTTTGGCTACTTCAAGTGATCCTGTTGACCAGAGTCATTTCTCGTCATCCATACAGAGATCGGGCTATCATGCAATACTTGAAGGCTCCATATCCAGCTGTAAGACATGTGCTTCCCTTGTTCTGTCAGTCTCTGTTTCTTCACCTCAGAAACCTGTGTTAGACTGGCATCATGTGAGCACTCTTATAGAAGATCAGCTCCAGAAAGCTTACTCAGAACTTTCTTCACAACATCTAATACCATTGTGCTGCAGAACTTTCTACAGAAGCAACAATTTAGAGTTGCAAAGTCTCCAGGAAGGTGAGTCACAGCTTTTTGCAACGTATGTTTATCAGTATACTTGAGGGTTAAGCCTACCATAGATGGATCAAAATTTGGCCGGCTCGGTAGGGACCAGCAGAATTTTGATCCATGCATGGCCGCTCCCGCTCGACAAAAGTCTATCAATGATTGGAAAAATTTTTTGATCAGAAAGTCCCCGCATTCAGAACACAATGGGGTTAGTTTACTAAAACTGGAGAGTGCCAAATCTGGTGCAGCTCTGACTAAAAACCAATCAGTTTCCAGATTTTCTCTTTTTTTTTTTTGTAAGCTTAATTGAACAAGCTGAAGTTAGAAGCACTCTCCAGTTTTAGTAAATCAACCCCAACCCCATTGTCTCTGCGGGAAGGATTCCTCAAAGCCTACTTAGTAAATCAACCCCAACCCCATTGTCTCAGCAGAAAGGATTCCTTAAAGCCAACTGGCTGAACGGAAACAAAAAATGAATCTATCTATGGCCAGCTTTAGGTTAAAGTAAAGATTGTTCTTTGCCATGCATTACTTTTCTTTAAAATGAATGCTTTCATCAAATCAAATAATTAGGCTATGTATGAAGGGAAATTAGGTCAGCATTTTTGTAAAGATATACTCACGTTTTTCAGTACTTCTTTGAAGATCTAGAACTGTAATCCTTCAGCCAGTGATTGCTGCTCCCGCTAGTTTACCTTAACTGATAATAATGTATTGCTCTAAGAGTCTGAGGCAAAGAAAACAGAGGGGAGGAGATGACCAAAGAAACTTTATATTGGTAGATTTTGGTAGATGATCACAGCGGAACTACATGGGATTTATAAGGCCAACCAAAAAAAATAAAAATTAGAGGGCAGTCAGATGAGGATGGACAATCTGATGGGCAATGGGCTACATGAACCTAGTGCTGCAGAGTATGCCATGAATAATTAAACAGATGTGCTCTTTGAAGCTGAAAAGTTCACTTTTGGAGAAAGGCAATCATAGGAGACCTTTCCAGCTCCATCTTATCAGCAAGGAAACACTGATGATTAAAGCGTATGTCAGGACAAAAAAAAGAAAATGCAGTACATCTCTGCAATACATTCACATTTACCCATGTTTTATCCCTTTAAAGACCCTTTAAGTAAAGAAAAACGTGTTGGGTGTGCTAGAAATACAGTTAACCCTTACATTCTGACAACACACAACATTTTTTGGGGTTTGTGGTGTCAGCCCTGCCCAGCTGTCTTTTTCTAATTATTTAATCATGTGCACAGCAAAAGCCCTAATTGATCTGTAGTTAAAGATAAATACTGGGAGAGCCAATTGGGCTCCTTAACCACTTGCCGACCATGCCATAGCCAAATGACGGCAACAGCGTGGCTAATGACGTCCTCCCAGACTCGCGCTTCCCGTGTGCCCCCTGGGGCATGCACACAGAAGTGTCTGTGCTTGCCGAGTTCACCGGACCCAGCACATCGCAGTAAAGGGCCAATGACAGTGGCCCTTTACAACGGAGCAATTACTTGTCAACAAACTGGCGCATGTCCAGTTCAGCTCTCTCCTCGCACGCTGTACACATCTATTGGTACAGCAGGAGATTAATTAATCAATTATGCCCATATATGCCTCATTCTGGCCCCATTAATGCCCATCTGTGCCTCATCCGTGCCACATCAGTGCTCATCCGTGCCACATCGGTGCTCATCCGTGCCACATCGGTGCTCATCCGTGCCACATCGGTGCTCATCCGTGCCACATCAGTGTTCATCCATGCCTCATTCTGTGCCACATCTGGCCTCATCCTTGTTCATTCATGCCACATCCATACCTCATCCGTGCTCATCTGTGCCACATCAGTGTTCATCCATGCCACATCAGTGCTCATCAGTGATCAGTGCCCCTACAGTGCCTCTCAAATGTGTAATAGGTAGTCAGAAAATTTGATTTGTAATTTTATGTCCCTAGAGCACCTGACAGTGCCCTCTGAATGTTGGGCTCTGTATGTGACCAGGATGTGTGAAAGTCTCACACATGTAGTATCGCCATACTCAGTAGGAGTAGCAGAACGTATTTTGGGGTGTTATTTCTGCTATATGTACATGCCATGTGTTGGAAATATCTTATCTTATATCTATCTGTAAATGGACAACTTTATGTAAAAAAAAAAAAAAAGTGTTTTCATATTCTTTCCACATTTTCCAAAAACTTGTGGAAAAAAATGACATGTTCAAAAGACTCATGCCTCAAAGAATATACGTTGAGTGTTTTTTTCCCAAAATGGGGTTATTTTGTGGGCATTTTCATTGTCCTGGTGCTTCAGGGCCTTCAAAAGTGTGATAGGTTGTCATGAAATTAGATGTGTAAGTTATGCTCCTAGAACGGCTGGAGGTGCTACTTGCATGTTGGGCCTTTGTATGTGGCCAGGCTGTAAAAGTCTCACACATGTGGTATCGCCATACTCAAGAGGAGTAGCAGAATGTGTTTTGGGGTGTAGTAAGTATACAAGTATGCCTATACAGTGTGTGAGAAATAACTTGGTAATGTGACAATTTTGTGAAAAAAAAAATCTTCATTTTGCAAAGAATTGTGGGAAAAAAATTACAACTTTAAAAAACTCACCATGCCTCTAACTAAATACCTTGGAATGTCTTCTTTCCAAAAAAAGGTCATTGGGGGGTATTTGTACTTTCCTGGTATCTCAAGAAATGAGGCAGTCAGTGATCAATTTTCAATGATTGCCACCATAGCTGGTAGACTCTATAACTTTTTATAAAGACCAAATAATATATACTTATTTGGGTTATTTTTGCTAAAGATAAGTAGCAGTATAACTTTTAGCCAAAATTTATAAAGAAAAATTACTCATTTGCTAAATTTTATAACCGAAACAAAGAAAAATGAATTTTTTTACAAAATTTTCGGTCTTTTCTCATTTATAGCGCAAAAAAAAAAACAGTGGTTATTAAATACCTACAAAAGAAAGCTCTATTTTTGTGGGAAAAAAAACCCAAAAATGTCATATGGGTACAGTGTTGCATGACTAAGTAATTGTCATTCAAATTGTGAGAGTGCTGAAAATTGTCCTGGTTAGGAAGGAGGTTTAAATGCCCAGTGGGTAGTTGGCTAAGATAACACAGGCAGAAATCACAGGACAGCTCTGATTGGCTGACAAGATCAATAGGTTGTTTTTTTTTCACTCATTGCACAGATATAACAATACTTTCAATTATATATTTAACAGGTCAAAAGGGGGAAAATAAAGAAGAGTTCATTGTTATGATTTACATACACAATAAGGTCAGGATTTCTAACCTTCATGACTATACACAACGGTAGCTGGGTGGGCTTTGGTGTTTCACTTAGACATGAAACTGCTGAATTCCATTAGGTAACATTGGTGTTCCTGAAAAGGGTGTCTGATAAGAAATTTCCCTGAAGGATAATACTGTATGCTGCACTTCAGCACGCAATTTTTTTTACTCTAGGAATAAAAGCAGATTGTATATATCTTAATGAAAAAAAAATACAGGAAATTTTGTGTATGCTACATTTTGTAAGATCTTCATATTTAAGGCCATAGATCATTGGTGGCTAATTTAGTGCCCCTGAATTGTCCAGAGGGCAGCAGAGTAGTTTAATTTTCTTAAATTTGTGTCAAGATGTACGTTTTACCATACGTTAACTTATCCCGCATTCCTGCAAAACGTGGTCACTTGTGCATTTGTGTTAAATCAGAAAGGTTTTTATTGAACATACTCAGAAACAGAATCAAAGACATATAACATGCCATAGTGTCTATATAGTGTCAGTATTGACTCAATTATATTCACAGAAACAGCAACCGCATAGCTATAACAGTCATCAGACATTGACAGGAGCAATTTTCGATACAGTATCCACCCAACTGCATTGTATTGGATAGTATTTTGTGAATAGGTCATGCAGCCCACCTCACCTAGTCTTAGATCCCAAGGGCCTCTATACATTTAACCCTTATTTCAAAGTAGCACCGGTGCTAATCCAGGTGTAGCTAACCAACCTCCCCATACTTTATCATTTAACTTGCGCCTGTCAGGTCACCTGTATCCAGGTGACAGCTGCACCCCGTTGGGGTCAGGAGTGCACCGCTATGATAGTGGACCCTAAGGCTGACTGCTGCAGATGGAACTCGGGGTGGTTCAGGAAGGCGGGTCCCCTGGAGCACCAACACGGATCCCACAGTGAGTTAGAGCATAGATTCCCCAGGGCGCGGAGTCTAAGAGCCAGTTGGTGTTCACCAGAGCCTCTAGTGGTGAGGATGGCCTGGGCTGCAACTGGCTCCATGTCGCGGCCCCCAGGGTCTCCCAGCTCACGCTCACGGTAGGCTACAGGGGGATGGAGAGGAAACAGCAGCCCAGGACAGCAAGGAATAGTAAGGAGGTAGCCAAATGTCAGGGCGACTAGCAGACAAGGACAACAGAGTACACGCCAAGGTTCAGGGTCGCAGGCAAACAGGGATGGTCGGGAACACGCCAAAGGTCAGGGTCACGAGCAGACAGGAATGGTTAAGAACAGGCCAAAGTCGGTAACAGGAATCAGATATAGGAAACACAGCAAGTACACACAGAGGCTAACACACAATGGTTGATCAGCACTGCTGTCTTGCAGTGCACAGGTTAATATAGGGTTCCCTGATAGGGCCTGGGGTGGGGCCATGCTTAGAGGAGAGGTTACAAAAGCAGTCAGGTGAGGGTCAGCTGGTCTCTAGAGAAGAACACATGGAGACAGGTATGCTGATCGACAAACTCTATTGCATAACCATGACAGCGCCCTTCTCTGCATGTTTTGCAATGCCTTTATTTTGAATGAATGGCATTACACTGTTACAGTAGTGCGTAACTCACCCACGCTATAAGGCACCAAAATGCACATGCTATATGAAATTACAGTGTAGCATGTGGGATCAGCTTTATTGCATCTTGATAAAACAGTTAATTGGTGCACTGTAGCATTCCACGGATTACATTTAGTATAAAAGTATGGATATGATTTAACAGGAAGGTCAGGTACATTTCCAAGAGGCAGCTCTCTAAGAACCAAGATTCTATATGGTAATTAGGATCAATCCTGACAGCTGGAATATCTGAATGTGCCCTTTTTATATGCAACAATGTACCAATTGGCTCAGCACAAACAATATGTTCTGATATGAGGTGGTGGGATAGGCAGAGTGGCATTCAGGTGATCGGACAGAAGATGACGTGATGGTTCAATAGTGCCTAGTACCAGCTCCCTCCTGGTAGCATCATTAAACTCCCTTCCTGTGAATGAAGGAAATCATGAATCTGACCCCCCTGGGGGAGCATCATGTTGGTGCCCTTTACTCACAGTTCAGTCATGCAGGGAACGGGACAGACATTACTTTACCAACTCTTCTTGCATTTTTTAATCATTGATTTGCAAGGGTCCCACGCATCACATAACTGGCCAGAATTTTTTTTAAATAGGGTAAGTATGCTAAAAATGAACATAAATTAGATACGGGGGTTTTCAGTTGCAGAGGAAAATGGACTGGGAGGTGAGGGGCGCTGGAATTGGGCTTTAAGTATAGTGGGTGAGGTAGTGGATGAGGTAGTGGATGAGGTAGTGGAAATTATTGCATTATACTGTATTTGTCATTATTTTGGTTCAGGGATTTTGATTCTGCCCACCTCAGCAAAACCTGACTTGTACTATCAAGAGAAAGGTACACAGTGCCAAGGCAGCTCTAATTACAAATGTAGCCCATAGGGCATTGCAATCCAAAATAACCTAACAAATGAAGGTGAACAGTTCAGTATTTGCAGTATCTCATTACACATTACATGTTTGTATGATGCAATTCCTGATCCCTTTTATGGAATGAGCTAAATGAAATCTTGTCATGTGTTGACTTGATATTAAATGTTGCTGATAGCAATAGGGTGTTCCTTCTCATAAAAAGTGGTAAAACCTTTATTTCATTGAATGTGTGATAAGCAAATCAGTACCTGGTTTTGTTTTCTGTGAGGTCTGTATGATTTCAAACCAGATCTGTGTCTATTCAGAGCAAAATAACTGGTTAGCTGGACAGATGACATAGTAAGGAGCCTATACTTCCTTTCATGTACTGCCCCATCACCACGTACAAAGTAAAAGAAACAAGTTAGTGGATGCTAATTGGTTTCTTTTACTTTGCACAACAAAGTACAGATTTGTTTTAACAAAGTGGCCCTTCACACTCTGAAATTGTGAATAAAATATTGCTGGTTTGCAAATGCAGTGGGGAAAGTTTCTTTACACACGCAGCTCATTCCATCCACTTAAAATCATTTTTCTCTGATATCTGGCCATTTATATGACTTATAAAATGTAATAGTAAAACAAATGTCTGGTGCCTGCCTGGCGGGTGCATGTGCTCTGTGTACATTTTGCTGATGTCACCCTCTTGGTGCCAGTATAGCGAGTCTTCAATACAGACAGGAGAAGACCTGTACATGGGTGTGATATCATTAACAGAGCTTTCAGCGGCAGCTCATATCTACTTCAAGAAGAATGCTAATTAGTGTCTGCCTGCTAATAAGGTGCCTCGCTTACTTACATTTCTGATGAAAGGCTCTGTTTATAGGAGGAAACATTTTTAATGTATTTTGTTTACAGCTAGAAGGCAGATTATTCCCTGTACAGAATAAACATGGTAGTTATAGGAGGGCTCACATCCACCATATCTAGATGTTTATTTGATGCTGTGTTATATGGGATTGATTTCTCTAAACTGTCTCTACTCGTACAAAATGTCTGTGTTTTTAGGCATGTTACAGGAATTGGTTAGAGACATGGTACAGGAATTGGTTAGAGACATGGTACAGGAATTGGTTAGAAACATCAGGCATGCTACATGAGTAGGAGACATACTGCAAGAGACAGTCAAAAACTGGGTATATGTGCTCCCACATTATTAGTCCCTACAGCTCTCTAAAGTTACTGCCACCACAAATGGTATTGAAAGAAAAAGCATAAAAAGGGATACGATAATGTACAGCACAAATAAAATTAGGAAAGAGTGAAATAAATATATCCAATCATTTAGCAGAAGGTCTGCATGCAGGTCTTAGGTTGGGTGCCAGGGGTTTAACCACTTCAGCCCCGGAAGGATTTACCCCCTTCCTGACCAGAGCACTTTTTACAATTCGGCACTGCGTCGCTTTAACTGCTAATTGCGCGGTCATGCAATGCTGTACCCAAACGAAATTTGCGTCCTTTTCTTCCCACAAATAGAGCTTTCTTTTGATGGTATTTGATCACCTCTGCCGTTTTTATTTTTTGCGCTATACACGGAAAAAGACCGAAAATTTTGAAAAAAAATGATATTTTCTACTTTTTGTTCTAAAAAAAATCCAATAAACTCAATTTTAGTCATACATTTAGGCCAAAATGTATTCGGCCACATGTCTTTGGTAAAAAAAATGTCAATAAGTGTATATTTATTGGTTTGCGCAAAAGTTATAGCGTCTACAAACTAGGGTACATTTTCTGGAATTTACACAGCCTTTAATTTATGACTGCCTATGTCGATTCTTGAGGTGCTAAAATGGCAGGGCAGTACAAAACCCCCACAAATGACCCCATTTTGGAAAGTAGACACCCCAAGGAATTTGCTGAGAGGCATGTTGAGCCCATTGAATATTCATTTTTTTTGTCCCAAGTGATTGAATGACAAAAAAAAAAAAAAAAAAAAAAAAATTACAAAAAGTTGTCACTAAATGATATATTGCTCACACAGGCCATGGGCATATGTGGAATTGCACCCCAAAATACATTTAGCTGCTTCTCCTGAGTACGGGGATACCACATGTGTGGGACTTTTTGGGAGCCTAGCCGCGTACGGGGCCCCGAAAACCAAGCACCGCCTTCAGGATTTCTAAGGGCGTACATTTTTGATTTTACTCCTCACTACCTATCACGGTTTTGAAGGCCATAAAATGCCTAGATGACATAAACCCCCCCCAAATGACCCCATTTTGGAAAGTAGACACCCCAAGCTATTTGCTTTGAGGCATGTTGAGTCCATGGAATGTTTTATATTTTGACACAAGTTGCGGGAAAGTGACAATTTTTTTTTTTTTTTTTTTTTTTTTTGCACAAAGTTGTCACTAAATGATATATTGCTCACACAGGCCATGGGCATATGTGGAATTGCACCCCAAAATACATTTAGCTGCTTCTCCTGAGTACGGGGATACCACATGTGTGGGACTTTTTAGGAGCCTAGCCGCGTACGGGACCCCGAAAACCCAGCACCGCCTTCAGGATTTCTAAGGGCGTACATTTTTGATTTTACTCCTCGCTGCCTATCACAGTTTCGGAGGCCATGGAATGCCCAGGTGGCACAAACCCCCCCCAAATGACCCCATTTTGGAAAGTAGACACCCCAAGCTATTTGCTGAGAGGCATGGTGAGTATTTTGCAGCTCTCATTTGTTTTTGAAAATAAAGAAAGACGAGAAAAAAAAATTTTTTTTTTCTTTTTTCAATTTTCAAAACTTTGTGACAAAAAGTGAGGTCTGCAAAATACTCACTATACCTCTCATCAAATAGCTTGGGGTGTCTACTTTCCAAAATGGGGTCATTTGGGGGGTTTTTTTGCCACCTGGGCATTCCATGGCCCCCGAAACTGTGATAGGCGGTGAAGAGTGAAATCAAAAATTTACGGCCTTAGAAAGCCTGAAGGCGGTGCTTGGTTTTCGGGGTCCCGTACGCGGCTAGGCTCCCAAAAAGTCTCACACATGTGGTATCCCCGTACTCAGGAGAAGCAGCAGAATGTATTTTGGGGTGTAATTTCACATATTCCCATGGCATGTTTGAGCAATATATCATTTAGTGACAACTTTGCGCAAAAAAAAATAAAAAAAATAAAAAATTGTCTCTTTCCCGCAACTTGTGTCACAATATAAATTATTCCATGGACTCAACATGACTCTCAGCAAATAGCTTGGGGTGTCTACTTTCCAAAATGGGGTCATTTGGGGGGGGTTTGAACTGTCCTGGCATTTTATGCACAACATCTAGAAGCTTATGTCACACATCACCCACTCTTCTAACCACTTGAAGACAAAGCCCTTTCTGACACTTATTGTTTACATAAAAAAATAATTTTTTTTTGCAAGAAAATTACTTTGAACCCCCAAACATTATATATATTTTTTAAAGCAAATGCCCTACAGATTAAAATGGTGGGTGTTTCATTTTTTTTTTTCACACAGTATTTGCGCAGCGATTTTTCAAACGCATTTTTTGGGGAAAAAACACACTTTTTTACATTTTAATGCACTAAAACACACTATATTGCCCAAATGTTTGATGAGATAAAAAAGATGATCTTAGGCCGAGTACATAGATACCAAACATGACATGCTTTAAAATTGCGCACAAACGTGCAGTGGCGACAAACTAAATACATTTTTAAAAGCCTTTAAAAGCCTTTACAGGTTACCACTTTAGATTTACAGAGGAGGTCTACTGCTAAAATTACTGCCCTCGATCTGACCTTCGCGGCGATACCTCACATGCATGGTGCAATTGCTGTTTACATTTGACGCCAGACCAACGCTTGCGTTCACCTTAGCGCGAGAGCAGGGGGGACAGGGGTGCTTTTTTTTTTTTTTTTTTTTTTTCTTTATTATTATTATTTTTTTATCTTATTTTTAAACTGTTCCTTTCATTTTTTTTTTTTTAAATCATTTTTATTGTTATCTCAGGGAATGTAAATATCCCCTATGATAGCAATAGGTAGTGACAGGTACTCTTTTTTGCAAAAATTGGGGTCTATTAGACCCTAGATTTCTCCTCTGCCCTCAAAGCATCTGATCACACCAAGATCGGTGTGATAAAATGCTTTCCCAATTTCCCAATGGCGCTGTTTACATCCGGCGAAATCTACGTCATAAAATGCTCGTAGCTTCCGGTTTCTTAGGTCATAGAGATGTTTGGAGCCACTCTGGTCTCTGATCAGCTCTATGGTCAGCTGGCTGAATCACCGGCTGCATTTTCAGGTTCCCTGTTGAGACAGGAGAGCCAGAGAAGAACACGGAAGATGTTGGGGGGGGGGGGGGGCATTCCCTCCCACTGCTTGTAAAAGCAGTCTAGAGGCTAATTAGCCACTAGGATTGCTTTTACATGAAAGCCGACCGCTGGCTGAAAAGAATGATACCAAGATGATACCTAAACCTGCAGGCATCATTCTGGTATAACCACTCAAAGTCGTGAATGGCATACCTGAAGACAAAAAAATGGTTAACAATAAAGCACAGTAAACGGTAAGGTATAAAAAATTGCATACCTGAAAAGCAAACATGATAAAACATAATAACAATAAAACATTGCAGAATAGAATACAGTAAAAAAGAGCAGAACAATAGAGAGAGAATAGAGAGAGAGAGAACAATAAAACGACAACTATTTTTATTTTATATTTTTGTTTGTGTTTTTTTTTTTTTTACACTTTTTTTTGTAACTAACTATAATAACTGTAACCGGTTCCAGGTTCGGGTCTCTCAAAATGCGTTGGCATCTCGGGAGACCCTGTGAAAGTGTGCCTAGTCTGTGCAATGCTGTACCCTACGCTAATACTCAACTAGTGCATGGTAGCGTTCAAAACATTCACCAATGCAAAGACCAGGATTGTCAGGACAGGAGGGACAATAATAGCGGGTGTCACGCCTATATCCGCGCTTGCTGCAGACACGACATCTTTTTTGGGGGGTTCGCTGGGTAGGGGTACTCGGGAGGACATAAAGAAAATGCCTCTCATGCAGCTGACTGAATTTGGTTGGGGATGTGAATGGGGGAAGTACGGGCGCTGCAGAAGCGGTGGGTTCCCAATTAGGATTGGCGAATGCAGCAGGAAGGGCACTATGGGCATGACGGGCCTGTGTTTGTCTTTTTGGTGGCAGCGGGACACTACTTGTGCTTGCCACCTCACCAGCTTGAACTGCACTTATGGGACTCGCCACGTCACCAAGTGTTACTGCAGTGCTGGTTTGACTACGACCGGGGTGTACTAGGCCTCTGGTGCTTGCCAGTTCACCAAGACGCTACAAAAAAAACTGTTAGCGATCGCAGGGATCAGGCCTGACTCTGCGAACGCTGCAGTTATGCGTTTAGAGTTTTGTAAGTGACAGTGATCGATCGATACTGCACTTGGGTGGGCCGGGCCGGGCGGAGGGGCAAAACGCAGGTGCTAGCAGGTATCTGGGCTGATCCCGCTAACACTGCGTTTTTGGGAACCCTAAACTGCTGGGGACGCTAGTATAGATCTGATCGGATCAGATATTGATCTGTTCAGATACTATACCACTAAGGGAGGTGTACGCTGCGTGCGTGGGTGTTAGCGGTACTGGCGCTAACCTGACGCTGCCTGGGGCTGGTGCTTGCCAGTTCACCAAAATGCTACCAAAAAAACTGTTAGCGATCGCAGGGATCAGGCCTGACTCTGCGAACGCTGCAGTTATGCGTTTAGTGTTTTGTAAGTGACAGTGATCGATCGATACTGCACTTGGGTGGGCTGGGCTGGGCCGGGCGGAGGGGCAAAACGCAGGTGCTAGCAGGTATCTGGGCTGATCCCGCTAACACTGCGTTTTTGGGAACCCTAAACTGCTGGGGACGCTAGTATAGATCTGATCGGATCAGATATTGATCCGATCAGATACTATACCACTAAGGGAGGTGTATGGTGCGTGTACGGTGCGTGCGTGGGTGTTCGCGGTACTGGCGCTAATCTGACGCTGCCTGGGGCAACGCATATCACCGCCGGGCGATCAGGGGGCTAAACCTTTATTCGGTAATAAACGGCGGGTGCCCTGACACTATAAAAAATAAACAAACTAACCAGCGTCACCCGTAACAGTTATACGGTGATCAGTGGTGAAAGGGTTAACTAGGGGGCAATCAAGGGGTTAAAACATTTATTAGATAGTATATGGGGGTCCCTGTCGCTATAAAACACTGACGGCGAACCTAAATATTTACGTCCCTAACTAGCGTCACCAGTGACACTAATACAGCGATCAGAAAAATGATCGCTTAGCGACACTGGCGACAGGGGGTGATCAAGGGGTTAAAACTTTATTAGGGGGGGTACTGGCGCTAATCTGACGCTGCCTGGGGCGACGCATATCACCGCCGGGCGATCAGGGGGCTAAACCTTTATTCGGTAATAAACGGCGGGTGCCCTGACACTATAAAAAATAAACTAACTAACCAGCGTCAACCGTAACGGTTATACGGTGATCAGTGGTGAAAGGGTTAACTAGGGGGCAATCAAGGGGTTAAAACATTTATTAGATAGTATATGGGGGTCCCTGTCGCTATAAAACACTGACGGCGAACCTAAATATTTACGTCCCTAACTACCGTCACCAGCGACACTAATACAGCGATCAGAAAAATGATCGCTTAGCGACACTGGTGAGGGGGGGTGATCAAGGGGTTAAAACTTTATTAGGGGGGGTAAGGGGGGTACCCTAGACCTACAGGGGGGTTACAGTAACTGTCCTAACACTGCTAACTGTCACAAACTGACACTATGCAGTAATCAGGAAAAAAAAAAAAAAAACCTGCTTGGTGTCAGTTTGTGACAGGGGGGGGGGGGTGATTGGGGGGAAATCGGGGGGGGATCGGGGGTGTAATGTATGCCTGGCATGTTCTACTGTGTGTGTTTGTGTTGTGCACTTACTTACATGTCATCTCTCCTCGGCGCTGGAACGGAAACTGACAGCCGAGGAGAGATGACATCACATCCTCTGCCTCTGTGTACTATACAGAGGCAGGGGATGTTTGTCAGTGGCTGGGAGCGATCGCGAGGGGGGGGCCACGATCGGATGGTCTCCCCCTCGTCTCTCATCGCTCCCAACCAAATGCCGACCGCAGCTGGCACAGGGGGGGGGTCCGATCGGACCCCCCACCCGCGGGAAGGCAATCACGTACTAGGTACGTGATTTTGCCTGCCCGTGCCGCTCTGCTCACGTATATAGGCGTGAGGCGGTCGGCAAGTGGTTAAGGAACTGGGGAAGATGGCTTTGCTTTCACTTAGATAAAAACATTAATCATAGGCGATCGCATGCAGCTCTTTCTTCTGTGTGAGAGCTAATTCCTCAAATATATGAAGCTCTGTGCTTGGATTTTTGTTTCATTTGTTTCCAAGCTATACTACTTTGAAATATTCTTACCATGACAACCGTATCCACTGTTAAAGCGGTTGTATAGTCTTTTTTTTTACTTTTACCTACAGGTAAGCCTATAATAAGGCTTACCTGTAGGTAAAAAAAATATCTCCTAAACCTTTACGGTTTAGGAGATATTCCCCTTGCTATACGCCGCTGACTGCAGCGGCGCATGCGCACAGGGGATTCTCGGCTGAAGCCCGGCAGCTGCCGGACCTGGCCGAGTAAGAAATCTCCCGCGCGCATGCGCGGGAGTGATGACATCGCGGCTCCAGCCACTCACAGCGCTGGAACCGCGATACCCGGAAGACATGCCGAGGCAACATGACAGCTCCCTCGGCGTGGACCAGGTAAGATACTGACGCCTCGTTCTAAGGTAAGTATTTCATAATGAGCTAGTATGCGGTGCATACTAGCTCATTATGCCTTTTGCTTTACAGGGTTAAAAAAAAAAAAAAAAAAATTTGCGGGTATACAACCGCTTTAAGCAAATATCATACAAAAATATATAATATATAAAAATGTATATAGCAAGTTTCATACCACAGAACTGCCTTATCTGTGAACTCTTAGCACAGAACATTGGGGAATCATCCTAAAATGTCATATTAACAATAGTGGTTGTATTTGTTTTTTGACAGTTACACTAGTAAACAGGATACTCAAACCCAAATGAAAGTTTTCCCCTGCATATGGGTAACTTAGTCTGTCCACTGTTAATCATGAACTTTACTAAGCTATAAAAGGAAATTCACATTTTGTTTCTGCTAGAAGGGTATAACAAAGGGGAATACCTACTTTATTCATGTAGCTGGTGCTTTACTCCCGAGTGAGTCCTAAAAAATCAAATCCAGTGTCCCTAAATCTGGTAAAACCAATAATATGCTGAAATGGGTAAAGGATCTTTCCCTATCTATTTCTTGGGAATGATGGGATAAGGCCAAAATTTTGAGTACTAAGGCATCATCCTGCTAATATCTACCCATCACTCTCCCCAACTTGCTGGCAATGCAATGAACAAACTGGTTCCCTCAAATTTTATGGAGCTGAAAAAATCATAGTAATTTCTGGAAATCAGTTTCAACATTTATTGCTAATCTCACTGGTAATTTACTTCCCCTTACTCTCGCAATGGCCCTTCTAGGAATAAATCTGGATCTTTACTCTTTAGAGTATAGAACAGTAGTAGCAAATGTATTATTAGCAGCAAGGTTGATCTATAACAAAACTATAGAAATCCAACAACGCACCAAACTTATCTGATGTTATTATACGGTTGACTATACAAGCTCAATATGAGTTGATGTTGGCATATAAAAATGACAACATGGCCAAGTTTGAGAAACTATGGCAAATATGGACTAGTCATCCTAGAGCTTCTACTTCACTCAAAAACATGAGCTGCAGTTCTTAAACTATATGTCAGTATTAATCCAAGAGTAACATCACGGTTTCACAGTTCTCTTTTTCTAATTTCTTGAATTGTCCATGATAACTCTACACACCCAGTTGAGTTAACTACATAATTTATTGCACCAGAAGCTATACAAAACATTGCTAGCACAAACACCAGAATCCCCACATTCCCAAAAACCTCCCTTTATTGGCCTTGCCACCATTAACTTCAGGGACCTTAACCTGACTTTTTGATGCACTGGCCGGAAATTCCATCTGACCGCCTCCTTGGATTGGAGAGACTAGCCGCCTCTGATTACACTGGAGTATACCAGCTGATCAGCACAGACACGAGTACGCCAGCTGAGGAGACCACTTGCAGTAGAACCGTATGTACTGGGAGTATGTTGAGCGGCTTGCTCATCCATCCGCCTGCGGGAGATTGTGAATGGTGATCTGTGAGGTCTGTGAGTACACCGATTACATTGGAACCGTGAGGAGCTTAGTTATTTTGTGACAGATTGTATCTACCTGCATGCTGTGGGAATCTTTCTATGCTGATACGCATCATCACATTTTATACTGTAACAACCTCCCAAGCACATATAACCGATCTTACACAGCAATTATTCCTTGCTTCATTCATCGCCACATTTCAGGTATCTCTCCTTCCAGATTCCCATGTGGATAGCCTGCTTCAGGTAACGGCAGTGGGGACTGATCATTTACATAGTTGAACTCTACCTGTGTTACCATTGCTCACCCAGCCGGACATCGGGTGAGCTGATATCGATTGAATATCGGAGTGTTTATCCCACTCTTTGATCACGCCCATTCCACACATGACTGACAGACCTATGACAGTGCAGATATCCCTGTGGGTTTAGTAGAGTGTGGGTACGTATCGGCCAGTGTATCCCCCTTCCATTATGGGGCAGTGTACTACACGCCCTTTGTGTTTAGAAAGTGGATCACTGCACCTTTGTGGGAACGGGTTCTGGGAATCCTTGACAGGTTGGCTAAGAGCCATTTTTAAAGGGGGTGTTTGTATTGGAGAGGGTGGGCTCAGCTCCCTGTAGGGATTGCGTTTGTTCACGAGGGGTGGTGCATCACTGTGCCATACAGGGTGGGGTATTTGGGGATTTTTTTAGGGGGAGGGGAGGTTTTTGGGAGGTTTTTGGGAATTTGGGGGTTCTGCTTTTTGTGCTAGCAATGTTTTGTATAGCTTCTGATGCAATAAATTATGTAGTTAACTCAATTGGGTGTATAGAATCTTATGTTTTTGTTTTATACCCTTGTCTATCATAAATTGATTACACCCCCCCCCCCCCCCTAAATATAGGGTGAGTACTACACACAGGTATTAGGTGGGATTCCCATTTTTTTAACTTTTGTATTGTCCATGATAATGTTGTCATTATATTAGCTAGAACCTGTTTACAGCTAGAACCCAATGGGGTAAACAGGAATTTTACTATACTGTTTATAGTTACATAGTTACATAGTAGGTGAGGTTGAAAAAAGACACATGTCCATCAAGTCCAACCTATGTGTGTGATTATGTGTCAGTATTACATTACATATCCCTGTATATTGCAGTCATTCAGGTGATTATCTAATAGTTTCTTGAAGCTATCAATGCTCCCCGCTGAGACCACCGCCTGTGGAAGGGAATTCCACATCCTTGCCGCTCTTACAGTAAAGAACCCTCTACGTAGTTTAAGGTTAAACCTCTTTTCTTCTAATTGTAATGAGTGGCCACGAGTCTTATTAAACTCTCTTCTGCGAAAAAGTTTTATCCCTATTGTGGGGTCACCAGTACAGTATTTGTAAATTGAAATCATATCCCCTCTCAAGCGTCTCTTCTCCAGAGAGAATAAGTTCAGTGCTCGCAACCTTTCCTCATAACTAAGATCCTCCAGACCCTTTATTAGCTTTGTTGCCCTTCTTTGTACTCGCTCCATTTCCAGTACGTCCCTCCTGAGGACTGGTGCCCAGAACTGGACAGCATACTCCAGGTGCGGGCGGACCAGAGTCTTGTAGAGCGGGAGAATTATCGTTTTATCTCTGCAGTTGATCCCCCTTTTAATGCATGCCAATATTCTGTTTGCTTTATTAGCAGCAGCTTGGCATTGCATGCCATTGCTGAGCCTATCATCCACTAGGACCCCCAAGTCCTTTTCCATCCTAGAATCCCCCAGAGGTTCTCCCCCCAGTGTATAGATTGCATTCATATTTTTGACACCCAAATGCATTATTTTACATTTTTCTACATTGAACCTCATTTGCCATGTAGTCGCCCACCCCATTAATTTGTTCAGGTCTTTTTGCAAGATTTCCACATCCTGCGGAGAAGTTATTGCCCTGCTTAGCTTAGTATCGTCTGCAAATACAGAGATGGAACTGTTTATCCCATCCTCCAGGTCGTTTATGAACAAATTAAATAGGATTGGTCCCAGCACAGAACCCTGGGGGACCCCACTACCCACCCCTGACCATTCTGAGTACTCCCCATTTATCACCACCCTCTGAACACGCCCTTGTAGCCAGTTTTCAATCCATGTACTCACCCTATGGTCCATGCCAACGCACCTTATTTTGTACAGTAAACGTTTATGGGGAACTGTGTCAAATGCTTTTGCAAAATCCAGATACACCACGTCTACGGGCCTTCCTTTATCTAGATGGCAACTCACCTCCTCATAGAAGGTTAATAAATTGGTTTGGCAAGAACGATTCTTCATGAATCCATGCTGATTACTGCTAATGATATCATTCTTATTACTAAAATCTTGTATATAGTCCCTTATCATCCCCTCCAAGAGTTTACATACTATTGATGTTAGGCTAACTGGTCTGTAATTCCCAGGGATGTTTTTTGGGCCCTTTTTAAATATTGGTGCTACATTGGCTTTTCTCCAATCAGCTGGTACCATTCCAGTCAATAGACTGTCTGTAAAAATTAGGAACAACGGTCTGGCAATCACCTGACTGAGTTCCCTAAGTACCCTCGGATGCAAGCCATCTGGTCCCGGTGATTTATTAATGTTAAGTTTCTCAAGTCTAATTTTAATTCCGTCCTCTGTTAACCATGTAGGTGCTTCCTGTGTTGTGTCATGAGGATAAACACTGCAGTTTTGGTTACTGAAGCCCCCCGATTCACTCGTGAAGACTGAGGAGAAGAATAAATTCAATACCTCTGCCATCTCCCCATCCTTTGTAACCAGATGTCCTTCCTCATTCTTTATGGGGCCAATATGGTCTGTCCTCCCTTTTTTACTGTTTACATACTTAAAGAATTTCTTGGGATTTTTTTTGCTCTCCTCCGCTATGTGTCTTTCATGTTCTATCTTAGCCATCCTAATTGCACCCTTACATTTCTTATTGCATTCTTTATAAATTCTGAATGCTGTGGATGATCCCTCAACCTTGTATTTTTTGAAGGCCTTCTCCTTTGCTTTTATATGCATTTTTACATTGGAGTTAAACCATCCAGGATGTTTGTTCGCTCTTTTAAATTTATTTCCCAATGGGATACATTGGCTAATGCCCTTATTTAATATGCTCTTAAAGCAAACCCATCTCTCCTCTGTATTCTTTGTTTCTAATATTTTATCCCAATTTATGCCTTTTAGCAAGGTTTGTAGTTTAGGGAAGTTGGCTCTTTTGAAATTCAGTGTCTTTGTGTTCCCTTCATGTCTCCTATTTGTGTGATTTATACTGAAACTAATTGACCTGTGATCGCTGCTACCTAAATTGCCCCGTATTTCCACATCTGTTATCAGGTCTGTATTGTTGGTAATCAGTAGATCTAGTAATGTTTTATTTCTAGTTGGTGCGTCTACCATCTGACCCATAAAATTGTCCTGCAAGACATTAAGGAACTGGCGAGCCTTAAATGAATGCGCGGTTCCCTCCGCCCAGTCTATGTCTGGATAATTAAAATCCCCCATTACGATAACACTTCCCATCCTTGCTGCTAATCCAATTTGTGATAGGAGATCCCTCTCCACTTCCTCCCTCAGGTTAGGGGGCCTATAGCATACTCCCAGTATTATTTTCCCCTTAGCTTCATCCCTTTTGAGCTCTACCCATAAAGATTCCACCTCCTCCCTAGCCCCCTCAGTGATGTCATCTCTCACATTCACGTGTACATTATTCTTGATATATAGGCATACCCCTCCCCCTTTTTTACCCTCTCTATCCTTGCGGTATAGGGTATACCCTTGAATGTTTGCCAGCCAATCATGAGAGCTGTTGAACCAGGTCTCTGAAATTCCCACAAAATCCAAATCCTCCTTGTACAACAGTATCTCTAGTTCACCCATCTTGTCCGCCAGGCTCCTGGCATTGGTGAACATGCCACATAGTTTAGACCGGTCGCATATTGTCCTCGTATTGGGTGTTTCAAGATTGCAACTTGGACTTGCTACTATACTCACCTTGCGTTTTTGTGCTTTGGTTAACCTACCACTAATGCCCCCAATACTACCCTCTGGAATATCTTCCGCGCTGGCTATCACTGTCTCTGGACCCTCCCCCCCATCGCCTAGTTTAAAAACCCCTCTAACTTTTTGGCCATCTTCATTCCCAGCAGATCTGCACCCTCCTCATTTAGGTGCAGTCCGTCCCTTCTATAGTACTGGTTACCGACTGAGAAGTCGGCCCAGTCCTCCAGGAACCCAAACCCCTCCTTACTACACCAGCTCTTCAGCCACTTGTTTACTTCCCTAATCTCCCTCTGCCTCTCTGGTGTGGCTCGATGTACCGGTAGTATTCCTGAGAACACTACCTTGGAGGTCCTTTTCCTTAATTTAGCTCCTAAGTCCCTAAAATCGTTCTTTAGGACACTCCATCTGCCTCTGACTTTGTCATTGGTGCAAACGTGCACCATGACAGCCGGGTCTTCCCCAGCCCCTCCCAGTAATCTGTCCACAAGATCCGTGATGTGCCGAACCCGAGCGCCCGGTAGACAACATACTGTTCGGCGCTTCAGGTCTTGGTTACAGATTGCCCTCTCTGTCCTTCTAAGAGTTGAGTCCCCTACCACCAGAATCTGTCTTTCCTTTCCCTTTGCTGCCCCCCCACTCTCACTGGAGGAGTTCTTCCCCTGGCAGCTAGGAGAGTCCCTCATCTCCAGCAGTGCTGGTCCCTGACTGGTTACACCAATGTCACTCAATGGAGCGTACTTATTGGGATGCTCCAGTCCTGGATCGGCCTCCCTGGCACTTCCCCCTCTACCCCTCCTGACTGTCACCCATCTACTCTTTGCTAGTGCCTGCACCTCTTTGTCTCCACCCGCCTCTGTGCTGGCCCCTGCCGGCACCTGCCGTGTACGTTCCTGGCTCACCTTTAGTATGGAGGGACTTCTCAGTGCTGACAGTTGCTTCCCCAGATTCAGAACCTGGGCTTCCAGGGAAACAATGTGCTTACATTTTGCACAGCAGTATTCGCCCTCGATCGGATGATCAAGGAACGCATACATGCGGCAAGATGTACAAAGAGTCGCCTCTCCACACCCGCCGGGCATCGTACCTATTAAATTTAGTGAGGATTTGGGGATTTTACCCTGTCCAAATTACCTAACAACAACTAGCTTCCTGGCACTAATACTCAAGACAATACACAGGTACATGACAAGACAATACACAGGTACACAATACACAAGTACTAACGATCCACACACACTACTCAGACAACACTCAGATACTCACACTACACAGGTACTATGACCCCTGTTATAACCTCCTGTTTTAAACTCTTGTTTTTAACTCCCACTTAATCCAGCTCCACTTACACCAAGCTCCACAGATCATTTGATCATTTGTATGATTATTGTCCATTACTTTGAAATTTTTATGTAAATGTTTTACTGCTATACCTGATTGATATATACCATAACCAGCTGCCTTTATTATTTCCATTTGTTTGGAAATTTCAATAAAAATTCTTTAATGATAAAAAAAAAAAAATCAAATCCAGTGAGGAAGGAGCGGAGAGTTGGGCCGAGCTGCACAGTGTGCATCTATAGATAAACAGACTCAGGTTTGAGCTCATACATCTGCCCCCATAGCAAGTGGCTTACTATGGGGGCAGACCCTGAAGAGGAGGAGCAGACAGCACCAGCGCGGGATCCCAGAGAAGGAGGTCAGGGCTGCTCTGTGCAATACCACTGCACAGAGCAGGTAAGTATAAACTTCTTTTTTTTATTTTAGGTTAAAAAAGAGACTTTAGAATCACTTTGTTAGTTCAATTACAAGTGGACTGGGGAAGAGTGAATACATTGGTTTTTATTTTTTCTGGGGCTGTCCATCCTGAAATGACTGTGCTGGAGGTTCTTATTCTGGTGCTGTTTGTATCTTGGAACATTTGCTTACACCAGGGGTCCCCAAACTGCGGCCTGCAGGCCAGAGGTGGCTCTTTGCTTGCCTTTATTCAGCCCTTGGGGCAGTATTCCTTCCACGGACATCTGACATGGGGAACGATTTCTCCCACTGACACCAATTATGGGGCACTATTCGAATCACTGACACAATGATATGGCACTCTTCCTCACCCTAGCAGCAATGATGTAATTTGTTTAACTCCCACTGACCACCAAGCCTAAGGCATTGTTTACTCCCACCAATACCAGGGCATTTCCTGCTCCCACTGGCCACAGTCCGGCCCCCCTAAAGTTTGAAGGGCAGTAAACTGGCTCTTTGTTTTGAAAGTTTGGAGACCCCTGGCCTACACCATTTGAGACCCCTGGCCTACACCATTGTGCAGCAATGGTAAATAAATAAGCATTGTGAAATCGATTAAGGCTTTGTTTTCTTTACTGGTTGTTTAGTCATGGTGTTATGTTGAAATTTGGAGGTGTTTCTAACTGTGGGGGCAGTGTACTGATAGGGAGTAAAGAGAGATCGCTGTTCCTGATCGCTAGGAACAGCAGATATCTCTCTACTTCCCTGTCAGAACTGGGATCTATCTGTTTACATTGACAGATGCCTGTTCTGGCTCTCTGAGGAGCGATCATGGGTTGCCAGCAGACATTGCAGCTGCCGGCCACGTGCATCGGCTCCAGGGTGGCGCCGGCAGCGCACGCCCCCTATAGCCCTTAAAGCAGCCGCCGTACAGCTACGGCGATTTGCACAAGGGAGCCAACCTGCCATGGCCACTGGTCGGCAGGTAGTTAAAGGGCAACTCCACTTTGGTGAAACAATTATGGGAAATAAATTAAATATAACATAGCTACATAAGCAACCTTGTAATTTAAAGGTAATTACCTTTCCCTTTCAATCTACAGCAACTGTAATGTTCTGTAAAATTCAATGCAATATGGCAACATGTAGGCATCCCATAAGCTGTTGGTGTACAGAATGCCTCCAGAAATGCAGTTTCCTGCTTGTGTGACTGGCTCGCTGATTTTCTCAGAAGGCTGCACTAAGATACAAGTCAAAGATACTCTACAAGGGTTTAATACTTCTAAAGGGGTGCAGTTTTTCCCATCAGAATAAACAGAGTGCACCAGCTGATTATAATGAACTAGACCCTTCCATTCAGAATCAAAGGACTTAGTGGAACAAACAGATTTTTCTTCAGAGCAGAAGCAGGTAGGAATATTCAACAAAATTTGTTAAAATCATTGCAATGCACATCAATCACCCAGAGGGGATTGTTTTTTCCTCAACAAAAATTAGGCCGCCCATACATGAATAGTTTTTTTTATTCAATCAGCAGGTTGAACGAAAAAAAACTGACTTGATTTCCCCATCCACACAGTCGAGGTGGATGGGGGAATCCTCTCCGCTGAACTATTGACTTCCCAGCCCTAAGAATATGCTGATCAGTGTTGCAGGCTATAGCCGTATTATGGCAGCACTTTTCAAGCAGCAAAAATCTGACAGGGTAGTTGTACAGAAGTTGATCAGTAGACCAACTTCTGTACAACCACCGTGCCCATACATCGAAATTCAGCCAGTCCCTGCGGAACTGTCCAGCGTTCGATCCATGTTTGGCCAACTTTACTTAGTTTGATTCAACTACTTCTTAATCGGCACATCGAGTTTCGGGGAGCAGGTCTGGAACATGTTACACTTTACATAATAAATATAGGTGTAAGATGTACCATGATCTGGAAGGTGAACTTATCATTTAAGTGCAATATATTTAAACATTTTTTTAAAATAAAATGGCAACATGAGCAGCTAGATGGCAAATTAAATGTAATGCTGAAAAAAGTAAAGTAATACACCAAGGCTGTTGTATTAACATTTCCCCCATATTTTAAATGGCATTAATATGGAAAAAATACAGTTGGTATAGAAAAGAATCACTTTGCAGCCTGAAACAAAGATAGACACAAATTTTGTTTTATCCAGCTGTATTTACTACTGCAACTTATAACATTTAAGTGAAATATATAACAAATTATATGTATTGTATCTGTATTTTCAAAGGAAATATGATTTTTATAATTAGATGAGAGATTAAACTGTCATCTGTTTGTATCTTAAAAAAAAAAAAAAACATTTTAAACACCACAGTTTATAGGGCGTATTTTCAGTTAAGGGGAAGCAGGGGCAGAAACTTTCCTTCAGGGCCCATTCACAACTATGTGTGCTTATAGCAGCTTATAGTAACACACAAACAAACTGAACTGCAGCACATGGATGTGAACCAGCCATATAGCATCAAATGGTTTTTCAACTTGAAATGCATCGACATGCCTTAAAGTGATTGTAAAGTATTTTCTTTTGCACAGAGCAGCCCCGATCCTCCTCTTCTCGGGTCCCTCTTCTGTGCTCCTGACCTCTCCCTTCTGTTGAGTGTCCCCACAGCAGGCAGCTTGCTATGGGGTCACCCAAGCCGAGCCGCAGATCCCTGTGTCCATTCAGATACGGAGCTGCGGTTTGGCCCTGCCCCCTCTCTCTCCTGATTGGATAACTGACTTTGATTGACAGCAATGGGTGCCAATGGCGCTGCTGCTATGTCTTATCAAATCAGGAGGGAGAGTCCCAGACGGCTGAGACACTCGTGGACATCGCTGGAGGGAGATGGGGCTCAGGTAAGTATTAAGGGGCTGCTGCACACAAAAGGATTTTTATCTTAATGCATAGAATGCACTAAGATAAAAAAACCTTCTGACTTTACAATCACTTTAACCTGGACAAGTCCGAATAGGCCCTTAAGCAATCCTTTGAATAGAGAACAAACCATGAAGTTGCAACAGAAATGTAAAGCAGTCATATCAACGTACAGTCAATGTACGAGCATTTCAAAGTGCCTAGGTCCCAGAGGGGATGGCTTGTCACTTACTTTCTTGCACCAAGCTGGTATTTGCATACGTGAGTGTCTATAACTTTCTATCTCAATAAATGTCTCTATTATCATAATATATTTGGGTGCTTTTCCGTGTACTTTCTCCTCTTGTAAACTGGAGCGCCCCATCTGATTATCACATTGAGCAGCCAGATACTATAGTTTCCGCACAGCACCCTAAATTGGTTCTAATCAGTACGTTGACCCAGTCTTTATCTTTACCTTGATATGTAATATCCTTTTTCCACTGTCATTGATATATACAGTCTTTATAGATATTATTTTTTCAGCTTTGCACCATAGTTTCTTCCTACATATTGCCTACTATAATAGCATTTAAGTTTGCAGAGCCAAAATTGTACAGACATTGAAAACTATACCTAAAAGAGAGAGAGAGGTGCTTTAAAACATCTTGTACATGCTTTTTATTATACCGATCGACTGATATTTGTCTTGAATTTCATCAGCACCACAGGACACCACAAGTGCATAAAACTGAATCCCTAATACTTTCTATATGCTGATTGTATGCAAATATCAGAGGAATAATATTGTAACAGTGAAGAATAACATAACACTAATTTCTTGGTCTAGGACAAAACAGCTACTCTGATAAAACAGTTATTTTGCCATTTGTGTTAAACTTTATTGTATATCTGTGGATTTCTCTGTGCATTTGGGACCGACAATGCAGTTTCAGAGCCTTAATGCTTAGAAAATGGCTCACACTGTAATGGAAGCACGGTCAAAAGAGAGTTCTCCCACTACAGAGGGAACTGAAGGATTATGTTTTGTCAGGAGACAATGCTCTACAACCTCAATGAATCCTCTCTATGTAACTTCCACACTGCCAGGGAACCAGGAGGGACTTGCTGTGTAATGATAATCTCCTTAGAATGAGAATTTTTTTTTTGTTGTGCTTTATTAATTCAGGGCCTGATGGGGATATTAGCAGCTCTTGAAATTGGAAAGGCCGGGAGCATTGCAATTTGCTGAATCCCAAAATGTTTCAAATGAGCAGATAAACAGCAGCAATAATTGGCCTTTATTAAATCAAGGAATCGTTCATTACAAGTATCCCAGCTGTACCAGAGAGAGGGGCAAGGAGGGGTAGCTGAGCCTGTGCACTGTAAGAGAAATTCTTGTGTGAACCAGAACCTAATTTCAAGGGGCCTATTCAGTGAATTTCATCACCTTTATGTACGCACTTTTTCTCTGTTTCCCCTTGAGAGTTTTCTCCAATTTATACAAATTTAAATTGCAAAGTTACAATGTCCAAGTAGAAAAAAAGTGAAAAACTGGGAAAGAACAATCAAATTTAAAAACAAGCACCTTAAAAATCCTTTCCATACTTAAAAAAGCAAAAACAAAAAAAACTATAAAACCATACTAAGCACATAATGTAAGCAGCAGAAAAAGACTCAATAGCGCAAATAGAGAGTGATGGAGTCCCAGGGGAAACCCATTAAGTCTCTATATGATTGGAAGTCTAAACGTAGAGGGACCACAATGGCTGCAG
This sequence comes from Lithobates clamitans, assembly GCA_037952925.1. Taxonomy (NCBI): domain Eukaryota; kingdom Metazoa; phylum Chordata; class Amphibia; order Anura; family Ranidae; genus Lithobates; species Lithobates clamitans. The sequence goes on along the minus strand of JBBGZY010001049.1, from coordinate 509,304 downwards.
CTCTTCCAGCACAGTATTGGATGGTCTCTGTGCACTAAAACAAAAAAGCAGAAGGCACCACCATCAGTGTATCAATTTATTAAAAGCAATTATATTAAAGCAATTAGAAAAAAGAGGGTTTAAAATGCATTCACAAAAGTAAGAGGAAAAAGGCATATCATCAGTACTTAATCGCTGGCGAAGCTGGAGTCTGACAGAGTAGCTCCCGAAGACAGCTGTGTAGGACAACCAGAATGTGGCTGAGGAGTGGTGTAGAAGCTCAGCAAGTCAGAGGTAGTATCTGCAAGCAGGAGCTGCAACGCAAGCCAGCACCGGAACCTCAAGTGACGTCGTCCACAGTGACATCTATACGAAATGGGTGGTGACATGTTTTGGAGCTTAGAGACGCCCCTTTGTCAAAAGTTTCTAGCTCCTACACCACTCCTCAGCTGCATTCCGTTTGTCCTACACAGGTGCCTTCGGGTGCTACTCTGTCAGCCTCCCGGCTGCCGCCTCACCGAGTTTCACCAGTGATTAAGGACTGATGATATGCCTGTTTCCTCTTACTTTTGTGAGTGCATTTGAAACCCTCTTTTTTATAATTGCTTTTAATAAATGTATACAACTTAGCTGGTGTATAAATGCTTTTTTGTTTTTGATTTTTTTTACATAATATAGGCACCCTTCAAAGCCAGAACAAATTTCACTTGCTAATTAAGCTGATCAATCCTCCCCATTAGGGATACTAGAATTGCTGCCCATGGCCATCAGCAGGTGATCCTAGAGACAGGAGCTTCAGCTCTGGCGGAGGTAGTCCAGTCAGCAAAGAATTTAGGCGCCTGTCAGAATGATGAAGTTAGATGCCACACACTAAAGAGTATAGTGTGCAGGTGGGAAATGTTTCTGGGCTTCAACTTCTTCAGCTTACTCCTGACAGCACCTATATAGTCGAAAATTGTCAAGTAATTGACCTGTTAGCCCAATATCCATGAGCAGTACTTTTGTCATTAGTTCCTAATCAGTTACCCTTGTATTTTCCATTAGGTAAGTGATTTAGGTAACAAAACTGAAAGAGACACAAAGAGAACATACATGTACAGTATATTACAAGCATTATTCAAAAGAATCTATAAAAAAATGCACAGAATGGCACTATACAGTTGCATTATATAAAGAAAAACTCTACTTTTATCATGCATACCTAGTTTTATCTAGGTTTGGAATGTAGGTCTATATAATCTATATTGGACTATTATTAAAAGCACTTGTTTTGAAAAACCCTTTTGTCTCTCTTGCAGATTTTCTGGTGATTCTGAAAAAGGTGTGGGGGAAGAATGCGCCGTGTCTTGTACTGGTACCTGTAATAGATCTGCCCAGTTCTGAACTCCTAAACATGTCTTTCTGGCTCAGTTCTTGATCCCATGGAAAGGAACATCTAAACCTGGACTAAAAGACCAAAACAAAACATAATTTGTGCCCTTTGGCCTAATCATAGCGAGTGTTATAAAGTCTTATTTTGAAGAACGAAAAGGGCTAACAACATTACAAAATGTGTTGTCTTTGGAAGTTATAGGTTATTCGAAAATGTTTTTAGAATATGAATAATGTTTTTTATATTGAATCTGAAATATTTTCTATTTAAACCACAACGAACACAAAGATTGTATTACTTTTAATTCTACTTTTTACTCTGGTCTGTAGATAATAAAAGCAAGGGATGAACAAACTGGATTGGTAAAAATTGAATAAATCTTGTGAGTTGCCACACCACCAACCAAAATAAATGTATAAAATAACAACAAACTGGATTGGGATGTGACCTGGATAGTTTATATATGACTGCATCTAGATTGTTGTAATTGACAGAAATTTCAAACATGTCACGGCTTGTACTTACTAGTTTCAAAATCACAGACTTAAGCTTAAAGCTGATCTCTAGACAGATATAAAAGATACAAATGAATTCAGCTCTGTATTTATTAATTCATCGTTTTTTATTATTTTTTTTTATTTAAAACAGTGTAAGTACCTTCAGAGCCTAAACTGGGGAGAATCAGCATAGGTAGACAGTCAGTTGTGCTACCAGTGCAAGAAACATGCTGATGAGAGAAAAAAAAGCAAAGTAGAAGAGAGATCAGCTCATCAGTCTCCAATGTCCATTTGTATGGTGGAGAGGAGAGCAGACCTGTAAGATCCCTTTCACACTGAGGCACTTCAGGCACTTTAGCGCTAGAAATAGCGCCAGTAAAGCACCTGAAAACTGCCTCTCATTCTCTGCAATGGGTGCTTTCACACCTGGGTGGTGCGCTTTTGGGGACATTCGGAAAAGTCTTGCAAGCAGCATCTTTGAGGCGGGTTGGGAGCACTGTATACAGCGCTCCCAAAATGCCCCTGCCCATTGCAATAAATATGCAGCGCTTCCAAAGCACCGCAACATGGGACCGCTAGCGGTCGAAAAGTGTCACAAAAACGCCACTAAAACTAGCAGCGCTTTAGTGTGAATGGCCAGCGCTTTCAGTGTGAAAGCAGTCTAGGTGTTACTGACCTGCCAGATAGAGGTATGTAAATCTCAGAATTAAATGGACTGAATCACAGATATTTTAGCAGGTAAAACATCTCTCCTATCTGTATTTAATGTATTCATTTAGCTGTTTGCCTGGAGTTCAGCTTTGAAGAAATGTAATGTACCGCCCAGTGTTGGTATCAGTATGATGGGTGGGGGTAAAATCGTCTTACTATGATGAAAATGTTATATGATTCTAGTTGAATAGTAGTATATGTAGTTAATTTTGATTATCCCTGATGCTAACATATTTCATATTGCTGTACAGTCAGAACTGAAATGTGGAGCAACACCAAGAATCATATGCCTAAAAAAAAAAATGTTGTGAATTGTAGCATTACTGGCTTTACTCCTAACTATTATCCAGGCATTTGTGTTCTGTTCAGGAATACAGAACATGTTTGTTTCAGTAAATAAGCTGTAGTGCCATAACACTGCTAGCAGTTCTGAAGGTTCCTGTACTTGTTTTGTAATATGGAGGACCACACACTTGCTGAAGAAAGTGGAAAGTCAGTTGTTGCATACGATGGATTTACCAAGTGTCATCTGAAAAAAAAAAAAATGGGCAGACATTTTAGGTACCCACATAGTACACATCGTCGTATATTAAATAAACGTTTTATAAGGATATTAAAACATTTAAATTTTGATGTGTATATATCAGGCTAAATTACCATTTTGCCTCAGCATATTCATATGTCCCTATCTACCAACTTATTAGTCAATATATACAGTGATACCTCGGTTCACAAACTTAATTCGTGAAATGAATTGGTCGCGAACCGAGGCAAATTTTCCCATAGGGTTCAATGTAAATCAGGTTAATACGTTCTGAAGAAATGACACTGCTACAATGTAAAGTAGTGAGTGTACAGCTTGTATACCAGTTTAAATTTGCTGTCCCCTCAAAATAACTCAACACACAGCCAATAATGTAATAGTGATCTTCCGTTCCATCCTGTGACGGAGTCGGAAGGAACGAAACGTACATCGGGGTGTGACTGGACGTTGTGAGAGCGATTGGCGTTTCCCTGGATAGTCATCAGCCAGCATGGAGGTGGTGAAACTGAAGGGGATCATTCGATCAAGTTATGAACTATACAATGTTTGATACAAGATGTTTTAAATGTGAGTGGACTGGGTATTGTCTTTAGATTAATGGTTGAGCTTTACAATATTACGATAGTGGAGCCTTTCTTTTTCATGTACCCATGGATATGCACCCTTTTTACAAGGAACTGTGGAGAAGTGGATTGGCTTATTAACCACTTCAGCCCCGGAAGGATTTACCCCCTTCCTGACCAGGCCATTTTTTGCGATAAGGCACTACATCGCTTTAACTGACAATTGCGCCGTCGTCCAACATTGTACCAAAACAAAATTTATGTCCTTTTTTCCCCACAAATAGAACTTTCTTTTGGTGGTATTTGATCACCTCTTCGGTTTTTATTTTTTGCGCTAAAAACAAAAAAAGAGCGACAATTTTGAAAAAAAACCCCACTATTTTGTACCTTTTGCTATAATAAATATCCCCAATTTAAAAAAAAATAAAACATTTCTTCATCAGTTTAGGCCGATATGTATTCTACATACTTTTGATAAATAAATTGCGTATATTGATTGGTTTGCGCAAAAGTTATAGCGTCTACAAAATAGAGATAGATTTATGGCATTATTATTTATTTTATTTTTTTTTACTAGTAATGGTGGTGACCTGCGATTTTTATCAGGACTGCAACATTGCGACAGACACATCGGACACTTTTGACACTTTTTTGGGACCAGTTATATTTATACAGTGATCAGAGCTAACAATAGGCACTGATTACTGTATAAATGTCACTGGCTGTATTTTTATCTACGGCATTTGTAAGTGCAATCTTGTCTTTTAACTAATAAACATTTTAAGGATTTACACTATGGAAGCATTTTTATCCTTACATGGGGACTAACTGACCGTTGGCATACACTGGGGAGATCCAGCGAGGAGGAATCTGGGATACTTGCTGCTAAGCACAGAGACCCGGGGCTGGGGAACAAGCCACAGGCGTTTTTTGATCTCCATAACGAGATCTATTCAGCTGGTAAGCGCCAGTGATTTTAAAGGTGGAGGACTTTTTGTATCTCACCTTCTCACTTCTTCTTGGGTGTCTCGTCATATGTCACCGTGGATGAATCTGTTGAAGAATTGCACATAGATTGTTGCTCTGATATCTTGTGTGTCACATGTCACATTATCAAACTTTATTTAATTCAGCGCAGCTTATTTTTTCCTTAAGTCTGTTGATTGTGTGTATCTCACATGAAGTTGCAGCAGTTTATCATTTCACTAATATCACTTCTGTAATCATCACTGAGTGGTTCACAGATAGCGCAGTAATTAACTTTTGAAATGCAGACCAATGTAATGCAGTGTACGGCGTATGGTCTGAGCACTGACAGGCTGAAGCCCCACCCCTTCAGCCTCTGCAGCAATGCTGGCAGCATTCATATGTCTATTTCCCAAAGACAACCTTTTGTATATGACGCTGAGCACATGCACTCAACTTCTTTGGTTGACCATGGCGAGGCCTGTTCTGAGTAGAACCTCTCCTGTTAAACCGCTGTATGGTCTTGGCAATCTTCTTATAGCCTAGACCATCTTTATGTAGAGCAACAATTCTTTTTTTCAGAACCTCATAGAGTTCTTTACAATGAGGTAGCATGTTGAACTACCAGTGACCAGTATGAGAGAGTGAGAGCGATAACACCAAATTTAACACACCTGCTCCCCAGTCAGACCTGAGACTTTAACACTAACAAGTCACATAACACCTGGAGGGAAAATGGCTAATGGGGCCCAATTTGGACATTTTCACTTAGGGGTGTACTCACATTTGTTGCCAGCGGTTTAGACATTAATGGCTGTGTGTTGAGTTATTTTGAGGGGACAGCAAATTTACACTGTTATACAAGCTGTACACTCACTACTTATCACTGAAGAAATGACACTTTGCTACAATATAGTCACATGAAAAAACAAAATATTTACAAAAATGTGAGGGGTGCACTCACTTTTGTGAGATACTGTATATTGTATATAATTATTGGCACATTCATAATGATAATAGAGGTAAACAGTTTAGGCTACCCTATATTAAAACATAATAGTCCTTAAATACATTACATCTCCAACTATTTTCATTTTATATATATATAGTGGGGCAAAAAAGTATTCTCCCACTTAAAAAGATGAGAGAGGCCTGTAATTGTCATCATAGGTATACCTCAACTATGAGAGACAAAATGTGGAAAGAAATCCAGACAATCACATTGTCTGATTTTTGAAAGAATTTATTTGCAAATTATGGTGGAAAATAAGTATTTGGTCACCTACAAACAAGCAAGATTTCTGGCTCTCACAGACCTGTATCTTCCTCTTTAAGAGGCTCCTCTGTCCTCCACTCATTACCTGTGTTAATGGCACCTGTTTGAACTTGTTATCAGTATAAAAGACACCTGTCCACAACCTCAAACAGTCACACTCCAAACTCCACTATGGTAAAGACCAAAGAACCGTTGAAGGACACCTGAAACAAAATTGTAGACCTGCACCAGGCTGGGGAGACTGAATCTGCAATAGGCAAGCAGCTGGGTGTGAAGAAATAAACTGTGGGAGCAATAATTAGAAAATGGAAGAGATACAAGACCACTGATAATCTCCCTCGATCTGGGGCTCCACGCAAGATCTCACCCCGTGGGATGAAAGTGATCACAAGGTTTTTCTCTGGCCGATGCAGATATTTAGAAATCGGGGAGGCCGATGGCCGATATATGTGGCCGATTTTTAGGCCGATTTTTTTTTTTTTTTTTTCCATTCTTTTCATAAAATCTAACAGTTTAGTCAAATAATAAAGAAGGGATACAGGAAATTGCTTAAATTAACCATTTATTAAACAGAAGTACACAACAATGTATCTTAAAAATACACAAAAACAGGTGAGGTAATCAAAACTTTTGAAAAAAAACAACGTAATCAACAGCAATAGATAATGGCCATTACTGAGCTAAGTTTGTAAACAGTACAAAAGTGCAAATTTTCATTTAGTTTTAGGCTTTTTGCTTCAGTTCCAGTCCCGGATTCTCTTCTTCTTCACCCGCATCCATCACTTAAAAGTTCTCTTGGTACTCCCAGTTTAAGAGCTTCAGGTTGTAGTTCAGGAAACACAGTCTCTCTGCATTTTCTCCTGTGAGCCTGCTCCTCTTCTTGTCATAGATGATCCCAATCTCACTGAATACTCTTTCACTGGGAACAGAAGAGGCGGGTGGACAGAGAAATTTTCTTGCCAGTGGTGCAAGGTGGCACAGGCGGGATGCATTCTGTTTCCACCATTCCAGTGGCAGACCAGTCCGTCTGTCTATCAGTGGCTCTCGGAGGTACTTTTCCAACTGCTCAGAAATTAAGTGCTCATCACTCTCTTCAGCAGGAGTTCCATGAGCCCCCAAAATGTTTGCATACATTTTCTCCAGAATACCAGAGGGACTGGGTTTCTCCTCCTCTTCTACCCTTGTCCTGGTCCGTTTTGGTTCTGGTCCTTCGTCTCCACTGGTGGCTCTTTTTTGTTGCTCGGACACAATAGCGTGCTTTTCTCGCAGCCAAGTTTTTGCTTTGCTCAGTGTGTCCCCTGCAAATACATGACCCTTGTACCGAGGATCAAGCAGTGTTGCCAGCACCAAACATTTGTTATCTTCCATCTTTGTGAATCGTCTCTCCAAGCTTTGCCACATGGTTTCCCTAAGTGTTTTGATCCCCCTTGTGGTGTGACCCTCTGCCTGAAGCACCATCTTCAGCACAGCAATGCATGGGATGATGCAGGAGATGGAGGCCTCTTCCTTGCTGATATCCAAAGTCACTTCCTCAATAGGGCCCAGTGTATCTATCCAATTTGAGATGATATCCCATTGTTCTGCTGGAGGTGTGGTAAACTTGCCATGTTCTGCTACATAGAGATTCAGGGCACGCTTCTGCTCCAGCATCCTCTGCAACATATGTAATGTGGAGTTCCAGCGGGTGGGAACATCCTGAATGATGCTGTGCTGGGGGAGGCCAAGATCTTTTTGGATGGCTCCAAGACGCTGCTTTGCAAGCACAGAGTGGCTAAAGTGTGTAGCACAAGTCTTTAATTTGGCAATGATGTCCCCCACTACTCGCTGACTGCTGATGCCCTCTTTCACCACAAGCTGTAATGTGTGTGCACTGCAGCTTAAGTCTGGTATATCTGCCAGTCTGAGGCCTTTAATCATGTTAGCACCACTGTCTCGCAGCACAAGCACCACTCTGTCTTAGTTGATGTCCCAATCATTGAGCATGCTAAGGAACATCTCCCTGATATAGTCCCCAGTATGGGAGCCAGACATGGCCTTGACATTTAGAATTACCTGTTTCCTTTCCCAGTTACTGTCTATAAAATGACATGTTAGGCTCATAAGTGATTCTGTTTCACCAGATCAACAGTCTGTTGTGAAGGACAAATAGGGGCCAGCGTTCTCTGTTGCAATTAGTGTCTTAATTCGCTGTGTAACCTTTTTGTACACACTGTCCAGCATGTCTGTGCGGTAGTATTTTTCACTTTTGATTGAATATCTTGGTTCTATTGTTGCCAGCAAGCGTTGGAAGCCAATATCTGCAACAACTGTAAAGGGCTGGTTGTCTGTGGCAATCATTTCTGTGATTAGGGTATCAATTTTCTTGGACCGGGGATCAGTATTTTGCCATTTTCTTTTAGAATCAAACATCTGTACTACAGTGGGCTGAAGGTTGGCTGAAGAAGCAGCTGCATCTTCTTTCTCCCTCTGTGCGTCTTTATAAGATTGGAGGTGGTGGACTTTCAGATGATTCCAGATATTTGTGGTATTTTTAGCCTTTCCTTTTTCTGCTCCCATGCTCAGCAATTTCTGGCAGATGTTGCACTTGGCCTTCCCTAATGTTGGCTCACTGAAATACTGCCATACTGGGTTTGATTTCTTTTCAGCCATCATCAGACTGTAATTATTAAAAAAAAAAAAAAAAATATATATATATATATATATATATATATATATATATACAATCTTAGTCATTTTAAAGGAGGGGGGTACAGAGAGGGGGCTGTGGAGGGAGGGGGGTACAGCAGTGGCGGCTGATGCTCAAACTTTTGGGGGGGGGGCGCAACAAACTGAAAAAAACCCTCATCAAACGCAGCCACTGTGCCCCATCAAACGCAGGCACTGTGCCCCATCAAACGCAGGCACTGTGCCCCATCAAACGCAGGCACTGTGCCCCATCAAACGCTGCCAGTGTGCATCCCCCGCCCGCCACTCTACCTTGTCTCAGTGGGGCAGCGGGTCATGGCGGCGGTGTCCTCCACGATCCTTGATGTCTTCTCCCGTCCTCTGTACAGGTGTCCAATTACAACGCCTGTCGTTTCGGCCAATCAGGTGACAGGTAACAGACCCGAGCACCTGATTGGCTGAGAGGCGGTTCAGTGTTAGGAAAGTGAATGAATCGCTTTCCTAAAACAGCGCTGAGTGAACAGCGAGCGCCCAGCATGGCACCTGCTGTTCACCTTTTTGGACGCCTATTAGAGCCTATGGCTCTAATCAGGTGCTTCCAAAAAATACCATGCAATCAAGCATGAACCTATCTATGGTGATAGAGAAGTGACAGGAGAGAGGTGGTGGCGCCTGTGCGCCCCTTATGGACGCACCGCCACTGGGGTACAGAGAGGTGGCTGTGGTCGAGGGGGGAGTACAGAGAGGTGGTTGTGGAGGAGGGGGGAGTACAGAGAGGTGGTTGTGGAGGAGGGGGGAGTACAGAGAGGTGGTTGTGGAGGAGGGGGGAGTACAGAGAGGTGGTTGTGGAGGAGGGGGGAGTACAGAGAGGTGGTTGTGGAGCCACCTCTCTGTACCCCCCTCCTTCACAGCCACCTCTCTGTACCGGGCGTAGGTGGGGAATGGGGATGCGTTGTGGAGAGGGGTGGATGGGGATGGGTTGTGGAGAGGGATGGATGGGGATGGGTTGTGGAGAGGGATGGATGGGGATGGGTTGTGGAGAGGGATGGATGGGGATGCGTTGTGGAAAGGGATGGATGGGGATGGGTTGTGGAGAGGGGTGGATGGGGATGGGTTGTGGAGAGGGGTGGATGGGGATGGGTTGTGGAGAGGGATGGATGGGGATGCGTTGTGGAAAGGGATGGATGGGGATGGGTTGTGGAGAGGGGTGGATGGGGATGGGTTGTGTAGAGGGATGGATCGGGATGGGTTGTGGAAAGGGATGGGTTGTGGAGAGGGGTGGATGGGGATGGGTTGTAGAAAGGGATGGATGGGGATGGGTTGTGGAGAGGGATGGATGGGGATGGGTTGTGGAGAGGGATGGATGGGGATGGGTTGTGGAGAGGGATGGGTTGTGGAGAGGGGTGGATGGGGATGGGTTGTGGAAAGGGATGGGTTGTGGAGAGGGGTGGATGGGGATGGGTTGTGGAAAGGGATGGGTTGTGGAGAGGGGTGGATGGGAATGGGTTGTGGAGAGGGATGGATGGGGATGGGTTGTGGAGAGGGATGGATGGGGATGGGTTGTGGAGAGGGGTGGATGGGGATGGGTTGTGGAAAGGGATGGGTTGTGGAGAGGGGTGGATGGGGATGGGTTGTGGAAAGGGATGGATGGGGATGGGTTGTGGAGAGGGATGGATGGGGATGGGTTGTGGAGAGGGATGGATGGGGATGGGTTGTGGAGAGGGGTGGATGGGGATGGGTTGTGGAAAGGGATGGGTTGTGGAGAGGGGTGGATGGGGATGGGTTGTGGAGAGGGATGGATGGGGATGGGTTGTGGAGAGGGGTGGATGGGGATGGGTTGTGGAAAGGGATGGGTTGTGGAGAGGGATGGATGGGGATGGGTTGTGGAAAGGGATGGGTTGTGGGGAGGGATGGATGGGGATGGGTTGTGGAAAGGGGTGGATGGGGATGGGTTGTGGAGAGGGATGGATGGGGATGGGTTGTGGAGAGGGATGGATGGGGATGGGTTGTGGAAAGGGATGGATGGGGATGGGTTGTGGGGAGGGATGGATGGGGATGGGTTGTGGAGAGGGGTGGATGGGGATGGGTTGTGGAGAGGGGTGGATGGGGATGGGTTGTGGAGAGGGATGGATGGGGATGGGTTGTGGAGAGGGATGGATGGGGATGGGTTGTGGAGAGGGATGGATGGGGATGGGTTGTGGAGAGGGATGGATGGGGATGGGTTGTGGAGAGGGGTGGATGGGGATGGGTTGTGGAGAGGGGTGGATGGGGATGGGTTGTGGAGAGGGGTGGATGGGGATGGGTTGTGGAGAGGGGTGGATGGGGATAGGTTGTGGAGAGGGGTGGATGGTGCTGAGGGTGGGGATGAAGATGATTGAGTTGCATTGTGAAAATGGATCTCCACAATGCAACTCTTATATACACCCAGTCATCCTCATCCATTTTCTAAATGCCAAAGGAGATTAAATAAAGTCTGCTGAGGGGCACAGTAGCACACTCAATTTTTGTGACTTACCCTCTATACATGCTGGTATCTATCTGCATGCACCTGATAGGGCTAGGTGCATGCAGATAGACGCTGATGAACTGACCAGCCAATCACATAACAAGTGACACAGAAGCAGCCAGCAAGCTCCGCCTCAGCAGGGAAGGAAGAGGATCTTATCTAGTGCTGGCCACGATCTCCTGCTGGGAGGAGTTACAACTAACTAGTCAGGTGGCAGAGGCTTGTCATATGGTAATGATGTTCCTCTGCTACAGGCCGCCGGGGGAGGGGCGGGGCCGTGCCAGTGAAACTTTCTCCTTCCATTCTATAGTAGCCGGCCGCGCGGCTGAAGGATGGAGGATTCATTTTACATGCTGCGGGCACACTGGTCAGTACTGCAGGCGGCCGCGAATCGGCCTCGTTTACACAATAATCGGCCGATGCCGATTTCATAAAAACGGCCAAATATCGGCCGATATATCGGTCGACCTCTAATCACAAGAACGGTTAGCAAAAATCCCAGAACCACACGGGGGGACCTAGTGAATGACCTGCAGAGAGCTGGGACCAACGTAACAAAGGCTACCATCAGTAACACTACGCCGCCAGGGACTCAGATCCTGCAGTGCCAGATGTGTCCCCCTGCTTAAGCCAGTACATGTCTGGGCCCGTCTGCGGTTTGCTAGAGAGCATCCAGAAGAGGATTGGGAGAATGTCATATGGTCAGATGAAACCAAAGTAGAACTGTTTGGTAGAAACACAACTCGTCGTGTTTGGAGGAGAGAGAATGCTGAGTTGCAACCAAAGAACACCAAACCTACTGTGAAGCATGAGGGTGGCAACATCATGCTTTGGGGCTGTTTTTCTGCAAAGGGAACAGGACGAATGATCCGTGTACATGAAAGAATGAATGGGGCCATGTATCGTGAGATTTTGAGTGCAAACCTCCTCCCATCAGCAAGGGCATTGAAGATGAAACGTGGCTGGGTCTTTCAGCATGACAATGATCCCAAACACATTGCCCGGGCAACGAAGGAGTGGCTTTGTAAGAAGCATTTAAAGGTCCTGGAGTGGCCTAGCCAGTCTCCAGATCTCAACCCCATAGAAAACCTTTGGAGGGAGTTGAAAGTCTTTGTTGCCCAGCGACAGCCCCAAAACATCACTGTTCTAGAGGAGACCTGCATGGAGCAATGGGCCAACATACTAGCAGACAACCTTGTGAAGACTTACAGAAAACGTTTGACCTCTGTCATTGCCAACAAAGGATATATAACAAAGTATTGAGATGAACTTTTGATATTGACAAAATACTTCTTTTCCACCATAATTTGCAAGTAAATTCTTTCAAAAATCAGACAATGTGATTGTCTGGATTTCTTTCCACATTTTGTCTCTCATAGTTGAGGTATACTTATGATGACAATTACAGGCCTCTCTCATCTTTTTAAGTTGGAGAACTTGCACAATCGGTGGCTGACTAAATACTTTTTTGCCCCACTGTATATATAATATATGTCCTATATATTTGAGTACATACTGTGGCAGTTTGTGCCCGTGCCACTCTTTAAAATAACGGTCTGGGCCAGGTTTTCTGGGAAGCAAGCACACCGATGATACAAGTTTGTGCTGCATTCAGGTTAGAGCCAGAGTTAGAGATGAGTGGCACCACCCTCCCAATAGGGTCAGTCTGTGAAGGGAGCTGTGAGGTGCACGTCGCACCATACTGTCCAGGTGAGGAGAGACAAATGCCCAAGCCTGTGAGGATGTAGCAGCGGGGAGCTGCAGGAGAAATAGTCTAGCTGACAAAGGTACAGCGTTTTGTGCACAAGCACTGGGACTGTGCGTTTGGCGGCTGGAGGACCAAGGCAGAAGGCCTGAGCAGTGAAGCTGCAAAAAGAGAGCCACGAGACTGATTTCTATGTTTTGTTGTATTAATAGTGAGAACCCCTGCATTGGAAACTATTCAAGTGTGAACTTTTTGCTTTGTTTTAAAGTGATTGTAAAGTCTCATTTTTTGTTTTTCTGTGTGTGTTTTTTAATAAGAAACATGTTATGCTTACCTCCTCTGTACAGTTGGTTTTGCACAGAGCAGCCCAGAGATGCTCCTCTTCTTGGGCCCCTCTTTGCCGCTCCTTCATATCGCATAGATATGAATGGTACTCAATGGAAATCATGGGGTATGACTTGTCATGCGACTTTGCAGTCCCGAGTCGCACAAGTGTGAAAGGGGTCTAAGGGTGATAGCCTATAGCTTGCACCTTGAAAAACAAATAGGCAGTAATGGCTTTTTTTTGTATGTATTGACAAGTTCTCTTATCCAAAGATATGCTCAGAGGTTAATTGGCCCTAGTAGGTGTGTCTTTAAATGTAAAAGACATTAGATTGTAAGATCCTTAAGGGCAGGAACTGATTTACATACACAGGGTCGATGCAGGTGGAAAACAGGAATAGTCAGGAACAAGCCGGGTCAGGAAACAGATACTCACAGAACACTGTAGACGAGACAGCACTGATCCTGTGTGCTGATCCAGCTTAAATAGCCCATTTGTCGCCCTTATCTGTCACGGAATGTGCCGCGCACATTCACGCATGCACATATATGTTCGCATTTCCGCGCATATGCGTTTGCACATCCCACGCCCACCAGGCTTGATGTGGCCTCAAACGTTTTGCTGTCCTCAAGTATTCGAGGTTCTTATGGTCAGTGAAAATGAGTATTGGGTGAGCTGCCCCTTCCAGGAGATATCTCCACTCTTCTAGTGCAGCCTTTTTTGCAAGAATTTCACGATCTCCCACGTCGTAATTCCTCTCTGCGGGTGAAAGCTTATGAAGGAAGAACACAACTGTAAAAGAGCCTTGGCCCCCGGCCATTGCGAGAGCACTGCCCCTACTGCTGATTCTGATGCCTCAACCTCCAACACATATGGTAGAGCTGGGTAAGGGTGCCTTAGAATAGATGCAGAAGTGAACAACTCCTTTAAGTTTTCAAAAGCAGAATGGGCTTCGGGAATCCAGGAAAACCGGTTGCTGTGATGGTCACTTGAGTGAATGGAGAAATGATGGCTGAGAATTTCTTGATGAACTTCCGATAGAAGTAGTCGACACAGGGTCGGAGAGAATGGTCCTTTTTCTCCACAAAGAAAATACCTGCCCCAGCTGGAGAGGTAGATGGACGAATGAACCCCTCCTTCACACTCTCATCAATGTAGTCTTTCAGAACTGTGAGTTCTAGTTCAGATAAGGGAAAGATTCTTCCAAAAGGCACCTCGGCCTCCGCGAGTAACTCAACTGGGCAATCGTAAGATCTATGAGGAGGAAGAGTCTCTGCCCCTTTTTTGTTAAAAACGTCCAGAAAACCCTGATTTGTAGTGGGAGCAGATTTGCCTGCTTCAGGGTCAGAGTCCATACATAGCAGGGATGGTGTGGAACATGTTGATTCTGGTAGGCAATGCTGATGGCAGTAGGGTGAATTAAACTGGATCTCCTGTGTTACCCAATTGATGTGTGGGTTGTGCGCCTGCAGCCAAGGCATGCCTAGTATAATGGGGAACAAGGGTGAGGAAATGGCATCTAGGCGTATTAGTTCTTGGTGACCGGTAGCAATGGTGACAGGTAATGGGGTGGTCTCTTGAGAGACTAATCCAGACTTGATGGTGCACCCATCTGCAAGATGAATGGAGAGTCTCTGGGCCTTTGGTTGCAGAGGTATTTGGTGTTCAGCGGCAAAGGATAGATCAATGAAGCACCTGCAGGCCCCAGAATCAATTATAGCTGGTGCTTGAATAGTTCTTCCTGGAAGCTGTAACAGAATAGAGATAGCCAGGTGAGAAGAGTTACTTGGCAAAGCTGGATACTTGGAAGAAGAAATAGACAGGCACTTACAGAGTTTGGCTGGGCTGGTTCTCCGCAGTACAAGCACAGATTATTCTGGCGACGGCATTGATTATTCTGGCGACGGCGTTGGTAAGTGAAGGGCGAAGTAGGCCAAGCTGCATGGGTGCAGAAGTGTCAGGAGCAGGTGCTGAGCGTTCATAAGGAGCTGGGCCTGGTGAACTGGCCACCAGTGGTAACATCCATACAGGGCGAAAAGGTCCGGCAGGTGGTTCAGATCTGCACTGTCTCAATCTCTGGTCAATCTGGATGGATAGTTTTATGAGATCATCCAGTGAATGTGGGACCCCAACTTGGGCTAGCTCATCCTTCAAGGCTTCTGAAAGACCCATGCGGAACTGGTAACAGAGAGCCGCATCATTCCAGCACCTGAAATTGGAAACATAATTCTCGGCCTCTCTGCGGCCCTGCTGAAGTGTGTGGAGTACTGCTTCTGCAGTGGGGGTTCGCTGAGGGTCATCATAAATCTGAGCCATGTCATTGAAGAAGGTGGTCAGGGTATCTAGGGAAGTGGCCTTCTGTTACAATAGGCGGTGAGCCCCTGACTGTGGCTCACCCTGTAGCAAAGAGATGTCAAATCCAACCTTGGTGATTTCCAGGGAGAAGGTGCGGGGCTGTAGGGCAAAGTATAGCTCACAGGCCGTGCAGAAAGCCCTGAATTTGCTGCAGTCACCGGAGAACCTTTCAGGAGTAGGCACTCTGGGCTCTGGTGGTAACATCATCACTGTAGGTGCAGCAGAGCTTCCAGTGGAAGATGAGGAAGCAGCACCGGGGATAGCAGAGGGTGCTGATAAAGTCTGTACATGTTTCTCGAGCTGGACATAACCTTCCTGCAGGTTTTTGATGGCTTGTGTGAGGCCGGCTAGATGTTGGCACAGCTCATCCATGGGAGAGGTTCCTCGCCCAGACTCAGACATGGCTGTCTCATACTGTCACGTACCTCGTGGGTAGAGCCTGGTTTATGCAGAGGAAGGCCTCTCTTGCACCTCTGACACGGGGCCCCTGGTAGAGTATACAGGTAGAGCAGGAGTGCAGAGTCGCACGAGTGTCGGTAAACGTGCTTGCTGTTGGGCTGCTGATCCAGTAGTCTGACAGATGGCAGCGGGTCTCTGTGGGCAGGAACAGGCTGGTACATGGCCAAAGAGCAGGTCCCAAAGGTAGCTGGACAGATGCTAGCAACTTGGTAGCTCTGGAGGGGCTGGAACGTAAGCAGAGTCAGACAAGCCGAGTCATACACAAAACGATCAGATCAAGTACAGGTGTGGAGGCAGTTGAATGGTCAAAGAACAAGCTGAGGTCAATGCAGGTGGAAAACAGGAATAGTCAGGAGCAAGCCGGATCAATACTTCAAGAGCATATGCAGGTAACGGGAAACAGATACAGAATGCTGTAGACAAGACAGCACTGATCCTGTGTGCTGATCCAGCTTAAATAGCCCATTTGCAGCCCTTATATATGTCACGGAATGCGCTGCGCATATATATACGTTAGCACACGCTAATGCTCCTCTACTTCCAGGCATTCGGGGAACAGGGATTCTTCTGCCGCTATTATTCTATCCTCTGACAGAGCCTTTCTGACAATCCCCTTTTTAATGCATGCCAATATTCTGTTGGCCTTGCTTGCAGCAGCCTAGCATTGCATGCCATTGCTGAGCCTGTCATCTACTTGGATCCCCAGGTTCCCCCAGCCAGTAACTTGCGTTTTTATTTTTTGCACCCTAATGCCGCGTACACACGGTCGGACTTTTCAGCTACAAAAGTCCGACAGCCTGTCCGACAGACTTTCGACGGACTTTTGGCGGACTTTCGACGGACTTGCGGCGGACTTTCTAACGAACAGACTTGCCTACACACGATCACACAAAAGTCCGTCGAATTCTTACGTGATGACGTACACCGGACTAAAATAAGGAAGTTCATAGCCAGTAGCCAATAGCTGCCCTAGCGTGGGTTTTTGTCCGTCGGACTAGCATACAGACGAGCGGATTTTTCGACCGGACTCAAGTCCGTCGGAAAGATTTGAAGCATGTTTCAAATCTAAAGTACGTCGGATTTGAGGCTAAAAAAGTCAGTTGAAAGTCCGGAGAAGCCCACACACGATCGGATTACCAGCCAGCTTTAGTCCGTCAGCGTCCGTTGGACTTTTGTAGCTGAAAAGTCCGACCGTGTGTACGCGGCATTATGCATTACTTTACATTTTTCAGCATTAAACCTCATCTGCCATGTAGTTGCCCACCCCATTATTTAATGATTTTCTGATGTGAATGTACAATGTACTATATACAGTATGTAAAATGCTGCGTAAATTGTTGCCATTATATAAATAACTGTAATAATAATTATTACACTTATAGAAGTTGACTGGTATTATGGCTGCATGTCCCCTATTGACCACAAGAGGGCAGCAGTAGCAGCCATTTGTAGAAGAAATAGTCAGTGCTGCATTTGAATACTTCTATTAAAAAAGATGATATACCATTGCTTTCACCAACCAGTGTGACTACTTTGGATTTTTCTGAACATACAGGGCAAATTTGAGACCTAAAAGAGTTATGTGGAAGATTTAACACCTTTAAAAACAAGTGAGCAATTGCAGCTCCCAGAAATCTATGCTGACAATTTCCTTATGAAAATAAGGATTCTTATCATTTCGGAAAGTAAGGTATGTAATCGTAATGTATATGTTCTGAAAAGTGCAGGTGTTATACCTAAAACAGGATTTAAATTGAGTTTTCTTTAAAACCCAGTATTGTCCCACAGCAGGGCGTCTATGTAGGAGTCCACATTTATTTTTAGATCAAATAAACCAGACCAATGGTTGTGATTTGAAGATGCAACGTTCCCACAAATGTCCTAAAAAAATGATCCAAGTGTGGGAGTAGATGCAAAGTTTAATATATAGAAATATTTTGTAAGATGTAATTGAGTGACAATGGGCCAGAGCCTGTTTGGATACAGGCACTTATAAATCACCCACTATACTCAGAGGGTAAGTTACACTAACCTCATTCTGCTCATCCAACCAATTAACAGGATTACAGAATTCAGATACAATTCTCATTGACTTTTCAATGCCAATCTTTGCTGATATGGTTTTCCCAGTTTATGACATTCCCTGTGACCCCCTAAAACAAATTGTGTATATGTTGTGACTAGCTATAGAGCATAAAGATAAAGGTGTTCCCCACATAAATTTGGACTTTCATTGGCAATATACACCAAAACTGTGTATAAAACACGTTTCTTTATCGTACAAAATTCAATAAAAACATTCTCATAAAAAAAGAGCAGCTGAATGATTATTCCAGAATTATATCACAATAGAACCAGTGGTGGATTTTGTGAAGTGAAAATATTCTGTGCCCCTCACCAGATGTTGTGATACTGGTGGGGAATACCCAACGCATTTCAGAAAATTGTTTTTGCTTTCTTCAGGGGTGCATAGACAAGTGAGGTATAATCCACATTCTAAAAGTAAGACCATATTGATTAGAAAACATTCAAATCACGCTTAGATCATTAGGATCAGATAGCAATAGAATGACTTACAAACAAGTTTTTTTTTTTTAGACAAAACACAGCTGAGAATCTAATAAAAGTGCTGAAGTCCTCAACTCATCACAATGGGGTCACCACTGTCAGCTGCATGGAGCGGTCAATGGGGAACCCGCTGAAGCCAACCATCCGAAGACAGGGGGAGACATTCATGGGGAATGCAAGGAGTCTAAAGGATATAGTTCAGAAAATTAAAGTTTTACTAAACCCAGGACCCTGCATTCACTATAGTTGGTCTCCCACAGTGGAAATGCAATCATTTTAGTAAATATAAACTGCTAAATACATTTTCTAATCAGCAGTATATAGCAGTTTTGTGACTTCTATCAGTGCCTGGTTAAAACTTGTAGGAGGAGTTTGCACACTGCACTTGCTGTCCTATCAGGAACCAGGACCCCTGACCCTCTATCTGGACAGTGCTGATTGGCTCTGTGCTGATCGCATGCACCCTACCAAGAAAAAAAACTCTTTAGCAATACACACCAAACTAGGCATGTGCTGACTGACTCCAGTAACTCTGTCTTATCTGGACCTGTTTTTGTGTCAGCGGAAGAAGGGGAGGATCTGTGCATACAGGATCAAACAGCCTTTTTACATAATGCATGAGGAACAAGTCCAGCATAAGCCAGCTCAAAGTCAAAACCCACATTCAACAATACTTCAAAAATGTCCATAATACAGTAACATTGTGGAGAGAAGTTGTGGTGAAAGAGCAATCAAATCTACTGCTATCCTGAATTTTACATCAAGGTTGTAGAAGGCTTTCCCAATTTAGACAAGATATTGCCATCCAAATATTGCAAGTTATACCCCTTACTGTAGCTACAAATCTTTTTTTTAGAGTATCGGTGTGTGTGTGTCAAAATCTTCCTTTCTTGAGCAGTTACTTTTCTACTAAGGAGTTATCCTTTAGATATGGCTCGCAACCATGCTGGGTGATGGCAGCTTGGTAAAGGGATGTAACCGTTTCTATTGTTTTTTTGTTTTTTTTTGTTTAAATACATCCTAGTACTAAAAATGATAAGATCAGGAAATACCTATCATCTACCTATCTGGCCCACCAGGCCCTTTCATGTGGCCCTCACATCCAATGCTTTTTTTAAGCTGAAATGTGGCAGAACTCAGTTCCTCCACCTCCAGCTCTTGCCCTCTGCTCCCGACTCGCCACTGTCACTCATAAACACAGAAGCCTTCTGTCTTTACCAGGACAGCTTTCCTCGTGGCTCATGGATGTCACAGATCCCTACATGCACTCCTGGTGGGGACAGATGCCAACCAATGATCTCCCTACAAGTGAGAGAGGCAGAGCCTGCATCGGGAGGTACTAGAGCTGGGCCGAGTAGGTGAGATGCAAGGAAGCTTTGTGGGAAGGGGGGGGATAGATGAGGGCTGTGGAGGGAGATGTGTGCAGAGATGGGGGATGGTTGAGAGTGGTGCAGAAGTCAGAGCTAAGGAGAAGGGGTGGAAGTGAGATGTAGAGAGCCTGTGAAAGAAAGCTAAACCCTGCACTCTGCATGTAGTGCGCTCCTCAACCCTGAACTCTGTACACAGCACACCTCTGAACTGTTTACGTAGCTTACTCCTCAACTCTATATTCTGTATGTAGCACACTCCTGACCACCTCACTCTGTACATAGCGCACCCCTAAACCCTATGCTCTGTACATAGCATACTCCTGAAACCTGTACTCTGTATCTAGTACACTCCTAAACCCTGTACATAGCGTACTCCTGAATTCTGTACGTTAAGCACTTCTGAACTTTGCATACATAGTCTTACAGATACAACCAGCCCTTTGAGGGCAACCATAGTGCTGATGTGGGCCCACAATGAAATGGAGTTTGACACCCCTGAGCTATAGTTTTCTGAAAATCCATCCACAGGGTTACATGATGTATAGTATTGCGTCACTTTCGGGGACACAGCTGTCATTCCTCGGCTAGTGTAGCCATGGTTGCAGCTATTCAAACATGATCTCTGTTTGAACAGCTGCATTGGAGGACAGGAGGGAAATCTGGGGTCTCATACACCCCGATGTCTCCATAAAGAGAGGACCTGTCACCTATCCATGCTATCACGTAGGGGACTTGTTTGCCCCCTTGTGATAGCAATATATAATATATCATTTTTTATTTTTTTACACTTTTTATATAACATAAATGAAAATAATAAAAAACAATGTTAAAGCACCCCTGCACACACCCCATATAAAAAGTTCAGATTAAGGCGAGCATGTGTATTTAAACATCACTTGCGCCACACCTGAGGTATATGTTGGAGGGAAAATGATAATTCTAGTTCTCTTTATGGTTGATTCTAAAATGATGACTATCTATAATGATAAAAGCTTTTAAAGCCTCTCCTATGGAGGATTTTGGGTCCCATCGTTTTTTTTGTGCTTCCCCTGACATGCGCAATCTTAAGACTTGACAAGTTTGGTGTCTATTTACTCGATGTAACCCAATCTTTTATATTTTACCAAAAACTATATATAATATTTTGCTTATTTGCATTACAATTAATTCTATGGTATTTTTCCTAAAACTATGCGTTGGCTAAATAACTGTGCAAATGTTGTGCGACATAAAAAATTGCAACTACCACCATTTTATTCTCCAGTGTCTTTGCTTTCAGAAAATATATTTTTGGGGGGTTTACAATCATTGCTAGCAAAAAAAAAAAAACGTAAATTTTAACATTTGTGCAAAAAAATAAAAAAATTGGCCAGGTAGGCAAGTAGTTAAACCACGCTTGACCAATGTAAGTATACAAAAAATATCATTCCTGGAGTCCAGCTTTAGCATTCCACTCTGTTTTTTTTTTTAAATCACACATAGGAGTATTTTGGGGTTGCTTTAATTATGTAAAAGCCAAAGTAAGAAAAGTTGCGCTACAATAAATATTTCTTATGTAAGAAATAGTGTGAACCAATACCATGGTATTGGTTCACATTATTTCTTACATAAGAAATATTTAATGTAGTGCAACTTTTCCTACTTTGACATTTATTAGCACCATTAGGTATTAGATGGTTAATTGTTGCTGCTTTTTTGCTGATTTTGCTTTTGTCTTAACGCGGTATTTACACTTTATTTAACCAATTATGTAAAAGCACCCTTGGCAAAAATTATGGTTAGATATATTTTTCTGATTTGCTCTTCTTAATTGGCATGTATACAGTAATAAATATGTATATTTGAGGAATAGAAACCAGTTCTTTTTGGGAAATATTAAGTAAAAAAATGATACAGCTAACCCAGTATATAAAAAAAACAAAAACAGACCAGTTTTATTATGCAGACTAATGGCCAAACATGCGCATACAAGACAAAAGATCAGCGTCGAAAGTGCATTCATATTTTTATGTATTTTTATCCGCTACCATAGCAAAGCCCCCCTCCCTCTAAAAATTGTATAATATATTAGTAAAGACTAATAAAGGGAAATGTTATGCGTTACTAAAGCAACATATAAGGGAAAAGATGCTGAGATAGTGGAGCTGTTAATACACCATATACCACGGTCTACTACAAGTCATATGTGGTTAGTGGGTGACCTCTAGTGACCGAAAATTATACACATTCACTTGTATATTCAGTACATAAAGTTACACATAGGAAATTCATTGCACGCAGTTTTTATGAGTTTCAAGAAATTGTGACTCACAAAAAGTTGGTTGATAGATATACAGCATTTCATCTGTCTTGAAGTTAAAAAAGAGCAGTGGCCATCAGTGCTGTATGAACTGTATCCAGCCTCAGCTGCATCCAGTATACAGAGCTGTGTTCCAACAACAGGACAGGAACTTCTCATCCCGCTCCTGGAACTAAATGGAGAGAGGCAGAGAGCTGCTCAGCCATTCACAGCATGTTTTCTATTCTATGAATGAACATAAATCTTCCTGTGGCTGAGTTGAAGATTGTGACATAATCTGCCCAACTTTCCGCTCAGCCAATCAGAGGAAGCTTTGTATTCATTCAAAGAGCATCACTCAATTTTGTTTCAGCAATGGGACAGGAACTTCCCATCCCGCCATCGGAACACATACAGCTTATACAGCGCGCACGGCTACTGCATCTATTAGTGAAGTAAATAGTTCATCCAAACAAACTTATATAAACTTTACTAAAACATGGAGATCAACTTTAAAGCGGGACTCCGGGAAATACACAAAAAAACACCCTTGTAGGGCCCACTTTTTTAAAGTGGTATTAAACTCAAACATTTATTATATTGCAGTTTAGCATTTCTTAGACCCCATACACACTATTAGATTTTCTGCAGTTTTTTGTCTTCAGAATTACCCAAACCATATAATATGAAGTCAAACTTTAATGTTGCGTACAGACGATCGGTCATTCCGACAACAAAATCCATGTTTTTTTTCCGACAGATGTTGGTTCACTCTTGTCTTGCATACACACGGTCACACAAATGTTGTCGGAAATTCCGCACGTCAAGAACGCGGTGACGTACAACACGTACGATGAGCCGAGAAAAATTAAGTTCACTAGCCAGTGTGGCTCTTCTGCTTGATTCCGAGCATGCATGGACTTTTGTGCGTCGGAATTGTGTACACACGATCGGAATTTCCGACAACAAGTCTTGTTGTCAGAAAATTTGAGAACCAGCTCTCAAACAGTTGTCGGAAATTATGACAGCAAATGTCCGATGGAGCCTACACACTGTCGGAATTTCCGACAACAAGCTCACATCGAACATTTGTTGTCGGAAATTCGTCTGTACGCGGCATAAGAGTTTCAATTTGTATGCAATAAGACAGGCCCTTGCATTACATGGTAAATCTGAAGACAAAAATCTGTAGAAAATCTAATAGTGTGTATGGGGCCTAAGATGTGGTGGCTGCATTCATTTCCTTTTTTTAGGCTTTCTTTCCGTTATTTTCACCTGGCGATCCAGCCAGTAAGGGTCCATGCACACTGGGCTTAAAAAACTCTGCTTCTACAGGAGTTTTGCGATTTGCTTCTAGAAGCAGTTCAGTGTTATCCTATTTGGCCATACACATTAGGACATATTTTAAGCTTGGCGTTTAGAGGCAGAAAAAAAAAACCCTTCTGGTTTGCGTTTTTTGAGAGCAGTTTTCTAGAAGAAAAAAAAACACTAAACGCTCCTTAACGACTGTGCAAAAACACTCACTATATGAGCATTTTTTTCTGCCAAAATCACTGGCGTTTTTTGAGCCCAGTGTGCATGGTCCCTAAAGCTTATTACGCACAATGAGATTATCGGATGAATGACTGTCCATTTTTTTTTGCTTGCTAGTCTCATATTGAAAATAAAAGGAGTTGTAAAGGCAGAAGGTTTTTTTTATCTTAATGCATTTTGTGCATTAAGATAAAAAGCCTTGTGTGTGTAGAAGCCTCCCTCTAATGCTCCCCTGAGCCCTTTCTCTGTCCAGCGATGTCCACGAGTCCCTCGGCCATCCGGGACTCTCCTCCTGATTGGCTGAGACACAGCAGTGGCGCCATTGGCTCCCGCTGCTCTCAATCAGAGTCAGTTAGCCAATCAGAAGGGGGTGGGGCCGAACGGCAGCTACATGTCTGAATGGATACACAGAGCTGCAGCTCAGCACAGGTGCCCCCATAGCAAGCTGCTGGTTGTGGGGGCACTCGACAGGAGGGAGGGGCCAGAAGTAGCGAAGAGGGACCCAAGAAGAGGAGGATCTGGGATGCTCTGTGCAAAACCAACTGTACTGAGGAGGCAAGTATTATGTGTTTGTTATTTCTTTTTTTTTTAAAACGAGACTTTACAATCACTTGAAGAGTTTACTAAAGTTATGAAAATTCTCGTACGACAGAATAAAAATTCGGAAGTGATGTAATGTAGCGTATTAGTATTTTATTTTCGAAAAACAACTGTGCTGATTAAATGAAAATTGTATGATCTGGTATCATACAAGAAATGTTTTCGTGCTTGTCCCATTGGCAAATATTGGCTGAATTGTTGTGATTGGCTCTCAAAAGCTGTGAACTAACGATCAGGTTATTGTACGAACGCTTCTACAGCAGTATTTTTCATATACTTTTCTGATCGTCTCATTTTTTTTTTTCAAAAGAAAAAGCTCTCCTGCAGATTTATCGGTTACAGGTACGAGACAAACCATTTACCACTGACAGGGATGCTTATAATGATAAGCGTTTATTTATGTATCCCAAAAGTTAAAAAACAAAAATGTTGCTATAACTGCTTATAACGTGTGAGCTGAAGTTTGGCTTCAATTTGTTAGTGTATCTAAATCTGTTAGTACAGCCAACACACTCCTCCCCCCAGACTGAAAATGCTGCTGTCCAAAGGTACTACCTGTGCTCCTTCTTCCAGAGTGGGGGCACTCTAATACAGGAGGTGTGTTACAGGCCAGATCACCAGATGAAAACAGAGTGCAAAAAGCCAAAGAAAACTAATGCAGCCACCACATCTATGATTGGTAAGCTGCAATATATGACATTTTCGGTTTTGGGTTTAATGCCGCTTTAAAGGCTAAATGCTTGTTAAATCTAAGGGGTAAAGGATGAAAGTGTAATACTTACCTCATACCTACATCTAGCAGCCTCCTTTTCCCATCATAGCTCCTAGTCATAGGTGGGTCTTTGCCATCCTCAATAGCCCTGCACTGTAATAGATGATGTCTTAGTGCAACTTGTGGCTGGAAGACTTAGAGGATAGGCATTGGAGGATCAGTCTTATAGATGGAGGGAAACTGCCAGATTGAGGAATAATGTAAGTAGGTCAACTTATTCTTATTCTTTTACTCCTAGACTTAAAGTGGTGTTCCGGCCGAAATAATACTTTTTAAATAAAAATACCGCTATAATACACAAGCTTAATGTATTCTAGTAAAGTTAGTCTGTAAACTAAGGTCTGTTTTGTTAGTTTATAGCAGTAGTTTGTTATTTTATAAACTAACAGCAGGCCGTGGCCATCTTAAGTGTGGGCATTTGAAGCCAGACTGTATTTCTTCCTGGATCTCATCCTTGCAGATCTCGCACATGCTCAGTGCAGCACAAGCAGTGTAATAGGTTTCAGGTCAGGTTTCCATAGCAACGGCAGTGTCAGAGGAAGTTGCTGGCCCTTCCCAGAAGGCATTGCAAACAGGAAGTGATGCGATGGGCCGCGGCCAGGGAGGAGGAAGTGAAAAATGAATACAGCAGATGTACAGTAGGTGCTGAGAAAAAAAAAAATATCCAATTCGTTTACAGTGCACAGTTTAGTGAGGGATGCTGAAGAGTTGTAAAAGTGGGTGGAACTCCACTTTAACAAGCATTTAAAGCTGAACTTCAGGAAATAGGCAAAATGCAATGGGGACCCCGCACACTATAATGGCCAAATACCGGTTTAGTTTAGGGGTGTATGAATAAGGAGTAATACATAACTTATTCCTTACACTAGCACGGCCCCTCGAGCTGTGTGATAGGTCCAGCACTCCTGCTTCTCTAAGGTGCTTTTGGATTCCATCACATGCTCACCTCCTCACATCCATGGATAATACATCTGTGCCTCCCATCATGGCACCGAGGGACAGGCCACAGCCCAGAGCTTCGAACAGAAGAGAATAGCCCTAGAGCAAGGGAGAGGGTAAGTAATACAGCTTGTCCCTGCACCACCTCCACCAGCCTTTCTCAGCCAGGGTTCCATGGAACCGATAGGTTCCTCCAGAGGTTACTCGGGGTTCCTCTCCCACTGACACCAATGATCTTTTCAGCTATCTGTAAGAGGATTGATTCTTCCTACTGACAACAAATGTAAGGAGCGTTCTTCCCACTGACCGTCACACTAATGTACTGAGGGCTTAAGATATACTAAATATTAGCAGGGGTTCTCTGAGACCAGAACATTATTTTAAGGGTTCCTCCACATTAAAAAGGCTGCTCTAGATTAAATGAGCATTTAACCCTTGCGGTGCATAGCCAAATAGGGTTTTGATGTGTTTATGTAGAGGTGAATGGGAGGGACATTGCTGGCTCCGACTGTAGACATTGGGGGTGCTAAAGTGCTTAGTGCAGTTTCCAACCTGCTTTATGAAGAACCATTTTAAGCTCCTATTTTTACCCCCCCCCAAGTGTAATCTAAGCCGAAAGCTGGCCATTTAATCCGACCCTTTCCAGTCAGATCGGCCAATCATCTGCATACCTCCCAACTTTCTGAGATCGGAATGAGGGACACCTATTAGCAAAAGTATGTAGTCATAGGACACACCCCCTGCCACGCCCCCTTTAAGAAGAAAAATGATTAGTTAAACCTGCAAGTGCTTTTTTACCACTAATATTCCTTTATATTGACATTTACAAATGCAGCAACTTAGAAACTGGATGAAAGGTTTAGCACTGGGAAACACTTTTTGAAAGATAAAAAAATGCATTTTATATAAAACTATATAGATCAGACCCAGGGCCTGCTTGTCCATCAAAGGTGCACTGGCGCCACCCCCCCCCCCCCAATCCATGCATCCGGCCCCCATGCAGGACGCTGAATGCATGAATTCCAATGGGGGGTGTTTTATTTAAGCACCTGATTAGAGCCAGAGGCTCTAATAGGCTTCAAAATAGGGTGGGCTCGGGGAGCAGAGCACTGCGAACGGAGCCCACCCAGGTGTGTTACAACAGCGAATGAATATTCGCTATTGTGACACTGATCCACCTCCCGGCCAATCAGGAAGCGGGTTCTAAAACCCGTCACCCGTTTGGCTGAAAGGACAGGCGATCGGATTGGACGTCTAGGAGGAGACACACGGCAGGATCCACCATGCTGCAGAGGAGAAGACCCGATGGAAGCCGCAAGTCACTGCCCATCTGCAACTTAGATGGGGTAGGTGCGGGGCCGGATGACCGACAACGCTCGCAGGGGGGGTGGGGGATGGGTAGTGTGGGTGGCCCGACCGACTGGGGGGGAGGGGGGGGAGGGGGGGGTTGCTGCTGACCGACCACCACTGATCAGACCAAAATGAGGAACAAATGAGGACTTAGTTCCAAATCAGGGACAGTCCCTTGGCAGATGGGGTGTTAGAAACTGCACTAAGCTCTATAGCGCCCCCCGATGACTACAGTCAGAGCCAGCAATGTCTCTCTCATGTCATCTACATAAACCAAGCTAAACATTCCTGTTTATGGCATTTTTCTGCCTACATAGATAACCAGTGGCAATCAGACCCTGTGCGGACATCCACCTGTGCTCTTTACACTCTCTATAAGGGTGCACGCTCGGAGATCGGACAGAGCTCTACATAACACAGTACAGCACTTATATCCCTTTCAATCTTTCTACACGACACGTGCGGCCGCTCTCCAGCAGGGGGCGCTGACTACGAATGGCATTTGCGGCAAATCAAAGATGGTTGCCGCTGCTTCAGACTCCTTCCGATGTCGTCAGCTGATTGACATTCTGACACTATCACACAGGCAGAAGATTTCCGGGTGCAGGCTATGGATGCTGTCCTCACCTCACCCTAAGAGGACACACAGAACACAAGAATAGCTGGGATGGTGTGTGGGCAGGCAGTAGATGGCTTCCAGCAGCGCGGTATAGCCGTAAAGCAGCAGCTTTGTGACATAGCTCAGTACAGGACAGCCCTGGAAGTGATCTGTACAAAGCAGTAGAGCTGCTGCTGGCAGTGATCAGCCATTGACAAGCCGGTCTATCCCCCCTCCCTGCACTCAGTGTGTTGTCATGATGTGAAGCCAAGGAAGCTGCTGCTGAGCACAGGTTGCTCCAAAGACCATGCTGAAATCCCTGGAGAGCAGGGCTGTGAAGAAAGCCCCCAGGAGGCGGCCGTACAGCTGTGATGTTTGCCCCAAGCAGTTTGAGACCCCTTCTAAACTGGCCAGGCATTACCTGACCCACACCGGCCAGAAGCCCTTCCAATGCCAGGACTGCAGCAAGACGTTCCGCCAGATGGTGCACCTGGAGAGGCACATGATGACCCACGCTCTGCCCTTCCAGTGTAATATCTGTCACCGACACTTTAAAAACGCAGACACTTTTTCCAAGCACCAGCGACTGCATCTTGAGGGCGCCCGGCTGAAAGCGAGGTTGCCCAGAAAGCCTGGGGGTACCCATCAGAGGAGATGTCTGTCTCTGCCGCCATATTGTTTTGGGTGCCAGAAGACATTTGAAAGTGAGGAGAAGAGACTCCTCCACCAGTGCGACTTTGTGAATGTCAACGCTAACCGAAAACCAGAAAGTCAGCAATGTGGCTTGTGTGACAAAGTGTTTCCTACCCGCTCCAAGCTGGCCAGACACTTCATGATCCATACAGGCCAGAGGCCCTTTGCCTGTATTCTTTGTGGGAAGGCCTTCCGGCAGAAGGCTCACCTCAAAATCCATGAGCTGACCCACACTCAAGAGAGGCCCTTTCAATGCAGTCAGTGTTTCAAATCGTTCAAGAGACCAGAACAGCTTTTCAAGCATGAAACAAGCCATGTGGCTGTGCCGTCTGTTCAAATCAATGGGGGCATCTCTGCTACGGAGCCTTTACAAGTGAAGGAGGAGCCTGAAGATATCATCTCCGTCTACGTTATTCCTTTCCAGTGTTCCACGTGTGACCAGTGCTTTGATAGTCAGGAGACCCTAGATGGTCATATGTGTGGGGGAATGAACACTCATGTCACTGGTTCCATTAGGAGTTGTGATGGGATACTTGTAAAAAATACGAAAAGACGCAGTATTTATTTGGACCCTTGTGTCGCAGCTTTTCCCACTGACTCTGAACAATCGGAGGGAGCACTAAAAACAGAACATTTGGAGGGAACCGAGCTCGGTGACCCCAGTGCACTAGATTACCAGCAGTTTGCTGTCCCCAGAAATATATTGCAGCACCGTCCCCAACAAAAGGTCAAATTTCCCAGAAAACACTTTGGACAGTCTCATTTGCTTCTTGGAAGGCACTTTAGAAACCCACATTTCAATCTAAACAATAATAGAATGATGAATAGAGATGCAGCAACTTTACATGTGGAAGGAGACCCTGGACAGCTCAGGGACACATTTCATCACTTTTTACAGCAGGCACAAAATATTTTACTGACAAGACGCAAAATGAGGAGGTGTGACCGCTGTGAGAAAACCTTCCCTACCATGTCAAAGCTGCGTAGGCACTACCTCATCCACACTGGACAAAAACCCTTTACCTGCACGGAGTGCGGAAGGAATTTCCGTCAATCTGCCCACCTAAAGCGACACCAGGTGACTCACACTGAGAGAGACCACCTGTACAGGCCACAAATTGCTTTGGGTGATTATCAGTCATTATCATTTGATCCGTGGCAAGAAAACCCAAGTTACCAGTTCAACCAGCACTCTTGTAGGCCCGTAGAAGACAGCCAAGACTTTAGCGTAATGGCTTTTGTGGTTCCTGAAATAAAAGTAGAAATAGAAGCAGCTGATTTGCCCGAGGTGGTAAAAAGGCCAGTGGTTACTAAGAGGGCAAGGATAACTTTACCA
Source organism: Lithobates clamitans (assembly GCA_037952925.1). Classification (NCBI taxonomy): domain Eukaryota; kingdom Metazoa; phylum Chordata; class Amphibia; order Anura; family Ranidae; genus Lithobates; species Lithobates clamitans. The sequence continues at coordinate 479,345 of JBBGZY010001049.1, read as the reverse complement.
AGAGTTCATAATTCTAAATCGAGCCAAGAAAGAGAGCTGCAAAAATTGAGGACCCAAGCAGTTCAGAAGAAGTACAGATGCAATCTGTGCTCCAAGAACTTTCATTCACCTTCCAAACTTGAGCGCCACCACCTTACACATTCCGGGCAAAGACCCTATGTGTGTCAGGAGTGTGGCAAATCCTTTCGGCAGGATCCTCACCTAAAACGACACATGGTTACTCATGGTAATATGACGGCATAGGTGGTTGACTCTGGGGAAAGGTTCTGGGCTTCTGTAAATGTTCATTTTCCCACTCGTAACAAAGGGGTTCATTTACTAAAACTGAAGAGTGCAAAATCTGGTGCAGCTAAGCATGGCAGTCAATCGGCTTCTAACTGCAGCTTGTTCAATTAAGCTTTGACAGAAAAAAAACATTTTGGAAGCTGATTGGTTTCTATGCAGAGGCAGAGCTGCACCAGATTTTGCACTCTCCAGTTTTAGTAAATCAAACCCAAAGTGACCAAGTTTGCAGGTTCTATCATTGTTTATTTAGAAATAGTCTGTACAATGAAGTTCACTCTTTAACAGTCACAAAAAAAAACTACCAGAATATTTGCTTTACAGATGTTACAGCAGGAATGGCTTCTATTTCCCTCTCTATGGATTATTTAACATTGGTTTAATTGTTTTACTGATTCCTGTATATTTCTGTGGATGTACGTCTTTTCAGATAACATTTTTTCAGTAAAAGTTAATAAGTGTGGGATATATTGTGCAGCAAAACTTTAATATATTAAATATTTTTTTGACCTGTTGCAGTGACCGCTGTGAATGGTTATAACACTTTCTGTCCCAGTTATAAAGACAAATCAGGGATAAAAATGGGCCCGGGTGCACAGCAAAGACTGTAGTGCATATAAACCAAAAAAGAGAGTGGCACTCACGGGTCTTGAAAGGTGAACAAACGATATCAGTTTAATTCAACGTTTCGACGAGGCACAAGCTCTTCTTCCTCAGCATCCTGAGGAAGACGAGCTTGTGCCTCCTCGAAACGTCAAATTAAACCGCCATTGTGCGTTCACCTTTCAAGAGCCTTGAGTGCTGCTCTCTTTTTTGGTTCATATATATATATATATATATATATATATATATATATACACACAGTGGGGAAAATAATTTTTTGATCCCCTGCAGATCTTGTAATTTTGCCCACTTACAAGGAAATTAATGATCTATAATTTGTATCATATGTGTATTTTAAATGATAGAGACAGAATATCAACCAAAAATCCATAAAAAACACATAAAACAAATGCTATAAATTAAGTTGCAATTCTGTGAGTAAATTAAGTATTTGGTCCCCAAGCAAAACATGACTTAGTACTTGGTGGAGAAACCCTTGTTGGCAAGCACAGAGGTAAGACGTTTCTTGTAGTTGGTGACCAGGTTTGCACACATCTCAGTAGGGATTTTGGTCCACTCTTCTTTACAGATCTTCTCTGTGTGTGCCCCTTTAACACATGCCTTCAGTTTGTTTCATCAGTTCAGTCGCGTTTTAAAAAAAACCAAAAAAAAAACCAGATCAGTTAACACCAGTTTTTACATCCACTTAACCTTAAGGCCCCTTTCACACATTGATGTCCATTTTGGCAGACTCCGCTTGCTCAGTAGGGATCGATGCGCTGATCCCCGCTGAGCCGGCGGATTACAGGTCCGTCTCCACTCACGGTGTAGGGACGGACCTGTCAGAGCTCCGCTCTCCTCTATGAGGGATCGGATGAAAACAGACCGCCTGTCTATTTTTATCCGATCCTCCAGACGGATGGAAAATAGGGTTTCCATCCATCTACATTTAGCGGATCGGATGTCAGCGGACATGTCACCGCTGACATCAGTCGCTCTATAGAGGTACCTGGAGCGCCCGTTCAGGTGCGCCTCAAATATTCACAGGCGGATCTGAATGGTTTACATGTGTGAAAGAGCAGTAATGGTTTACATTAGAGCTGGACGATTCTGGATAAAATGAGAATCACATTTTTTTTGCTTAGAATAAAGATCACGATTCTCGCAGCGTAACATCATCTTTAAGATTTTACAAAAAATTGGTCTAACTTTACTGTGTAGTATTTTTAATGCATGGAAGTGTGTTTTCTTTAATCGTAAATCACGGGACACAGAGCCATAGTAATTACTATGTGGGTTATAATCCACCTTCAGGTGATGGGCACTGGCACACCCTAAACAGGAAGTTGCCTCCCTATATAACCCCTCCCACTACTGTGAGTACCTCAGTTTTTTCTCCATGGTCTGTGCTGAGCTCCTCTGGAGCAATCCTTGCTGGGGCTAGCTATGCAGCCGGATTCATTCAAAGTGTCTTTTAGGCCGAATTGAATGGTACCCGGGCCTCGTATCCGAAGAAACAAGGTTTTGCCTGTAACGCTTCTCTTTTTAGAGAGCTGGACCCCGGGATCCAGTACATTTGGTATTAAGGCCATAAAGTTTTACTGGCGGGTTGCTTTTTACAGGTTCAGGATTGTGGGTACCCCGAGGGTCCCCGGTTCCTGAAGGTTTGTTAACGGAACCCACCTTGAAGGGTGAAGATTAAGGATGAGCTCCGGCGTGTTCACATGCTGCACGTGCAGAGCCCGCCAGGAAGTCGGCAATGTGCTGCGCTAATCACAGGCCGTGAGACATTTCCTGATCTCTGCAGCCGCACATCGAGAAATGCCTCACTGCTTGTGATTAGCGCAGCGCCGTGCCGACTTCCTGGCGGGCTCTGCACGTGCAGCTTGCGAACACGCCGGAGCTCATCCTTAGTGAAGATTAAGAGCAAAGAAGAGCATGAAAGAGGTTTTGGTGATGCAGGCATTTCCTATTTGACACATTTCCTATTTGACACATTTACTATTTGCATCAGGCTGAGCATTAATAGCAGTTGCTGTGGCTGGACTATTGCTCAAGCAGTGGATACGATTTCTTCTGGTAGTACCTCTGCTTTGTGCATCGGGATATAGTCAGAAGGGGGGTTCAAACACCCCCAAAAAGAGCTAAAAGGGTCTCCCTTAAGCTCTGGAAAGCCTGCTCATTTCTACAGATGGCATCCTCCCCTGAGAAGGGGGTGGCTGGTCAGAGTGAGCATCAGGGCCATGAAATGTCTGCAACTGTTTTTAACACTGCAGCCCCTGTTTATTTTATGATAATTAAAAAAAAAAAAAAAAGTTTAGCGACTTTAATCGCATCCTAGTGTGGGGCAAAATGCGATAGGTTTTTTTCCATTACCCAGGACCCTCAAACTGAGGAACTAGGGGCAGGAGAAGATGAATTCCCTCATGGGACCGTGGTGAGGCTGATGACTCCTCTTCTGAGGTGTCAAATGTGGGAGAATCAGCTGTTCCAATCTTAAGATTGATGGTACAATTTCTTGCTGAAAGATCGCTCCACATTTATGTACCCTTAACTGAGTGTTTGGGTTCACTAAAGCCTCCTCAAGCTGTGCATGGATTTGGGCGCAGTGTTCTGCAGGCAGCAGTATAAATCCTCTGGTCTTATGGTACCCTACTTTGGTTGTTTCTCCCTCCCCTCAGTTTGCATTGCTTTGGGACATCCCACATAGTAATTATTATGGCTCTGTGTCCCGTGATGTACGATGAAAGAAGATAGGATTTTTATAAAAGCTTACCTGTAAAATCCTTTTCTTTTGAAGTACATCACGGGACATAGAGGTCCCGCCCCTCTTTCTAGTATACACGTGTATTGCTTTGCTACAAAACTGAGGTCCTCCCGGTATGGGAGGGGTTATATAGGGAGGCAACTTCCTGTTTAGGGTGTGCCAGTGTCCATCACCTGAAGGTGGACTATAACCCATATAGTAATTACTATGGCTCTGTGTCCCGTGATGTACTTCAAAAGAAAAGGATTTTACAGGTAAGCTGTTATAAAAATCCTATTTTTCCCCAAAAAATAGTTTGAAAGATCGCTGCACAAATACTGTGTGACATAAAATATTGCAACAACCGCCATTTTTTTCTCTAGGGTCTCTGCTAAAGAAATAAATATAATGTTTGGGGTTCTAAGTAAATTTTGAGCAAAAAATACTGATTTTAACTTGTAACCAAGTGTCAGAAAAGGGTTTAGTCTTTAACCACTTAAGGACAGAGCCTCTTTTTGAGATTTGTTGTTTACAAGTTAAAGACAGGTTTTTTTGCTAGAAAATTAATTAGAACCCCCAAACATTATACATTTTTTTCCTAACAGCCTAGAGAACAAAATGGCGGTCGTTGCAATACCTCTCTCACACCGTATCGCCGCAGCGGTCTTACAAGCGCACTTTTTTTGGAAAAAATACACTTTTTTGAATTAAAAAATAAGACAACAGTAAAGTTAGTCCAATTTTTTTTGTATATTGTGAAAGATAATGTTACGCCGAGTAAATTGATACCCAACATGTCACGCTTCAAAATTGCGCCCGCTCGTGGAATGGCAACAAGCTTTTAACCTTAAAAATCTCCATGGGCAACATTTAAAAAATTCTACAGCTTGCATGTTTTAAGTTACAGAAGAGATCTAGGACTAGAATTATTGCTCTCGCTCTACCGATCGCAGCAATACCTCACATGTGTGGTTTGAACACCGTTTTCATATGCGGACGCTACTCACGTATGCGTTTGCTTCTGCAATTTTTTTTTTTAATTCTCATTTATTTTACCTTTTACTTTTTATTTTTACGCTGTTTTAAAAAAAAAAAATGGTGTCACTTTTATTCCTTTTACAAGGAATGTAAACATCCCTTGTAATAGAAAAAAAGCATGACAGGATCTCTTAAATATGAGATCTGGGGTCAAAAAGACCTCAGATCTCATATTTACATTAAAATGCAATAAAAATAAAATTTTGTCATTTAAAAAAATGAAGAAAAAAATATGGCCCTTTAAAAGCTATGGGAAGAAGTGACGTTTTGACGTCACTTCTACCCTGCAATGATATGAAGACGGGTGGTGGCCATCTTCCTCTCACGGTAAGCAGCGGAGGGCACCGGATCGAGGTGGGAGGGGGGCCCTCCCCCGCCGCCGATAAAAGTAATCTCGCAGCGAATCCGCCGCAGAGACCACTTTTATCTTAAACCGGACCGCTCACTGAAGAAGATACCGGGGGTTATGTCAGCTAGCTGCTGCCATAACAACGATATCCTCCTTCAAAGTACCGACATATAACAACGGTGGGCGGTCCGGAAGTGGTTAAACTGCTCTCATTTACAGACTGAAGTTCATTCCTCTGATCGCAGAACCGAGAGATACGTTGTATCTCTTCATTATCTCTCTGCGCTGAGGAACGTCTTTTTTTATTTTGACAGCTCTGGCTCTGCACGGTTTATAGAAAAAAAAAAAAAAAGCCGACAATTACATTTAAAACAGTCAGCATCGGCAAGTGAAGGAGCCTGTCTGTACAGACTGCCCCCTCACTGTGTATACTGCTAAACTGCTCTCCTGCCTTTCTCTGCCACAAACCCCCCCCCCCCCCACACAGTGACCGGTTGCCCCTAATAACCGATGCAAAAGGGGATGACAAGCTGGCAATTTGTCAGTTTACATCCATTTTTGGTCTGATCGTTTTTTTTGACGGATGAAAAATAGGACTTTCATCCGTTCAAAAATACGGATGTTGACAGAGGCAGATGAAAACGGATGAAAATAGATGATCATCCGCTGTCATCAGTTTTTCCATTGGAATGCATTGATGTCCATTTTCATCCATCAACAGATGGATGAAAAACGGACGAACGGTCTATATGTGTGAAAGGGGCCTTAAGGTTTCTTGGCTGTTGCTTGGCAACTCAAAGTTTCAGCTCCCTCCATACATTTTCTATAGGATTAAGGTCTGGAGACTGGTTAGACCGATCCATAACCTTAATGTGCTTCTTCTTGAGCCACTCATTTGTTGCCTTGGTGGTATATTTTGGGTCATTGTCATGGGGAAGACCCATCCATGACCCATCTTCAGTGTTCTGGCTGAGGGAAGAAGGTTTTCATCCAAGATTTTCCAAATCATGGCCCTGACAAGAAGGTACAGGTCAACAAGATTTTCCAAGTTGGCCTGTACCTTTTTTTTTTTTTTTTTTTTAGGTATAATTGTTTACTGTTTACATACAAACAAACAAACAAACAGGTACACATTATTGGAGGAAACAGTGCTCAATTATGGATGAAGTCCAGTTAAATGGTATCCAGTTAGTGCAGTGGTTCTCAACCTGGGGTCGGGACCCCCTCAGGGGTCAAATGATGATTTGCCAGGGGGTCACCAAATTCTTGGCTGTTCCTGAAGCCTGCACCGCTCTCCCAGCTTTTTTGCGGCTGCCCAGCGGGTCTGTCCCTGGAGCCAGCTGCCGCCCACTCAGCCTCTTTGCAGCCGCCCATTCAGTTCACGGCATGACTGGGGGGGCAGAGACTAGAGGTCAGCTGACTGGTGAGGAATGTGAAGTGGGAGGGGCTGGAGGAGACCCTATTGCCTGATTTCGGCATAGGTGTCACGGCTACGAGACACCACAAAGTCGGAGACACATTGAGCAACACTAGCTGGGATTATAGTTGCCATTAAAGGTCCCCACTACAGTTCTCAGAACAGCAGATGACCTTGATCAAGAGCATCTAAGTTGGCTGATCAGAATCCCCGCCAGCACTGCCACTGATCCCACTCCCTGCCACTCATCCCATTCCCCCCACCCCCCACCAAGGAGTAAAAGAAGGAATAAAAATACAGAATACATGGAAAGGAGAGGAAAAGAGGGGGAGGAACAAAGAAAAAGGGAGAGAGAATAAGAGAAAGAACAAGAAATACGGCTAGAAAGAGGGATGGGGTAAAAAAACAAACAAGAAATTAGGATAGAGAGTGATAAAAGGGAAAGAAAGGAGATCAAAGAGAGAGAGTGGTACATCCTAAAATGTACCATAAGGGGTTTTAATATTGTACGAGTGGAAGGGACTCCGGGAGCGCTAAATGTCCGTGGGTTAGGGTCGCAAATTGCGTGTCTTGCCTTGGGTGCTGACAACCCATCCTACGAAAATAATTTTATGGTTGGGGGTCCCCACAACTTGGGAAATTTTATCAAGGGGTCACGGCACTAGATAGGTTGAGAACCACTGAGTTAGTGCATACAGGAGTCTCATTGTTCCATTATGATGGCAAAGAGTCAGCTAATATTCTTTTTAAGAACTCAAGGAGCAGGCGGTATAGTACAATCTGAACTAACTCAGGGCTTCCAAATCTTACGGATTTTTTTTGGGCAACCTTTGGCCTCATACGTCAATGTGTATAAAGGTATAGCTTGATTGACTATAGTGAGCCAGAAGGTTATAGTAGGTGGGGATTGGGATTTCCAATGCATAGTGATCGTTTTCTTTGCATAGAACAGGATAATTAGAAGAAAGGTTTCCACTTTCTTAGATATACTGTCATCATCTATATATTATCCTAGCAAGCATCTCAAGGGGTTACAGATGTTAGGCAACTGAGTGAGGGAGCTGATAAGGCCCGTGCCCCCTGACCAGAATTTCCTAATCAGCGGGCACTCACACATTAAATGGAAAAATGTGCCATCAGTCATGCCCCATTGGGAACATGTTGCGGAGGTTAGTCTCTTTAAGCTATAGCATAAACAGGGAGTAAAGTAGGACCCAGTGGTGGTGCGTCCATAAGGACTCACGGGCGCCGCCCCCTCTCTCCAGCCACCCCCTCTATCACCAATAGATTGATTCATGCATTGCATGAATCTATCCATGGCCGCCGCTGCCACCCCCTATTCAGGCTCCCGGCCCCTTATTTGGGTGCCTGAATTAGAGCGGCGGGGGGTGTTTTTGAAGCACCTGATTAGAGCCGCAGGCTCTAATAGGCGTCAAAAAAAGGAAACAGCGAGCGCCATGCTTGAATGAATATTTGCTTTCCTAACACTGAACTGCCTCTCTGCCAATCAGGTGCTCGGGTCTGTTACCTGCCACCTGTTTGGCTGAAACAGGCGCTGTGATTGGACGCCTATCAGGCATCCAATCATAGGAGAGGACGGGAGAAGAAGACATCGTCATTCAAAGTGCAGAAGCGCTAAAAATTGGCCTGCACAGGAACGGAGGGAAAGTGTCCGGTATTAAAGTGGTTAAAGCAGAACTAATGGCAAAACCTTTTTATTTTTTTTATTTGGCTAGAGTGGATTAGAACCCCCGTGGGTTTTGATTGCTGTCTGTGCCCGCTTTAGGGAGACCCACCTTCTCTTTTTTGTCCCATTTACCGTTATCATCAAAAGTGAAAGTAAAAGAAAATCCTGAATTTTGGGTTGTCACCAGAACAGGAGAAGAGGGGAATATTCCAATGGGGACACACCCTTTGGAGGGATTTCCTCTCACTTCCTGTTTTGGTGATAGCACAGGAAGTAAAGGATAATCTCCCCAATGGAACACAGATGGCTGAAAACAAAATTCTTGACAGGGGTACAACCCTCTCTTACTACATCCAAAATGAAAGAAAAAGCCCGGAGTTCAGCTTGAGGCATGTGGTTGTGAGGCAGATATAATCCAACAGTTGTGGAACTACAGGGCTCAGCATTTTGTGCTGGGTGCTGGCAGTGCTCTTGATTGGTTTCCCCCGGGTCAGTCATAATAAACAGCAGCAGTTCCCACTCTATATCCAGGTACAATATTTATATATATATATATATATATATATATATATATATATATATATATATATATATATATATATATATATATATATATATATATATATATATATATCTATCACAAGGGCCAATCTATTTATCAAACACATGAGCGGCTGGCTCCACAAACATGGCGCCTTTTCCGAGGACACAACACTCTTACATAGCGCTTCCTCCATGTTTTGTCACTCAGTTTCACGTCACATCCTCCGTCCCTGTGAGCGGTTCCGGTGTTTCGTCAGTGCTGGTGTAGCGGGTTGTATGGTTTTGTGGTACACGAGGTTTGGGTTTGTGAAGGTGTCACCATGGAGACCAGACCCGGAGGACAGCCGCCAGCCAGGAAAATGGCGACCCCTACAGTCACCCAGATGAACGCCGAGTTCGTCACTCAGGTGAGGTGTGAGACCTGTGTGTTCTTCTATGGAGAGTTCTCCACACAGGACATTCATCTAGAACTCAGGTGAGCCCTGTGTGTTCTTCTATGGGGAGTTCTCCACACAGGACATTCATCTAGAACTCAGGTGAGGTGTGATATGGAGAGTTCTCCACACAGGACATTCATCTAGAACTCAGGTGAGGTGTGATCCCTGTGTGTTCTTCTATGGAGAGTTCTCCACACAGGACATTCATCTAGAACTCAGGTGAGGTGTGATCCCTGTGTGTTCTTCTATGGAGAGTTCTCCATACAGGACATTCATCTAGAACTCCGGTGAGGTGTGATCCCTGTGTGTTCTTCTATGGAGAGTTCTCCATACAGGACATTCATCTAGAACTCAGGAGAGGTGTGAGACCTGTGTGTTCTTCTATGGAGAGTTCTCCATACAGGACATTCATCTAGAACTCAGGAGAGGTGTGAGACCTGTGTGTTCTTCTATGGGGAGTTCTCCATACAGGACATTCATCTAGAACTCAGGAGAGGTGTGAGACCTGTGTGTTCTTCTATGGAGAGTTCTCCATACAGGACATTCATCTAGAACTCAGGAGAGGTGTGAGACCTGTGTGTTCTTCTATGGAGAGTTCTCCACACAGGACATTCATCTAGAACTCAGGTGAGCCCTGTGTGTTCTTCTATGGGGAGTTCTCCACACAGGACATTCATCTAGAACTCAGGTGAGGTGTGATATGGAGAGTTCTCCACACAGGACATTCATCTAGAACTCAGGTGAGGTGTGATCCCTGTGTGTTCTTCTATGGAGAGTTCTCCACACAGGACATTCATCTAGAACTCAGGTGAGGTGTGATCCCTGTGTGTTCTTCTATGGAGAGTTCTCCATACAGGACATTCATCTAGAACTCCGGTGAGGTGTGATCCCTGTGTGTTCTTCTATGGAGAGTTCTCCATACAGGACATTCATCTAGAACTCAGGAGAGGTGTGAGACCTGTGTGTTCTTCTATGGAGAGTTCTCCATACAGGACATTCATCTAGAACTCAGGAGAGGTGTGAGACCTGTGTGTTCTTCTATGGGGAGTTCTCCATACAGGACATTCATCTAGAACTCAGGAGAGGTGTGAGACCTGTGTGTTCTTCTATGGAGAGTTCTCCATACAGGACATTCATCTAGAACTCAGGAGAGGTGTGAGACCTGTGTGTTCTTCTATGGAGAGTTCTCCATACAGGACATTCATCTAGAACTCAGGTGAGGTGTGATCCCTGTGTGTTCTTCTATGGAGAGTTCTCCATACAGGACATTCATCTAGAACTCAGGAGAGGTGTGAGACCTGTGTGTTCTTCTATGGAGAGTTCTCCACACAGGACATTCATCTAGAACTCAGGTGAGGTGTGAGACCTGTGTGTTCTTCTATGGAGAGTTCTCCACACAGGACATTCATCTAGAACTCAGGTGAGCCCTGTGTGTTCTTCTATGGGGAGTTCTCCACACAGGACATTCATCTAGAACTCAGGTGAGGTGTGATCCCTGTGTGTTCTTCTATGGAGAGTTCTCCACACAGGACATTCATCTAGAACTCAGGTGAGCCCTGTGTGTTCTTCTATGGGGAGTTCTCCACACAGGACATTCATCTAGAACTCAGGTGAGCCCTGTGTGTTCTTCTATGGGGAGTTCTCCACACAGGACATTCATCTAGAACTCAGGTGAGGTGTGATATGGAGAGTTCTCCACACAGGACATTCATCTAGAACTCAGGTGAGGTGTGATCCCTGTGTGTTCTTCTATGGAGAGTTCTCCACACAGGACATTCATCTAGAACTCAGGTGAGGTGTGATCCCTGTGTGTTCTTCTATGGAGAGTTCTCCATACAGGACATTCATCTAGAACTCCGGTGAGGTGTGATCCCTGTGTGTTCTTCTATGGAGAGTTCTCCATACAGGACATTCATCTAGAACTCAGGAGAGGTGTGAGACCTGTGTGTTCTTCTATGGAGAGTTCTCCATACAGGACATTCATCTAGAACTCAGGAGAGGTGTGAGACCTGTGTGTTCTTCTATGGGGAGTTCTCCATACAGGACATTCATCTAGAACTCAGGAGAGGTGTGAGACCTGTGTGTTCTTCTATGGAGAGTTCTCCATACAGGACATTCATCTAGAACTCAGGAGAGGTGTGAGACCTGTGTGTTCTTCTATGGAGAGTTCTCCATACAGGACATTCATCTAGAACTCAGGTGAGGTGTGATCCCTGTGTGTTCTTCTATGGAGAGTTCTCCATACAGGACATTCATCTAGAACTCAGGAGAGGTGTGAGACCTGTGTGTTCTTCTATGGAGAGTTCTCCACACAGGACATTCATCTAGAACTCAGGTGAGGTGTGAGACCTGTGTGTTCTTCTATGGAGAGTTCTCCACACAGGACATTCATCTAGAACTCAGGTGAGCCCTGTGTGTTCTTCTATGGGGAGTTCTCCACACAGGACATTCATCTAGAACTCAGGTGAGGTGTGATCCCTGTGTGTTCTTCTATGGAGAGTTCTCCACACAGGACATTCATCTAGAACTCAGGTGAGCCCTGTGTGTTCTTCTATGGGGAGTTCTCCACACAGGACATTCATCTAGAACTCAGGTGAGCCCTGTGTGTTCTTCTATGGGGAGTTCTCCACACAGGACATTCATCTAGAACTCAGGTGAGGTGTGATATGGAGAGTTCTCCACACAGGACATTCATCTAGAACTCAGGTGAGGTGTGATCCCTGTGTGTTCTTCTATGGAGAGTTCTCCACACAGGACATTCATCTAGAACTCAGGTGAGGTGTGATCCCTGTGTGTTCTTCTATGGAGAGTTCTCCATACAGGACATTCATCTAGAACTCAGGTGAGGTGTGATCCCTGTGTGTTCTTCTATGGAGAGTTCTCCATACAGGACATTCATCTAGAACTCAGGAGAGGTGTGAGACCTGTGTGTTCTTCTATGGAGAGTTCTCCATACAGGACATTCATCTAGAACTCAGGAGAGGTGTGAGACCTGTGTGTTCTTCTATGGGGAGTTCTCCATACAGGACATTCATCTAGAACTCAGGAGAGGTGTGAGACCTGTGTGTTCTTCTATGGAGAGTTCTCCATACAGGACATTCATCTAGAACTCAGGAGAGGTGTGAGACCTGTGTGTTCTTCTATGGAGAGTTCTCCATACAGGACATTCATCTAGAACTCAGGTGAGGTGTGATCCCTGTGTGTTCTTCTATGGAGAGTTCTCCATACAGGACATTCATCTAGAACTCAGGAGAGGTGTGAGACCTGTGTGTTCTTCTATGGAGAGTTCTCCACACAGGACATTCATCTAGAACTCAGGTGAGGTGTGATCCCTGTGTGTTCTTCTATGGAGAGTTCTCCACACAGGACATTCATCTAGAACTCAGGTGAGGTGTGATCCCTGTGTGTTCTTCTATGGAGAGTTCTCCATACAGGACATTCATCTAGAACTCAGGTGAGGTGTGATCCCTGTGTGTTCTTCTATGGGGAGTTCTCCACACAGGACATTCATCTAGAACTCAGGTGAGGTGTGATCCCTGTGTGTTTTTCTATGGGGAGTTCTCCACACAGGACATTCATCTAGAACTCAGGTGAGGTGTGATCCCTGTGTGTTCTTCTATGGAGAGTTCTCCATACAGGACATTCATCTAGAACTCAGGTGAGGTGTGATCCCTGTGTGTTCTTCTATGGAGAGTTCTCCATACAGGACATTCATCTAGAACTCAGGTGAGGTGTGATCCCTGTGTGTTCTTCTATGGAGAGTTCTCCACACAGGACATTCATCTAGAACTCAGGTGAGGTGTGATCCCTGTGTGTTCTTCTATGGAGAGTTCTCCACACAGGACATTCATCTAGAACTCAGGTGAGCCCTGTGTGTTCTTCTATGGGGAGTTCTCCACACAGGACATTCATCTAGAACTCAGGTGAGCCCTGTGTGTTCTTCTATGGGGAGTTCTCCACACAGGACATTCATCTAGAACTCAGGTGAGGTGTGATATGGAGAGTTCTCCACACAGGACATTCATCTAGAACTCAGGTGAGGTGTGATCCCTGTGTGTTCTTCTATGGAGAGTTCTCCACACAGGACATTCATCTAGAACTCAGGTGAGGTGTGATCCCTGTGTGTTCTTCTATGGAGAGTTCTCCATACAGGACATTCATCTAGAACTCAGGTGAGGTGTGATCCCTGTGTGTTCTTCTATGGAGAGTTCTCCATACAGGACATTCATCTAGAACTCAGGAGAGGTGTGAGACCTGTGTGTTCTTCTATGGAGAGTTCTCCATACAGGACATTCATCTAGAACTCAGGAGAGGTGTGAGACCTGTGTGTTCTTCTATGGGGAGTTCTCCATACAGGACATTCATCTAGAACTCAGGAGAGGTGTGAGACCTGTGTGTTCTTCTATGGAGAGTTCTCCATACAGGACATTCATCTAGAACTCAGGAGAGGTGTGAGACCTGTGTGTTCTTCTATGGAGAGTTCTCCATACAGGACATTCATCTAGAACTCAGGTGAGGTGTGATCCCTGTGTGTTCTTCTATGGAGAGTTCTCCATACAGGACATTCATCTAGAACTCAGGAGAGGTGTGAGACCTGTGTGTTCTTCTATGGAGAGTTCTCCACACAGGACATTCATCTAGAACTCAGGTGAGGTGTGATCCCTGTGTGTTCTTCTATGGAGAGTTCTCCACACAGGACATTCATCTAGAACTCAGGTGAGGTGTGATCCCTGTGTGTTCTTCTATGGAGAGTTCTCCATACTGGACATTCATCTAGAACTCAGGTGAGGTGTGATCCCTGTGTGTTCTTCTATGGGGAGTTCTCCACACAGGACATTCATCTAGAACTCAGGTGAGGTGTGATCCCTGTGTGTTTTTCTATGGGGAGTTCTCCACACAGGACATTCATCTAGAACTCAGGTGAGGTGTGATCCCTGTGTGTTCTTCTATGGAGAGTTCTCCATACAGGACATTCATCTAGAACTCAGGTGAGGTGTGATCCCTGTGTGTTCTTCTATGGAGAGTTCTCCATACAGGACATTCATCTAGAACTCAGGTGAGGTGTGATCCCTGTGTGTTCTTCTATGGAGAGTTCTCCACACAGGACATTCATCTAGAACTCAGGTGAGGTGTGATCCCTGTGTGTTCTTCTATGGAGAGTTCTCCACACAGGACATTCATCTAGAACTCAGGTGAGCCCTGTGTGTTCTTCTATGGGGAGTTCTCCACACAGGACATTCATCTAGAACTCAGGTGAGGTGTGATATGGAGAGTTCTCCACACAGGACATTCATCTAGAACTCAGGTGAGGTGTGATCCCTGTGTGTTCTTCTATGGAGAGTTCTCCACACAGGACATTCATCTAGAACTCAGGTGAGGTGTGATCCCTGTGTGTTCTTCTATGGAGAGTTCTCCATACAGGACATTCATCTAGAACTCAGGTGAGGTGTGATCCCTTTGTGTTCTTCTATGGAGAGTTCTCCATACAGGACATTCATCTAGAACTCAGGAGAGGTGTGAGACCTGTGTGTTCTTCTATGGAGAGTTCTCCATACAGGACATTCATCTAGAACTCAGGTGAGGTGTGATCCCTGTGTGTTCTTCTATGGAGAGTTCTCCACACAGGACATTCATCTAGAACTCAGGTGAGGTGTGATCCCTGTGTGTTCTTCTATGGGGAGTTCTCCACACAGGACATTCATCTAGAACTCAGGTGAGGTGTGATCCCTGTGTGTTCTTCTATGGAGAGTTCTCCACACAGGACATTCATCTAGAACTCAGGTGAGCCCTGTGTGTTCTTCTATGGGGAGTTCTCCACACAGGACATTCATCTAGAACTCAGGTGAGGTGTGATATGGAGAGTTCTCCACACAGGACATTCATCTAGAACTCAGGTGAGGTGTGATCCCTGTGTGTTCTTCTATGGAGAGTTCTCCACACAGGACATTCATCTAGAACTCAGGTGAGGTGTGATCCCTGTGTGTTCTTCTATGGAGAGTTCTCCATACAGGACATTCATCTAGAACTCAGGTGAGGTGTGATCCCTGTGTGTTCTTCTATGGAGAGTTCTCCATACAGGACATTCATCTAGAACTCAGGAGAGGTGTGAGACCTGTGTGTTCTTCTATGGAGAGTTCTCCATACAGGACATTCATCTAGAACTCAGGAGAGGTGTGAGACCTGTGTGTTCTTCTATGGGGAGTTCTCCATACAGGACATTCATCTAGAACTCAGGAGAGGTGTGAGACCTGTGTGTTCTTCTATGGAGAGTTCTCCATACAGGACATTCATCTAGAACTCAGGAGAGGTGTGAGACCTGTGTGTTCTTCTATGGAGAGTTCTCCATACAGGACATTCATCTAGAACTCAGGTGAGGTGTGAGACCTGTGTGTTCTTCTATGGAGAGTTCTCCACACAGGACATTCATCTAGAACTCAGGTGAGGTGTGATCCCTGTGTGTTCTTCTATGGAGAGTTCTCCACACAGGACATTCATCTAGAACTCAGGTGAGGTGTGATCCCTGTGTGTTCTTCTATGGAGAGTTCTCCATACAGGACATTCATCTAGAACTCAGGTGAGGTGTGATCCCTGTGTGTTCTTCTATGGGGAGTTCTCCACACAGGACATTCATCTAGAACTCAGGTGAGGTGTGATCCCTGTGTGTTTTTCTATGGGGAGTTCTCCACACAGGACATTCATCTAGAACTCAGGTGAGGTGTGATCCCTGTGTGTTCTTCTATGGAGAGTTCTCCATACAGGACATTCATCTAGAACTCAGGTGAGGTGTGATCCCTGTGTGTTCTTCTATGGAGAGTTCTCCACACAGGACATTCATCTAGAACTCAGGTGAGCCCTGTGTGTTCTTCTATGGGGAGTTCTCCACACAGGACATTCATCTAGAACTCAGGTGAGGTGTGATATGGAGAGTTCTCCACACAGGACATTCATCTAGAACTCAGGTGAGGTGTGATCCCTGTGTGTTCTTCTATGGAGAGTTCTCCACACAGGACATTCATCTAGAACTCAGGTGAGGTGTGATCCCTGTGTGTTCTTCTATGGAGAGTTCTCCATACAGGACATTCATCTAGAACTCCGGTGAGGTGTGATCCCTGTGTGTTCTTCTATGGAGAGTTCTCCATACAGGACATTCATCTAGAACTCAGGAGAGGTGTGAGACCTGTGTGTTCTTCTATGGAGAGTTCTCCATACAGGACATTCATCTAGAACTCAGGAGAGGTGTGAGACCTGTGTGTTCTTCTATGGGTAGTTCTCCACACAGGACATTCATCTAGAACTTAGGTGAGGTGTGATCCCTGTGTGTTCTTCTATGGAGAGTTCTCCATACAGGACATTCATCTAGAACTCAGGTGAGGTGTGATCCCTGTGTGTTCTTCTATGGAGAGTTCTCCATACAGGACATTCATCTAGAACTCAGGAGAGGTGTGAGACCTGTGTGTTCTTCTATGGAGAGTTCTCCATACAGGACATTCATCTAGAACTCAGGAGAGGTGTGAGACCTGTGTGTTCTTCTATGGGTAGTTCTCCACACAGGACATTCATCTAGAACTTAGGTGAGGTGTGATCCCTGTGTGTTCTTCTATGGAGAGTTCTCCACACAGGACATTCATCTAGAACTCAGGTGAGGTGTGATATGGAGAGTTCTCCACACAGGACATTCATCTAGAACTCAGGTGAGGTGTGATCCCTGTGTGTTCTTCTATGGAGAGTTCTCCACACAGGACATTCATCTAGAACTCAGGTGAGGTGTGATCCCTGTGTGTTCTTCTATGGAGAGTTCTCCATACAGGACATTCATCTAGAACTCAGGTGAGGTGTGATCCCTGTGTGTTCTTCTATGGAGAGTTCTCCATACAGGACATTCATCTAGAACTCAGGAGAGGTGTGAGACCTGTGTGTTCTTCTATGGAGAGTTCTCCATACAGGACATTCATCTAGAACTCAGGAGAGGTGTGAGACCTGTGTGTTCTTCTATGGGGAGTTCTCCATACAGGACATTCATCTAGAACTCAGGAGAGGTGTGAGACCTGTGTGTTCTTCTATGGAGAGTTCTCCATACAGGACATTCATCTAGAACTCAGGAGAGGTGTGAGACCTGTGTGTTCTTCTATGGAGAGTTCTCCATACAGGACATTCATCTAGAACTCAGGTGAGGTGTGAGACCTGTGTGTTCTTCTATGGAGAGTTCTCCACACAGGACATTCATCTAGAACTCAGGTGAGGTGTGATCCCTGTGTGTTCTTCTATGGAGAGTTCTCCACACAGGACATTCATCTAGAACTCAGGTGAGGTGTGATCCCTGTGTGTTCTTCTATGGAGAGTTCTCCATACAGGACATTCATCTAGAACTCAGGTGAGGTGTGATCCCTGTGTGTTCTTCTATGGGGAGTTCTCCACACAGGACATTCATCTAGAACTCAGGTGAGGTGTGATCCCTGTGTGTTTTTCTATGGGGAGTTCTCCACACAGGACATTCATCTAGAACTCAGGTGAGGTGTGATCCCTGTGTGTTCTTCTATGGAGAGTTCTCCATACAGGACATTCATCTAGAACTCAGGTGAGGTGTGATCCCTGTGTGTTCTTCTATGGAGAGTTCTCCACACAGGACATTCATCTAGAACTCAGGTGAGCCCTGTGTGTTCTTCTATGGGGAGTTCTCCACACAGGACATTCATCTAGAACTCAGGTGAGGTGTGATATGGAGAGTTCTCCACACAGGACATTCATCTAGAACTCAGGTGAGGTGTGATCCCTGTGTGTTCTTCTATGGAGAGTTCTCCACACAGGACATTCATCTAGAACTCAGGTGAGGTGTGATCCCTGTGTGTTCTTCTATGGAGAGTTCTCCATACAGGACATTCATCTAGAACTCCGGTGAGGTGTGATCCCTGTGTGTTCTTCTATGGAGAGTTCTCCATACAGGACATTCATCTAGAACTCAGGAGAGGTGTGAGACCTGTGTGTTCTTCTATGGAGAGTTCTCCATACAGGACATTCATCTAGAACTCAGGAGAGGTGTGAGACCTGTGTGTTCTTCTATGGGTAGTTCTCCACACAGGACATTCATCTAGAACTTAGGTGAGGTGTGATCCCTGTGTGTTCTTCTATGGAGAGTTCTCCATACAGGACATTCATCTAGAACTCAGGTGAGGTGTGATCCCTGTGTGTTCTTCTATGGAGAGTTCTCCACACAGGACATTCATCTAGAACTCAGGTGAGGTGTGATCCCTGTGTGTTCTTCTATGGAGAGTTCTCCACACAGGACATTCATCTAGAACTCAGGTGAGGTGTGATCCCTGTGTGTTCTTCTATGGAGAGTTCTCCATACAGGACATTCATCTAGAACTCAGGTGAGGTGTGATCCCTGTGTGTTCTTCTATGGGGAGTTCTCCACACAGGACATTCATCTAGAACTCAGGTGAGGTGTGATCCCTGTGTGTTTTTCTATGGGGAGTTCTCCACACAGGACATTCATCTAGAACTCAGGTGAGGTGTGATCCCTGTGTGTTTTTCTATGGGGAGTTCTCCACACAGGACATTCATCTAGAACTCAGGTGAGGTGTGATCCCTGTGTGTTCTTCTATGGAGAGTTCTCCATACAGGACATTCATCTAGAACTCAGGTGAGGTGTGATCCCTGTGTGTTCTTCTATGGAGAGTTCTCCACACAGGACATTCATCTAGAACTCAGGTGAGGTGTGATCCCTGTGTGTTCTTCTATGGAGAGTTCTCCACACAGGACATTCATCTAGAACTCAGGTGAGGTGTGATCCCTGTGTGTTCTTCTATGGAGAGTTCTCCACACAGGACATTCATCTAGAACTCAGGTGAGGTGTGATCCCTGTGTGTTCTTCTATGGAGAGTTCTCCACACAGGACATTCATCTAGAACTCAGGTGAGGTGTGATCCCTGTGTGTTCTTCTATGGAGAGTTCTCCATACAGGACATTCATCTAGAACTCAGGTGAGGTGTGATCCCTGTGTGTTCTTCTATGGGGAGTTCTCCACACAGGACATTCATCTAGAACTCAGGTGAGGTGTGATCCCTGTGTGTTTTTCTATGGGGAGTTCTCCACACAGGACATTCATCTAGAACTCAGGTGAGGTGTGATCCCTGTGTGTTCTTCTATGGGGAGTTCTCCACACAGGACATTCATCTAGAACTCAGGTGAGGTGTGATCCCTGTGTGTTCTTCTATGGAGAGTTCTCCATACAGGACATTCATCTAGAACTCAGGAGAGGTGTGAGACCTGTGTGTTCTTCTATGGAGAGTTCTCCATACATGACATTCATCTAGAACTCAGGTGAGGTGTGATATGGAGAGTTCTCCATACATGACATTCATCTAGAACTCAGGTGTGGTGTGATATGGAGAGTTCTCCATACATGACATTCATCTAGAACTCAGGTGAGGTGTGATATGGAGAGTTCTCCATACATGACATTCATCTAGAACTCAGGTGAGGTGTGATCCCTGTGTGTTCTTCTATGGGGGGTTGTACACACAGAACATTTATCTAGAACTCATACAGGTCAAACACTGTATGGACTACTTTGACATATTTGTCGTGTGAAATGTGTGTAGTGTGACTGTGTGCAAAAGAAGAGAACCAGCACACAAATGTGCTACACCTGTGATCACACATTATAGTGTGAATGGGACCTAAAGGCAAAACGGATCTCTTTGTGCCGCTTTTGCATTGCAGCTTGCCCACAGTGCGGGCGTACATGCGGGTTTGGTGTGGTTAACCCATGGTTCCCCAAAGACTTTACATCACTTGTTTTTTGATAGCACAACAAAGATGTAGCAGCAGGACTTTTGATGCGCTTTCAGAAAATGCGCAACTTAACCACTTGCCGCCTACCGTATAGCAAAATGACGTTGGCAAAGTGGTTGCGATATCCTGACCAGACGTCAGGATCGAGGCGATCGTTGTTGCGGTGTGTCAGTCTGATACACCGCAACTCCGATCTAGGCAAAGAGTAAGGATGAGCTCCAGCGTGTTCGCAAGCTGCACGTGCAGAGCCCGCCAGGAAGTCGGCACGGCTCTGCGCTAATCACAGGCAGTAAGACATTTCCCGATCTCTGCAGCCGCACATCGGGAAATGTCTCACTGCTTGTGATTAGTCCTGTGCAGTGCTGAGTTCCTGGCGGGCTCTAAACGTGCAGCTTGCGAACACGCTGGAGCTCATCCTTAGTAAAGCATCTCTGACGGAGGCTCTTTACCACGTGATCAGCCGTGTCCAGTCACGGCTGATCACGATGTAAATAGGAAGAGCCGGTGATCAGCTTTTCCTCATTCGCGTCTGACAGACGCAAGTAGAGGAGAGCTGATCGGCTGCTCTCCTGACAGGGGGGGGGTCTGTGCTGATAATCAGCGCAGTCCCCCCGGATGCCCACCCAGGACCACCAGGAATGGCCACCACACTGGACCACCAGGTATGCCACCCTAGACTACCAGGGAAATGCCAATCGGTGCCCATGAAAAATGCCTGCCAGTGATGTCTATCAGTGCCACCCATAAGTACCTATCAGTGCCACCTCATTGGTGCCGCCTTATCAGTGCCCATCAGTGAAGGAGAAAACTTACTTATTTAGAAAATTTTATCACAAAAACAAAGAAAAACTTTTTTTTTTTTTCAAAATTTTCAGTCTTTTTTTTTATTTGTTTAACAAAAAAAAAAAAAACTGCAGAGTTGATCAAATCCCACCAAAAGAAAGCTCTATTTGTGGGAACAAAATAATGAAAATTTAGTTTGGGTACAGTGTAGCATGACCAAGCAATTGTCATTTAAAAAGTGAAAGCTGAAATTTGGAATGGGCAGGAAGGTGCGAAAGTGCCCTGTATCGAAGTGGCTAAAGCAGAACTCCTGGCAAAACCTTTTTTTTTCATTTTCTTGTTGCTGATCTCCTACTTTCACCGAATATGCCATCCATGTTCTTGTGAGCTCAGCATTTGCTCTGTTATAGCCTGATGATTTTCAAATAAAACCGTTACTGCCCTCTGATTTCCTTTTTTTAAGACCGGTGGCTGCTATTCCTCCTGTTCCCCCAGCCACCGATGTTGGCACGTCCCAATTTGTAGTTCTCTTGTACTTCCATCCTTGCTTGCTTTAGTGGGCGGACTGGAACTCACAGACCTCTGGTCTGTACCGCCTATTGGAGGTGGTGTCTTCCTCCTGCTTTCTGCCAGCACTAAGCCCCGGTTCACACAGGGGCGACTTGTCAGGCGACTTAGCCGCCTGGCAAGTCGCATCCCGTTCTGTACTACGGAACCGTTCTAATAGGAGCGACGCAAGTCGCTCCAACTTAGAAAAAGGTTCCTGTAGTATTTTTGGGGCGACTTCAGGCAACTTGCATTGACTTCTATACAGAAGTAATTTTGCAAGTCGCCGCTGAAGTCGTGTGCAGGTCGCCTTGGTGAGTCGACCTGCAAGTCGTGTTGCCCCTGTGTGAACCGGCACTAACACCCTTCCCTGCAATAATAAGCTGCACTGCACAGATATGCTGACACTGAAGGGCACAGATATGCTGGCACTGATATGCTGGCACTGATGATCGGTGCCCTGATTATCAGTGTAAATTTCCTGTCACAGGAAAGACGATCATCGTATGACACATCCCTTTCACTACTCTAAGGATGAGCTCAGGCGTGTTCGCAAACAGCACATGCAGAGCCCGCCAGGAAGTCGGCACTGCACAGCGCTAATCACAAGCAGTAAGACATTTCTCGATCTCTGCAGCCACACATCGGAACAATGTCTCACTGCTTGTGATTAGAGCTCCGCAATGCCAACTTCCTGGCAGGCTCTGCACGTGCTGTTTGCGAACACGCCTGAACTCATCCTTACACTACTCTTCTTTTTTTTTTTTTTAAGACATGATGTTTTATTAGAGCGAAAGTAAATTACTTCTGTTGTGCTCTTCTTTTAGAAAATCCATAGTGCTCTGAGCATCCATTGTTTCAAATCTATTTACCAAGGTTGAATTGAACTAAAGGCAAATCTTTTTTTTTTTTTTTTTTTCATTTTGGATAGAACAAGGGAGGGTTAATCCAGCTCTGAGCAATCCTCTTTTATTGTTCAGTGAGATAAATCTTGACAAACAGAGAAAAACGTTGTCAAATCCTCCCCCTTGCTGTGAGTGACAGGTGATTTACATATCTCGTGCACTAGCCTAAGACATGCAGTATTTTTTAATTCCCTCCCCCACTCCTTTCTTCAGCAGCTCTGCAAGGATTGGATGTTCCACACCTCAGCATGATTTGGCATGCTGAAGTCATGTGGTTACTTTCCTGTCTTTTCACTGGATGTTAGAGATCACAGCAGAAGTTCAGTGTTAGAAATACACAGGAGAAATGCATATTGACAAGGGGAGTGTAGAGGTGGGCGGGGAGTCTACTGACATCACGACTCCACCCACCGAGCTCCAGACAACAGACCCACCCACAGAATATGAAGTATTTCGTGTCTAATAACAGACAGAGGGGAGACATTTGACAGGTAAAGATACATGCAGGAGGCATGTATATCCTTATAGATAACCCCTATGGCAGTATTTTAGAAAGGATGACATTAGGTTTACATCCACCTTAACTAAATTAACATAACTGTTTAACCACTTTAGCCCCGGAAGATTTGGCTGCTCAATGACCAGGCCATTTTTTACAATATGGCACTGCATCACTTTAACTGACAATTGCACGGTCGTGCGACGCTGTACCCAAACATAATTGGCCTTCTTTTTTTTCCCCACAAATAGAGCTTTCTATTGGTGGTATTTGATCACCTCTGCATTTTTTATTTTTTGCGCTATAAACAAAAGAAGATTTTTTTTGAAAAAAACACTATCTTTTACTTTGTGCTATAATAAATATCCCACATTTTTTCCTCCCGTTTAGTCCCATATGTATTCTTCTACATATTTTTGGTTAAAAAAAAAACGCAATAAGCGTATATTGATTGGTTTGCGCAAAAGTTATAGCGTCTACAAAATAGGGGAAAGAAGATTTATGGCATTTTTATTATTTTTTTTTTACTAGTAATGGCGGCGATCTGTGAACCCTTTTGGAATGATATGGATTTCTGCACAAATTGATTCATAAAATGTGATCTGATCTTCATCTAAGTCACAACAATAGACAATCACAGTCTGCTTAAACTAATAACACACAAAGAATTAAATGTTACCATGTTTTTATTGAACACACCATGTAAACATTCACAGTGCAGGTGGAAAAAGTATTTGAACCCTTGCATTTAATAACTGGTTGAACCTCCTTTGGCAGCAATAACTTCAACCAAACGTTTCCTGTAGTTTCAGATCAGACGTGCACAATGGTCAGGAGTAATTCTTAACCATTCCTCTTTACAGAACTGTTTCAGTTCAGCAATATTCTTGGGATATCTGGTGTGAATTGCTTTCTTGAGGTCATGCCACAGCATCTCAATCGGGTTGGGATCAGGACTCTGACTGGGCCACTCCAGAAGGCATATTTTCTTCTGTTTAAGCCATTCTGTTGTTGATTTACTTCTATGCTTTGGGTCGTTGTCCTGTTGCAACACCCATCTTCTGCTGAGCTTCAGCTGGTGGACAGATGGCCTTAAGTTCTCCTGCAAAATGTCTTGATAAACTTGGGAATTCATTTTTCCTTCGATGATAGCAACCCGTCCAGGCCCTGACGCAGCAAAGCAGCCCCAAACCATGATGCCCCCACCACCATACTTCACAGTTGGGATGAGGTTTTGATGTTGGTGTGCTGTGCCTCTTTTTCTCCACACATAGTGTTGTGTGTTTCTTCCAAACAACTCAACTTTGGTTTCATCTGTCCACAGAATATTTTGCCAGTACTGCTGTGGAACATCCAGATGCTCTTGTGCAAACTGTAAACGTGCAGCAATGTTTTTTTTGGCCAGCAGTGGCTTCCTTTGTGGTATCCTCCCATGAAATCCATTCTTGTTTAGTGTTTTACGTATCGTAGATTCGCTAACGGGGATGTTAGCATATGCCAGAGACTTTTGTAAGTCTTTAGCTGACACTCTAGGATTCTTCTTCACCTCATTGAGCAGTCTGCGCTGTGCTCTTGTAGTCATCTTTACAGGACGCCCACTCCTAGGGAAAGTAGCAGCAGTGCTGAACTTTCTCCATTTATAGACAATTTGTCTTACCGTGGACTGATGAACAGCAAGACTTTTGGATATAATTTTATAACCCTTTCCAGCTTTATGCAAGTCAACAATTCTTCTCTGGTCACAGTGATTTTTGTTGGGTAACCCTATCTATAAGGAATTTTATGGTTCCACAACACTTTAGTTACCGTGTTCAGATTTTTCCATTTTTGGAGCGTGTATTGCGAGAGGTCCGCAAAGATTTGTAAATTCTGATAGGTTGCTGGTATTTGCTCCTGTTTTCGCATACATGACATTAGATTTTCTTTTACATGAAAGAAATGGAGACAAAGGAGTACATCCCTTGGAATGTGGTCAGATAGATGAGATGGATTGGGTAGACAGTGGATCCTGTCTATCGTGACATCTAAGGCAGTAAGGCCTGGTATAAGATTTTTGAATAAGGTCGCTGCGTAAGAGCGTAGGTCGGTTGGTTGCACCGACTCTGGTATCCCTCTTATTTTCAAATTCTTTCTTCTCGACCTATCTTCCAAATCAGCTAATTTTGCCTTGATCCAATTGTTTTCCCCTTCTTTTTCTTCATAGGCATCAACTAGATCATTTATGGTGTGAGCGTATTCTCCCAACTTAACCTCAATGTGGTCCACCCTGTCCCCCATTGCCTGGATATCTCTATTAAATCTGTTCATACATGAGGCCATGTCAGACTGGATTGTGCTCCTTAAAGACAGTAGCATGTCTTTTAGTACTGTATCAAGTACAGGTTGGTTCTGTGTGGGAAAGGATTCAATAGATTCGGACATTTCCCTTGTGTCTTCCCCTGAATCTGGTGTGGGGCTCACAGGCGAACCCAATCCGTTGCCATCTAGCCTGGGTCTAGACTTGGCTGGGCTATTTGATGAAGGGGTGGGGAGACAGGAGTGTTGGCTGCCAGGAGATGTCAATTTGGGAGGAGGATTACTCTCTTTTGAAGTTTTTTTAGTAAACGAGGCCGCCGGCAGAGTATAGGCCTCGGCGCCATCTTGCTTACCTCCTGTGTCTGTTATGGAGTAAAAGTCTGTCAGAAGCTGGGGACGGCTATCGTTACGCCGTTTGTTGGGCATACTCCCAGTGGTGTCCCGGTCCAGACCGCCGAGAAAATGGGGTGAAAAGATGCCTTGGAAGGGTTGCTTTGTGCCGCTTTGTCCCTGGGAAGACGGAGCTCCGGAATTATGCGACCATCCGGCTCCGCTGCAGGCCACTCCCCCCGCAAGTCAACAATTCTTAATCGTAGGTCTTCTGAGAGCTCTTTTGTGCGAGGCATCGTTCACATCAGGCAATGCTTCTTGGGAAAAGCAAACCCAGAATTGGTGTGTGTTTTTTATAGGGCAGGGCAGCTGTAACCAACACCTCCAATCTCATCTCATTGATTGGACTCCAGTTGGCTGACACCTTACTCCAATTTGCTCTTGGAGATCTCATTAGTCTAGGCCGGGGTTCACATACTTTTTCCACCTGCACAGTGAATATTTACATGGTGTGTTCAATAAAAACATGGTCACATTTAATTCTTTGTGTGTTATTAGTTTAAGCAGACTGTCTATTGTTGTGACTTAGATGAAGATCAGATCACATTTTATGACCGATTTGTACAGAAATCCATATCATTCCAAAAGAGTTCATATACTTTTTATTGCAACTGTAAACATACCATCTGTCTCTACTCACCTGAAATAAGGATGAGCTCCGGCGTGTTCGCATGCTGCACATGCAGAGCACGCCAGGAAGTCGGCACTGCACAGCGCTAATCACAAGCAGTGAGACATTGTCCCGATGCGCGGCTGCAGAGATCGGGAAACGTCTCCCTGCTTGTGATTAGCTCTGTGCAGTGCCGACCTTCTGGCGGGCTCTGCATGTGCAGCATGCGAACACGCCGGAGCTCATCCTTACCCTGAAAGAATGTAAACACACAAATCCCAGTTCTCACTCTGTCACGAGTAGGGTGCAACGGATCGTTGCCGATCCGTGATCCGTACGGATCACCCTCCGCGGATCGGCACACCCGCGATCCGCGGAGCACTTTTCGGGCCTCAGCCATAGGAAAGGCCCCGGCTTCGGCCTAGCTCCGGAGCGGCGGCCATCTTGGTACACCCGGAAGTGGCCGCTGTCTCGACAGGAAGTGACATTTCGTCGCCGCCATCTTGCTACACCCCACACTCCTGCACACTACAATAATGATAGAGTGAGAAGGGGGCAAGCGGACATCTTGTTACACCCACCGGAGTTTTAAATTTAAAAGCCATTTTCAACACAAAACTGAGCTTATATGCACAAATACTGTATTTATGCATATAAGCTCGGTTTTGTGTTGAAAATGGCTTTTAAATCTAAAACTCCGGTGGGTGTAACAAGATTTGTGTGTTTTTTTTTTTTGTTTTTTTTTTTGTTTTTTGTTTTTTTATGCTGATCCGAGGATCGATCCGATCCGTGACTCTGATCTGAGGATCGATCCGATCCGTGAGATTTTTGATCCGTTGCACCCCTAGTCACGAGCGATCACGGGTGCCCGGTGGTCATTGCGCCCGCCGGGCACTTGCATCGGCTCCAGGCACACGCTGTGGGCCCGCGGGCGCGCCCGCCCCTAGTTGCCAAAAGGTGAAGTGACGTAAGGTAACGTCTATTTGCACAGCCGAGCCAACCTGTCGCAGTAAAGTGGTCCGGAAGTGGTTAATATGTGATTTTAGTGGGTTTTCATACATTTGTATGTGCTTCTATAGACTTCATTGGGCCAGAAAAAAACGCAGGCTGCTGCATAAATTATCGGACATGCTTCATTTTTATGCAGTGAAAGATGTGAATGGCCTCATTGGAATCAGGAGTCCTATTCTGCCATTCAATGTGTGTAGTCCCAGCCTTTATTGTATGTCTTGGCTCAGCAAGAGAGGGAGGCTGCAGTAGCAGCACAGCTCAGAGCCACAGTGCTTCCATGAGAGAAAGGAGAGAGAATCAGAGAGATCTCCCCAGTGTCTCACCTGCCTTGCTTTGAAGCTAATTGAGCAGAGATCGTTCTCCATTAGCTTCTTCCCTGACCGCAAGGACCAAGGAAATTGACAACAGAAACCGGAATTGAGGTTTTACATGACCCTTTGGGGTTCATTCTAGCTAGGGTAGATTAGCGAAAGGACATTTGCTGCTCTCGCTCCTCCCCACCCAGCAACACCCGCCAGGTGGGAAAGCAGGGCCAGGAAGCACGGGGAGAATTGTGCTTGTGGTGGGCACACTCTGGGGGGTCACAGAACGCTATCCAGCGGCTGTAGAGCTAACAGTCGGCTTGTGCAGTACACACACTCCTGGTGACTGCAGCGGCTGGAAGTGTGTGTAGAACCCACAGCTGCCACTGCCGTAATACTCATGGCACTAAAAGAGTCGAGATCTGTGTTTAGCTGGAGCTGAAGGTTGCTGTAAAGTCTTCAGTAAAAGAAGTGCCTGAAGCTTGATGAAAGAATTACAAATGCTTGGTAAAAGCCTGTTGTACACACAAATTTATACAAGCTGAAGCCCGCGTGTACAAGACCTGTGAGAGAAGAGAACCTTCAGTGACATGGGGGTCTGATACAGTGATGGCTTATAATGAAATGCTTTCCATACATCATTTTATATTTAGTCTACATTATTTCAGGTCACACCGTGTATTTGATCAATATTTTTCTATTTCTTTTTCATTTAATCAACTTAAAAGAAATCTGTGCAGACAGAAATATGTAGGATGTCATTACTGACTTCTCTTTCTGGAAATGCTAGTTTTTTGGCTGTCTTGCTGATTCTCTGACCTCAATACCTTGAGTTCCTTGCCTGGATCATGTGGGCGGGCTAGGAGATCTGACTGTGCTGATGAATGCTTGTTCCAGGTCATAAACAGCTAAGCACCTACCATTTTAAGAACTGATAGCCGAGGGATTTTTTCTTACCACTTCTCTACCACCGTAAAGTGAAAAAAGAATGGGGAGGCGGATGACTATTTGTGGAGTGTCATTTATAAACTGAACTGCGGAAATAAGGCATGGGCTGCCAGTGTGTTTGTTAAATGTCTGTGATGAAGTTGTTAGCTTACATCACAGACAAAAGGCACAGAGCCAATTGGCGTGGCTCTGTGCCTTGAGATCATTGTAATGGCCAATCGCAGTCATTACAAATATAAACACAGCTTGTGCTTACATCTGAGAGCCTTCCCCGTTCCTCCTCTGCCACTGATCCTCTTCATTTTTCTGCAGTGGAAGTTTCTCCTGTATGGTCCCTTTTAGTAAAACTGCTGCCAGTGACCACCAACAAAATGGAGGCACACTGTTTACCACTAAGCATAGCAAAGGGGCACACTGAAGGCATGTGGACGTTAAAGCGGCACCCTGATCACCAATGTTATGGAGGAAATAGCACTGACTACCAACATTATGGCACACTCACTACTGTTCACCAATTTTTAAAGGGATACTCACCACCACTAACCACCATAAGAGGGCGCTAACTCCTGAACACTAAATCCTTCAAGCTGTTCTGTGCATTATATAGTCCTGAGGCCTGCAGTCTCGCTGCAGCAGTGTATACACTATGTTTCAATCTAAACCATTTTGTGGCATTTTAGGACCTTGAAAAATGACATGTATCATTTTTTTTTTTTATGTTTTGGTTTCTATAGTGAAAAAAACAATAGTTAATAAATCTCACCAAAATAAAGCTCTATATGTCTAAATAAATTAATTTGTGTACAGTGCTGCATGACTGTAACTGTCAGTCCAACTATCACAGTGCTAAAAACTAAAATCTGGCCTGATAATAAAGAGGTATTACAGGATGGTACTCAAGTGCTTGAATTAAAAGGCAAACGTTTCCTGTCACCTCTTCTTTCCATTGTTGTCTGGGCTTCCGTCAGATATGTGTAGTTTTGTGCAGACAATTGCATTGTATACTGTATGTGGATAGAATAAAATATAAGTGCAAGTGCTGATTACAATGTGTATGTAATCTTCTTTTTTTTTTTTCTGTGTTTTTTTTCAGTTGGCAAAATCATATTGGGCTCCACATTCAAAGAAAAAACTGCCATTTGATCCAAAGGTAAAGCTACATTTCTCAGTTGTTTGTATTGGTTTATAGAAATTGCACATATTTTTGTAATCTTTAAATTTCTCAATATTAACAATTTGGTGCTGGTTGGATCTGTCTCCTGATCACCTGTTTATGGCCAGATTGGGAGAATAATCTCATGTCCACGGCAGTCAATACATTAGTCATTTTTATCGCTGAACGGAAAAAAAAATGACCCGATTCCCTGATCCACACACTCGAGGTGAATGACTTACTTACACTGCTGCCAGCTATAGCTAGCCATAGCTGTGAGAGCTGATCAAGTGGCATTTATCCAACAGGTAGATTGACATCTGTACAACTACTGTCCCCATACATGGATCAATATCCGGCTGGTCCCTGCTGGACCGACTGAATTTTGATCCACGTGTGGTCGGCTTAAAGCTGAATTTCAGCTTTTGTAACACTGGCCATATCAAACTATGTCCCTCATTAACATGGCCTCGCTGGATGTGCTGTATAAACTGTATGTAGCTGAGGCTATATACAGCATACAGCACTGTGTTCCGAGTGCGAGCCGAGGCCAATTAGAGGAAGCTTTGTATTCATTACTACACTAATACATTGCTTTCTGTGAATGGCTGAGCACCACTCAGACTCTATTGTGTTCTGGGTAAGAGACAGGAAGTCTCGGCTCACTCCTGGAACACAGTGCTGTATGTGGCCTCAGCCTGCGGCTTCACTGCCAGTTTCCTACTGCGCACGCGCGAGTGGCACGGCGCTCTGTGAATGGCCCGCAGAATAGGAAGAGGCAGATTAGGAAGACTGCCTAGCAACAAGGGTTTCAGGTAAGTAATTTTTGGGGTTTTTTTTTACATTTTTTGCAAATTTTTTGGTGCAATATTTTTTTTTTTTTTTTAGGGTGGCCCCCTACTTTAAGCCTGGTACACAATAGAAGTTTTTTTTTTTCCTTCAACCTAGCGGGTTGAAGGAAAAAAAACTGACAGCTCCGGTTTTCCAGCATGCTCGTCCGACAATGAAATGTACAGTGGTTTCGTTTTTTTATAATATTTAATCATATTCTAATATATTATATGATTTTTAATAATATTTTATGAATATTTCCTAGGTGATAGAAGATATTTACTCCAAAGAAATTGTGAAGTCAAAGTAAGGTTTTTTTGTTTTTCTTTGTTATTGTGTAAAGCAAACTGAATATAATTAACATTTTTGTGTAAATTTTGTATTTTCTTTATTGGCTAGTGTTTGTGTTTTTTTTTTTTTTTTTTTCTTTTTCTTTTTTTTATTATTATTATTATTATTTTTTTAATTTTTTTTTTCTTTGGCAAGTGAACAACTGTTTTTATCTTTACAGGTTTGCAATAAGGAAGATAATGCTGTTGGAGTTCAGGTGAGTTTGTTGACTAGGCCTTGTGCAGTCCATAGCCAGGCTAATGGACTGTCACTGAAGAGATGTGACCCTTCCTTGCTTTGTATTTTCTTTTTATGGTTCAATCACACCGATTACACATCCCTTTCACTACTCCTTTCTCCCTTTTAAGTAAATATTAAGTTTTATTAGAGAGTTTAAAAGTAAATTTACTTTTGTTGTACTCTTTTTAGAAAATCCATAGTGCTCTGGGCATTGTGTTGTGTATTTATCAAGGTAGAACTAAAGGCAAAACGTTTTCCCCATTTTGGACAGAGCAAGGGAGGGTTATAATTAGAGCTGCTCGATTGCTAAAATGAGAATCGTGATTTTTTTGCTTAGATCACGATTCTCACGGCATAACATCATCTTTCACATTGAACAAAATGTGCGATCGCGACCGCTGGCCATGCGCATCAGATCCCCCTGCTGTGCAGTGGGCGCGCGCACGCCCTCTGGCGGCTCTTAAAGGGAACCCCATAACCATACGGGGTTTCGCGCAGGGGTGCCATTCTGCCCCGTAAAAAGACTTGAGGCTGTCAGTAACCGGTTAAACAAAACAAATTACAGAATAAAATGTGACTTTTAATCTGCAGTAAGGCTCCATCCACGTGAGGCGGATCTGCTCAGCATGGCCGGCGGTCGCGATCGCGTGCAGATCAGTTGCACTGTTGATCTCCGCTGAGCCGGCAGATGACGGGTCCGTCTCTGCTCATTGAACAGGGAGGGACCTGTCAGAGCCCCGCTGATTTCTATGGGAGATCGGATGAAAACGGTATGTCCGTTTTCATCAGATATCATCTGATCCGCCAGACGGATGGCGAGTGTATCGCCATACATCTGTTTTTTAGCGGATCGGATGGCAGGCGGGTGTTAGCGGACACATCTCCGCTGACATCCGCCTGCTCATAGAAGTCAATGGGTGGCCCACTCGGATCCGCCTGAAAAATGGACAGACAGACCTGAGCGGGCTTATCATGTGAAAGGGGCCTAACACTATTTATTTATTTTTAAACTAACATTATTTTTAAAAAGGAAAAGTACATTTTGTTTAGTTTGTTTTACTGTCTAAAGGATTGCGAAAAAACGAATTGTTGCAAGACAGTGTCACGAAAAGAAAGCCTTGTTTATCCTTAAAAGTACAATACATGTATTTCCTTGTTATCTTGACCACTTCAATAATGAACACTTTTAACCCCTTCCTGCCCAGGCCAATTTTTAGCTTTCAGCGTTGTTGCACTTTGAATGACAATTGCGCGGTCATGTAACACTGTACCCATAAGAAATTTTCATAATTTCTTTCACACAAATAGAGCTTTCTTTTGGTGGTATTTAATCACCACCGGGTTTTATTTATATTTGCTAAATAAGCGGAAAAAAAAGGCCAAAAAAAGACGTTTCTGCTTTGCAAATAAATAATCTTTCTTTCATGTATTTAGGCTAAAATAAAGAAATTATTTTTTTTTTTTATTTGCTGTCACCAGGGCAGTACAGTGTCACCATATCACTGGTGTGGCGGTGATCAGAGGCACTGAATGGTGACAGTATGTACAAAAATTTTTCTTTTTTTTTTTTTTCTTTTCTTTTTTTTTTTTTTACATACTGTGACCAGAGCAATACAGTGTTACCATAGTAACACTGTACCACTTTGGGGAAGTGATCAGGATTTATTTCTATTTTTTAGATACTGATTGTTTATAGCAGTTAATTTTACTGAATGAAAGTGTGTATTGTACTGTTGATTGGCCACAGCTAATCACATGGTACAGATAGGCTGTAATTGTACAATTTGATCACTGTGACCAGACATGGCCAATCAGAGCTAGCAACACAATTGTGCACAATGGATGCCATTAATTGGAGCCATTCATTGTTTACAAATGTCATATGACCTGCTGTGATTGGTCACAGTGATCACATGTTACCAGGCCAGTACATTGATCAGTCATCCACTGTGTCTGGTGCATATAGCAGCTCACAGATCACGCTGGAGCGTGGCCCATTTTGGGGAGGACATCATATAACATCCACCCAGAAAAAATGGGGTTCTTGCTTGGCCGTCATTTTACAATGGCCTGAGCGGCATGCAGTTAAGTAAAGACAAAGTTATCGCCGAACAAACAGGTCCACAGCAGAATTGTAAAAATTGCTCTGGTCCATAAGGGGTGAACAGACGTGAGAGGCAAAGTGGTTAAATGTTTATTTGGAAAACACTTTTCAGACCAGCCGCTGCATTACAACTGTCACACAGACGTCTCCTATAGCACTATTGCCGGCTGTATGGAGCATATCGGTGGATTGCCTCATGCTGTGCTGAGAAAGTACTGCACGCGCTACTTTTATTCACTGCACACCACAATGCAATGGTGTGAACTGGGCAGATAGGGAGACATGGCATGTGGAGGGACTGTGTTGGAATATCTGCCCAATGCAGTTCCACCACATGTGGTGTGAATGAGCCCTAAATATCGATCTAAAGAAGACATTTCCTGAGAAAATTAATAGGGCTGCCATTAATATTCTGTGTCTGAAAGTACTACAGTACCTAATTTGTAGACTTATCTTCTAGCTCAAATACTTTGAGTTCCAAATCTGGAACATGTATGCAAATTGGAAATGTTGCCTAAAAGGCAGAAGTCCTTATTTTCATACTTGGTCTGGGTCAGTGAAAAAAAGCAGTGGAGCCAGAAGGTCATTGTTCCAGCCGGGCCACAAACTCTTAGAGAAGTTGACAATGGCAGCCTCCATGTTTCTCTAAGGAAAGGTTCTCTTTAGGAATGTATCTGCTTTTTAAAGATTAAGGGGTGATGCATTTACACTTGACTAACATATAAAAAGTGATTTATCCAAGATGTGCCATGTAGCAACCAGCAACTGAAACACTGTATACTAGTTATTTAAGCATTTTTTGTGTCTGTAAATCTTTGGCCCACTGTGATGATGTTAGGGCTTGCATCAAACTGTGTCTGGATTAGGCTCAGGCGTGTTTAAAATCCCACATGCCTGATCCCGCCAGGAAGCCCATATTCCACAGCGCTAATCACAGGCAGTGAGACATTTCCCGATCTGCAGCTGCACAGTCGGCTTCCGGGTGGGATCAGGCAGGTGGGATTTTGAACAAGCCAGGGCCCATCTCTAGTCTGGATGTGTGTTGTAAGCCATAATAAATGCATTTTTTTCTTATTTGATATAGCCAGTACCTTGAGAACTACTTGTGGGTGAATTACTCGGCAGAAGTGTCTAGTAAAGCCTACGTGATGTCTATTTGCTGTATGGTGAATGAAAAGTTCCGTGAAAACGTTCCTGCTTGGGAGGTAAGAACTTCATATTTCTACTTTCAGGACTTTTATAGTTTGAGGATCATTAACACCAGAGTAGACCAGGCAGTTTGAAAGATGGATGGCAATAAGTATCGGAACAATGTATATTCGCTAGTATTGTTGATGACTTAGGTTATTTTTATAGATTAATCAGTTTTTCGTCCCAGAGCTGCTCTAGCTCCCTTTTGAAATGGCACCTGGTTGCAGTGGTTTTTGTGTCCCCCATTGGCATTAGCTCTTAGGGTTTGCGATCTTTCTACACAGCGCTGCATTGTGTTTACATCAGAATGAAAGTGAAGTCACATCACTTCTTCTGATCAGGATGGCTTACGCAGAGCTGTTTCATCTCTGTCCATCGTCTACCTGCATCAATAGATTATCTAAATAAAAAATACTCCCTTCCAAAATGAATCCCCGAGGCCACAGCAGTGATGGACCTGGATTATATTTGCGTTTACTGTTCAAGCATCAAATGCTAGGACAAGCTGAAAGCTGCTGTAGCTGGATGGAGTGATATGCTGTACCGAGTGATGCTAACTTTCAGGACGATATGCGCTCAAAGGCTAATGCCCAGAACGCAGCAAGTCTGCATTCTGAGCATTCTTTTGTAGGTGCATTCAACCCTAAACATGACGTTCACAAAGCTGCTTTGCAATGGTCTTGTAGCTCATTCCAGCCTTGTGTAGGTCTACAATCTTGTTTCTCACATCCTTGGACAGCTTTTTGGTCTTGGCCATGGTGGAGAGATTGGAATCTGGTTGCTTCTCTGGACAGGTATCTTTTATGCTCCTAATCTCAGCTCACTACCTGTATAGAAGACACTTGGGAGCCAGAAATCTTGCTGATTGATAGGCGATCAAATACTTCTTTCACTCATTAAAATTCAAATAAATGTATTTTTGAAATGCGTTTTTCTGAATATTTATGTTGTTCTGTCTCTCGCTGTTAAAATAAACCTACCATTAAAATTATAGATGAATCATTTTTCTCAAATCGCCTTTCAGGACAGCCTTGGAGAGCGCAGCTCCGCCCATTTTCCAGGAAACGCATACAGCCTTTAAATCCCTCCTCTTCCACCATGGCTTCAGTTATTGTGTTTCCTCTGCCATGATGGAAGCGCATGCTGGAACCAGGGAGCTGTGCTCTCTCCAAAGTGGAGTGAGAAGGCTTACCTTTGTGATTTTGTATGCAGTGACCATCCCAGCACCCCCCCTCCAGTACGGGCGGGGGTTGTTAGAGTCCCCGGTCTCTCCAGCTCAGGGGATGCAAGGGCCCACAGGAGGTGTTGGCGTCTATGGGCCCGGGGTCTGTCGGCATGGCCCTGGTGGCCGGGTGGGTGTCGCTGCTTGTAAGTGGCATGTCCCGCATGTCCGTTCCGGTTCCTGGCCAGAGGGTGACGTCATGTCCGGTGACGCGGCTTCCAGGGGGGGGGGGCGTGGCGCAAGTGGTTCCAAGCGCCTGAAACCCAGAGACCAGGGGGCGGGTCTGTCAACCCACACTTCCGGCCCTCGTTGATGATGCTGGGACCGGGTAATTAAATGGATGGTTTTCTCAGTACCCCTGCTGCGTTCTGGGCTGAGACGGAGGAGAGGCTGACAGCTACGGCGGAAGTAGGCACCCCAGGCACCGCTCAGGCCCAGGTAAGAGGGGTACAGTGGTACCTTTTTATTCTTGTCCATATGGGCTTATGTTGTGGTTGTTTGGTTGGGGTCCTCCCTGCAGGGAGCCTGTGGCTGCATGGTCGGAGGTTAC
This sequence comes from Lithobates clamitans, assembly GCA_037952925.1. Taxonomy (NCBI): domain Eukaryota; kingdom Metazoa; phylum Chordata; class Amphibia; order Anura; family Ranidae; genus Lithobates; species Lithobates clamitans. The sequence continues at coordinate 443,539 of JBBGZY010001049.1, read as the reverse complement.
TTCACTTGGACCCTGCAGTTTGGACTTGCTGAGGGATTGCACTGATCAGGGCACGGTTTTCCTTCTGTCTGGTTGTGGTCTACCTGTCCAACAAGGGTTGGAATAGTTGTGTTAGGGGCCCTTAGGTGAATTTTATTTTTCTCATTGCAGGAAAAAGCTTTAGGAAAATCCAAGCATTCAAACTCACCAAGTCAGAGGAAATGCTATTCCTGCAAGGACCCCCTCAGAGATTCATGGCAGAAGGCAATGTGCAGGTCCTGTATTAAGGACTCGGTTGCAGTGGAAATGTCCCAACAATACAAGGACTTGTTCTCTTCAGTTGGAGAACTTGAGAACTTTTTGAGTTCAGTCAAATCCATGCTGGTACAGAGCCTGGCAGACCAGGTTGAGTCCCAGCAGCCACCATCCAGCCCGAGGGCATCCACCTCTAGCCCAGTGGAGGTCATGGATTCAGGAGATGAGGGGGCAAGTACTCTTCCCTCCCTCAGGGGTTCAGACGAGGAGGAAGATGATAGCTGAGACTCTAGGTACAAGCTATCTTTGGAGGAAGTGGACAACCTTCTGAGAGCGATCTACACTACCCTCGAAATTCAGGAGGAAAACGTGCAGCTGTTGGTTCACGATAAAAGGACTAGATGACATCAAACATAGTGTTCCCAGTCCATAGAATTCTCTCGGATACGGTTAAGAAAGAATGGAAGGACCCGGAGAGAAGCCCATTCTTTTCCAAGACCCTTAGGAGAAGGTTTCCCTTCGAAGATAAGGAGCCAGAGGTATGGAATAAGAAACCACGCAGGTTTTCCGTCGCACAGACCTAGCATTCGAGGACATGGGGTGCTGAAGGATGCAATGGATAAAAAGAGCAAACTCCCTCCTGAAAAAAGCGTGGCATTCCACAACGGTCAGCCTCAAAGCCACTATGGCCTGCACGGTTGTCACAAGGAACATAGAATGCTGGGTAGAGAAGCTGAAAAGCTACTTGGAGGCAGGTACGTCGTAGAAAGATCTTTTGGAGTCCTTTCCTTTGATACTGAAGGCAGTAAAGTACATGGCTGATGCATCTGCCGAATCAGTTAAGAGGTCAGCAAAGTCGTCAGCGCTGGTGAATTCAGCCAGACGTGCTGTCTGGCTAAAAACTTTGTCTGGTAACACAGCTTCCAAGATTAAGCTATGTGGCCTAACTTTTTCGGGTGATCTTCTTTTTGATCCAGACCTTGAAACAGTCCTGGACAGGACAGCCAACAAGAAAAAGGCTTTCCCTTCCAAGAAGAAACAACCGATCAAAAATAATTTTCACGCTGTTCAACAGACCCACAAAAGTAGGGATCAAGACCACAAGAACCGCTGGGTCTCCCAAAGGGGTAAGGGAAGAGGAGGAGTTCTCTTCAGATCTCCCCAGACCAGCCCCCTAAAAACAAATGACAATCTAACCCCCAGTAGGGAGAAGATTTGTCTGCCTTTCACCTACAGTGGAACATAACAACTTCAAGCCTGTTCGTGAAAAACACCATCTTCCAGCGATACAGGCTGGAGTTTTCAGAGCCCCCCCTCCGAGCAGATTTTACGTTATGGCCCTTCCAAGGGATCAAGAAAAAGCTTCCGCAATAATGAGCCTGCTGCAGGATCTAATTCAACAGGAAGTGATTATCCAGGTCCCAAAACATCAGGAAGGCCAAGACTTCTATTCCCACATATTCCTGGTGAAAAAGCCTTCAGGGAAGTATCGGTTGATTCTGAACTTAAAGACCCTGAACCGATCGATCCGATACAAACATTTCAGGAAGGACACGATCCATTCAATCACGAAATTGCTGACTCCAGACTGTTTCATGGCATCCCTAGATCTATGGGACGCCTATTTGCACATCCTGATAACTCAGGCTTCCCAATGCTTTCTCGGTCTGGCCCTCGACCTGGGAACTTGAGTCTGGCATCTCCAATTCAGAGCTCTGCAGTTTGGACTTTCATCCTCCCCCAGAATCTTAACAAAGATAATGGTGAAAGCCGTGGAACCTCTGAAGCCAAGAGGGATTTCAGTCATCCCATATCTGGACGACCTGTTGTTTTTCGCGGACTCCAAAGAACAAGTCTTGACAAATCTCCAAGTGTCTCACTTGGGGTGGCTCTTGAATCTAGAAAAATCAAATCTAGAACCCACGCAGGAGATGAAGTTCCTGGGCTATATGGTCAACTCTGTGCCTCAAAAAGTTTTTCTGCCATAGGAGAAGATGGAGAAGATCCAATCTGCGGTGAGACAGATTCAAACCAATCTCTCAGTTTCAGTCCGATCAGCCATGGCAGTCTTAGGCCTTCTCACGGCATCTATCCCAGCTATTCAGTGGGCCAGAATACATTCCAGACCCCTCCAGATGAATATCTTACAAAGAAGGTCGCACCAGGAGTCGCTAGAAAAACAGATCAAACTTACCTCAAACGTAAAACGGGCGCTCTGGTGGTGGAGGAAGCCAACCAACCTAGCAAAGGGTCTTTCCCCTAGACAAGAGTCTAACAGATGCAAGTTCTTGGGGCTGGGGAGCCCACCTGGATGGCCAAACCTCCCGGGGGGCTGGTCCAATGCAGAAGTCCGAAAGTCCTCAAACTGAAGGGAACTGAAGGCCATTTTTCTCGGTCTCCTAGCTTTCCAACAAGTGGTAAAGGGACAACACGTTCAGGTTCTCTCAGACGATACAACTGCAGTAGCTTATTTATTGAAACAGGGAGTAACCAGGAGCAGAGGACTCCTAGAACTGGCCAGTCAGCTACGTGTCTGGGCAAAACAGAATGTGGCCTCATCAGCAGTCCATCTGAAGGGATCCCAGAATCTGTTAGCAGACTTACTAAGCAGAAAGAGAGTGGAGTCTGAACCAAGAAGCGTTTTTGACCATCTCCGTAGCTTGGGGGGCAACCTCCAAATAGATCTGTTTGCAAGCCAACAGAACTCAAAAGTACAGAGGTTCTTCTCACTCCACCAAGAAGACCAGGCGGTGGGCATAGATGCTTTCGCCCATCCGTGGCATTACCAGCTGTGCTACGCCTTTCACCCCTTTCCTCTGATACCACTGGTTCTAAGGAAATTCAGGGAGGAAAATACCAACCTGATCCTGGTCACTCCCTTCTGGTCAAAAAGACCCTGGTTCAGGACACAACTAAACCTGGCTGCAGAACCTCCATGGAAGCTGCCACCCAGAAAGGACCTGCTAGCGCAGGGGTCTGTGTACCATCCGGAAGCAGACCGGCTATATCTAACTGCTTGGTTTCTGAAGACGACCTCCTGAAATCCAAGGGACTGTCCGATAAATTAGTGAAGACCCTACTTGCCAGTAGAAAGGAGGTAACTCAGGGGATATACCTGAAAGTTTGGAAAAAGTTCAATTCCTGGTGCACCTCTAAGGGCCTCCAGGTCAAAAGTTTAGTGTCAGTCTTAGAATTTCTCCATGACGGAAAGGAGAAGGGGCTGGCAGCCAGCACCCTGAAAACCCAGGTGGTCGGCTCTTTTATTTATTTATTTTTTTTTTAGAAGTCTCTATCCAGCGAAGTCTTAATTTCAAGATTTTTTAAGGCACTTGCACAAAATAGGCCGGTAGCCCTTAAAGTTTTCCCCAGTTGGGATTGGTCTATTGTTTTACAGGGTCTCACGGGAGCTCCGTTTGAACCTTTACAGGAAACATCCTTACAAAACTTAGTTCTTAAAATCTTTTTCTGGTAGCCATCACATCAGCAAGAAAAGTCAGCGAGCTTCAGGCCTGGCAGTCACAGAACCCTTTCTAAAAGTTTTTTTCAGACCGGGTGATCCTTCAAACAGATCCAGCTTTCCTACCTAAAGGGTTCTTCAACCATTCATCGTTCACAGGAAATAGTCTTGCCCACTTTCTCCTCAGCTCCTGCCAATCCAGGAGAAGCTTTCCACACATTGGATGTGAGGAGATGCCTGCTACACTTTCTAACAGTCACCAAAGAATTCAGAAAGTCAAATGCTCTCTTCGTGATATTCACAGGCTCACGTAAAGGGGAGAAAGCTTCCAAAAGCACGCTGGGCAGATGGCTTAGATCAGCAATCACGGAGGCCTACAAAGCTAAGGGAGAAATACCCCCCTCAGGTATTGCTGCTCATTCTATGAGATCAACTGCAGTTTCCTGGGCCAAAAGGGCTGGTGCTACACCACCCAATAAATTTGCAAGGCGGCCACCTGGTCTAACTACTCGACATTTTTCCGACATTATAGGTTGGACTTACTTACTGTCTGTACCGCAGATCAAGCCTTCGGCATGAAGGTACTGCAGGCAGTAGTCCCACCCATGGGTAAGTTTCTTGGTTATCCTCTCCAAGGTTGTCCTGAAAGGCGATTTGAGAAAGACTTAGACCTACCGGTGACGATATTTCTAAGAGCTTTTCAGGACAACCGCTACTTCCTTCCCCTTTATCTTCAAAGTGGTTTTAAGTGTCTATCATGGCTGTTTGTGGTTTTCTGTGCTTTGTTATCCAGTATGTCTGAGACCACACAATAACTGAAGCCATGGTGGAAGAGGAGGGATTTAAAGGCTGCATGTGTTTCCTTTAAAATGGGCGGAGCTGCGCTCTCCAAGGTTGTCCTGAAAGGCTCTTAGACTTACCGGTGGCGGTATTTCTAACTAAGTCTTTTTTGTCAGTGGGCAAACGTACAAAATCAGCAGAGGATGAAATACTGTATGGGTATAGTTATGTCAGCCCGTCTGTGCTATTTATCTTAAAGAAACCCTGTCCCTAAAATCCAAGAGGAGCTGCATGTTCCCTGTAGTGAAGATGGTAAATACTTATCTCTGCAGCCTCTTATACTGCTGTGATGAAGGGATATTGCTGAATATTCTGGGAGCCTCCCACTGTGTGCTCATTTGTTCCTCCCACCAACCTCTACATCAGTACATATATGTGTCCTGTAGAAATGTAGGGGTCATTGGGAGGAATCGGTGAGTGCAGAAGTGACACAGAAGATTAACACACTGAGAAGTGTTGGTTTCTGATGGGACCTCAGTTGGCGGTTCCTTTTTATCATAGCAGCATTGACAGCTGGAGAGGTACAGTGAGTATTTTCTATATTTTGTACAGGTAGAATGTTTATTTTTGCCTGAGGTTTTAGTGAAAGGGTTGCTTTAACCACTTGCCACTCAGGCCGATTCTGACATTTCTCTCCTACATGTAAAACTCATCTTTGTTTTTGCTAGAAAATTACATAGAACCCCCAGACATATATTTTTTTTTTTTTAGCAAAGACCCTAGAGAATACAATGGTGGTTGTTGCAACTTTTTATCTCGCACAGTATTTGCGCAGCAATTTCTCGAACTTGTTTTTTTTTCCGAACGATCATAGAGATTCCGGCGACCATCTGGTCCGCCTGAAATCTCTATGGTGAACATCCGGGGCCGGCAGATCCTGTCTCCCACTCACCAATGGAAACGGTGAGTCGGTAGAAGCACCGGAGGGCGGTGGGAGGGGGGACGTCCCCTCTCGCCGCCGGTAAGAACGATCAAGCGGGGGAACAGCAGCTATGTTCATTCTTGTGTTGTAGGGAATCGCCGGCTGAAAAAGCCGATATCTGAATAATGCCTGTAGCTGCAGGCATCATTCAGATATATTGGCACAATGTCAAGGACGTCATATGACGACTGGTGGGCGGGAAGTGGTTAAAGCCCAGCTCTATTTTATATTTTTCTTCTGTTACTAATACCTGACAGAAATTGCATGTCTTGCTGTCAGAAACAATGAAATCAGACCGAGACAGAAGTACAGTTAAATCACACTTGTTTAATAATAAAAGTAGAAAGAACAAACGTAGTCAAAACGTAGCCAAAGTTCAGTAACTGGAATGGATAGACAGCCAAGCCAGAAGTCAGGGATCAAAGTAGTGGAACAGCAAGCAGGATCTGCAGTGGTTTCTTGTGATGTGGCCAAGGCGAGGGCAGAGCTCCTCTGGACTGGACAACTTTCAGGGGAGCCAGTTCTCAACTTGCTAGCTAACTACAACACAGCCAATTAAGAAAATGTAAATAAATCCAACTTTAAAAAGTGACTTGACTAGACCTAGCTCAAATTTTTCAAGGCCTGTCTATGAAATTACAAATAGTTGATGCCCTATGGCCCAATTTTGTCCTAACAGATAGGCAACTGCTTTGTAAACATGACAGATTGATTGCCCCTTCTAAATGATTTTGAGCTGCAAGTTAAAAAGTCAAAAAGTAAGATGTTTTGATTCAGTTTGTTTCTTTGAGAGAAAACTATGGTGGATGTTGAAATTTCTGCAATCCTTTTCTACAATTTTCAGACTTTCAAGAAGAAGCCAGAACATTTCCCCTTCTTCTTCAAGCGTATAATGGAGGCATCAGTGGCAGAAGAATCAAAAAGTGATTACACATTACAAGAGCGTACAATTCTCCTCCTTTTTCTGGATCACTGCTTCAACAGCCTAGTAACTGTCTATACATTATATTGAGTTAAATATGTTTAGTCTACTGTTAAAGATTATATATACAGTATAGTTTTTTTTGTGTGTGTGTGTGTATATAATACATATACAGTGGGTATCCTTAGATGCAGACAAGCAAAGAAAGTGTTTCCACCGCTCAGGCTGACACTGACCCAGGTGTAAGTGGAAGTTTCAGAGCAGAAGAGCTCCAGGTGCTGGCTGAATGCTAGGCAAAGCAGGCTTGAATGGAGGAGAAGATTTGGATGCCGCACACCGGATGTAGTCAAAAAACTTCACTTTATTGAAAAAATGGGATCATCAAAATAACAAGACTGTCATGCAGAAAGTACAGGTAAGCTGACGCGTTTCGCACTCAGGACTGAGTGCTTACTCATAGCTCATGAGTAAGCACTCAGTCCTGAGTGCGAAACGCGTCAGCTTACCTGTACTTTCTGCATGACAGTCTTGTTATTTTGATGATCCCATTTTTCAATAAAGTGAAGTTTTTTGACTACATCCGGTGTGCGGCATCCAAATCTTCTCCTCCATTCAAGCCTACATATACAGTGGGGACGGAAAGTATTCAGACCCACTTACATTTTTCACTCTTTGTTATATTGTAGCCATTTGCTAAAATCATTGAAGTTAATTTTTTTCCTCATTTAATTAAAACAACATCCCATATTGACAGAAAAACACAGAATTGTTGACATTTTTGCAGATTTATTAAAAAAGAAAAACTGAATTATCACATGGTCCTACATATTCAGACCCTTTGCTGTGACACTCATGTATTTAACTCAGGTGCTGTCCATTTCTTCTGATCATCCTTGAGATGGTTCTACACCTTCATTTGAGTCCAGCCGTGTTTTATTATACTGCTTGGACTTGATTAGGAAACCCACACAACTGTCTGTATAAGACCTTACAGCTCACAGTGCATGTCAGAGAAAATGAGAATCATGAGGTCAAAGGAACTGCCTGAAGAGCTCAGAGACAGAATTGTGGCAAGGCATAGATCTGGCCAAGGTTACAAAAAAAATTCTGTTGCACTTAAGGTTTCTACGAGCACAGTGGCCTCCATAATCCTTAAATGGAAGACGTTTGGGATGACCAGAACCCTTCCTAGAGCTGGCCGTCCGGCCAAACTGAGCTATCGGGGGAGAAGAGCCTTGGTGAGAGAGGTAAAGAAGAACCCGGGGATTCGGGAGATGGGAGAAAGTTGTAGAAAGTCAACCATCACTGCAGCCCTCCACCAGTCAGGGCTTTATGGTAGAGTGGCCCGACGGAAGCCTCTCCTCAGTGCAAGACACATGAAAGCCCGCATGGAGTTTGCTAAAAAACACCCGAAGGACTCCAAGATGGTGAGAAATAAGATTCTCTGGTCTGAGGAGACCAAGATAGAACTTTTTGTCCTTAATTCTAAGCGGTATGTGTGGAGAAAACCAGGCACTGCTCATCATCTGTCCAATACAGTTCCAACAGTGAAGCATGGTGGTGGCAGCATCATGCTGTGGGGGTGTTTTTCAGCTGCAGGGACAGGACGACTGGTTTCAATCGAGGCAAAGATGAATACGGCCAAGTACAGGGATATCCTGGATCAGGACCTCAGACTGGGCCGAAGGTTTATCTTCCAACAAGACAATGACCCTAAGCACACAGCTAAAATAACAAAGGAGTGGCTTCACAACAACTCCGTGACTGTTCTTGAATGGCCCAGCCAGAGCCCTGACTTAAACCCAATTGAGCATCTCTGGAGAGACCTACAAATGGCTGTTCACCAACGTTTACCATCCAACCTGACAGAACTGGAGAGGATCTGCAAGGAGGAATGGCAGAGGATCCCCAAATCCAGGTGTGAAAAACTTGTTGCATCTTTCCCAAAAAGACTCATGGCTGTATTAGATCAAAAAGGTGCTTCTACTAAATACTGAGCAAAGGGTCTGAATACTTAGGACCATGTGATATTTCAGTTTTTCTTTTGTAATAAATCTGCAAAAATGTCAAGAATTCAGTGTTTTTATGTCAATATTGGGTGCTGTGTGTACATTAATGAGGAAAAAAATGAACTTAAATGATTTTAGCAAATGGCTGCAATATAACAAAGAGTGAAAAATTTAAGGGGGTCTGAATACTTTCTGTTCCCACTATATATATAATATTTGTGTGTGTGTGTGTGTGTATATATTTATATATATATATTATATGACCGGGTAGATTTAGTTCCATTATTATTGTTATTAATTCATAGTACTACATAGGAGTACATCCCATAAACCACATTTCAGACATTGCTTTGGTGATATTCAAACTAGCATAGCCAGTATAGTAGCAGAAGAAATACTTACTGATATCTGATCTACCAAGCTCAAATATTTGTGTACATTGAAACAAACACCTCATCTGCCTAGATTTTTTTTTCTATGAATTTGCAAAGCAATAACCGTTCAGTCACCCCCACTGAAATATAGAGAGGAGAATGCTTTTTAGAAACTAGACATGTTTAAATGTAACAATGAGCTATTCTCTAATCCCTTTTCTGCAACAGGTTGTATCCTAACAAGGCAGATTTTCCTCTCCTGGCAGCAGCTGTCACTTTTGAAAAGTAGCACAGCTGTGCGTGGCTCTGTCCACACAGCCACGTCATTCATTCACAATTTCCTGTAAATGAATGAACTATAAGTACTGATATCCACCACCGCAGAAGTACTTGTAGTTTAAATGAACTGCAGGCGTGCTTATTAGCATGCCTGTAGTTCATTCACATGCCTACAGCCCTGAAATGACAGCCCGTACACAGATATGGGCAACAAAACTATAGGCAGTGTGTGCAGGAGTCTGACATTACTCCCATGATCTGATGGCCGTGGGTGCAATGCTTTCCAGATTTCTGTTTTTAAAAGATAATAAATGCACATTTTTTTTACCGGGGAAAAAAAAATGTGAATGTATTATTTTTTACGTAACAAAGATCTTATCCTTTTTATGCCTATGTTTTACTAGTCTATACCCATAGAGTAAACTAGAAGGATTAAATGCTGCCAATATTATTGATACATGAGCTACTACTATATAAGAATTGAACTTTAAATAATCCTGATGTGTTTGCTTCAAATGGTTTTCCTTTAAGATCTCTGCTCTTAAGTTTTCAGACCAGAATATATTGAGATGTCCTTTTGCTTTGCAGGAGGTTGACCTAATTCGTGAACAAATCCAACAGCTCATATCACTGCCCATGTGGTCCTGTCTGCAGCCAGTAAGCATTCATACCTTTGGTCATTTATATAAAAATAGTTTGATAGTGGCAGGGGATGTTAGTGGACTTGTATGCATTTAAACATGGAATGTTTACATATGGATGATAACCTGTCCATGAAGTTATTGCAATGTTTTATTGACCACTGACATCTAAATTCTAGGCTCGTCTGGAGCAGGAACTAAAAAAGACCCAAAAGCTTAGAAAGTTCTGGAACCTCATTAAGAAGAATGATGAGAAGATGGACCCAAAGGCGCAAGAGATGTATGTAATATATAAAAATGTACAAAACCTGAAAATAGTTCAGTGTTTTGTAACCCTGTCAAGATTTAAATAATTCTAAATGAATACTCTTCCTATAGCATATCATTTTGTGATTACCTTTTAACAATAGTATAAGATTAGTAAAAAGTGACTTGAGCTTCCAGAGTCCTTTTTGTTTCTATTTGTGTATTGACTTCAATGTCCCATTTCTCTTGATCTCTGCAGGGCCAAGCAGGAAAGAATATTTCTGCGGAAGCTTATACAGAAGTTCTTATCTGTGCTCACGTCAATTCAAACAACAGGTAACTCCCAACTTTTAGAGGAAATAAAATTAGACTACGGGCTGAACTGGATGATATGGGGTGTGTGTTTGTGTGGCCAGCTTTTAAAGAGTTTTTTTTCACGACAAAGTAAAAAAAAGAAAACATTTTGAAAAAAAAAAAAAAAGTACAATACTTGCACATTTTCTCATATTTTATCCCTTTAACCCTTTTGCTGCCACCCAGGTAAGGCTTACATCAGCAGCAACGGTGGCATTTACACACGCTAAGGAATGAGTGTGTATTTTCGCAGCCAACTTTTGACTTTCTGTTGGAAGTGATTCAGGTTGCTCCAAAGTCTGATCACTTCCACAGACCCAGGAACAAGCAACCTCCTGCCATGTATCCTGGGGTCTGCTGTTCCACCTGTTGGCCTAGGACAGGCACTGTGGCGGTGTCGCTGGGTAGAGTGGAGGGGGCTCAGCGAACACCTGTTTGCTCATCCTCCCTCTGGTAAAAGAACCTAGAAGTGACATGTGTTGCTTAACTAATTCACTGCTGTGCTAAAAAAAACACCAACAAAATTTTTTAAAAACATTTTCCCACGTACCTACACATATGTAAATGCATGCATTGGGTGCAGCTACTTACGAAAATGATGATTGTGTTACGTGTTGCAAATCGGCATGCATACCAGAGTTGGAGCAATAATTCTAAGGTCCTTCATTGTTAACACTAAAGGGTTTATTTACTAGAACTTAAGAAAACAAAATCTGGTGCAGCTGTGCATGGTAGCCAATCTGCTTCTAACTTCAGCTTGTTCAGTTAAGCTTTGACAATAACCTGAAAGCTGATTGGTTTCTATGCAGAGTTGCACAAGATTTTGCACTGCACTCTCCAGTTTTAGTAAATCAACCCCTAAGGGCCCATTCACATTACCATGCAGCCCAAACCACTGCTGCCTGTACAGCATTCAGGGCTGCAGAGCTGTGAGTTTTATCACATCACACACCCCCCCCCCCTTTTTTTTTTTTTTTCTTTTTTCTTTTTACAGGAGTTTATATGAAGTGTACAAAGTGACACTTTATTTATGTCACTGCACAGCAGCACGGTGTGCTGCTCTTGTGTGGTGACATGTGGGCCATGCAGAGCGGTGTGATATTAGGCACACATGTTGCATAATATTGCACAGCTCTGAAACGAAAACGCAGTGAAACACTGCGTTCTTGTCTTAATATGACACACAGTGGGAGAGTTACTAAAACTGGAGCACACAGAATCTGGTAAATCTGTGCATAGTAACCAATCAGCTTCTAACTTTAGCTTATTCAGTTAAGCTTTAAAAATATAACCTAGAATCTGATTGGTTACTATGCACAGATTTGCCAGATTCTGTGTGCTCCAGTTTTATTAAATACTCCCCCCCCCCCCCTCTGAAAACTATTGTTTTCTGTGTGACATTGCAGTTACCTCATGGAAAAAAATGTAGGTAACTGCATATAGTGCGCATGAGCCCTAAATGAATGACTTGTAAAGGCTTTTAAAGTGTCGCCTATGGTTTGCTGCGGTTTTACCTGTACACACAATTTTAAGGCTTGACATGTTGGTTGTCTATTTACTCGTCGTCTTTTTTTTTTTTTTTTTTTTCAATGTGCAATATATTGCGTTTGTGTGAACTAAATTAATTTTAATTTAATGAATTTTACTGAGAACATGCATTTAATAAACTGTTATGCTAAGATTAAATTACATAAACAATCATATTTACCACCATTTTATTCCCCAGTACCCCTGTTTTCAGAAAATTTATAATTTCACTAATATTCATGCCTAAAATGTGCATTTTGACGTGTGCAAAAAATGCAAAAGTGATTGACAGGGAAAAGGTTTTCTGTGGGTACAGAAAAATATTCTTTGATCTGCCAAAAATACAGAACAGAAATGACCATGTCTTTTTATCCGGGCACGACACTTCCCCCAGCTATATTCACTACATTGGCAGAGAGGCTACCGAAAAACAGTTCACATCCTATTCACCTGGTTCTATGTGGCAAGGATCTGCTGGAGTTTTCTATATTGAAAACTGCCATAGTTCCTTTGCTAGTTCCTTTGCTAGTTAGTCACAGAATATTTGCTATCTCACATGCCTTCATATAACCTTGACTACCACTGTTGATCAATGTGTCTGAAAATATGGAATATAAATTCAAGTGGATTCTTTAATAACATTGCTGATGCTTCTCAGCTGGGATTTAAATATTTGTTTAAAAAAAACATATTTCTTTAATCGTACATCACGGGACACAGAGCCATAGTAATTACTATGTGGGTTATAGTCCACCTTCAGGTGATGGACACTGGCACATCCTAAAAAGGAAGTTGCCTCCCTATATAACCCCTCCCAAAGCGGGAGCATGTCAGTTTTTTTCACCAGTGTCAGTCACTGGTGTTGGTCACTAGTGAAGATGTGCTGTGCTGAGCTCCGCTGGGGCTAGCTATGCAGCCGGATCCATTCAAAGTGTCTTTTAGGCCGAATTGAATGGTACCCGGGCCTCGTATCCGAAGAAACAAGGTTTTGCCTGTAACGCTTCTCTTTTTAGAGAGCTGGACCCCGGGATCCAGTACTTTTGGTATTTAAGGCCATAAAGTTTTACTGGCGGGGTGCTTTTTACAGGTCCAGGATTGTGGGTTCCCCGAGGGTCCCCGGTTCCCGAAGGTTTGTTAACGGAACCCACCGTGAAGATTGGGTCTGTTGGTTTTACCACAGAAAACCCTGCCGTGGGAAAGGAAAAATGAGTTTTCTTTCTCGAACATCACAGGACACAGAGCCACAGTAATTACTGATGGGTTATATAGGTATCACTGGTGATTGGACACTGGCACACCCTAACCAGGAAGTTCAAACCCCTATATAATCCCTCCCCTTGCAGGCATACTTCAGTTTTTACACCAGTGTCTTAGGTGATGGACGTGTAAAGATGTCCTGTGCTGAGCTCCAAAGGGAATATCCTATATCCTATACTGGGGCAAGCCAGGCGAACCGGATCCATTTCAAAGTGTCTTTTCTAGGCCGAATTGGATGGCCTCGTGTCCGAAGAAACAAGGTTTTACCTGTAACGCTTCTCTTTTTAGAGAGCTGGACCCCGCATATTAGAAAATGTTTTTTCTAGCCCAAGAACTGTGGATCCCCCTATTCGTAGAGGGCCCCAGTCTCTGAAGGTTTTTTCAAACGGAGCCCACTGTGAGAGGCGAAGATTGGGTCTGTACAACAAACCCTGCGGCTGGATAAGGTAGGGGAGATTCCACAGAATTTTTTAATTCTAGTAGGTTTCTCCTTTAAGGTAAATGCATGCTATGCCTATTGTGACCACTGGGGGCTGCCAAGAGCACAAACCTTCTCATGCTGATGTCTGTCTCAAGTGTTCCACGCTGCACAAGCTCCCCCGGCCGGCTCCAGGTAGGATGGATGGGGGGGCTCTCCTCAGGGATATCTCACCCCAGACTGGGGGGGGGGGGGCGCAGGTGATCTGTAAGGCGGCTAGACACCGCATTTTCACCACCTTCGCGGCCGCCGCCATTGCACGGGCAGGCCATCACTACCGGCCTCTCTCCCTCCTCCCCCTCCCCCAGCCTCCATGTTGGTTCAGAAGGGTCGGCTAGCGCAGGAAGCGCTTGTTTTTTCAAAAAATGGGGGGGCGTGCGGTAGAGGGGGGGAGGGCAGGGCGTCAGCACAGCGTGCTCAGACGCCCACAGGACCGGCTGCAGGCTAATAAAGGCACTGATTGCAGGTGCACTAAGCCTTCTGGAGGGACACAGAGCTGACGGTCGCATGTAAGGTGGGACACAGGCATTCTCCTAGGCAGCGTTTACTAAAGTAACACTAGACTGGGCATTGGGTAGCACGGCTTTTAGCCAGACTACATCGCTCAGCAGTCAGTGTTCATCTTGTGATACCTCCACCTTGTTGCTTTGCACTATGGGTAGAAGAGGTTCAAGCACCCCAAGAACCAGAGACTCTAGGGGATCTCGTTCAGGTTCTGAGGGCCCCCTGTCTGCAGCATCCTCCCCCCCCCTGAGGGGCCAGGGACAGCTAGCCAGGGAGAGCCGTCGGGGTCAGGGGCTATACCTGCTTCTGGCACTTCAGCCCCTGTATACATTACATTACACAGGAGGTTTTTTTCCTCAACCATTAATGGTCTAGTGGAAAGATTAATGGCCGTGATTACGTCTTCACTCGGTGGAAGAAAACGCACTAGGCCTTCCTCTGTTCCCCAAGACCCTCAAGAAGAGGAGCTCTGGGATAAAGGAGAGGAATCCCTTTCAGAGGATCGGGATGGGACGGGTGATCCCTCTTCGGAGGAATCAGGTGGAGAGGGACCCTCTGCAACTTCCCAAGAGGAGAAAGTCTTAGTGCAGATCCTTACTGGATTGGTCCGCTCCACATTTAAGTTGCCCATATCGGCATCAGTTAAAGAACCCTCTTCTTCTTTAGGGTCACTGAAACCTCCTCAAACAGCACAGGCTTTTCCTGTTCATAATTTACTTGAAAAGCTCCTTTATGCTGAGTGGGATCACCCAGATAAACGTTTTTTTTTCTGCCAAAAAAGTTTTCAACACTTTATCCTATGGAAGAAAAGTTTATGAGAATGTGGGGAGTTCCAGCCATTGATGCCGCCATTTGCTCCGTAAATAATAGTCTGACTTGTCCTGTAGACAATGCTCAGATGCTCAGGGATCCTGTAGATAAAAAGATGGAATCCCTATTGAAGGATGTTTTCTCCTTGGCAGGTTCAGTGGCTCAACCTGCAGTAGCAGCGATTGGAGTCTGCCAATACCTAAGAGACCATGTTAAGCAGGTCATCAAGGTTTTACCTGAACAGCAGGCCCAGGGGTTGGCTAACCTGCCAACGGCCTTATGCTATGTTGTGGACGCCATCAGAGATTCTATCATGCAAACCTCTCGTCTGTCGCTGGGGTTAATGCATATATGTAGAATCCTATGGTTGAAAGGTTGGTCAGCCGAAGCACCATGTAAGAGGCTCCTGGCTGGGTTTCCATTTCGTGCTGAAAGGTTGTTTTGAGAAGACTTGGATAACTATATCAAGAGAATCTCTTGTGGGAAAAGCACTCTCTTACCTGTTAAGAAGAAGAGTAAGCGTCCCTCTTTCAAACGGGCTCTTTCCCCAGCGCTGGGGGCTTCAGCCTCCAGGCAGTCTCGATGGCCTCCTCCGTCTGGGTCCAGAGACAAGAGTCAACCCCAGGGACAAAAGAAGTCCTGGGGGAAGAAGCCTACTAGGCAAAACACTAAGACCTCTGCATGAGGGGGCGCCCCCGCTCGCTCGAGTGGGGGGAAGACTGCGACAGTTCTCATGGCTCTGGCAGGAGGATTTCCAGGACAGATGAGTAATCTCCACGGTATTTAGGAATTTCCTTCTCCTCGTTTCCTCAGGTCAAGTGTCCCCAGAGATCCAGAGAAAAAGCAGTCGCTCCTTCTAGCGTTAGAGCGACTTTTGTCGCAGGAGGTCATTATGTAGTTCCCGTGAAAGATCAAGGATTGGATTTCTATTCCAACCTTTTTACGGTCCAAAAACCAAATGGGGGTGTCAGACCCATTTTGGATTTAAGGGATCTGAACCGATTCCTAAGGATTCAATCCTTCCGCATGGAATCAATTCGGACAGTAGTCTCCACCCTGCAGGGAGGAGAATTTCTGGCATCGATAGACATCAGAGATGCATATCTGCATGTATCCATTTTTCCTGCTCATCAGAAGTTTCTGCTCTTTGAGATAGGAGGACGCCATTTCCAGTTTGTGGCTCTGCCTTTTGGGATAGCCACTGCACCTCGAGTGTTCACAAAGGTCTTGGCTCCTCCTCTGGCCAGATTAAAGGATCAGGGTATAGCTGTTATAGCATACCTAGACGACCTGCTTCTGATAGACCGGTCGGTAGCCTCCTTGAACGGGAACTTGAGGACCACAGTCAAGTATCTGGAACAGCTAGGTTGCATCCTCAACCTAGAAAAATCTTTCCTAAAACCAGTAAGAAGACCGGAGTATTTGGGTCTGATCATAGATACAAGCCAGGAGAAGGTATTTCTACCTCAGGCAAAGATCACTGCCTTAAGGGAGCTGATTCTGGCAGTCAGAACCAAGAAGGGTCCCTCTGCCCGCCTTTGTATGAGGCTGCTGGGAAAGATGGTGTTTTCGTTCGAAGTGGTTCCCTATGCTCAGTTCCATTCAAGAGTACTGCAGCACAGTAGTCTGTCGGCCTGGAACAAGAGGGTTCAGGCACTAGACCTTCCGATGCACCTGTCTCATGCGGTGCGTCAGAGCCTCAATTGGTGGCTCATACCCAAAAATCTGTAGAAAGGAAGATCCTTTCTGCCGGTTACCTGGAAGGTGGTAACAACAGATGCCAGTCTGTCGAGTTGGGGAGCAGTTCTGGAACAGTCTGCGGTTCAGGGGGTATGGACCGAGAGGACCTTACCCATCAACATTCTGGAGATCCGTGCGGTATATCTTGCCCTAAAGACCTGGACTATCAGGCTACAGGGTTGCCCGTTCAGGATCCAGTCCGACAATGCCACAGCAGTGGCTTATGTCAATCATCAGGGAGGCACCAGGAGCCGAGCTGCTCAAAAGGAGGTGAACCAGATCTTAGTCTGGGCAGAGAAGCATGTGCCATGTATATCGGCAGTTTTTTTTCCGGCGATAGAGAACTGGCAGGCGGACTATTTAAGTCGCCAGCAGTTACTTCCAGGGGAATGGTCTCTGCATTCCGATGTCTTTTGGGCCATATGCCAAAGATGGGGGGTTCCACATGTAGATCTTTTTGCATCCGGATTCAACAAAAAAATAGACAGATTTGTGGCAAGGACAAGAGATCTTCTTGCATACGGGACGGATGCGTTGGTGATTCTGTGGCATCGGTTCTCACTAATTTATGCATTCCCGCCTATTCTGCTACTGCCACGACTCCTTCGCAGGATCAGGCAGGAAAGGAAGTCAGTACTTCTGGTGGCCCCCCCTTGGCCCAGAAGGACGTGGTATGCGGAAATAGTAAGGATGACGGTGGGTTCCCCGTGGACACTACCGGTACGCCCAGACCTGTTATCTCAGGGTCCAGTGTTCCATCCTGCTTTACAAATGCTAAATTTGACGGTTTGGCTATTGAGACCCACGTTCTGTAGAGTCGTGGGCTTTCAGGTCCTGTGATATCTACCTTGATCAATGCAAGGAAGCCAGCTTCCAGAATGATTTATCATAGAGTCTGGAAAGCTTATATATCCTGGTGTGAATCCAGGGGTTGGCATCCCAGAAAATATGTGATTGGTAGAATTCTTGATTTTCTACAATTGGGATTAGAGATGAAGCTGGCCTTGAGTACTATCAAGGGCCAGGTCTCGGTCTTATCAGTATTATTTCAACGGCCACTTGCTTCGCATTCTTTGGTCCGAAACTTTATGCAGGGGGTGACGCGTCTTAATCCTCCAGTTAAGGCGCCCCTAAACCCCTGGGACTTGAACTTGGTTCTGTCTGTGCTACAGAAACAGCCTTTTGAACCAATACGATTCCTTTGGTCTTGCTGACAAGGAAGTTATTTTTTATGGTAGCCATCTCTTCTGCTAGAAGAGTATCAGAATTAGCAGTTCTTTCCTGTAAAGAGCCTTATTTGATTGTACACAAGGATAAGGTGGTACTGCGCCCTCATCCTAGTGTTTTTTACCAAAGGTGGTTTCAGATTTTCATCTAAACCAAGACATTGTTCTACCTTCCTTTTTTCCAGATCCCTGTTCTCCGGAAGAAAAGATCACTACATTCTTTGGATGTAGTAAGAGCAGTTAAGGCCTTTCTGGAAGCGACTGCTCTGATTCGCAAAACGGATGTTTTGTTTGTGCTGCCAGACGGTCCCAGTAGAGGACAAGCAGCATCAAAAGCTACCATTTCTAAATGGATTCGACAATTGATCATTCAAGCTTACGGTTTGAAACAGAAGATTCCTCTGTTTACGATCAGGGCACATTCCACAAGGGCTGTTGGTGCTTCTTGGGCAGTGCATCACCGGGCCTCTATGGCTCAAATCTGCAAGGCCGCAACCTGGTCTTCAGTCCATACATTCACCAGATTCTATCAGGTGGATGTGAGAAGGCATGAGGATATCGCCTTTGGGCGTAGTGTGCTGCAGGCAGCGGTACAGGGTCCTCAGGTCTGATTGCACCCTACTTGGTTGTGGTCCCCCCCCCCCTCAGATAGCATTGCTCTAGGACATCCCATCAGTAATTACTGTGGCTCTGTGTCCCGTGATGTTCTAGAAAGAAAATAGGATTTTTTAAAATGGCTTACCTGTAAAATCCTTTTCTTTCGATGGACATCACAAGACACAAAGGTCCCGCCCCTCTTCTAATACACTATATTGCTTGGCTACAAAACTGAGGTATCCCTGCAAGGGGAGGGATTATATAGGGGGTTGAACTTCCTGGTTAGGGTGTGCCAGTGTCCAATCACCAGTGATACCTATATAACCCATCAGTAATTACTGTGGCTCTGTGTCCCGTGATGTCCATCGAAAGAAAAGGATTTTACAGGTAAGCTGTTTTTAAAAAATCCTATTTTTCTAAGAAATTTTTTAAATTTTCTTATGAAATGTCTCCTTTAAAGTAAATGTTGTCATGCCTAAGTGTCACCACTGGGGGCTATATGGAACATGTACCTTCTCATGCTTTGCTCAGTCATGCTGTGTCACAGAAGCAGCAGACTTTTTTCCTCCGGCTAGCAGGCAGACCTCCGGTAAATTTGGGGGTTTTTGCTTCCTCCAGACACCCTCACCTAAGCTGAACTCTTCCCCTCTTCAAGAGGCTGAGTATATGGGAGAACTAAAAACGATCAGCAATTCCGTTTTCTTTTACCGCCCCTACACGGCGGCTTCTTCCAGGTCTCAGCCACGCCATCCTTCCCTCACTCACTCTCGTCGGATCGGAGGCCCGTGTTTGCGTGGGAAAACTTTTTAAAAAAAAAAAAGAGGAGGAGGGGGCGTGATGTGACAGTGGGGGCGTGATGTGACAGTGGGGGCGGGGCTTAGCACGGCGTTGGCATCCTCCAACACGGGAGTGTGTTTTTTAAAGAAAAACTCCATTTATGCTGGCTGCAAAATTGTCGGAGAGACATAAGAGCAAAGAAAAGCATGAAAGAGGTTTTGGTGATGCAGGCATTTCCTATTTGACAAATGTACTATTTGCATCAGGCTGAGTATTAATAGCAGTTGCTGTGGCTGGACTATTGCTCAAGCAGTATTGCTCAAGCAGTGGATGCGATTTATTCTGGTAGTACCTGTACCTGTGCTTTGTGCATCGGGCTATGGTCAGAAGGAGTTGAAACACCCCCAAAAAAGAGCTAAAAGGGTCTCCCTCAAGCTCTGGAAAGCCTGCTCATCTCTACAAATGTCATCCTCCCCTGAGAGGAGGTGGCTGGTCAGAGTGAGCATCAGGGCCATGAAATATCTGCAACAGTTTTTAACACTGCAGCCCCTGTTTATTTTATATTTAAAAAAAGAAAGTTTAGCGACTTTAATCGCATCCCAGTGTGGGTCAAAATGTGACAGGTTCTCTTCCATTACCCAGGACCCTCAAACTGAGGAACTAGGGGCAGGAGAACATGAATTTCCTCAGGGGACCATGGTGAGGCTGATGACTCCTCTTCTGAGGTGTCAAATGTGGGAGAATCAGCTGTTCCAATCTTAAAGTGGAGTTCCACCCAAAAGTGGAACTTCCACTAATCAGATTCCTCCCCCCCTCCGGTGACACAGTTGGCACCTTTCAGGGGGGAGGGGGGTACAGATACCTGTATATTACAGGTATCTGTACCCACTTCCGGCATAAATAGCCGCAGAATCTGCGGTTATTTACGCCACTTCCTGCTCCCTCCCGCTGCCTGCTGGGAAACACACACGGGTCCCAGAGGCAGCAGGGAGCATTCGTATTGCGCGGCGCGACTCGCGCATGCGCAGTAGGGAACCGGGAAGTGAAGCCGCACGGCTTCATTTCCTGATTCCCTTACCGAAGATGGAGGCGGCAGCACCCGAGGACGGAGAGACGCTTCGGCCTCGGGTGCCGACATCGCGGGCGCCCTGGACAGGTAAGTGTCCATGTTTTAAAAGTCAGCAGCTGCAGTATTTGTAGCTGCTGACTTTTAAAAATTTTTCTTTCGGCGGCGCTCCGCTTTAAGATTGATGGTGCAATTTCTTGCTGAAAGATCGCTCCACATTTATGTACCCTTAACTGAGTGTTTGGATTCATTAAAGCCTCCTCAAGCTGTGCAGGCCTTTTCCTATCTGTTCATTACTGGAAAAGTTTTTTTTTTTTTTGTATCTCAGAGGATCACCCAGATGAGCATTTTTTCCCTCCTAAAAAGTTTTCACACTTTATCCTATGGTGGAGGAAATTCACTAAGTAGGGTATACCAGCAATTAATGCTGCAATATCCTCTGTGAATAAGTTTGACTTGTCTGGCAGACAATGCTCAAATGCTTAGGGATCCAATGGATAAAAAGGTGGAATTTCTATTGGAAAAAAAACACACTTTTTTTCTCTGGCAGATTGAGTGTCTTAGCCTGCGCTGACAGTAATTGCTTAATCATTGAGAGACCAGTTTAAACAGGTGTTCAAGGTTATCCTGCTCAGCAGGCCCAGGAGGCAGCTTTATGTTTGCAATAGTTGCTATGAGAGATTCTATCATTCAGGCCTTGCACCCTTCGCTAAGCGCCTTGTAAGAAGCTCTTGGCTAGTCTTCCTTTTTGCAGTGAAACAGCTATTTGGAGATGTTTTTGATGCATCCAAAGAAATTCTAGTGGAAAGCACCCCTTTTGCCATTTAAGAAAAGGAGTAAATGTATTTTCGTTTTAAAGCTCCTTCTCCTGTGCCAGGGGCATCAGCCTCCAGGCAGTCACGGCGGCTTCCACCATCAGGTTTAATCGAATTGGGGGAATTCTTCTGCAGTTCTCAAGGATCTGGCAGGGAGAATGTCGAAAGGAATGGGGGACTTCCTCAATAGCTCCAGGGTACAAACTGGAGTTCCAAGAGTTCCCATCGCCTTGTTTTCTCAGATCAAATGTTTCTAAGGATCCAGAGAAAAAGAAAGTAATAATGGGGGTCCCCATTTAAGAACAGAGGTTGGAGTTTGATTCAAACCTTTTTTTCAAGGTCCCAAATCCGAATGGACATGCTGGATCTTAAAAATCTAAATTCAATTCCTGAATATAACCACTCTTTTTTCGTATGGAGTCAATTCAAATCAGTTATCTCCATCCTACAGGGAGGAGAACTTCTGGCGTCAATCGACATCAAAGATGCATACCTCCATATGCCTATTTCCTCGCTCACTAGTAATATCTACTTTTTAAGGGGGAAAATCTTCATTTTCAGTGTGTAGCTCTGCTTTCCGGTCCAGCTACTACACGTTGAGTGTTTACAAAGGTTCTGGCCCCCCTTCTAGCCAGATTAAGGGCCCAAGGTATAACAATCATGGTTTACCTAGTCGATCTGTTCTCGATAGACCAGTCGACAGTCCACTTAGACCAAAGTATGGTCACCACATTCAACTACTTGGAATATCTAGGTCGGATTCTCAACCTAGGAGAAATCTTCTTTAAAATCATGAAGGCTAAAATACTTGGGTCCGATCATAGGTACACCCAGAAAAGGGTATTCTTGCCCCAGGCAAAGATCAGCGCCATAAAGGAACTGATTTAGGTGGTCAAAGCAAGATGAATTTCTTCTATTCAACTTTGCCTGAGGTTGTTGGGAAAGATGGTGGCTTCATTCGAGGCTGTTCCTTATGCTCAGTTTCTTTTGAGACTGCTGCAAAACAGTACCCTATCGGCTTGGAACAAAGGGTTCCAGCTCTACAATCCCAATGTGTCTGACTCCAAAGCCTATGGCCACATCACCCTGATAGCGCCTGATCTCGTCTGATCTTGGAGGCTAAGCAGGGTCGGGCCTGGTTAGTACCCGGATGAGAGACCACCTGGAAATACCAGGTGCTGTAGGCTGGGTGCTCCGGAGCCTCAGTTTATGGTTAATATCCAAAAATCTACTAAGGGGAAAATCCTTCCTTCAGTTACCTGGGAAGTGGTAACAACATATGCCAACCTTTTTTGTTTAGGTTGGGGAACAGTCCTGGAAGAGGCAACTGTCCAAGAGAAGTGGCCCAGATCAGAAATGGCCTTGCCCATTAACATTTTAGAAATTCAGGCAGAGCTCTTGGTCCTGAGGGCCTGAAACGTGCAGTTTACGGTATTGTCCTGCCAGGATTCAATCCGACAATGGCACAGCAATGGCCTATATTAATCACCAAGGGGGCACAAGAAGTTGTGCGGCTCAGAGAGAGGTGAATCATATCCTATCTTGGGCAGAAAACAATGTACTTTTCCTTTCGGCAGTCTTCATTCTAAGAATAGAAAATTGGCAGGAGGACTACTTAAGTCGCCAGCAGTTGTTCCCGGGAGAATGGTTCCTTCACCCCAATATCTTCCTGCCAATATGCCAAAAATGGGGGATCCCAGACATAGATCTGTTTGCGTCCAGGTTCAACAAAGAAATCGACAACTTTGTGTCAAGAACAAAGGATACTCTAGCATGCACAAGTCCACAACTTCTTCACAGGATCAAGCAGGAAGGGAAGTCGTTGATTCTTGGGGTCCAGGAAATCTAGTTATGCAGAGATCGTAAAGATGGCAGTAGGGGACCCATGGACCTTACCATCACAGCCAGACCTTCTCTCGCAAGGTCCGGTGTTCCATCCTTTTTTACAGATGCTAAATTTAACGGTCTGGCTATGGAGACCCACACTCTGAAGAAGCATGGGCTTGTCAGGTTCAGTCATTTCTACCTTGGTTAATGCAAGGGAGCCGGCCTCCATAATTATATATTATGGAGTCTGGGAAACATATGTCTCCTGGTATGAAACCAGGAGTTGCACCCCAGGAAATAGGTCAAAGGTAGAATCCTTGACTTTCTGCAGATGGGGTGAGAAATGAGGCTGGCCTTGAGTACTTTCTAAGGACAGGTCTCGGCCTTATCGGTATTATTTCAACAACCACTTCTTCGCATTCTTTGGTTCGTAACTTTATTCAGGGGTAACATGGCTTAATCTCCAGTTAGGTAACCCCTGAACCCTTGGGACTTGAATTTAGTTTTGTCAGAATTACAAAGCAGCCTTTTTTGGGGCCGATACAACATATGCCCTTGGTCCTTTTTTGACACGGAAACGATTTTTTCTGGTAACCATATCTGCTGCAAGAAGGGTATCAGAATTGGCTGCTCTTTCTTGTAAAGAGCCATATTTTTATTATTTAAGGATAAGGTAGTATTGCGTCCTCATCCTAACTTTTTACGGAAGGTAACATCATCGGGTTTTTATCTAAACCAGGATATTGTGTTCTACCTTCATTTTTCCAGAACCCTGTTCTATGGAAGAAAAATCACTACATTCTCTTGATGTGGTGAGAGCAGTCGAAGTCTACTTAAGGCGACTGCTCAGATTTGGAAAACGGATGTTTTGTTCGTGTTGCCTGAAGGTCCTAAAAGAGGTCAGAAAGCATTGAAATCTACTATTTCTAAATGGATTCGACAAGTAATCGTTCAAGCTTATGGTTTAAAGAGGTAGTTCTACCCTCTCAAATCAAAGCACACTCCTCTAGTGCTGTTAGTGCTTCGTGGGCAGTGCATCACCAAGCCTCCATGGCTCAATTCTGCAAGGCCATAACTTGGTCTTCAATCCATACATTTACCAGATTCTATCTGGTGGATGTAAAAAGACATGAGGATGTCGCCTTTTGGGCGCAGTGTACTGCAGGCAGCAGTATAAATCCTCTGATCTCATGGTACCCTACTTTTGGTTGTGTCTCCCTCCCCTCAGTTGGCATTGCTCTGGGACTTCCCACATAGTAATTACTATTGCATTATGGCCTCGCCCCTTGCACACAAGAGATTTCTCCAGATTCTCGCCACCTTTTGATATTATGCACTGTAGATTATGATATATTTAAAGATTTAGCAATTTTACATTGAGGAACATCATTCTGAAATTGTTTAACAATTTTTAGAGACCACTTTTCACAGATGTGAAACCTGTACCAACCAAGTCTCTAATATGTCTTTTTTTATGCCCAATCATGTTACTGACCTGTTGCCAATTAACTGAATTGCAAAATGTTTCTCCAGCTCTTCCTTGTTAGTACCACTTACTTTGCCAGCTTTTTGTTGTCCTTTCTCAACTTTTTTGACTTGTTGCTGCCATCAATTTCGAAATTGCCTTTTTTTTTCTTAAAATGGTACTTTTTCTATTGTGAAGAAAATATAGGTTTATGAGATTTGCAAATCATTGCATTCTGTATTGTATGTAGATTATACACAGCGTCCCAACTTTTTTGGAATTGGAGTTGTACTGTGCCTGATGAGGTAAACACTTTGCATCCCAAAATATGCTAGCGATGCAAAGAATTCCAATATTTATATATTGGGGAAGAAGCCAGCTCTGGCGAGGAGTGTGTTCTATATTGTTTTACATCTTGGAGCTTGCATCTTTCCATCACAGGGATAATTTATTGAATTAATTAGGATTGATCCAAGTTTGGGGATTAAGGTGTTTAACAATCACCAATGATGGGGGATTTAAAATGCCAACAACCACCAGTGATAGGAGAGGAAATGGGATCAGTTGCACGCAATTTCTGTGCAATGCAGTTTCATCCTCCAGGGGA
The DNA here is from genome assembly GCA_037952925.1 of Lithobates clamitans. Lineage (NCBI taxonomy): Eukaryota > Metazoa > Chordata > Amphibia > Anura > Ranidae > Lithobates > Lithobates clamitans. Next base: position 418,565 of record JBBGZY010001049.1, on the reverse strand, counting down.
CCTCCCTCCACTAATAAAGGAAGACTTGCATTCGGCCTCCTTGGACAAATTTTTTAAGGCCAGGCAAACCTTATTTTTTGGTAATCACTTCAATACCAGTATGTTTCTTCATTCCAAAAAAAAGTGGCAAAAATATGATCGCCTTGGGATGTCCACTGTCCTGGCATGTTTTATACTGTACAGTAAAGGAAACATTTTTTTCCAAAATTTTTGCCTGTTTTCTATTTATATTATATATATATTAAAACTTAAAACAATTGAGTATTAAATAGAACCAAAAGAATGCTCTGTCTGTTAAAAACAATGATATAATCATTTGGGCTCAGTGTTGTATGACTGAGTAATTGTCAGTCAGATTATCCCAGCACTGAAAAATAGCCTGGTAATTAAGCAGTTGTAACATGGTGGTATTGAGGTGGTTAAGATATACTCTTCTTAACCTCCAGCCTCTGTGTTAACTTCTCACCAGCATGCATGAGTTTCAGCTGCAGCAGGATGTTATTGCTCAGGACAGCATCCTGACAGTAACATTGGAAAAATATGCCTGCGCAATTAGCATACACACAACTGCTTATATAGAGAGGAGAATTATGATGCAAGGATGACAAAACCTAGAGGTGTCTATTAGCCCAACATTTGAAGTCCATAAAATAACTTAAAAGTCCATTTTGTCCATACAGGAAGCACCAACACTTCAAGCAGCTTGTTCTTTAGAGTTAGAAGTGAGACTCTATGCCATGCTGAAATTAAAAAACACAAGCACCATCTAAGTGTAGTGGTTTAATCACACTAAATTTATTGTGCCTGAGGAAGGAGCATGCATGCTCTGCAAATGCATAGCTACGCCCAAACAGCATCATCTGGTGACGTCACGTCTGTCTCCCGTGCTGTACCCAGAAGCCTGTAGTCCCCGGCCGGGGACACTCCACAGGAACCCACAGTGCTCTCTTTCCCCATCACAGCCAGAGCCTATGAACCTGACGCCCAGTAGCAGAGGACAGATGAGCTCTACCCCTGCGCTGTTTCTGTGAGTTACTTGATTTTAGCGCAATAATTTCTGTTTGATTAAACTACTTAGATGGCGCTTGTGTTTTTTTCTTTTTCATTGTGTACAACTGCTTATATTCTCACATGTGACAAGGTGAAATCGCAGGACAACAATCTGGAAATGGGGACATAGCGTTGTCACCCCATAACAGGAAGTGGCTGTATGGTGACTTTGGTAGAATTACCAGGTATTATTTCAATGAAAGCTTTAAGTTTAAAAATATTTTAAAATTACTTTTGAAATTACATTAAGGAGTTAAAGACTATATGAGCTTTTGCTGGTTGGGTTTACATCTACTTTGAATATTGTTTTTAGCACTTGAGCTGGTCATTGTAAGAAATTCACTAACCATGGGTACAGCAGAATCCAGAATTCGTTATCGATATGGTGAATGTATAGACCGGATATTTTAGGTTGATTTTTCTAATAGATCATTTGCCTTTGGGGTAGACCATAATGTCAAAGTATACAGATATGTTTGTTGGATGCTAAGATGTGGTTTCTGTTTATTTTGCAGGTCCTGCCTCCTTGGAAAGAATCCACTATTGTGAGCGCTTTATAGAACTTATGATTGATTTAGAGGTACTTTTTTGCTGTTTTTTCGAAATACTATTTCTTAACTGCACATCACAGGACACAAGGCTTTGTGCTCTTAGAACTACCTGGGTTATGCTGCCACCTTCAGGTGAATGGACACTGGGCAAAAAAAGATAGAATTCCCTGCTCAGTCTTAACCCCAACTCCAGCTCATCTAGATTACAGTATTTTCCTAGTGGGCTTAGGTGATGGATGTGCCAGTGAAGTCTCTCTGAAGATTCTTTTCCGTGGGCGCCAGACTTCTGGTTTCATAGCCTGATTTGCAAACACCACCGGGGAAAGGGAAAGGCTTAATTTGGATTAGTCACCTACGACCCTGAGGCCAAGAGGGGATGGTACCTGGACCCTGGATGCAAGAAGGAGGGACAGCCTTTAAGGTTGCTGGATCATGTGGACAGCAATCTCTTGGGTATCTTGTATCCAGTGACCTTGCTGGCTGGGTGCTTTACAGGTCCAGGGCAGTGGGGGGGAGTCGGGTCCCTAATAGCACTGCAGGACGCACCTACTTTGAGGGCCGAAAATTGGGCCTCTGGCTCTGCAGCTGTGCCTTTTCTATGGAATCTGTGGCCGTCCCGCAGTGTTCCCGCGGGTGGCATCTTGGGTTCCTTGGATGATAGACACACATGCAAATGGCAGCTCAACAGTCCTACATAGCTTCAGCACAGCTACAGAACAGCAGCTTTTGTCAGCATCACTGGTGCCTCTTCAAGTAATGGAATACTTGTTGCAGCTGGGTGATTTGCCACATAGGTGTCTGATGTTGGCATCTCGGCTGCCATTACTAGGGTTACAGGGCTTTCTTTTGACCATAAGCAAGCCATGGCATACGTTGGGGGGGGATCAATGGTGGTGGGCTCCTAAACTCCTCAATTTCGTAGGGAGGACCCCCTGCATAGTTCTTCATGTAATGGCACCTCTAAGGGTCAGCTTAGTTCTGAATTTCTGTCCTTATCTTGTGTTTCTGCTGTTTTGAGAGCACAGTCCTCTGGTTCTTTTGTGTCTTCGGATAAATTTTGAGCAGCAATTTCTGGTTTGTATGACCAGCTTCCTGTGTCCTCACTGGTTTGGAATGCCTGGAACTCGAATGTGGGTGCTCTCCTTCCTCTACTTTTGTGAAAGGATGAGGTGTCAGAGAAACCTCTTCTGGGTGAGGTGGAAGCCATTGAGGATCAGGAATCTTCTTTTGATCAGTCTTCACAGAGGTCTCAAAGTCTGCGGGCTGTCTCAGATGCAAAACCATAGTGGCTGGCCTTTCTGGCAGACTCTGTGCAAATAGATATGGAGTTACTATTTCCAAATAATTTCCTGTGCATCCTCCTTTGCAGGAAGTGATCAATGCGATTTGGACTCACCCAGAGAAGGTGTTTCCACCCCAAAGCAATTAGCACAGCAGAATCCAATGGATGAGGAATACAAGAATACAAGATATGGGGTTTTCTGGCTGTTGATGTGGCTCATTTCTTCCTTTTGAACCTTGACAGTCTCAGTGAGACTGGCAAGATCCCCTTGGTTTGATTCCCTGGAACGAAGCATATCTTTTGCCAAAACTTTGAAGGCTTTGCAAACTCCCACTGCCAGCTGCAAAGCTGCTCTCACCAGAGAGGAGAACACCTTAAATTGGGCCTTCAACTTCTTATCTGTGGCATCTTTTAAGACTGGGGCCTCAGTCCTCCGGGTTGAGAGGCAAGTACTCTTCACAGTGAAGGGGAACCCCCACTCATGCTGCTGGTTGGGGGGGGGGGGTGTCTACTGGCCTTGACAGATATCTGGACACCCCACACACACCATCAGTCACAAACCACTGGGTCTGCTGCATGATGTTCAGAGCTTTCAAGCTAGAGTTTTGCACCTTTTCTCTCCATTTTTGCTTTGGAGCTTTTTTCATTGCAGCTCTGAAAAGCCTGTCTCATGCTGAAAGGGGAGCAGTCTCTTAGCTTCTATTCCAATCTGTTTACGATTCCCAAGGCAAATGAAGATTTGTCCTATTCTGGACTTTAGGGGTCTAAACAAATCCCTGAAGGTGAAATACAATACAAAATGTTTGTGCATCAGCAGTTAAAATCAAGACTGCAAACACCTGTGTGTGTGTGAAAATCAATCTTAAACAAATATATAGCAAAAAATAGAAACCCAAAACCGTGAATATATATGCTCTGAAATGTGATGTGTGATACTCATAAAGTCTGAGCAAAAGTACTACAAAATATTATAATGCCAGCAAAAACCATCTGTGAATTCAATAGGACATAAAAAAATTCCCTTAAGTGTCATCCTCCTACAACCTGAATCGGGAAATTGAGTTGCATTTTTTTTTTTTTTTCCCTAATCCTAAGTGTCCTAACAGGAAAGTGCTTCACCCTTAGGCCTCTTGCACACGATACTCCTGTTTGAGCATTTTAAATGTATTTTCGCGCATATGCATTCGCGTACATTTTTGCGCATGCAAAGAAGCTTGTTCTAGCATTGACAATGTCAATGGACAAATTTGTTAATTTGCGTGCACCAGCACGAGCGTGAGGCGTGAATTGCTGACCAAAAATGCTGATTTAAATTTTTTTCAATTTCTATTTTTTTTTTTTTCACTGAAGAATACACGGCGCTTGTTTACACGCTTTGTTCATAGGCACATTGGCACATTACAATTAATGGGCTGTATTTTAGATCAGTAAAAAAATTAAGCTGTTCTGAGTATTTTCAAGCTGCAGTATGCAAGAAGCCTTAGGTTGTTCCAGCTGTCTGGATTTATCTGAAGTCTACAGCTTTGTGGTCATGCTTAGGTGGGGAATTTTGCCTTTTTTGACCAGTGTCCATTCACCAGAAGGTAGCAGCATATCCTTAAGTAGTCATGAATAGGATTGAGTTAGGACAGAGCATTGTTAAGGCAGGACATAGGCGGGTTGACTACAGGAGAGGAGTACACCATTCAAATTGACATAATCCTTTGCAAAGAGGGAGTGCCAGGAAGCACTTCGGGGGAAGGAATTTTCAATACTTATAGATAAAATTATTGACTAGGAGATGAAGGGGGAACACCTTGGTGGGGCATATTAGTCTCGGAGAAACAAGGCCCAACGCTTTAGTACAATGTACTGCACACGGTTTCCCCCCGGTTTAGCTGACACAACTGCTAATTGAAAATCAATTGGTTGTGTTTGCTCTTCTTGGAATGGGAGGGATTCAGTGACTTACTGACAACAAATCATCTATCTCCAACAGAATCAGAAATTTTAGGTATTTCTTTGTCTGCTGAAGAAGGCATTTTAAAGCCCTGCATTTAGGAGGAGGTAACGTTTAGATCAACTGAGACATAAATCCCCACATAACAGAAGAGAGAATACTTCTGCCATGAGACAAAAAAAGGAATGAGCACCTAAAGATGAGACAGAACTCAGAAGCAGTCAGCTGATCCAACTGGGTAATGTAGGAGACGCAAAAGGCACAATCCTTTGCTGTGCCTAGTTCTGCCTTGCACAGTGCGCAAATGGGGTTCGGGTTAGGTGGCTTGGCAGGAGTTGCAGGGCAGCGACCCTCCTGTTTAGCTCCACACATGCTAAAATAGCAGTGGCCGAAATTAGAGCTGCACGATTCTGGGAAAAATGAGAATCACGATTCTTTTGCTTGGAATAAAGATCACGATTCTCAAAAAAATAATTTTATTTTAAAGATAAAGCCTTGTCAGTGCAGCCATATCAGTGCAGCCTTCCCCAGTGCAGCCTTCCCCAGTGCAGCCTTGCCCCAGTGCAGCCTTGGATCCCCTGTACTTGCTTCCAGGGCTTCAAAATCGCCGACCGCGATTTGAAAATGGCGCCGCTCTTTCCGGCGGCTCTCGTTCAATTTCGGCTCCACTCATAGTCCCGAGCGGAGCTATCCGAGTAGGTTCGGATAGCTCCGCTCGGGACTACGAGTGGAGCCGGAAAGTAAACGAGAGCCGCCGGAAAGAGCCGAGGACCGGCTCTGTGTACTTCGGCGCCGGCGGCGCCATTTTCAAAACGCTGGTTCCCGGCGGCTTCTCCTCCGATCAGCCTGTTCAGGCTATTAAAAAAAATCGAGATAATCCAGACTGTAGATCGCGGGGGGGGGGGGTGAATCGAAATCGCGATTCTATGTACGATTAATCGTGTAGCTCTAGCCGAAATGCAAAAAATGGACTTCTCCAGAAATGCTTAGACAAACTAGAGGGAGGCTTTCGAGACCGAGGTATATAGAGGATGGCAGTGACCACAGTCCGGCAGGCAATAAAACACCAACGTCTGATCTGCTTTGGTGTTCTACTTCTGTGCTGTTTTCCAGTGCGCAAAAGCTGAGCCTTCCCCATGTCTGAGAGAGCACTGTGCAGGGAGCTGCTTCGAGGGGTCACTACATAAAACTGTAGGTAGAAAGGTGAAAAGGATTTTGTGCATGTGCTGGCTCCTCTCCTCCTGATATCAAGCTGGTGGGAAGAATTAATGGGAGATGGGGCATGAGAAAACATGCTTCTGTTTGATCTGCAACTGCCATGGGGCTACACATGTGGTCAGTTAAGACAACAGACATTTGATGGTTTGACAGTTTGTTGAGGATACCACCAAATGTGACAGCTACCCTGGCATTCCCAGAATGTAACTGTTTTTTTAAATTGATGGGTTTAGTTTCACTTTATGATTTACTGCTGTTCATGGGCCCTAGGCTTCAGCAAAATGGCAGCCTCCAGCAAGAAAAAACAGGAGCAATGCATGTAGGCAATTGACCGCGCACACTAATGTTTGTAGCACAATTATTAATGTTGAATGTATGTTACTTGCTCAAGAACATTATTTTTTATCAAGTTGTTATGGGTAAAGTTCCGTTTTAAGCCAATAACAGTTTTGCCAACCCCCGGAAGTGAAATTTACTGACAGGACACCAAAATTTACAAACGCCACCATATTATTATTTTTTTGCTGACAGAGCACAATAAACGTCCGACTGACCTGGATGGATGGGCACAGTCAGCGCTCCGTTCAAGAATCCAGGCATAGGCAGAGATTGACCTCCTCTGCTGTGGCGAGGTGCCGCCGACAACGAGCGCCTGCCATTCACAAATATCGCCAGGCAGCGCCATCACGCCACTGCACATGTGCCCGCCGTGCTGAGCGTGTACAAATTTTCCCTAGCCCGGCAGGCTTCAGAATGATGCATGCGCAGTTGCACTGTTGGCCCGCAGCCGACTTTTTTTTTTTTTTTACAGGGCACTGCTGTACGTGATGGGCATTTACGGGCTGCCCGTAAATTAACACTGGCTGATACCACACTAACAATTCTAATTTCGTGTTTTTTTATTGGATACACCCATTAAACATTCATAGTGCTTTGAGGAAAAAGTATGTGAACCGATAGATTAATTACCTCAGCAAAAGCTAATTTGAGTCAGTAATTTGCACACCAATAAATAAAATGAGTTTAGAGGTGGGATTTAGAGCTACATTGATAAGACACTCAAATATTTTAAGACTACTGTTCATGAAAAGCTAAAGGTAAATTGTTCGGGAAGAATACTCAGCACTATGTATGGCACAGAAGGGGTTCAGCTTACCAACATGAAAACATCATCCCAACAGTGAAGTATGGCCATGGAAATGTCATAATTTGGGCTCGCTTTGCTGTCTCGGGACCTGAATCACCTGACATTATCGAGGGGAAAATGTATTCCATCTGGACACTGTTCCCTCGTAAATACTATGGTCACCTTCTGATTCTATCCTGCAATCGTTCACATCTTCAATCTCTTCTCACATCTTCCCCAGCTCTCTAAAACGTGCACTAGTCATTCCCATACTTAAAATCCTCAATGGATCCCACCAATCTTAACAATATACATCCCATCTCCTTGCTCCCCTTTTCCGACAAACTCCTTTGAACACCTGGTCCACAACCGAGTGAGCTACCACCTCACTAAGAATAACCTTTTTGATCCCCTTCAGTCTGGATTTCGCCCTCAACCCTCTACAGAAACTGTTCTCCTAAAACTCGCAAATAATTTACCAATGGCTAACTGGTCACCATTCTGTACTCCTACTTCTGGACCTCTCTGCTGACTTTAAAACAGTTGGCCACCCCCTTAAAAAAAAAAAAAACAACTTCACTCCCCTGGTCTCTGTGACTGTGCTCTTTGATGTTCCTCATTCTACTTATCCCACCACACCATCAGTGTCACTTACAAGTCTGCCTCCTCCTCTCCTCTTCCATTTCCTATCTGGGTCTCCCAAGGTTCTGTTCTTGGACTTTTCCTATTCTCACTCTACTTCCTCTTTGGGTCAGCCAATATCATTTCTACACTGACAACACCCAAATTTATATCTCTACCCCTAAGCTCACTCCATCAGTCTCCTCATGCATCACTAATTTACTAACAGACGTCTTGATGTCACACCACTTCCTCAAACTCAAATCTATCCAAAACTGAGCTCATAATATTTTCTCCCCCACGCGCCCCTTCCCCTGACTTCTCTGTCAAGATCAGTGACACAACTTTCAACTCGCCCCCACGTGCCACCGTGCTAGATGTAATCCTGGACTCTGAACTCTCCCTTCAGGCCCACGTTCAACCACTTTCCAAAGCTTGCCACCGCAAAATCTCAAAAATACACCCCTTTTTAATCGATGACATAACAAGGCTTCGAATTCACTCCCTATTTATCACTTGTCTCGACTACTGTGACACCCTCCACATTGGATTACCTTTACATAGGCTATCATGAATGCTGCTGCCAGACTCTATTACCTTACCCAACCATTTAGTGTCTGCTACCCCTCTCTGCCAATGCCTTCCTGACTATTTACCAAATAATCCACAACTCTGCCCCAGCTATCACTAACCTAGTCTCAAAATACCAACCAAATTGTTCTCTTCGATCCTTCCAAGGCCTCCTGCTCCCTTGTCACCTTCTCCTATGCTCGCCTCCAGGACTTCTCTCGAGCCTTTCCCATCCTCTGGAACTCCATACCACTTTTTATTAGCTTAACTCTAACTATTTAAGTCTCGTCTGTGTAATTTTGCACAATATTGTTAATGTTTTCCACTCTGGTTCCCCACTCAGGCTTTACTTCCCACACGCCGGTGGTTCAATACAGTCCTGGATGATTCTCACCTGGTTGTACACTGCTATTTATCCAGCCTCTGCAAAACGGAGGAAGAAGGACATTTGTTTTCTCAGGTATGGTACTAATGATTAAGACAGTAGATCAGGGGATTCAATTGTATGCACTCACTAATGATGTACCTTTATAGCTTCTAGACATGTTAAAGTTCTACGCTGGCTTTGAAATTAATGACCAGACTGGTAATGCACTGACAGAAAATGAAATGACCACCATTCACTATGACCGAATCACTTCTCTACAGGTATGTCTAGATTTTCAGGTATAAATTCAAAATCGCTGCAGACCAACTGTTTTACTGCCAAGGAAATTTACAGTCCATCCTAGCAATCAAAAGCTAGAATACAGCCATAAACATGTTTGAAAATGAATCTGCTGACTCTGCTCTACTTACACTACAGTATAAATTTTACATGCTGACAAAGTGAAGATTGGAGCTTATGTTTATATGTACAATTGGCAAAGTATGCCACCCAGAAACCAAAATGCTGTAGAGAACAATTTTTATTGATCCATTTATAAAACATATTTTATACTTTCATACTTAAGCATGCCTTTATCAGGCAACAGTGACGCTTGCCTGATAGTGACTGTTGCCCGATGAAGGGGCCCTTGCATCTGCTCTGAAATATTGCTTTATTTATGTGATAAACAAACATTGCCTCCTAGAGCAGTGTTTTTCAACCTTTTTTCAGTCAAGGTGCCCTTTAGAACTAGGCACGATGCCCGGGCACGTCAGTCTGAGGGCTCATTTATACCAGGAGGTGCGTCCAAGCACGTGCCTTTTTTGCATGTTCACACGCGTTGCATTTTTTAATGTACATGCATTTCCTAGATACATGGGGGATTGGTTAGGAAATAATGGCACCCAACTGCAAAAGGCAGCAGATTCTTGTGTGGTACGATTTTGCATGTGTTACCTCACTGCCCCTGGTGTGAACAAGCCCTAAAATAGTCTGTGAGGCAGAGTTCATTGATCTTAGGTTGTAACTCTTCTCCCTCCAAATTCCCCCTTCTAGCACAAGTCCCCCACCAAATCCCCCCTGCTCCCAAATCCCTCCTCTCAGCACACCCCCCCCCCCCCCACTTCACTAAAGGTTACTGCTTGCGATATTCAGGTCACGTGACTTATTTTTCAGAAATATCGCATGAGATAATAAGAGTCAATTCATCAAAATAAAATATTAAATGTGAGGTAAATACCGCAAAAAAAAATGAGATTAAAGTCAATTCAATAAAAACACACACATTCGTTATTTATCACCTGGTCTTTACTGGTGGTATTTTAGAAAAGTGCAAAATAATTACAGGGACTCTGCACTGCCCAGGAAGTGAAAATTATGAAATTTATCAGTGTGAAAATGTTCTCCTCTGAATTTAGAAAGGAAAATAAATGGTAACAATTCATCAGAGTGAGATCGTTTTGTGAATGAAGGCACCCTAGAATGTTTTGGTAGTTAGACAATATTGCTTTGAGCCGTTTAATGCAATGCACTGCAAAAGAAAAGAAATTGTAGAAAAACACCAAAAATAACGCAAAATTTGAGTGCTAAATATCACAAAACATAAATATGAATTCACTACTTTTGAGAGAAATACCGCATGAGTTATTTTAACTCAAACATTCATACAAATATATAAGGCCACTTCTGTGTGTGTGTATATATTATATATGTACATACACATTATATATAATGTGTGTGTGTGTGTGTATGTGTATGTGTGTGTATATATATATATATATATCTCTATCTATTTCACACACCTATTTCTTTATCGTACATCACGGGTCACAGAGCCATAGTAGTTACTATGTGGGTTATATAGGCCACCTTTAAGCGATGGACACTGGCACACTCTAATGCCCTGTACACACGGTCGGACTTTCCGACGGAATATGTGCAATCGGAGATTGTTGTAAGAAATTCCGACCATGTGTGGGCTCCATCTGACTTTTTCCATCGGAATTTCCGACACACAAAGTTTGAGAGCAGGCTATAAAATTTTCCGACAACAAAATCCGTTTGCGTAAATTCCAACCGTGTGTGGACAATTCCGACGCACAAAGTGCCACGCATGCTCAGAATAAATTAAGAGACAAAAGCTATTGGCTACTGCCCCTTTTATAGTCCAGACGTACATGTTTTACGTCACTGTGTTCAGAACAATCGGATTTTCCGACAACTTTTTGCAACCGTGTGTATGCAAGACAAGTTTGAGCCAACATCCGTCGGAAAAAATCCATGGATTTTGTTGTCGGAATGTCCGATCAATGTCCGATCGTGTGTACAGGGCATTAGAAAGGAAGTTCACTCCCTATATAACCCCAAGAGCAAACACAAGAGCAGATGGTGGCATGTAAGTGGTGACACAGGCATTCCCTAGGCACATTTACTGAGCATCAGGCTGAGCATTAATAGCAGCGGCAATTGCTGGACTATTTGCTCTAGCAGTGGGTGCATTTTCTTTTGGCAGTACCTCCGTTTGTGCATCGGACTATGGTCAGAAGGGGAGGTGGAAACACCCCAAAAAAGGGCCCAAAAGTGTCTCCCTCAGGTTCTAAGGACCCTAGTCTCACCCAGATAAACATTTTTTTCCTCCTAAAAAAAAATCTTAGCACTTTATCCCATGGAGGAAAAATTCACTAAAAAGTGGGAGACACCAGCAATTGACGCTGCTTTATCCTCTATGAATAAAAGTTTGACTTGTCCGGTAGACAATGCTCAAATGCTTAGGGATCCAACGTATAAGAAATTGTAATTCCTGTTAAAAAATGCATTTTCTTTGGCAGGTTCAGTGACTCAACCTGCGGTGGCAGCAATTGGTGTATGTCAATCCTTGAAAGACCAGTTAAAACAGGTGCTCAAGGTTATCCCTGATCAGCAGGCCCAGGATTTAGCCGAGCTACCAGGGGCTTTATGTTTTGCAATTGACGCTATGAGAGATTCTGTTCTTCAGGCCTCGCGCCTTAAGCTTGGGTTGGTGCATATGCGTAGAATCCTATGGTTGAAAAATTGGTCAGCCAAAGCGCCATGCAAAAAACTCCTGGCTAGTTCTCCTTTCCGCGGTAAACGGCTGTTTGGGGATGATTTAGATAAATGCATCAAAAAAATTTCTAGAACTCAGGGGTGCCTTGGCTGGTTCTTCAGGGGGGAAAGCGCCCGGCCCTGACGGGTTTACAACTTCCTATTATAAAACCTTCCAAGCCCAACTAGGAAATCATTTTGTTACCGCCTTCAACGTAATAATTGATAATCATGCCATGCCTTCGGACCTTCTACAAGCTAGCATCTCTGTCATACCTAAGCCGGAGAAAGACCCGCTCCCCTGCGCAAGTTACAGGCCAATCTCCTTACTTAACTGTGACCTGAAGCTGTTCACAAAAATTTTGGCCGAACGAATAGGGCACGTCCTCCAATGAATAATCCCATTAGACCAGGTCGGTTTCACAGGCCGGCACAGAGAGGCACAGGGCAACACTATAAAGAGGATAAATGTGGTGGCTAGGGCCAAACGCCTTAACATCCTGTTGTCCACAGAAGCTGAAAAGGCGTTTGACTGGGTGGACTGGACGTTACTCCAGGCTACCCTGTGACGCCTTGGAATGCCGACCTCCATTTTATCCTGGTCAGAGTAAACGGAGCTTCGGTCAGAGTAAACGGAATGACTTCCAACCCCTTTAAAATTAGTAACGGCACGAGACGGGTGCCCACTTTCCCCTCTTCTTTTTATAATTTCATTAGAACCCCTTTTGCAACACATCAGGCTCAACCCTGACATCAGAGGACTTGAAACGAGCACATACTGCCATAGGGTTGCAGCATATGCCAGTACGGTGAACTTTCGAATTTTAAAATTAATCTGCAAAAATCAGAGGCACTTAATGTAACACTCACTCCCAATGCTCAAACTCGACTTGGTGGCAATTTTCCCTTCCGGTGGACCCCTCGGGCTATCCAGTACTTAGGCACAAAAATTCCTTCTGATTTACACCTCATTTACCCACTTAACTTTCAGCCACTCCTAAGCACTTTTTACTCAGATTTAGACAGGTGGAAGAACCTAGCAGTTTCCTGGTTTGGCAGATGTAATGTCTTGAAGATGAACATCATGCCGAGGCTGCTCTATCTTTTGCAAGCTCTGCCATTTGGGATTCCACAGAACTTTTTCCGTAAATTACGTACGATCTTTATCTACGTATGGCCTCCCTGACCCAGCCTTATATTATACGGCAGTCTACATGAATAGAGTGGTAGACTGATGCAGACACTCGCACCATATGTTATGGGTCTGCATAGAACAGGAAGCAGTGCCGTTCCCCCTTTCGGGTCTTCCGTGGAGTGGAACCCATTTTTCTGGACAGACTTTTTCCCACCCACTAATCAAACCCACCCTGTAGGAACTGCACAGATACTTTAGGGTGGCGGCCCAGTTTTCCTTCCCCTCTGACTCCCATTATTTACCATCCAGACTTTTTACTAGGTATCTCGGATAGATCCTTCCGACTCCACCTGGACCAGAGCCTAGTCAGAGCCTCTTCTTTCCTAGGACCCTCTGATTGGAGCGACCCCTCAGACATATATCCTAGCTTTAATACTTCCATCCTGGGTAGTTGGAAGATCCTGCAACTCTCCCACTTCCTTAGATCTCTCCCGGAAGTTGGCGGTTTCCACAGAAAGCCTTAGTCTTTTGAAGACTTGTGCCTGGGAGATGGGCCGATACGGAAATCCCTTTCTTATTCTTACAACATTTTACTTGCCTATACATCTCAAAATGATCCTCCATACCTGAAGAAGTGGGAAAGATCTTAACACTATGTTCACTGAGGACCAAAAGAATCGTATACTCTTTTTTGCATATAAGTCCTCCCTGTGTGGCAAATACCAAGAAATCACTTACAAAATCTTGACGCATTGGTATAGGACTCCATCTGTTTTAGCGTCCATATTCCCAGGACACAGTCCTCTGTGCTGGAGATGTGGTACATAGACTGACACAATACTCCATATCCTCTGGGAGTGTCCGGTTCTGACTCCCTTCTGGAGACAAGTAGTGGAGATCATCTACAAGCTTACTGATGTGGCGCTCCAGAATAACCCTGCAGCAATACTCCTAAACCTGACCCCCATTTCTAGTAAGAGATACCACAAATCCCTACTGAAGCACCTCTTGAATGCAGCCAGGGCATGTATCCCCAGTGCATGGAAGCAGCAATCCCCCCTGACAGTGGCACAGTGGTTTGCTAGGGTAGGGTTCGCGATATTCAGCAAATGGAGCATCTTACAGCTGCACTAGGGGAAAGAGGAGGAACACAATACCCACTGGATACACTGGGACCTGTTCCGCTTCTCGGATAAATATAAGACCTACATTTAAGTACCTTATTCAAGGTTAAATTGCGGCTCGGGTCATCAGCCTTGCCGGAACCCCATAATCACCCCCATTTCCACCTTCTTCCCTACTTCTGCTCCCTATTTCTTCCTTTCATAACCTTCCCCCCATTGACATCACTGGTGTCACCCACTTTCCTTTCCTAAAATTTAAAAAAACCTTCCTGGATTGCGGATACATACTGGCACCACTCCTGGGAATTCAGGTTAGTGAGCCACACTACAGTGGTGTTTTGGATCAGCCCCCTAAAGCATGCTAGCTCGATATCCGACCAAGGGGGATAAGCCCGCTCTACTTTTCAAGGGCCCCCCCCCTTTTTCCCCCTAATGATCGTACGGAAAGGTTTACACAGACCTCTCAAAGTTATGTTTTTTGCCGGTTGGGAAATTTCCTATACTGGCCCGGTTGAAATGCAAAAATATCTACTGCAGAGTCTTTGGTAAACCGTTATCCTGCTGAACTATTGAGTTGTAATGTAGCCTCGATTGACACCCCAGTATTGTACATCGACTTACTTGATGAGTAATTGTTATAGTCTAACTATAGACAAAACTGTTTGTCATGTTTGATTCATTGTATTTCTATATAATGTGCATTCCCTTAATAAAAATTAAAAAAAAAAAAAAATTCTAGTGGAAAACGTACCCTTTTGCCAGTTAAGAAAAGGAAAAAATGTATTTCATTTAAACAAGCTCCTTCTCCAGTGCCAGGGGCATCTGCCTCCATGCGACTGCTCAGGTTCGAAAAACGGGTGTTTTGTTTGTGTTGCCTGAAGGTTCTAAAAGAGGACAGGCAGCATCGAAATCTACTATTTCTAAGTGGATTCGGCAAGGTCTTCAGTTCATACATTTACCAGATTCTATCAGGTGGATGTAAAAAGGCATGAGGATATCGCCTTTGGGCGCAATGTGCTGCAGGCAGCAGTATAGGTCTGATGGCGCCCTACTTTTGTTTGTGTCTCCCACCCCTCAGATAACATTGCTACTATTACTATTTAGTAGTTACTATTACATATAGTAACTACTATGGCTCTGTGTCCCGTGATGTATGGTAAAGAAAATAGGATTTTTATAACAGCTTACCTGTAAAATACTTTTCTTGGAATATAAAACAGGACACAGAGGTCCCTCCCCTCTTTTGATACACGTATATTGCTTTGCTACAAAAACTGAGGTACTCCCAGTAGTGGAAGGAGTTATATAGGGAGTTAACTTCCTGTCTTAGGGTGTGCCAGTGTCCATCACCTAAAGGTGGCCTATATAACCCACATAGTAACTACTATGGCTCTGTGTCCCGTGATGTACTCCAAGAAAAGGATTTTACAGGTAAGCTGTTATAAAAATCCTATTTTTTCTTCTTCAAGCTTGAAAAGTTTGTTTTTTAATATTTGTCAATTTGGGTGACCTTTACATCTCTTTCCTTAGAGAGCAGCATTTGCACACTTCCCAGAACTTTGCAACTTTGCGCTTTCCAATGTAGCAGCTGTGGATACACGGGAATCCCTTGTGAAGTTATTTGGACCACTGGGGTAAGTGGGTAATGCAGTCTACTTTATTAAAGTTGTGATGTAATATTATGTACATAAATGTTTAATTTTACAAGATTCCATACTTCTTTCTTTTGTCACTTTGATATCGCTTGTATAAAATCTTTCTCACCCATTGAGGGGTGTAAGGAGGTCACCTGAATTGTTCATTTACATGGTAAAGTTTTGATGCTCCTCGCTCTTTCCCGCCATAAAATGCCAGTTCACTACAGTGACTTTCGTAATATCTGGCCTTACAGCCCTCATCTGTTGCCAGTTGTTTGGAATTCGTGAGTGCCTGAGGGCTTGCTTTTTACTCTGAACCCTAAGTTGCCTTGTCACCATGTGGTTGCAACATGCCTGATTAAAGATACAGGAGAACAGTGCCATTTTAACAAGTGCCCCTGCTCACTTTCTACTAGTGGCTCTGGAGCTGCTTGCAATGCACCTACTGATGGTGTTAACATCAAGAATCATGTTGCCCAACCCACTCTGCCCCTGCTTCCTTGTTGACAGAGGTACACTTGTTCATATGCTATGGAAATGCCTGAAACTACAAAGGTATTGGACAGCAGTGATAAATACTATCAATAGCATATGGAATCTCAACCTTACAACTGACCCTAAACTTTGTCTATTAGGCTGGCTGGATGAAGAACAATACGCAACCCACACGTATACTGCCATTGTCAGGGTACTATTCCTAGCTAGGAAACTCATAGCTAGAAAATGGCTATCTACGACGGCCCCCACACAGACAAAATGGATTATATCCGTAAACTACTCTCTTATTAGAGAACAACTCGCATACAAACACCGAGGTAGTCGAGGTAGAAAATTTGAAAATATATGGGACCCCTGGATAGACACCCCTGGTTTAGCTCCATTGCGCCTGGTCCACAATAGAATCCTAGGGGCAGGACAACACCAGCAACCACACCACTTTAGAACCTAGTACTAAGAGGAACTTTCTAGGGATGAGAGAAGGGGAAGCAACGCCGCTTCATATACCCAGTAACTCCGAAAGGGAACAACTATGATAATACCGTGTCCTGCAGAGGTTAAATTGTTAGTTTTACCCAACGGGTTAATATATTAAAAAACGCTGTACACCTCTCTCCGCTGGTTAGGGGATGATGGTGCCCTGTTCTGCTCAGTGGCCCTGGCAGGGCTGGGAGCAGAAAGGGAAAGAAAGACAAAAAGAGGTCACACATGACATGCAACGAGACCAAAGAATTACAACTATAGTTGCCTTATTATAAAATCACATCTTTATTCCTGATTGTGCAGTTACATTTACTACGGTATAAACAAATAATATATCAGACCGCATGGTCATTTAACATTGATACCTATGTGTCTTCACAAGTATAGGATTTGTTTTGCGTAGTGAAATGAAAAAAGTTGTTGTTTTTTGTTTGTTCACAAAAAAAATTATCGGATTTAAAAAAAGAATCATATTGCACTCTGCTCCAAGAGTCTGTTCTGTCACCGGAGTCCTCTTTAGTTACATCAGGTGTGGCCAGTTCCTGGGCTTTTTTTTTTTATATATATCTTTATTTATCAAAACATTTTTACAAATTTTGCATTCTACATATAAATGTATAGCCTTTATCAATGATGTGGTGTTATCCTTCATTTATACATAGTTAAGGGTTCCACTTCCATCATAAACCCCTATAACTCGGCCTTTTAATAATCCCAAACTATCCATCCTCCTATGGGCCGCAACTTCATTTCTTTATAATTATAATTATAATTAATCTTTATAATTAATTCTAATTTAATGTGGACCACTTGACCACCCATTGATAAAAGTTCTAGATCATTCATTCCACCCACACACCACAAAAAAAAAAAAAAAAACACAAACCAACCCCCACTCATGTTGTAGAGTGGCTCTGTACTCTCCCCAAACCTGCCAGGAAGCTAAAACCTGTTTTTTTTAACCCAGTTTCCCCAATCATCCTCTCTTCTAATGAGCGCATATCACCCAGCTCACACTCCCATTCCCCTATAGAAGGTTCCAAATTACTTTTCCATTTCCTGGCTATAATTGCGCGCGCTGCTGTTACAAAATGTTTAAGGATACCCTTTTTTTATGCTTTTTATCGACCCTTGGATCATTGAAAGCACTGTTATAAATATATCAGGCTCTAAATTACTTCCTGTTATTACCCTATATATTTCAAAAATTTTATTCCAGAAAGTTTGAACCCCCGGGCAAAAATACCATATATGCGACATTGTACCCTGTACCATTGATTTTAAGTTTTGTAGATCCACAGGGCATCTGTACCATCTTGCCAGAAACGTATAATTCCTCTCTTGATGTCTATAAGAGATAGATAACTTGTGTGTTAATTTGATTGCCTTTTCCCATTTTTCTTTGGGGATGGTCATCCCCAATTCTGCCTCCCATTTTTTTGACATATGTTAACTCATGTATTTTATTATTTGAAATTAAATATCTATATATCCAAGAGAGTATGTGTGACGGCTTTTGCTTTTGTAGAAGCAGTTTTTCCAGGTCTGTAAGCTGCCTATCTAATACCGCCTCTTTCGCCAACAAGAAGATATACCTCTGAAGCTGTCTATATTGCATCCAGTTTGTTTTATAATCCATGCCCAAAGCCTCAATCGGAAGAAGCCTATTCCCTTCCATTGTCTCAACTATCCTGGTGTCTTAATTTCTTTGCCACTTAAGGTAATTCTTAACGTCCCTTGTTGGTGGGAATTCAGGGTTATCAAATAAAGGGCTCATTGGACCTCTATATGTCGACCCTATTCCCAGTTTCAGTATTCCATCCCACACTTAAGTGCTTCTGATTTATCAAAGTTCACTTTAAAATTGCTCACCTCCTCAAAACGCTTAAACTCCCTAATTAAATTTGGTAGAGTAACCAAAGGGTTTGAAATATATAGTAACAGATCGTCAGCATATACTGACAAGTATGACAAGTTTTACTAATAGTGCTCTCCCGTCTTTATTCCTCCAGGTTTCCACTACCTGGTGAGGAATTGATTTTATGTATTGCAATTGAGACTCCCCTAGATTTTGAATATGAAAAAGAATCAGGGTACCAAGTTGTATAAAATCTATTTTGTAAATTAGGTATATGGTCTGTTCGAAAATGTGTCTCCTGAAATAAGGCAATATCCACCTTTTGTTTATGAAGAGAGTACAGGATTTGTGATCTTATCTTTTTATTGCAGAATTTAAACCTCTAACATTATAAGAGCAAAGTTTAATTATCCCCGCTATAGGGAAGGGAGGAAAAGAGAGAGAGAGGAAGACATAAAAAAAAAAAAAAAATCAAGAAAAATTTAACCCCCCCCAACTATCACACGAACCACGCACACTAATTCTCTCACTACCTATTCGATTCTTTTAGAATCAATCTTACATAGTAGGTTCCCTACTCAGGGAGATAAAAGGGTTTAGCCTAGAAAAGACGTATCCTACCCAGGCATAATATTGTAATATTTTTTGTTCCCAGTTGATCCCTATATCCAAAAAGAAAACCCACTAACAAACAAAAATCCCCCCCCCCCTGTAACTCATTCTAGTTATAGGCCAAATATAACCATCAATATTGCATACATAATTTCCCAGCATAATTAGTCCATTGACCCTATTCCCTAAAATATAATACATACAACATTTGGTGTTATCAAAAGCAATAGACAATGCATAATGTGATGTCTCCTCCGCTATTAATATACTAATATACTATGCATACTGTGATAACAAATTCCAAAAAAAAAAAAAAAAGCCCTACTGAGAACCTAATTCCTTCTCCCTTTCTTTATCTCATCCTACCCAACCCCCCCACCCGCCATCCCCCTCCTGTCCCAACTTGGCTATCAATCTATCCCCTGTATTGTCCTCCTGGGTTACCATAATATATTTGAGACCATGCAGGTATATATATCAAAGGGAGTTGGAGGTTTTTTAAAAAATTAGGGAGGTCCCGTAGTCCCGGAATGAAATATTATGTCCATTATGATTACCCTTAATTTGAAAGGGAAATCCCCATCTATATGATATCTCCTTTTATCTCAGAATGTCCAGTAAGGGCTTTACCACTCTCCTTTTCATCAATGTAAATCTAGATAGGTCCTGTAGGAACATAAGCTGGGAACCCTCATATACTAAGGTGCGTTGTACCCGAGCCGCTGCCATAATGCTATCTTTAACAAAAAAGAAATGGATTCTGCATATAACATCTCTTGGTCTTGTTTCTCTGTCTCTGGGGCCCATTACCCTGTGTGCTCTGTCGATTTCAAGATCTGCTGTCCTTGGTCTTTTCAATAAGTCATTAAATATGCCTTGGAGAGCCACTTTCAGGCCATCCATTCCCACCGATTCCGGTAAGCCTCTTATTCTTATATTGTTACGTCTACTTCTATTTTCCAAATCATCAGAAACATCAATTAAATGTTTTAACCATCGATCAACTTCTTGATTTTTCTCCTCCGTCAGTAATATTTTATGGTCAATAATGTCCAGTCTGGAATCTGTAGCTGTGATCTTTTTTTGTACGTCAGTTAAAGAAGACCTCAATGTCTGCATTTCCTCCTTATATGAAGCTAGGTAAAGACTTTATATACGCCTGCATATCCCACATAGGATTCTGTTCCACTCTCTCTTGATCCATTGTAAGTTGTGGTGTATAAGCCACAGCGCCAATGTTGGATCTAGGCTCTATATCGCTTGTAGGAGACACAGAGTTTGTTTTGGCAATTATAGAGCCTTCTAGATGATCCTGAGACTGGGAATACTGAAAAAAGCCCTTAATGTCTGTTTTGGGAGTAACTGGGGGTTTCGGGGGGACTTTAGTTGTACCTCCGTTGGATCCTCTTTTAGCTTTCTGGGAATGCGCACTTTTTGGAGGCATGTTATAATCAGATCTCAATGGAATGAGGATTATTGTAGTAAACGCACATCCAACACTATTCTTGCACACCTGCGCCTTTAAGAAATTGCTTTAGCACCGACAGTTGATACCATATTTAATTTAGCTCATATCAAAACCATGAAGGTCTAAAGTAGGTTCCGCTCTATGGCCCCCGGCTAGGACTTTAAAATATTCAAGTTGTCTTTAGGAGTGAGTAAATCCTATCCCTCCTTTAAATATAACAGAAATAAATATTTCTCCAGTCCCCTTCTAGACTTTTATATTGCACTGAGATTCATATCCTCCCACAGCTGTAAAAGTGGATACTTTATAGTCTTTCCATATCTAGCAATCGACTGATCACTAAGCAGAGACAGACAATAATATCCGCACGGTCCCAGTATGATACACCGCCACTCTCCTCATTTGTTGGCAATCCCCATCCCCAGACTAAGCATTACTCACTGGCTGGATCATCCCTCGATCCCGCAATGGACAGAGGGGCAGAGAGACTCGGATCTGTTTGTCTCTGTTCAGGGATCCTCAAGCGGTTATGGTCAGTGTGATCCTTTCAGGAAGACTTATGTTCCTTCAACCCGCTCGATCCCGCTCTCACTCAGCACGGCAGGAGTGATTAAGATACATCACAGCTCTTCTCCTTTCAGCGGGGCTGACCGGCCGGTACAGCCAGTAATTCACTTCTTCCCAGTTGTACACTCACGGGGGATACTTGTCAGACCCAGCAGCTATATCAGTTCACCTCCAGGCACACTGTGGTTTACCGCATGCTGCTAGGAGGGAGGAACGGGAGGGGTCCATAATCATCTGGATGATCATCCTATGGAAATGGATTAAAAAAAAAAAGTCTGTTCCGGTAGTGGATCTTGCCAGTTTTCAAAAAACACGTCACAGTTCCTATTGAGGATGTCCCTTCTTTTGAGTTTCATTTTTTAAAGGCCCTATTTGCTCTTGCAGGTCCAGCCCTGAAGTCGGCAATTGCTGCCATGCCATTTTCCAGACTGTTGCTAGATGGCCAAGACACATAAACCGAGACCTGTCTTTGAAGACCCTCCTCTCTTAGAACAATTACAGCTGATGTTTTGAGTCCTTATGTTTTGTGTAGATGCCTTTTGAAAATCTCATTCAGCAATTTCCAAGAAACTCTACACATGCACAGTATTTAGGGGCTAAAAGCTGGATTTAATTGTTAAGAAAAATGTACAAAGCAGTCTGAATTTATTTTTCATTACTATACCATGACCTCTCTGTGGGAATTAACCATACTATAACTCACAAATGTAATTCACATTTATTATCAGAATTAAAATAAAATGTATCTTAAAAGGCTCCCAGCGTGGTAAAACTGTGCCATCCGGCAGTGAGTGCTGGATGTCTTCTACGCAGGTCCTTTCATGGTGAACGCCTCTTTGGGTAATCACTTGACAAATTTATAAGTCACGTTAAAGGGGAGGAGTGGGTGGTGGTGTAAGGTACTCCTGCCCCACAAGAAAGTCTTCTAGTCCTATGGCTTCTATTTCAACTCAAAGTAAGGAATCCTTTCATTATCACCAGGCATCAACCTCAAAACCAAAGCTAAACACATCCTTTCATCACAAACTCTGGCCTACCAAGCATTTCCCTGTTAATAATGAAGGGGAGCCACCAATCCTTGGAGTTGGGGGACATCCGTTGGTCTTTGTGCCAGTCTAGATTTGTGATGTTTCAGACCTTTGGGTCCATTCTGTCATTTCAAAGGGTACAAAATAGGCTTTTTTTTCCCTGCCCCCTGGTTGCTTTTTACCTTCAAATCTGCCAGCATCAGACTAAAGAAATGTAGATTTTAGGATTGCCTTGCACCAACTTTAGGCGCAAGGAGTCGTTTTACGAGTTGCAGCAGAAACACGGTTTCAAGGCATATATTTAAACCTACTTACAGTCCAAAAACCAAATGGGTACATCCAACCCCCAATACTGGACTTAAAATCAATAAACTAATTTCTTTGTTTTTCAAAATTCCACATGGAATCTTCAAGATCTGTCATTGCTTCTCTAAGAGCAGGGAATTTTCTTGCATCAGTAGACCTACAAGATGCCTATCCCTATATTCCCATCACACCAATGCTTCCTGCGTTTTGCTATGGGAGACGAGCACTTCTAGTTTGACACTGTCATTTGGGCTCTTATCTGCACCACAGTGCTTGCCCCACTTTTGGCATTTCTTTGAACTCAGGGAATTCATGTCATAGGCTACCTAGTTGACCTCTTGCTGCTGGACTCCTTAGTCATGGTCTTGTCTGACAATGTTCAAAGGAGTCTCCAGTTCCTTCAAACTGTTTGCTTGATAATCAACTTTCTGCTTTCAAGTCCTCTTTGCCTGAAATTAGGTCTAATCTTGGACACAGACCAAGCTGGAATCGCCCACTCTCTGGGAAATTTCTTCCTAAGGTCCAGCTCTTGAACTCTCCAGTCACACTGTCACTCAATTCACTTCTGCATAAGGATGCTGGGCATCATGGGGGTCTCCTTCGAGGCATTCTGGGAGTGGACTGTTGGCAGGCGGAATTTCCAAGCTGTCAAAGCCTAAACCCCGGGAGAGCAGTCTCTTTCATAATCTTTAGCAAAGATGGTGAAAAGCAGATGTGGACATCCTGGCCTCCCAGGTTCACCAACAAGCTTACCATATTTGTGGCCAAGACCAGGGATATTTTAGCCTGCGCAGTAGATATGCACGTGATCCCTTTGACTCCATTCCAACTGGATTACGACTTCCCTCTGATGTAGATCCTTCCTCAACTGCTGCACAAGGTAGAGACGTATAGGGTTCCAGTGATTCTTGTTCCACCAAATTGGACCAGAAAAACATGGTTCACTGATATAAATTCATAAATACATAGTACATCCTTATAAATAGTGGCCCATACAGTGCAGCAAGTCGATAAAATAATCAAACTTTAGTGTAATATACAATCCATTGTGCTGTTTCTTCCACCTTTAAACCACTTTTGACACTGATGTGGTGTTCTCCTACCTTTAAACACTCCAGCCTCCTTTGAGGTTAAACAGATTTTGACCCCTTAAACTAATAACTTGGTCAAAACTCGCTCTTGTGCCTCTTCTTATGATACCTGTATTTCTGTTCACTCCTAATCTCTGTTCCCTTCTCCTCCAGTAGCATATATAGACGTTCACAGTGCAAAAAAGCAAGGATACATCATCACGATAACTTGGTTTATTTAAAACAATTTGGTAAATAAAGTAGGGAATAAACATTAATTTGAATCTCTGGATGGCGTTGTGCCTCAATTGTCCCTAGTGTGTATGCATTCTTTTGTAAGTGGTGATGTTACTGTGCTGTAGACCTTCTCAGAGTGTTATTTTCACACTAACTTTTTTAATAGCGGCTATCAAAGTCAGTGTGACTAAATGAATTGGACAGAACACGGCACAGTAACTTCAACATGTATGGAAGGACACACGCACACTAGGTACCACTGTGGTGCAGACAATCTAGAGATTCAAATAAATGTTTATTCCCTAAGTGCAGGGCAAGCACTTTTTGAATATGAGTGTAACACTTTCCACACCTCAGCCATACGCTAGGATAGGTTGTTTTTTGTATTTTAGGAAATCTGTATTTTTAGGGCTCCAAACTCTGTGATAGATCTTTTTGTCCTCTATTATTTTCCTTTTCCAAAACCTCACTTCCTCACGTGCCTATCTGCTCTGCTTCACCTATCTAGCAATTGTTAATTGGCTAAATGTGTTTTGAAAACACTTGCTAAGTCCCCCAAAACGGGTCACATCAGGTACTTTTTTGTGTAAAAATCCAACATTATTACATAAATAACATTTAACACACTACTGATTCTTGCTACTACTGTAGGAGTCTAAAAAAATGCTGTTGTCCTAGATTACAGAATTGTGATTTAGAAGAAGACTTCTATACCTGTAGACAATTACAAAATTGTAGAATCACAGATCCTTCTAGCTTCTGGTCACATTTTACATTAGATGCAAAGGCTATCCTTTTAGCTTTTTTATGCGTTTTGGCAATAACGTTTTTGTGTCTAATTGGACAGATTGCATTGATTGTTTCAATTTTTTTTTTTGCAGTTCCAATACTCTCCACCAGGTGGCATCATATCTCTGCTTATTGCCAGCTCTCTCTGAAGGAGAGGAGACCAAATATGGCAAAGAGTTTCTCTTGGAGCTTCTGGTAGGTATACAAAAGATACTCTACCAGTGACATACATTTCTCTCATTAAAAGTACTTCCTTGAAGGGTAATTATTGGGTAGTATTTTCCAAAGTAACATGTAAAATGCAACTTTTTGCTTTAGAATTATGTTTGCATATATTGCTATCGTTTTATTGCAGTCAGCTTGCCCACATGAACCATGTTTTTTTCTTGTATCTTTTGTGCAGGTGTCCCGGCATGAGCGTCGTATTTCTCAGATCCAGCAGCTGAACCAGATGCCCTTGTATCCCACAGAGAAGATCATATGGGATGAGAACATTGTGCCCACAGAATACTATTCTGGGGAAGGTGAGGCTGCTGTAAACTGATCTGAAATACTCGTTGCGACTTCTCTAATGAGTTCTAATATCAGGAAACCCACTAATATAACTCTAACTTTGAAATGTGATCTCATTTTACCCAGCCATCCTGGAACAGCTAACGCAGATGAGTCTTTTAACACGTTTACTGCCTTAATAATACCTGCTGTAAATAAAATATAGAATATGGGGTCTTTGTAAAACAAAAAAATATTGCATATAGTCCTTTATTGTTCAACAATATTACACTTCTTTTTCATTTCTGCATTTTTAAGCCCCATGCTCAGGGACGCTTAACAGCTTCTGTGTGCTGAGACATAACATTTCTGGCACACGGGGAACTACAAGTGCCGCATACAGCCGCCAGTTCAATTGAATGAATGTCCGCAGCCATGTTTGACCAAATGCTGATGGCTTCTAAATGAAGTTTACCCCACACATGCCTATACAGCACTTATTTCTGAACATGCCACTTGCAGAAACCCAAGCACGGCCATGTATAGCCATTCACTTGTATTGGCAGTTGTACTTAGCACATATGGCTTCCTGGGGTCCAGAAAGTGCCAGGGATTTCATACCTCAACACACCGGAGCTATTAAGTGTCCATGTGTGTTAAGGTATGAAATCCCTGGCACTTTCTGGACCCCAGGAAGCCATATGTGCTATGTACAACTGCCAATGCAAGTGAATGGCTATCCATGGCCATGCTTGGGTTTCTGCAAGTGGCATGTTAGGAAATAAGTGTTGTATAGGCATGTGTGGGGTAAACTTCATTTAGAACAGTTTGAAAGTCCCCTTTCACACAGACAATCCGATCAGGTGCACCTGTCAGTTTTTCAGGCGGACTTGATTGGATGGTCAATGTATTCCTATGGTCTGTCGGGTGTAAACTGACTTGTCTGTTTACACCCACCTACCTCCAATTCAATTCTGTCCACTTAAAAACAAAAACCCACCCATAGAGCAGAGCAGGCTGTGTCTGCTCTGCATAAACTGAACGGACACAGGCCTGTCGTCCACCCGCTTTGCTCTGATCAGCAGGGGATCAGCGGACAGATGCCCTGCTGAGCAAAGCGGATTCTACCCTCTGTGAAAGGGGCCTAATAAACCAACATCTTTCTGCTTTTTGGATTAGTGGTTCATCTAAGTTAGTATGTGAGGATTTTAGTATGTTCTACAGGTTTTTTTTGCACTTATAAGCAGGTAGATAAAAAGTCAGGCAGATTAGTTGTATACTTTTAAAATTGTGGTATTGTTCATTTCATACTTTTAAATGGTGCCATTCATCTGATATTAGAAATATTGTCGTATTTATCAATGGCCATGTTGCATTTTTCTCCAGTCTAGCAATCCTAATTGTCACTGGGGATGATCTTGTAATGTAGAGAATAAAAAGGCAATCCTCCTCCAAAATATTGTATTGGTTATGAGTGGACACTAGTGGGCACCATCACCCTTTAACATCAAACATCAGTTGGGGACTCAATGGAAAGATGTAACAAGAGCTTTTGTTGTAGTTCTCATCTATGGCCTCCCTCACTACAGAGTGTCTTTTTGTTGCATCCAACAGGAAAAAAAATACTTTATGTGGTCCCTTTTATATGTTGAAGTATAGCAAGTGCTTGGATGAAAAGAAAGCATTTTGTGTTGGTCTTTGCAGTTTTCCAGTGTGGTCTTACATCTTCATGATATCGAGAACTTTTATGCATTATCTTCAGCCCCACTCCAGAGATTGGAAACTGCCTGGCACTGCACAGCTTTTATTTAAAACTAGTCCCTGATGGGCCCTGCTCCTATTGTGCATACAGGCTAAGACTTGATACATTCTACAAGCTTGGTTCCTGTGGGTAGCTGTGTAATCCACAAATTCATATCTAGCCATATGAATGAGCAAGGCATACCATGCACAACTTCCAGTCTGGACTATTTTCAAGCAAAGACTGGGCAGCTCCATAGAGTAATAACCTGCAGCTTCAATCACTGTGGAATAGGTGTAACAGAAATGTTTACTAAAAGTAAAGTTGTTGCCCTTTAAGAGTTGTACATTTACTGCCGGTATGTCAAATATAAAAAAAAAGTTTGACTTGTTTAAAATGTTACTGGCTTGCGTAGGTAAAATGTATGTTCTGTTGTTCCAGGAAAAATAACTGTTTATTTGCAGTAAAAATAGGCAGGGGATAAACTTGGCCTGCCTTGCTAACAATACCTCCTGGCACTTGCTGCCCCCATATTATGTCCATTTTAGCTTTTTACCTTACTAATAGTGTCTTTCACTCTAGTGCCACTCATCCAGTAACAGTCTGCAGCTGAGTACAAACGTGTAGATCTGTCTTAGACCAGCACATAGAGAATGGTTATCTGTCTGAGGCAATCCATGCCCACTTGTCCTAAGCTGCAGGCATATTATTATTATTATACAGGATTTATATAGCGCCAACAGTTTACGCAGCGCTTTACAATATAAAAGGGAGACAATACAGTTATAATACAATAAAATACAAGAGTATTAGGAGGGCCCTGCTCAGAAGAGCTTACAATCTAATAGATATAGACTGTCATTATTAAAGCAGCCCGAAGGTGAATCATCTTCTTTTTTTTTTTTTTTTGTTCAACCACCGTGTTAAACGAAAAAAATAATGACTTGATTTCGACATCCACACACTAGATGGGGATTGGGGGGGCCTTTCTGCTGAGATCTTGTGTTCTGACAGCAGGGAGACTTCCCCAGCTATAGCCTGTGGTGCTGTTAGAGCAGAGTAAACCTGACAGCATGGTTGTACAAAAGGTAGATCGTCTTCTGTACATCTAAAGTGCCCATACATGGATCAAAATTTTGTCCAGTCCCTGCTGAACCTGCTGCATTTTCGAACCATGTATGGTAGGCGGGAGATTAGAGAATTCTCAGTGACTTAGTACGATGGCGCTGCCTTAAAAACTGTTAACATATCCGCCTCATAAGTAGTGCAGTGTTTTCAAAGGGTTGGCCAGTTTAAAGCGGAACTTCACCCTAGAGTGGTAGTTCCACTTTATAACAGGGGTTGGGTACCCGGTTTTCCCACTTCCGATCAAATCGCAGACTGCCAAGGTGCATCCACCGTAAGTTATCCCCTCTTCCTCCCTTCCCGCAACCTTTTGGGCCCATTCACATTAAGAACTGCATGTGAATTGGACAGGAAGGCTTTCACATGCAGTTCTGTGCACTACGATTTCAGCCCATTCAAAATGAAATCGCTCCGTACCAAAAATAGTGCATGCACTACTTTTTGAAATGCACGGCAACCGTAGCGCATGTACTTTTGGACCGTGCAGGCAAACACACTGTGTCTGCGACCTTGTTTTGGGTGTAGTTAACTTTGAACTGACCTCCACAGAAGAATGCAAGGGCAGTGCAATTGGAATGCAGTGCGGGAAGCCACATGGGAAGGTTGCTCTCCTGTATTTTGTTCTAGTGTAAACGGGCTCTAAGGGACACATCACAAGTCCCAGAAGCTCACGCATGTGCAGTGGGTAGCTGACTGTGAAACCGCAAGGAATCGCAGCCAACTGCTCAGTTGATATGCCATCACCGGGGACCCAAAGACTGGCAAAGAATTGTTTCGGATATTAAAATTCAACAACTACAGTATTTGTAGCTGCTGACTTTAAATTTTTTCAAACAGGGCGACTAACCACTTTAAAGACCTGTCATGCAATAAAAAAGTTTGCGTTCAATTTTTTTTTTCTCTTGATCGTACAGTACATGACTCAAGCATGGTCTTGGACAGCTAGATTATATGTTGCTACCTCAGGTGATAGGACACTGTTAGGACCCCATATAACCCCTTTCACTGACAGTTATCTTTGTTTTTTTGCTAGTTTCCTTAATTTTGTTTAGGTACAGTGCTGCATGACCGCACAATTGTCATTTAAAATGCGGCAGCACTGAAAGCTGAAATTTGGCCTATGCAGTAAGTGGGTGCAAGTGCCCTGTAGGCAAGCGGTTAAATATTGCAGCTGTTTCAGTTGCTGAAGGTTGGTAAATAAGGTCCCGGCCCTTTAATATGCAGAGGAGGTTCTGCCAGGGTTGTTAAGAGACTTTTGTATGTGCAGTCCTGCTCACAGCAGTTATTTCTGTTTGTGTCACAGATTCTGCTCTGTCAGTCCTGTCTAGGCAGTGAAAACTGCTTCTCTTTAGTAAAAAATAGCAAATTATGCAGTCCTTAAGGCCTGTACACATCAAACGCTAAAGCAGCCCTCCTTTTAGTCTTTTCTCACTTGACTGGCATTCAAAAATTAGATTATACATGTGAAAGCTGATAATGGTGAGTACAGTTCTGAAGATAGATAGTGGTCCTAGTAGAAGTTAATCCCTACACCAGTCCAACCAGGTCCACCTCACGTGAGTTGCACTCACCAGAAATCTGCAGATCACACGCCTTGAGATAGTAAATTCATTCACTATAGGTCTGGTTAGGGTTGCAGGTCACTCAATGTGTATATCATAAAAAAGAGCAACCCATATAGCTTGATCCTGTATAAAATTGATTGCACATCCCCAACCCCTACAGATTGCAGTTACATGCAGTTAAAAAACAATAAGCATGAACGTAGTCACCACTCTGCTGGATAGGAGCTCATCATTCCTGGTTACACAGTCGCGCTGTTTCTCCAGATTGTCTCTCTATACCTGTGACACGCATGCTTTACTTCCGGTCGCCATGCTTCACATTAGTCCTATGTATTGGGCCTGTGTATATGAGACACTTGGCAGCCGTGTTTGAATTATATTGTGTCTAAGGTGATTCTGGGTAGCAGCGTTTCCCTGTTCTGCACTGATCTAAATTTCAAGGTCCTTGAGTGGCATTGGGGGTGGACTTGTTGGCACTCACGCTATACCTCTTCCACTGTTGATTTTCCCCTCCCTTACATATGGCAGATAGTACATGGAGGGAGGATGGAAGGAAGGGACATTTGGACACTTTGGACATTTTGGAGTGTTATTTGTGATCTCTCATATTAGGAATCCCTGTCCCTCTTCTAATGCCCTACCATTCATCCAGTGATTGCTTCCATGGAAATTTGTGAGACCAGACACATGTCTCAGGACCCTGTTTCTATTCTTACAGATCCTTCTGTTCTTAAGT
This sequence comes from Lithobates clamitans, assembly GCA_037952925.1. Lineage (NCBI taxonomy): Eukaryota > Metazoa > Chordata > Amphibia > Anura > Ranidae > Lithobates > Lithobates clamitans. Next base: position 388,307 of record JBBGZY010001049.1, on the reverse strand, counting down.
ATCTGGAACTCCTTCCTACTGTTCTGTTGTATTTTGTGTAAGGTTTTGGAGATTCCCTTAATGGACTTGGTTATCCTGACTCTTATTAAAGTATAACTAAAGGCAAAACTTTTTATTTTTTTTAGTTTTGGATAGAGTGCAGAGGGATTAGAACTCTTGTCAGTTTTTATTGCTGTCTGTGTCCCGTTAAGGAGATCCATCCTCTCTATTTGTCCTGTTTACCATTATCATTGAAAGTAAAACCTGGGGGTCCCCAGGGAATTCCTTTTAATTTGTAGGGTTTTTCTCTCCCTTCCTGTTTGGCTATGGGACAGGAAAGGAAGGGAAATTTCCACAGTGGGACACAGATGGGGGAAAAGAAAAAAATCTGACCGGGATTATAACCCTTCCTTGAAAAAAAATGCTTATAGTTCTGCTTTAATGCAAGGAAGTCGTCTACTTGCAAAATATATCATCACACCTGGAAAGCTTATTTTGCCAAGAGAGTCTCATTCTAGATGATACGCTATGGGATGTGTCCTGTCATTTTTCTGTAATCTGGTCCAGGTTTGCATCTGTCCTTGAGTACCCTCAGGAGACAGATTTTGGCCTTGACTATCCTCTCCCAGCACCCATTTGCTTCTCACTCCCTGGTGATGGCTTTTGTGCAGGGAGTCAGTCATTTTAGCTCCCCCTAAATGCTCTAGGGTAAGATCTCATTCTGGTACTGCCAGCTCTTCAAAAGCCTCCCTTCAAGCCTATCTGAGATATTTCCTTGGCTGAACTCAATCGTAAGGTAATTTTTTTTTTTTTTGTCACCCTTATTTCCGCTGGACAAGTATTGGCGCTGGTGGCATTACCTTGTAAGGAACTCCTGGTTTTACACAATGTCTAGGCTGTCCTGAAAACCAAGGCTTTTTTCCTCAAGGTGGTCCCCTCCATTCACCTTTTTCAGGAGGTTGTCCCATCTTTGTGTCCTGCTCTTATGCACCCTACCATGTCCTGTCACTCCTGTTTAGATGTGGTTCGTGTCCTTTTTTTAGACATATTTTTATGCTCTTTGTCCTTCCTGATGGATTTTGCACACAGAGTCCTGACTAGGTGTATTCGAAAGGCCATTATTCAAACTTGTTCCCTCCAGGATAACTTTTCCTCCCTTTCCTGTTAAGGCCCACACTACTAGGTCTATGGAAGTTTTGTGGACTTTTCAACATCAAACATCTGTTTCGCTAATTTGTGCCTCCTGGTCTTTTGTTTATACCTTTTAGTTTTATCAGGTTTTATAATGTTTAAGCCTCTGCTGATGCTGGTTTTGGCCATAAAGGGGCTTCAAGTAGCTGTTTACAGTAGCTGCAGTCCTATACCTTTGTTCATTTTTTGTGGACCGGTTGGCATTTGTTTGTCTGTTGTCCATTCCTCTTTTATGTATTGTTTTTGGATGTCCCAGTTATCTAAGACTAGGCCTATATCATGTACACTTTTACGATCAAGAAAAAAAAAGGATTTTTCACTTATCTGAAAAATCCATTTCTTGGAGTACAGTATATGACCTAGGACCCTCCCCTTTCTGTTAATCCTTATTGCTTGCTAAAAAAATGGAGGATAACTGTCAGAGGGAGCAGTTATATGGGGGGCCTAACAGTTCTGTTTGCCAGTGTCCAATCACCGGATGGTAGCAATATATAACCAATTTTGTCTAAGATTTTGCCTGTGTCCAGGTAAGGTAAAAATCCTTTTCTTTCATTGGAGGCTGGAAGCATTGCAACCATGATCATGATCAACCATGATCTGGCTCCTGCTCACTATTTCAACAGAGGTGCAGGTCCATACTGTTGTACAGACTTCCAGTTAGAGGGCTAGAGGAAGTATCAATGAACTACAAGTGCGATGACATTACTGTGCTTGTGCTCCATTTAAAGTGGTGGCATATGGGCGTTGTATTTTTGTTTTGTTTTATTCATAGAATCCTGTGAATGAATGACGTGACTGTGCAAACAGAGCCACGTACAGCCACCCTCATAAAAAAAAAAAAAAAAATGACAGGAGGTGGTGGGGAGAAGAGCCCTTAGTTCTGTTAGGCGGGATGGTTTGGGGGTGAGGGGCTGTGGACTGTAGTCATATTTCATGATACACCCTAAATATGCATCTCTGGAGCTCAAAGGCGATGTAATAACGGTATATGTAGCACAGGTCCTTGATAGTTCCAATGGAAGTACAGGGCTGGGGGCACGCACTGGAAACAAGACAAAGGAGAGGGGGTGCACCAGCCTTGCGCATTACCCAAGTGGTGTCTTTAGTAAGTTAAATGTCAGATACTCACAAATAAATCAATGATAAAAACATATTAGGGTCCATAGTAGACACAAAGCAACCACCAGGTCACCGAGACTGTTCCCAGCATGCCGGAGGAACTTCCAGATGGCTGATGCGTTTCGAGGAGAGATCCCCTCAAACTCGGAACCCTTTTATCGTTGATTTGTTTGTGTATATTTCCTTTAACTTAATATTAAAGACACCACTTGGATAATGCGCAAGGCTGGTGCGCCCTCTCTCTCCTTTGTCTTACACCACAAATATGAGTATAACATGAAAGGTGGACTTGTAAACTGTTCACGTGGACACCTTGTGGGGGCAGCAGGTACCAAAATGATTGTTTCCATGTCTATCTGATGTTTACTTCGCTATTTAAAAACATGTAAGGGATCTGCCTGTTTGTTACCATCCCATGTAAACAAAATTATGTGTTTTTAGTGATTAAATTGTGTTTATTTGCTATATTGTGGGTAAAACTTTTTATGTCTACTAGGGTGCCTGGCTCTGCCGAAGCTCAACCTGCAGTTTCTCACCCTCCATGATTATCTTCTTCGCAACTTCAACCTTTTCCGCCTGGAGTCTACATATGAGATTCGGCAAGACATTGAGGATGTTGTGTGCCGCATGAAGCCATGGTAAGTGGCAGGTTGGAGCTTGTTTTACTTCCTGTGTGAACTCATTAATTTTCTCTGGTAGAATACATCCATAGTCAGAGCTGCAGTCAGTATGTTTAAACAGTTGGTGATAAATAGCATTACAAGAGCCAAACGCACATAAGACCTGCAGATCCTTTATAATATTGTTTACATGGATACACAAACACTCTTTCGAGAACAATCAGAAGAGTTGTGGCACATTGCCTGTTCAAATAGTCTGTACAATATACAGCTAATAATATGAGGAATTGTATTCTCACTTTGTATGATTAAAACTAAGATGTTAATTTGTCTTTGTTACTGTTATAGTTCTTGCCAAGCCCACTTTTGTCTAAAGGCTCCATAGAATGTACAATAATTTTTGGCTTAAAAAGGAGTAGAGGACCCGGTGAATGAATTCTACTGGGACCATGTGTAGACCCAAGAACAAAGGTTTAATATGTTGACTGAATTTGTTTCCTTTTTCAGACTTTGTGTTATTTTTTTCACCTGGCGATCCTGCCGGTAACACACATTTCCTGCCGTGTGATAACACTCACTGTACTGTATCCATGGAGGGGCAATGTTGTCACCTTAACCTGCATGCTCCTGATTTGGACTACAAAACACTTCCCCCTCTCTTCATCACCATTCCATAGGGCAGCCCTCGCAACACTGCTTGAGATTTCACTGCAGAATTCACAGGAATTTAGATGCCCACTGGATATATGGCAGATGGACAAGTATTTGTCTGCACTTGTTCTAAAGAGACAAGACATGAGGAAATGTGCAAGTACAAGGGAAATTTCTTTTTTGCAAGTACATACTTTAATTTTGAATCTTTTGATTATGCAGTTCTTTGTAAATATTGTATTGACTTAAGTTGGCCATATACAGATCAAAACTGGAACGAATTGTGTCGTTGGCTATAGGCGGCAACACTAATCGTGTTCTGTCGGCAGGGAAGGTTCCCCGCTGGCAGAACATAATTGCGCTTTGGGAGGGATTCCCCAATCAACACTGACTGTGTTGATGGGGAAATTAAGCTATTTTTTTTCCTGCCACCCATGGTGGCAGGAAAGAACAGTACATGATCTATGGCCTGCCTTTTAAAGGAAGCTAATTCTGACAGGCAAAAGCAGATGGAGAAGTAAATAAATGTCAGTAATAGGGCATGGCTTAAAGTGATTGCAAAGTCTATTTTTTTTTTTTTAAATAACAAACATGTTGTACTTACCTCCTTTGTGCAGTTGGTTTTACACAGAGCAGCCTGGATCCTCCTCTTCTCGGGTCCCTCTTTGCTCTCCTGTCCTTCCCTCCAGTCGAGTTCCCCCACAGCAAGCGGCTTGCTATGGGGACACCCGAGCCAAGCTGAAGCTCCTTGTGTCCCTTCAGACACGGAGCTGCCATTCAGCCCCGCCCCCTCTCTCTCCTGATTGGCTAACTGACTTTGATAGCTGTGGGAGCCAATGGCGCCGCTGCTGTGTCTCAGCCAATCAGAAAGGAGAGTCACGGATGGCTGAGGGACATTGCTGGACAGAGATGGGGCTCAAGTAAGTATTAGGGGGTGCTGGGAAGGCTGCTACACACAGAAGGCTTTTTATCTTGCTGCATAGAATGCAGTAAGATAAAAAAAAAAAACCTTTACAACTCCTTTAATCACATACCAGCCTGTTACTTTCTCCAGGGTACCAGTAATGATAGTTGGCAGATACAGATCTGGGCTCTGCTTTCACAGCCATCGCTATTTAATTTCACTTAAGGGTAAACCCATATAGGTTTAACCTTGTACCACTAAATTAACCATCTACAACAATAGACTTGAGTATATTATTCAAATTACAGCACATAAATTTGCAAACCAGCCTCCTCTTTCACGCAGTATTAGGTACCTGGGTGACCTATGACCAGATGGGTGTATGTTCAGCGCCATAGAAAAAGCTGATGCTTGCATAAGATTGCTCTAGGACTCTTTTGGCAGATCAGGGAGAAGCCACAAAGTGTAAGTAGCAGCAGATGACTTATGATGCATGCTGAGTAGCATATGCTAATTTGCATATCACTGCAGAGCACAGACCTGCTTTACAAGTACCCACAAATGTGAGATGGTTGTTGACCCATTCTGAATAAAAAGGGCTGGATTGGACAATCTATGTTTTTGGATGGTTCATGATGGGCTTGCTTGATGTTGGTGGAAACAGGTAATTGCACAGGTTGCAAATCCAGATTGCTTGCTTTCATCTAAAAAGCTTTTGTTGTCCTTTTGCTTTCTCCATACACATTCTGACCTAACAGGGGTTACCTCTGATGTGTGTGCTGAAAAATGCTTTTTACTTTTTCTGCGAAACATTTTAGACGTAACCTCTCCTACTCTTCAATATATTAGAAAAGCTGCTGCAGGCTGCAATAAAGTGGTTCCTTTTCTGCACCAGCACCTGGGGATATTGGCTGCAAACATGCTGAACCACCACAGCCTTGTACACCAAACATTTATCTTTTTGTGGATATTTCAAGATTGGCCGGATTATGTGGTCCATAAAGGTGGCCATTAATTAACGAATCGCAAAAGATGCCAGATTTACTTCTTGTGCTCCTATTTACACTTAGTGAGTAGTGATACATATATTTTATACTGTATGTGTCCTAAAACAAATATGTGAATATTTAGGGCCTGACAGTCACCAGCTCTCTCTGCTCACGGAGCTGTGAGAACCGAGCGATCAGCTGTTTGATCGCTCGGTTCTCAGTCTTCGGGCTGGCGGGGGACAGGGGCAGCATCGGACCAATGCTGCATCCACCTAGGTAAGTATTAATTTGAAAAAAAAAACAAAAACAGAACTTCTCTTTTAAGTAATTATTTAACGACCAACATTTTATCAAACATTTTTTGATGCCTTTAAAGTTAATGCCAGAAAATATCTGCAAATATGCTCTCAAACATTGGCTTTCAACATCATTTCCTCTTAACATCTATATCTGTTACTGGATGAAAGACACGAATAAATGCAACTTTGTGCCAAACACACAAATTAACTTTGCAACTTGAGCCAACATTGCTAAACTGGTCCTCTTTGTTGGTTTGGGTTGAGCTGCACCTTTGAAACACCAGTTCTGTTGCTGGGAACATCCCTCATGGGGCAGCAGCTGGAAGGGTTGCACAATACTGATGCTAGTATTGGTGCCGATACCAAGCATTTGCAGAAGTACTTATAAATGCTCCGATGCTTGACCCGATACCTGGCAGGTGGCCAGTACGCCAGGCGTCCTCGGTGTAGCGGGGGGGGGGCCAGGCAGCCTTGCGACAGGTACAAGCACCAATCTCTCTGTATCGCTCTCTCTGAGAGATGCTTCTCCTCCTCTCACTCCTGTGGCTGTCAGGGAGATGGGTGCTTGTAATGGCCCCCACCGCTGCTTCTATCATCCCGATTGTCTCACCAAAGCCCCCAACAACTCTGTCCACCGCCCCCCACCCCCCCCCCCCCCCAAAAAAAAAAGATAGCATTGTAAAAACAAAAACAAAAAAATAACAAAAATTTAAATTGTAAAAAATTAAATTGAAAAAAAGATAAAATAAAAATAAAAAAACTACTGACACAGTCCACCCCTCATCAGTGCCCATCAGTGCTGCATATTCGTACCACTGTCACATGACATTAAAAAAAAAAGTATCGGGAATCAGTATCGGCGAGTACTTGGGGGAAAAAAGTATCGATACTTGTTGTCTTTAAAAAGTGGTATCGGTGCAACCCTAGCAGATGCTGGCATGTCCCTGTTCAGACATCTAAATAGTTAATGAAAGAAACATTCTCATTTACTCTCTGGCATGCATAAGCTGTACAAATCCCCTCTGTTGCCCCGTCCAACGCAGAGTAACAACTCGTGGAACATGAGCCACCAGTGATGTTTCATATTTCAGGGTGCTGAGCTTGCTTGTCTTTTGATCTGTGGCACTTTCACAGCTCTGAGCAGCTATTCTAAGTTTAGAGGCAAGCTCCCCGCTATACCAGTCATCATCACTGTAACTCTGCCTTGTTAGACTGTCACACACCTGAATATGCTTATTCCAACTGTAATGCTGTCTAGGGAATTATTGCCTTTTTTGTTTGTCAGTTGGGAAAAAAATTACATATTATCATCACTTTTTAGTTTGGTTAGAGTAGTATCTATATTTATAGACATGGGGTAATAGACTGCCTATTTTAAAATATTCATATTATAATGAATCCTATAATACTTTTCATTACAAAATATTTTTACATAGAAGCTAGAATTTTGCCGTAAAATGCGTGATATATTACAGTTTAACACTCATTAGATGGAGTGTATTAGTTATATTTATTATTATTATTGTTTTCACTTGGTGATCTGGACACACACCAGACCCACCCACCCAAAACGGTTTACATATGAAACTTTAACTGTATGTAGCTGATTGCCATGGTTCAAAGGTTTAAATAATTTATTGCACAAGGGATTGTAATGCCTTATGAGATTACTGCATCCTTACCTGATGGACATTGATGGACACACTAGCACACAAAATGAAGTGTTGCACAGATGGCCATGCGCTGCATGATTAGGAAAGTTGTTTTCGGAGGTGTTGCTGTCAATAGGTATTATATAGGTGTTGTTTGTACTGCAGATCTGGGTGCAAATAATCTTTTTACTTGCATCTGTATTTTTTGTTTCATCTAATTGACTAACTTTTTGGGCAATCTGTAGTTATATTTATGTGAATGGGGAACCCTCCCTTTTATTTTATATAGTCAGGCTGACGGGACAGGCTGTCCACTTCAGTTTCTTTTCTGGTGGCAGGGCACAGTTTATGCCCAACGTGCCAATTTCCTACCACTTTCTTCTTTTGGCTTTGATGATGCAGCTTTAGGAGAGAGTGCAAAGGAACGCATGTTCACACTAATCATCTACTTCCTATGATTTGCTGTCTGCTTAAGCTCTAGTTTAAGCTTTTTTTTTTTTCTCCACATAGCACTTCAGACAACCTTGTTTTAGAGATATAACATTTCATCTTTTCCAAAACTAAGGATCAACAGTGCGGATCAACACCTTTCTATTTTACACCAAAATGTTTTTCCTCCCTCCAAGTCAGGTTTCATTGCCCAAGCAAGCCTTCCTCCACCACCTCATGCTTGGGCAGTTCTAAATATCCATGGTAAACCAGAGGATCCAAGCTTGTGGATAAGATGCCAATGTTTGAAGGTACCCCACACCTTTTCCATCAGAGGTGTGGGGAGGCATGATGACTTTCACAGAGGTTTTTGGATAAGTTTGCATAATCAAGGCATGAGTTTGTGCAAGAAGTAGTATCAGAGGGTTGAAAAATAGAGTTTCTCATTTATCCTTCTCCTAGATCCTTCTTTGTGTCTTCCTGTGTCTCAGCAACTTTGGAGGGACCTCCTTTCAGCCGTTGATCGATGAAATTATTGTTCCTGGTCCCCTAACTGAACTGATCAATGTCCGTCCCCCCCCCCCCCCCCATTCAAATCTGTTTGCAGATATAGGGGAGAGGAAGGGGAGTGGGACTTTATATGAAACTTCAGGCAATATGACCTTCAATATATATAATATATTTACTAATTCATAGAATTCTGTATATAACCAGGTAAAAATATATTATAAATATATAAAACATTATTGCAGTACATGCACATTTCCTCTTGTGTTATCACTTCAAAGACCCTGCAAACACAAAAAGATACAAATTAATGTGTCAGAAATGCATTCAGCTTTTGATTCCTGATGACCCACAGCATTTTTGTGGACTGAGTGGTGTCAACCCTGCCCAGTGTCTTTTTCTCAACTACTAATCAGATGTGCTGCATGTAAATTGGCTTGACAAGTAATACATTGACAGGAAGGGAATTCAGACTACGGAGGTCAGTGTCCAGCCGCAGGCTGGGTGTGGGGAGATGTGGGGAGGTGACCTGTAATGTATTGTTTAACTGCAATAAAGAAAAGTCAGGTCACCAGCCTGACTGTGCTGCCTGGTAGTCTATAAACCTCAGGACTGGATGGACAGAAATACAAATCCATTGACAGGTAAAAAAATAGGTCCCATAATTGTATTTATCTGTTTGCTTTTAGGTTCAGCTTTAAATTGTACAGCTTCATACATCTCTGTGTTCATTTCACATAAATATATACATTGGTAATCATGCACAATTTCTCACACAGGCAATCTGAATATGGCGGTATTGTTTTTGGCGGCTGGGCACGCATGGCTCAACCTATAGTGGCTTTCTCTGTTGTGGAAGTTGCCAAGCCAAACATTGGTGAAAACTGGCCTACACGAGTAAGAGCTGATGTTACCATCAACCTGAATGTCAGAAACCAGATTAAAGACGAATGGGAAGGTATGAATGACTGGTGCACATGCATGTGCAGCAATTTTGATAAAAACTCTTATTAGACACTCTTGACTCCTGAAAGCTGGAAGCATGAACTTTGACTTAACTTTTGTATGCCCACTTTTTGGGCAAAAATATACTTAGAGGTCCAATTGGGACTTAAATAAATACTTTATATAGTTGTGCACTGAATGTTTCTGTTCTGCATTCCTGTCCTGAGATGACACCGCTTAACCACCATACTGTATGAGGACAATACAAACAGGACTACTGGTTACCCCCATCTTACATACATAGTATAGATGAGCAAGGTCCTGTATTCCTCAGAACAACATAAATGATAAACGGTGCAGCACAGCGAGGCAGAGAGCACAGAATGCTTTTAGCTGATAAGATTTCTGGCATGATCAGCAGGTATTTTTGCATTTGTCAGATATAACCAAATACTATGATATATCTGAAAGATCGTTGTCAAGGTTTATCAGGTATATGCGGTCAATTTTTTTTTTTGAAAAAACCCCCCAAAAACTCACAGATCCCCCGCATCAACACAACTGTGTGTGACGCAGGGTTCTCTCTTGCTGAGCTTATTCTATTCTGATAGGGGTCTCCCCCCCCACCCCCCTCAGAAAACACAGATCAGTTCTTGCAAGCATGCTGAGCCAGCTGACTTTCGGTACATGTGTACCGGGCTTTACAGAGATAGTGGTAGAGGATATAGAAAGAATTTACTGCAGCATTAGAAAGGGCAGTTGTTGTGAATGTAGTGCAGTCCAGCATAGGTGCATTAGGAAATATATTGTCCCTGATCTACTCAGAAACTGAGATCTGTTTTTTTTTTTTGGGGGGGGGGGGCGGCGAAGAGATTGCTTTTTCATGTTGCATATCAGTCTCTACATTTATTATTCAATTCTGAGGTAGAACATATTCATTTAGAAAGTGCTCTGTATGGGTCATATGAGTATGTGTATGTCAGCCATTGTTGAAGTGTTCAACTGATTAACATCATCCAGGATAGTGGCATCTTAGTCTGTATTGAACATCAATTTGTTTCCTTGTTGAAGATTTTTTTTTTTTAATTGGCCCAATGGGAAATTTATGTGTTGGCTCTAAGAAATCCTGCGAAGGATCTCTCTAAAAATAAGCAGATTTTAGGTTATAAGGGGCAACATTTTAATGCTGTTGAAACAGCAAAATGTAATTTATACGCTGAAGGTCCTGGGAGTTGTGCACAGATTGCTGCCAGCTGGCATATAACTGAAAAACATTTCCCCGTACTCCTCTAGCTGGAGGCGTACACTAAAGGTGACCCCTGTTGGCACTAAAAGCATATTCCGCTTTTGACCCTTACTGTGTAAACTATGCCAGCACTTGGGCAGCATGTCTACTCCATACTTAGAAGTAAGGCAAAAGTACTGTCCAAAAATGCACTTGTGGATCTGCAACAATTTTCTAATGGAAATTTATCTTGGATAGTTCTTTTTCTTCGTGCTTTTTCTGTGTAGCAAAGTAAAAGCTGGATTCTATGTCGACTGCTATGTTATTTAATTGGTGCGTGGAGGTTATTTATCCATGGGAGAATACGAAGAACAGTAGTATGCAAAGTTTCTGTTTATATGAGATAATTTAGGGGAGGGTTTCAAAAGAGCTTAACAGGGACATTACTGTTGCAAAGTTAAAACCTTGTTTTAAAGTGTGAATCTTTAAAAGTGAGGCTGGAGTAAAATGTTTCCTTATTCTGTTCATCAGGTTTTGTGAATGCACAGTTTATATTTCTAACTGCACGGTCCATCTATTGCTCTTAAAGCAAGGAAAGGACGTGTGTAGAAAGACCTAAATAAAGGGTAAATGTTTATGATGCACGAGTGCTTTAGCAAGCTAAATGTCATTCATTTTGGGAGTCCATTAAGTATGAGCTCAGGCGTGTTCGCACACCCCACATGCAGAGCCCGCCAATAAGTCAGCACTGCGCTGCGCTAATCACAGGCAGTGAGACATTTCCCTATCTCTGCAGCCGTGCTTTGGACAATGTCTCACTGCCTGTGATTAGCGTAGCGCAGTGCCGACTTCCTGGCGGGCTCTGCACGTGGGCTTTGCGAACACGCCGGAGCTCATCCTTAGTGTCCATCTACTTCGAATGTTCATCCTCCCTTTTACATAATGCACAAGCAAAAAAGTGTGTTAACGCCCAAAAGCATACGTGGAAGCACAGTGATGTTTATTACTGCATACACACAGGTGTGAGAGGGTTGAAAATCTTTTTGGAAGAGTATCTAAACTCAAGTACAGAAATGTTTTATATTGCAGCATACCTGTCCTTAGATGTGGTGACTGCAGTGGTTCTCTCTTTTCAGGATGAGAACATTTTCTGCATAACCATCCAAGGATAGAAAGTGTGTTATAGGATTACTCCCCAGACACCCCCCACCTTAGGTTTAACTCCTGTCATGTCTGTTAATCATCTGATTAACACCTCTATCTGGCAACCTGTACTAACTTCCCCCATTGCCTGATTTATCCCCTGATCACAGCTGACCTTTTCTCCAGCAGTCTGCATTCACGTCTCACCTAATTTACCACCACATCACAGTTCAAATTTACATTAGCTAGGATCCCACCACCATTAAGCACCAAGGCCTGGTCACTTTTCTCTAAAAATGCCACAATCAACAGACAGAGCTCAGCAACTGCTATTCAGCCCCCTCTCTCTGCAAATTATTATACTCTATGGTTGTCAACCTTCATTTTACCCCTAGATGTAAAAGGTCAGGAGGATATCGCTTTTGGGCGCAGTGTGCTGCAGTATAAGTCCTCTTGTCGCCCTACTTTTGTTGTGTCTCCCTCCCTTCAGTTGACATTGCTATGGGACATCCCACTTAGTAACTGCTATGGCTCTGTATCCCGTGATGTACGATAAGAAAATAGGATTTTTCTAATGGCTTACCTGTAAAATCCTTTTCTTTGAAGTACATCACGGAACACAGAGGTCCCTCCCTTCTTGGTTATACACGTGTATTGCTTTGCTACAAAACTGAGGTACTCCCAGTAGTGGGAGGGGTTATAAAGGGAGTTCACTTTTTGTCTTAGGGGGTGCCAGTGTCCATCACCTGAAGGTGGCCTATAACCCACATAGTAACTACTATGGCTCTGTGTCCCCTGATGTACTTAAAAGAAAAGGATTTCACAGGTAAGCTGTTATAAAAATCCTATTTTCTAACCTAGAATGTACACACTTTTGCTAGTTGAGTACGCAAAACCTTGTTTGAAAAAACTCTGAAAATGTAAATTAATGTAATGTTAGGCTAAATACAAGTGAATGACATTATTAAATTATTGTGTCTTGTCACTTGAACCAGGTCTCCGCAAACATGATGTGTGCTTTTTGGTCACCCTGCGGCCCATGTTGCTATATGGAACAAAGATTGATCGGAGACAGTCTATTGCGGAACAGACTGGGCTCATGTATGTACGCGGATGTGAGATTCAAGGCATGCTGGATGAGAAAGGGCGAGTCATTGAAGAAGGTAATATACTAATAAAACTGCATGGTAGAATTGGTTATAGATGGAGAATGTTTTAAAAGAAACAGGCAGAGTACGGAGGTCACGAAAATGTATTGCATACTGTGAACATAGCTATGTACAGTATGTGATGCTCTGAAAGATCGTAACACGCATGGAAGCTGTAAAAATTTATTACAAAATTACTGGGTGGCTACAGAATTAAAGAGGAACTTCACTAAGTTTGTTTTTTTTTTTTTTTTAAATTAAAAGTTAGCAGCTAAAAATACAGTAACTGTCTACTTTTAAAAATCAGGTACTTGCCTGTCCATATATTTCAGCACTGTCTTCCTGCGGACTACTTTATGTCCTCAGGGCCACCATCTTTAAAGGGGCTGTGTTTGTATTCTGTCCATTAAGATAAAAAAAAACCTTCTGTGTGTAGCAGCCACCCCAGCACCCCTAATACTTACTGGAGCCCCATCTCTCTCCAGCAATGTCCACGAGTGCCTCAGCCATCCAGGACTTTCCTCCTGATTGGCTGAGACACAGCATCAGCGCCTTTGGCTCTCGCTGCTGTCCAATCAAAATCAGTTGGCCAATCAGGAGAGAGAGTAGGTGGGACCGAACAGGAGCTTCATGTCTGAATGGACCCACGGAGCTGCAGCTTGGCTCGAGTGCCCCCATAGCAAGCTGCTTGCTGTGGGGGCACAGGAGGGAAGGGGCAGGAGAGCCGAAGTGGGACTTGAGAAGAGGAGAATCTGGGCTGTGCTGTGCAAAACCACTACACAGAGCAGGTAAGTATAACATGTTTGTTATTTTTAGAGAAAAAAAAACGGGACTTTACAATCACTTTAATTTTGGGGCCGACTGTAGCTGCAGCCAACTTACCATTGCACTGAGATTGCACATGACAAAGAGACTCGTCCTGCAGCCTCCTGGAATGTGTGACGTTTCCCAGGAAGCTTCAGGCAGGGAGTAGGGTGGGACAAGTGGTGACGTTATCCTTGCCTAACTGAGGATTTCAGGAGAAGGAGCGGGTGCCGACAAATGGTACTGGCCCCACCCCCCAAAAAACCTTGCAACTCAGGTTTTTTGCTGTGTGAGTGCTGTCCTTAATTCAGCTCTAGTGGCTGGAACTGCACACAAAGTGAACCCTAGGAAAGTGGCCAGGTACTTATACTAGGCTTTCCTTTTTTGTGTAAGACTTTAGACATAAACTAATTTTACCATTTCTGTTTATGTAGGACCTGAACCTAAGCCCAAACTCAAAGGGGATGCAAGAACCTACCGAGTGTTTTTAGATCCCAATCAGTATCAGCAAGACATGACAAACACTATTCAGAATGGAGCTGAAGATGTGTATGAAACCTTCAACCTGATCATGAGGAGGAAACCTAAAGAGAATAACTTCAAGGTCAGTATTGAACCCTTCTCATGTAGATAATTATGTCTAAGACCCCATACACACTAGTAGATTTTCTGCAGATTTTTGTCTTCAGCTTTACCAAAACCATGTAGTGCAAGGGCCTGCCTCATTGCATACAAATTGAAACTCTTAAGGTTTGACCTCGTATTATATGGTTTTGGTAAATCTGAAGACAAAAATCTGCAGAAAATCTAATGGTGTGTATGGGGCTTAAGTGATTAAGGGTTATATCCCCTGTCAGTTTATAATATGTTTGGGGAGATTTGTCCTAACTTATTTGTGTGACATTTGCTACCTTGTCCAGAATGGGAGGGAAAACACACCACCTTCCAAAGGGACACCCAATTCGGGTGCAGTCAAAAAATTCCACTGCAATGGTATTCATCAACCATTTAAGGGATCCTCTGACTCTGGCCTCAACTTCTCTAGTTATGTCTTGGTCTCAGTTCAGATTAATTTATGCCTTCCCTCCACTGTGAATTCAGCCTCGCCTGCTCCACAAAATACAGCCAGAGAGGAAAACAGTGATTCTACTTCCCCAGAGGAACCTGTTTTGTTTTTTTTATGCCATTTTTTTTTTTTTTTTGGAAAAAATACACTTTAACCACTTGCCGACCTGCTCAGGCAGATATACTGCGGCAGGTCGGCTCTCCTGCATGAGCCGACAACGTCCGCCAGTGACCCATAATCGCGGTAAGGAGAGGCAGAACGGGGAAATGTAAACAAAAATACACTTTAACCACTTGCCGACCTGCTCAGGCAGATATACTGCGGCAGGTCGGCTCTCCTGCATGAGCCGACAACGTCCGCCAGTGACCCATAATCGCGGTAAGGAGAGGCAGAACGGGGAAATGTAAACAAGGCGATTCTCCATTCTGCCAGATGACATGACAGAGATCTACTGTTCCCAGTGATCAGGAACAGTGATCTGTCATGTTCCAGTAAGCCCATCCCCCCTACAGTTAGAACACGCTGAGGGAACACACTTAACCCCTTGTTTGCCCCCTAGTGTTAAAGCGGATCTTCACTCATTTTTTCAACTTCAGCTCCATGGCTTCTAAATATAGCACTGAGTGCTATATGGACCTTTATTATTTTTTTATTTTTTCCTACCTTACGATAAATGTCCCGGCCCGTGTTCGTTCCCTGCGGCTGTGGGCAGGGATTTTGCGGGTATTCGCATAATTTCCTCAGATCGCCGCACTGTCTCCTGGGATCTCGTGTCATTCATCCCAGGAGTCAGTGCGGACACCCACCATGAAATCTCGCGTGATTTCAACAGACGTGACGTCAACCTGAGCTGTTGACAGCGCTACGATTTCTGTTTACTGCGAATGCGCGAGATCAGGGATAGAATGGGCGGTGCATGCTGGTCGATCAGCAGCACCGTATCCCGGAAGAGGATGCCTGTGGGCTTCACATGCCCACAGGCAAGATGACAACCAGCAGTAGGCTGGAAAAATGGAACGAGTAAGTTAGATATTTTAATATATCAAACATTGTCATTTTGCAAAAAAAAAAAAAAAATTTAATGACAGTGAAACACCGCTTTAACCCCTTCCCTGCCAGTGTCCTTTTTACATTGATCAGTGCATTTTCTTTATCGTACATCACGGGACACAGAGCTCCATAGTAATAACTATATGGGTTATAGGCCACCTTTAGCTGACTGGACACTGGTATAACCAAAAAGGAAACAGGAAGTGCCCCTCCCCATATAACCCCTCCCATACCGGGAGTATCTCAGTTCTTTACCCGGCCCTCGTGGAAGAAACAAGGTTTTTGCCTGTAATGCTTCTCTTTGAGAGCTGGACCCTGGGACCCGGCACCTTGGTCATGTTGATACAGCCAAAGGCAGGGTGCAGTACAGGTCCGAGGGAGTGGACCTGTAAAAAGGGACCCGGTCCTTGAAGGTCTGACATGACACGGCCCGCCGTGATGGGTGAAGGCTGGACCTGTCTGATCATTCCAGCAGTCCTGCAGCGGGATCCAGTAAGTCAGAAAGATTACAAGGAATGTATATTTTTATATTTCACTTGGTCTTTTTGGTGTAAGTATGCGTGCCTTGCCTGTGTTTAGCCACTAGAGGGTGTAAAAGCTATTTACCTGGCTCCAATATTCCATGCTTCCCCTGTGTGTGCTCAAGTGTCAGCAAAGTCTGCAGCATTGCTATTTTCTCCTGCTCTGTCAGCCATCAGAGGGTTTTGGGGGGACCATCCACCATCAGAGAGGTCAGGTTCCCCCCTGCTGAGAGCCCACCCTCCCCGCACACAGCGCGGGGAAAAGGGAATACTTTTTTTTTTTTTTTTTTTTTTTTTAAGGGGGGGGGGGGGGTCCCAGAACACAGGGGGAGTGGCTTAGATACCGCCGGCGTGCATAAGGAACGGAGTGCACGTGAGACACGGCACAGGCGCAAGGCTCACTGGCTTAAAAAGTTTGCACTCTGGAAGTGTCTGGCTGAAGGAGGGACACAGAGCAGACAAGAGGTATGTAAGCTGTATGGGTGTGTGGATAAAGGCATTTTTAAGGGGCACGTTTTACTCAACATTAAGACTGAGCATTTATAGCAGCATGTTATGTAATTGCTAGACTAAAGCTCAGCAGTAGATGCACTTTGTTTAGTACCGCTGCTTTTTTTTGTGCTTAGGATTATGTCTTCCCCCAGGAGGGGTAATTCATCAGGGGGGAGTGCAAAGTTGCTGCAGTCAGAGCCTGAGGCTCCTAGTCGCACGTCTGCAGTTCCATCCTCCCCTGAAATGCCTGGAGCATCTGGTGAATATGAGCAATTTTGTCTCACAGGCATGGTGGCTACCTTCAACGTCCCAGCCTCTGCATACATCACTAAGGACGTTTTGGCTTTGGCTATGGCTGGTTTGGAAGGGAAAATAGCTGCCGAGATGTTTGCGTCTTCCTCCCAGGAGGTGAGAAAATGCAGCAGACCCCCCTTCTCCTGTCCTTGACCTTCCAGTATTGGAGCAACAATGGGCAAATGATATTTGGGTATCTTTGAGAGAAAGGAGGTCCAGGTGACTCCTCTTTGGAGTATTCAGCGTCTGAAGAACCTTTCTCAATTTTGCAATCGCAGAAATTGCTAATCGAATCTTTTACGGACTTGGTTCATTCTGGATATAAGTTGCCTTCTGCAGAGGTGGAGGATGTTTCCTTCCCCTCTTTGGGTTCGCTAAAACCCCCACAGGGTTCTCATGCTTTCCCTATGCATTCGCTACTGGAGCAACTGATTTATGCTGATTGGGATAACCCAGATAAGCAGGTTTCTCCTCCTAAAAGATTTCTTTATCGTATGGAGAAAAAGTTCTCAAAGAGATGGGATTTGCCAGCAGTAGATGCGGCTATGTCCTCTGTGAACAGGAGTTTAACTTGTCCAAGTGGACAATGTACAAGTATTTAGTGATCCAGCTGATAAGAAGTTGGAATCTCTACTTAAAGCCTCATTTGCTGTAGCTGGTGCGGTAGTACAACCTGCAGTGGCAGCAATAGGCATCTGTCAATCCCTTCGGGATGAATTCAAGCAGGTTTTTAATTTAAAAAAAAAGTTCCTGCTCAAACTGAAGAGGCCCAAAGTTTAGCTGAGCTATCTAGGGCCCTATACTTTGCAGTGGACGTTATCAAGGATTTTCTCCATCAGGCGTCTCGCGCTCATGTTGATACATATGCGCAGGATTCTGTGGCTAAACAGCTGGTCAGCCAAGTTACCATGCAAGAAGCTCTTGGCTGGGTTTCCGTTTCATGGATGAAGGTTGTAACCTTCTCCTTGGATGTCTGGGGCAACACCCTCCAGGCAGTCTTGACGGCCTCCACCGTCAGGGGCAAAGGATAAGCCTCATAACCAGACACAGGGCTACAAAAAGCCCTGGAGTCAGAAGTCCACAAAACAGAGTCCCAAGGCTTCCTTGTGAAGGGGCGCCCCCCGCTCGATCAAGTGGGGGGAAGACTGCGGTGGTTTTCATACAATATACTGTATTATGGGGTTTTTTCAAATCTCTTTATGGTACCAAAACCAAATGGAGATGTCAGACCCATTCTAGATCTCTGAAATCTGAATCACTTCCTAAACATCCGCACCTTTCGAAAGGTTTCGAAAGGAAAGGTTCTAGCATCCATAGGTATCAAGGATGCGTATCTACATGTGCCAATATTTGCCGCTCACCAGAAGTTTCTGCGGTTTGCGGTAGAGCAGCGCCACTTTCAGTTCGTGGCCTTGCCTTTCGGGGTAGCCACCGCTCCCCGACTGTTTACAAAAGTGTTAGCCCCAATACTAGCAAGACTAAGGGGCCAGGGTATAGCAGTAATAGCATACCTACTGGTAGATCAGTCAATCAGGGTTAAATCAAGGGATGTCCAGAACAGTCAGTTATCTGAGACACTAGGGTTGGATTCTCAATCTAGAATAATCATCCTTACAGCCAGTAAGAAGGCTGCAGTATTTGGGCCTGTTCATAGATACAACCCAGGAAAGGATGTTCTTGCCTCAGGCAAAGGTCAACGCTGTAAAAGAGCTGGTCCAGGCAGTCAAGGCAAAGAAGGGTCCTTCCATTCGCCTTTGCATGAGATTACTAGGGAAGATGGTAGCTTCTTTCAAAGCAGTTCCCTATGCCCAGTTCCATTCAAGACTGTTACAACACAGTATTCTGTCTGCTTGGAACAAACAGATCCAAGCCTTGGATTATCCAATGAATCTGGCTCCAAAAGTACGCCAGAGTCCCAACTGGTGGTGGTTTCCGGTCTCCCGATCCACCAGGCAAGCCCGAAAACCACCAGAAAGCGGAGGGGGGTGGGGGGGGGGGTTACACCTCCCGCCACTTCTAAATATGATCCAGCGGCGAATCCAGCATCCAAAGTAATGGCGTATTTTCCCAGTTAGGCAGTTGGCAAGTGTACCAAAACACGTCTAGTGAATACCAAAGACCAAAAAGTAAATATTTTTTAAGAATACATCATATTGGTTTAAAGAGGAGTTCCACCCAGGAGGGCCGTCAAAAAAAAAAAAATTAAAAGTCAGCAGCTACAAATACTGCAGCTGCTGACTTTTAATTGGACACTCACCTGTCCCTGGGTCCAGCAATGCGGGGGATCGAGGCCCCGCTCATTCACACAGGGTGAGGGGCCGGGATCTGGGGGCCCCCTTATTAAAGGGGGCTCCCAGATTCCGATAAGCCCCCCGCCCGCAGACCCCGACAACCAACGGCCAGGGTTGTCGGGAAGAGGCCCTTGTCCTCATCAACATGGGGACAAGGTGCTTTGGGGTGGGGGGGCCCTGCAGGGCGCCCCCCTCCCCCAAGGCACCCACCCCCCCATGTTGAGGGCATGCGGCCTGGTACGGCTCAGGAGGGGGGGGGGCGCTCGCTCGTCCCCACCCCCTTTCCTGGCCGGCTGGGCTGCGTGCTCGGATAAGGGTCTGGTATGGATTTGGGGGGGACCCCCACGCCAATTTTTCGGCGTAGGGGGTTCCCCTTACAATCCATGCCAGACCTAAGGGCCTGGTATGCCCCTGGGGGGGGAACCCATGCCGGTTTTTTCATTTAAAATTTGGCGCGGTGTTCCCGCCTCAGGATTCATACCAGACAGCTGTCAGCGCTGCCTGTCACTCATCGGGGAAGGAAAACAAAGTTTTCCTTTCCCGATGAGTGAGCCAGCGCGACATGCACAGTACCCTGTCGCCGAGAACCAGCGTGATGGTATCGCGCTGGAAACACAATCTCACGGTCAGGTACTGTAGAAGGCCCATTGCACACATGGGGGCGTCTAGCTGTATAGCGTGCATCCCAGCGTTTAAGTGCAACTTGGAAACACAGGTGCAGCATCTAGCCCTGCTGTCTGTAGCATATCAAAGTCCAGGCTGCACCAGTGTTAAGAGACAGTGTAAAATAAGAAATAAATATATGAATAAAGTAAAAAAAATGTAAATGTCTGTGCTTGCGCACAAATGCCAACACACACATGCACGCCCTGCACGCATATGAACAGTGGATATAAAAAGTCTACACACCCCTGTTAAAATGTCAGATTTCTGTGAAGTTAAAAAAATTGAGACAAAGATAAATCATTTCAAAACTTTTTCCACCTTTAATGTAACTCAATTGCAAAACAAACTGAAATCTTTTAGAGGGGGAAAGTAAAAATAAAAAAATAAAATAATGTGGTTGCATAAGTGTGCACACCCTCTTATAACTGGGGATGTAGCTGTGTTCAGAATTAAGCCATCACCTTCAAACTCATGTTAAATAGGAGTCAGTACCAGTGGTGTATTTAGGCTTTGTGCTGCCCTAGGCCGGACTAAACTCGTGCATCCGATAATTTAAATATGACACACCCCTTGCTGCTCAAGGCCCGCCCTGACATTTTCCAGTGGGGACACTAGTTCTGAGGGCCTGGGGGGGGGGGGGGGGGGGGAGCAATGGATTCCCTTAATTTGCATTGATTTCCTCTCACTTCCTGTTTGGCTATGGGGCAGGAGATGAAGGGAAAATCTCTGCAATGGGATTGCAGATATTGTGGTTCCCCCCCCCCCCCCACAGTTGCGGAATGCCAACCGCCCGCATACCGGAAGCAGTGCCGCCGCTTTATGGGGGCACTAGACTAATTTGCCTCTTAGCCCAGTCCGCCCCATAAGGCCGGCGCTACGCTAACAGTGTAGCGCAAGCTGCCGGGGACTTTTTCTGTGCTGCCCCCCTGCAAAGTGCTGGCCTAGGCCTGGGCCTTGCCGGCTTAGGCCAGGATATAGCGTTGGTCAGTACACACCTGACATCATTTAAAGTCCCTCTTAACCCCAAATAAAGCTAAGCTGTTCTAGTATGTCTTTCCTGACATTTTCTTAGTCGCATCTTACAGCAAAAGCCATGGTCCGTGAAGAGCCTCCAAAGCATCAGAGGGATCTCATTGTTAAAAGTTATCGGTCAGGAGAAGGGTACAAAATAATTTCCAAGGCATTAGATATACCATGGAACACAGTGAAGACAGTCATCAAGTGGAGAAAATATGGCACATCAGTGACATTACCAAGAACTGGATGTCCCTCCAAAATTTGTGAAAAGACGAGAAAAAAACTGTTCAGGGAGGCTGCCAAGAGGCCTACGGCAACATTAAAGGAGCTGCAAGAATATCTGGAAAGTACTGGCTGTGTAGTACATGTGACAACAATCTCCCGTATTCATCAGATGTTTGAGCTATGGGGTATAGTGGCAAGACGGAAAAACATCCAAGCCTGGCTAAATTTAGCAAAAACACATCTAAAGTCTCCCAAAAGCATGTGGGAAAATGTATTATGGTCTGATGAAACCAAGGTTGAACTTTTTGGCCATAATTCCAAAAGATAAGTTTTGGTGCAAAAACAACACTGCACATGACCAAAAAACACCATACCCACAGTGAAGCAAAACCTTCAGGCTTCTACTAGAAAGCTGAACATGAAGAGGAACTTCATCTTTCAGCATGACAACGACCCAAAGCATACATCCAAATTAACAAAGGAATGCCTTCACCAGAAGAAGATTAACGTTTTGGAATGGCCCAGCCAGAGTCCAGACCTGAATCCTATTGAAAATCTGCAGTGTGATCTAAAGAGGGCTGTGCACAGGAGATGCCCTTGCAATCTGACAGATTTGGAGTGTTTTTGCAAAGAAGAGTGGGCAAATATTTCCAAGTCAAGATGTGCCATGCTAATAGACTCATACCCAAAAAGACTGAGTGCTGTAATAAAATCAAAAGGTGCTTCAACAAAGTATTAGTTTAACCACTTCGGCCCTGGAAGATTTCACCACCTTCCTGACCAAAGCACTTTTTACAATTTGGCACTGCGTCGCTTTAACTGGTAATTGCACGGTCATGCGATGCTGTACCCAAACAAAATATGTGTCCTTTTTTTCCCACAAATAGAGCTTTCTTTTGGTGGTATTTGATCACCTCTGCGGTTTTTATTTTTTACGCTATAAACAAAAATACAGCGACAATTTTGGAAAAAATATATATTTTTGACTTTTTTCTATAATATCCCCAAAAATGTTTTTAAAAAACAAATTTCTTCATCAGTTTAGGCCAATATATATTCTTCTACGTATTCTTGGTAAAAAAAAAATCACAATAAGTGTATATTGATTGGTTTGTGCAAAAGTTATAGCATCTGCAAACTATGGGAAAGATTTATAGCATTTTTATTTATTTATTTATTTTTTTGTAATGACGGGGATCTGTGATTTTTATCGGGATTTCGGTGGACAGATCAGATACTTTTGACACATTTTTGGGACCATTGACTTTTATACAGCGATCAGTGCTATAAAAATGCACTGATTACTGTGTAAATGTCACTGGTAGGGAGGGGGTTAAGACTAGGGGGCGATCAAGGGGTTAAATGTGTGTTCCCTCAGTGTGTTCTAACTGTATGGGGATAGGACTGAGTAAGAGAGGAGACATATCGTTGTTCCTATTTACTAGGAACAAACAACATGTCTCCTCCCCCCTGACAGAATAGGGATTTGTGTGTATACACGCACAAATCCCAGTGCTGGTGCTCGAGCACGCGATCGTGCCCGCTGGCCATGTGCATCGGGTCACCTGCCATGCGCGCCCTCTGGCGTCTCATAAAGGGCCGACATACTCATACAGGATTTCGCGCGGCTGTGGCACTTTGCCAACGTATATCGGCATGAGCCAGCCGGCAAGTGGTTACCTGCTTGCCGACCAGTCGTTGTCGTTATTCTGTGGCTGGTTGGCACTGCTGCATGAATCGCAGTAGCTGTATGGCAGCCAGCTTTAAGAGCTAAAGCAGGCGACCGGTGATCGCTCCTCAGAGAGGCAGAACGGGGATCTGTCAATGTAAACAGACAGACCCCCGTTCTGTCAGGGAAGTACAGAGAGATATGCTATTCCTAGTGATCAGGAACAGCGATCTCCCTCTACTCCCAGTCAGTACACTGCCCCCACAGTTAAAAATACACCTCCCTAGGGAACACTTAACCCCTTGATCGCCCCCTAGTGTTAACCCCTTGCCAGTGATATTTATTCAGTAATCAGTGGCTATTTTTTAGCTCTGATTGCTGTATAAATGTCAATGGTCCCAAAAAAGTGTCCAATCTGTCCACCGCAATGTCGCAGTCCCGCTAAAAGTCGCTAATTTACCGCCATTACTAGTAAAAACATTCTAATAAAAATGCCTTAAATATATAATTTATTTTGTAGACGCTATAACTTTTGCGCAAACCAATCAATAAATGCTTATTGCGATTTTTCTTTTTTTTTTTACCAAAAATATGTAGCAGAATACATATTGGCCTAAATTTTTTTTTTGGATATTTATTATAGCAAAAAGTAAAAAATATTGTTTATTATTTGTTTAAAGCACAAAAAATAAAAACCGCAGAGGTGATAAAATACCACCAAAAGAAAGCTCTACCCTCCCAAAAAAAGATTTCAGTTTGTTTTTGAATTGAGTTGTACAGTTTATAGGTCACATTAAAGGTGGAAAAGGTTCTGAATTTATTTTTTTTACATCACAGAAACCTGACATTTTAACAGGGGTGTGTAGACTTTTTATAGCCACTGTAATTGGTGATCGCACCATACATGTGAGAACAATCATTCTTGCACCTGATCTCCTGTTTAACTCTAATCTTGTAATCTGTAAAGACTTTTAAAATGTTGCCTATGGATAATTTTTTAAAAGATGTTTGTTTAAAGTGATAATAGTACAAAACAGAAGCAATCAAGGATGTAAAAGATTTGATTTGGCATTAAGGGTCTGCTATGCAGAACCCAATATACTAGACAAGCGTTAAAAAAAATTGCATGCTACCGATATTTATGAATGCACATAAGATACATGGTATAAGTACCAGTAACCATGCACATTCGCTGCCAACCAAGAGAAGAGAAAACAAGATTTTGGTGAACTTTTTGGGACAGGCACGACCAGTTGGGCAAAGTTATTGAGAACGCCAAGGAGACACAATTCCAGAGTTCTAGGAGCTTGTAGGTTGAGATTAGACTCCAACAGGGTAAAGTCTTGTTCCAAAAGGTGGCTGGATGAGAGTGAGACCAAAACATATGTGATAAATTCGCAGAGCGTTCTCCACACTTAGGGCAACAGACTTGCTTTATCAACCCCATTCAGCTCATTTTAGAAAGGTGTAATGTAGTTGGTGAATACATTTAAAATGGGTGAGTTTATCCGCTGTACTAATTACATCTTGGCCTAAGGATAATGTATGTACTGTGGTTTGCTGCCATTCCACGGGTGTGTGCAATTTTAAAACGTGACCTGTTTGGTATTTATTTACTCTGCGTATCATCATCTCTATATTTTACCAATTTGGGTATTGTGTTTTGTGTGCACTAAAATTAATTAAAGTGTATTTTTTACTGGAAAAATGCATTTGCGCAATGTGTGCAAATATCGTGTGACAAAAAAAAAAATGTAAAACCTGCCATTTTATTCTCCAGGGACTTTGCTTTCAGAAAATATATAATGTTTGGGGGGGTTTAAGAGTCATTTTCTAGCAAAAAATGCACATTTTTACATATATGTAAGAAATGTCAGAGTTTGCCTGGATGGCAAAATGGTTAAATATCTTTCTTATAACGAAGAATAATTCACCGTATATTGAAACAGACCTTTCGCAATCCAGTAAATTTCACTACATATTTAAATAATAATTTTTATGAAAAAAACATAATTCTTTCAAAAATTAGTGTACAATCAACTGCGTAGTTTTATGAATCGAAAATTGATCTATCAACTAGGACACTTGCCATCTCTTAGCCTATTCCATATCATTTATGTTTTATCAGCAAGTTTTCATGTTTATCCTTCTAATGTTCTCCGGTATACTCGATAGCTGCTGCAAAGTATGTGCCAGTTATTTTTACATCCAATTAAACCTGCCAGAAAGTGGAGCTGGAAGGAGATCACATCTCGAGATAAATCATCATTGGGAAACTGCCCAACTTGTAACACCAGTCCAAACATGTATGTTGGCAGATGGCATTCATAAAAATAAGGATATTACCATGCTAGGCCCAGATGCACAGCAGACGTTTCTTTCACATGGGCACCAGTGTTGTAAAGCACAGGAAGTGCCCTTTGAACCTCCTGTCTGTTTTATATTGCACAGGCAGACATATCTAAGGGGTCAATCCACTAAAGCATAGAGATGTGATATTGTCTTTACAATGTGTTATCTTCTAGATTTTAATATTCAAAAAAGGGTGTATTGCACAGAGCAGTTCATTTTAACCGCATCCACATAATGTTTTATTGCAGTTTTTTTTTTTTTTTTTTTTTATGTGAAGGTCAATTTTTAAATTGGTGCAAGCTTAGTAGCGCCTTAAAATACTGCTAGCTTCTGGTGGTTGATAGTTGTAATGGTTTGGGATGTCTGTGCAGAAGAGCAGAAAAGGCCATTGTTGTGAAAATAAAATAAAACTTTCTAATATCAACTACTGGCTCATGAGAATTAGGCCCCTTTCACACTGGGGCGGTAGGGGGCGTCGGCGGTAAAACAGCGCTATTTTTAGCGCTGTTTTACCACGGTATTCGGCCGCTATCGGTGCGGTTTTAACCCCCGCTGGCGGCCGAAAATGGGTTAAAACCCCTCGTATAGCGCGGCTATAGCCACGGTATTACCGCGGTATAGCCGCGCTGTCCCATTGATTTCAATGGGCAGGAGCGGTTTAGGACCGGTGAATACACCGATCCTTCACCGCTCCAAAGATGCGGCTTGCAGGAGATTTTTTCTTCTCCTGCCAGCGCACCGCTTCAGTGTGAAAGCCCTCCTAGGCACTGTACAATCATTTGAAAAAAGTAAGTACACCCCCCCACCCCCCTGGAAATCGTTGACTGAATATGCATATCTGTCATATGGAAAAAAAAAAAGCAAGTACATTTACCACCACCTCAAATCCATGAAAATTAGAGACGATTGTTCCAGATTAGGTGCCATTGATTAGAACCTGTTTAGGGAGGGGAGTAAGCAGGTAGAACCTATTTTACTTAACCCTCAGATATCTAGGGTCTGGTGTTCTTTTTTCTATTGACGTGTTGTAGCATCAGGCCAAGAAATATAGCGTTCTTCGCGGTCCTCCGAAATGTTGTTGTGGACAGGAATGAGCTGAGACGCGTTCGGATCCCGTCCCGTCCGGAAGCAGTGCAGACCATCAGTCATAAGTGGCTGTCATCGTCCCGCAGCCATGTGTATACACATCCTTTGTATTGGTACGGCTGCCAAGCAGGGAATGCTTCAGCCGCTTATGATTCAAAGGCTACCTTGACCGCTTCCTAGCAAGATGGCTCGGGTGGATTTAGACTAGTACCCAAACATGTCTGAGCTTATCCCTAGTGGATGCCTATGAGCACAGCAAGGGATTTCAGAAAGTCACTAAATTGTTGGGAAACTGCCAATCCACTGTAAGGAAATTATTTGGCAAGTGGCATAGATTTCAAGTGATTGTTGGTTTGTCCAGACTGGCAGACCCAGCAAATATAGCCTAGGAGCTGACTGTTGGAGGCTAAAAGAAATCTCTAAGAACCTCAGAATAACTCTTTCAGCAGTTGGTGTCAAAGTATATGCATCTACAATCAGACATTTCACAGGAAATGTGCCTGAAAAAAACCTTTGCTGTCTAAAAAAGACATTACAGCAAGACTACAGTTTGCCATTAGGCATATAGACAAAGACTAGGCCTTCTAGAACAATCTGCTGTGGACTATTGAATATAAACTAGTTTTGTCCATAGTTACAGTGCAAATATTTGGGGTAAAATGAATACAACATTTTCGTAGCAGTACCAAATACCAACTCTAAAGCATGTTGGTGAAAATAGTAAGTTTGGGGTTGCTTTGCTGATTCAGGACTTGGGCAGTTTTGCAGTCATTAAGTTAACTATAGGGCCTCATGCACAGTCGACATTTTTACAGCTGTTTTTTTTGTTTTGTTTTTTTAGGCGTCGGGCATTATTCTGCAGCCAGTAAACTCCCAATATGCACACATTAGGCTTTTATCAGTGTTTTTTAGCAGGGGCGTTTTCAGGCTGGAAAAACCTCCCAAAACTACTGCCTTTGAAGAGGAGTTTTCAGCTGTAAAAATTCTCCAACGCTGAAAAACGTGGTAAAATGTGCTGTTTTATGAACAGTTTTGAGATTCAAACTTTTTTTAAAGTAACATTTTTGGACACTGCCATTTTTCTACCCTAAATTCCTCCATTTCCCAGTGTGCTCTTGCTTTAAAGGAGTTGTTAAGGCAGAAGGTGTTTTTTTTTTTTTAATCTCTGTGTGTATTTGTGTGTTTAGCAGCCTCCCCAGCACCCCTCAATACTTACCAGAGCCCCATTTCCTTCCAGGAATGTCCCCAAGTCCCTCAGCTGCCCGAGACTTTCCTTCCTGATTGATTGAGACACAGCACAGTGCCATTGGCTCCCATGTCTGTCAATCAAAGTCAGCTAGCCAATCAGGAGAGAGAGGGTTGAGGCCAAATGGATCCAGACTGCCCTGTGCAAGACCACAGCATGGGGCAGGTAAATATGACATGTTTGTTAAAAAAAAAGACTTTACTAACACTTTAATAGTCTGACCTGTGCTGTGTGCAAACAGGAACATTGGCCAGTGTCCTTTGCTGCCTCATTGTCTCAGCTGGCTGAACTATTCCTTTAATGTGCTTTGCTGCTCTTGCGTTTTATTGCCTGACCTGTGCTGTGTGCAAACCGGAACATTTCCCAGTGTCCTTTGCTGCCTCATTGTAATAATGGACACAGCAAGAAAAGAGCTCCTGAACAACAGTGCCCTCTCTGCTCTGAAAATGGTGACTAAACAACTATGCGACTATTCAGAGATGCATTGTGGGAAAGTAGGAGTTAAAAATAGCAGAGAGGTGTTTTCTTGTTAAAAAACGCTCATGAAAAAACGTCCAGTGTGCATGAGGGCTAAATTATGCATCATATCAAAGTGTGCAAAACACTTGTCCACTGGTACTGTTTATCAACTGGTAGACAGAGATTTTAGACACACAGCTGCTATAGCTGGGAGGAGCGTGTTTCTCGCAGAAGAGAAAGATGTAAACAAACAGAAGTGTGTAAAAAAAGGAAGACATAAACTAAAAAGAAAAAAATTGCTTCTATTAATAACAAATGTGTGTGCATGTTGTAAAAGGATTGTTCGATTATCTCAAGATAGAAAGGTAGACATGCAAAGAGATGGCTCATTGATTGGAAAAATGTCAATAAAATTTCAGAAGTACAGATAGATTTTCCCCCTTTTTAAAAAAAAAAAAAAAAAAATAGTTTTGGTCGCAAAGATTTAAAGTATGTATGAACAGGCTTTCTTGGACACATTAAACTTGGAATCGTACATTTCTTCAGTTATATGTCAAATCTAATTTGTTTTAGACAGTGTATATGAACATCTTTTTTTTTTTTTTTTAATACTATGAGATCCCTATTATGTTGAACCAAAATGATATCCTTACTTTTGTATACAATACTTGGTGTGAGATTAGTGTTCTTTAAGTGTTTATTTTTTTATTTATTTATTTTTTTACCCGTTGTATACTGACATGTAGGTGCTTCATGGATGAGACGAGGTTTAGTGACTGGTGTCTTTTTACGCATGAAAAGCACATAAAAAATACACATGGGATGGATGTATTGAACAGGAATCAATAAATACACGCTTTTGCTGTTAATGCAGTTTCACTGGCTTAACAGCATTATTTTGTTGACTGTGCCATCTGCACAAACCACAGAACGTGGTCTTTAATTTCTGCTGCCTATTGTAAAATACAGTCTACAAGCCACTAGGAAATGTTTAAACCTACATCGTACAGTAGCTAACACAGGATAGCGTCTGCATTGTATACCAATTGACAGACAAAAGTTGACACAGTAAAATGTACATTCTTTTATAATGCTGACTTTAGATATTTACAGTGGTTCTACATGGGGGGGGGGGGGGGGTCTGTTGCAATAAATTACATTTGATTAAACAGGGGACAAAGCTGCTTTTATGCTGTTAAACCTCCCTTGCATAGAAAAAAAAATGCTTGTTGGTGGAATTTTTAAGCCTAAAGTGGTATTAAACTCAAAAATAAAAATGTATTAAATTGCAGCTTACCAATCCTTGGATATGGTGGCTGCATTTGTTTTTTTTTGTTTTTTAAGGCTTTTTGCCTTTCCACCTGGTGATCTTGCCAGCAAATTTGTTATTTTTCAACTTCTTTAATAGACTATGCTGTGTAGAAAAAGTAGCCGTTAGAGGGTTGAGACAAACCAAACAGGCGCGCTTACAATAGTCAGCGTTAATATATGCAAAACCTTTATTCCAAAAAGATAAAGCTGTAACTGCTTAAAAAGTATTATCTGGGACAGGCCCCGAGCAGTCCCAGGTTACCCCGTGGCTTTGTGTAACTGGCTGGATACTGGAGTGCTATCCCTGGTTCTCTAACATACGCCTTGGTAAGGGGTCCCCTTTCTTCCCCCCCCCCTTTTTTTTCCCTTCTCTCTTCTTCTACGCCGGCCTTGTAGGTCTGTTATAGATATTTGGCTGCAAGTCCTGTTTTCTACTGTTGCTTAATATTTTTGCACCGTGTTCTGTAAATACAAGAGGTCATTGACCTTTATGATACTACCATATCAATAGCCTGTGTTATCTGGAGTTCACCTTTAATTTGTTGGTCAAGTCCATCCAAATCTTTTTGTCTAACACTACCCCCTCCCCAGACTGACAATGCTGCTGTCCAGAGGTGTCTGCTTTATTACTTCATCCAGAATGTAGACACATATACAGAAGGTGTGTAACTGGCCAGATCACTAGGTAAAAACAGAGGGAAAAAAGCTTAACAAGAGAAAACCACTGCAGCCATCACACCCAAAGACTAGTAAACTGCTAGTCAAGAAAGGGGCTGGAGGGAGGTGGGCTTTCATCGAGAGCTTCTGAAATGCTATAAAATTTTCAAAATGAATGTCATGCCACTAAAACTTAAAAGACAAAAACAGAACATTCCATAGCTCAACTCACCAACCAGTCTGCCAACTGACCAAATTAACCTGTCCAACAGTCTGTGTTAAAAATAGTGGTTTAGTTAGCACGCATTTGCAAATGCATGCATAAGCTGCAAGGCCTCTTCACGGCACCCTGTGTATGCTTGCAGTCCTAACGCTACTGCATCTAGGGTACTGATTTTCAGCCAGTGTTATGTGTACCCCAAGAAGTCATTCTGATGGGTTCAGGGTGTTTCTACAATTAATGTTAGTTACATTTTTGTTTTGGGTTTTTAATACAGCTTTAAGTTTATTTTTTATTTTTTCTCTTTTAGGTATTGCTACATTGATTTTTTATTTTTTTTTGTATAATGTGGAAGATAATAAAACGCAGAGTAAATAGATACTTAACATGTCATGCTTTAAAATTGAGCGCACACATGGAATGGCGATAAATTACGGTACTTAAAAATCTCAAATTTTTACAGTTTGCCTGTTTAGAGTTACAGCGGAGGTCTTGCACTAGAATTATTGCTCTTGCTCTAACGATCGCGGCAATACCTTACACAGTTTACATATGCAGGCTTGACTTGCATATTCTGCGAGCGAGCACAGAGGGATGGGGCACTTTAATTTCTTTTTCTCTTATTTTACTTTTTACACTGTCCCTTTATTTTTCATCACTTTTATTCCTAATACAAGGAATGTTCACATCCCTTGTAATAGAAAGACTGCAAGTTATGCTGTGGAATAACGTCCTTACAGGATGTCTCAGATTTACAAACCAACCTCAATGCACTGTCTAATTGGGCGGACTATGTGGCAAATGAGGTTTAATGTTGATAAATGTAAAGTTATGCACTTGGGGGGCTAAGAATATGTATGCATCCTACATACCTCCAGAGATAGTTCTGGCCAGCTCAGTAGATTGCTTTAAGAAAGCCCTGGATTCTTTCCTAAATGTGCATAATATAACTGGGTACTAACATCTATAGGTAAAGTTGATCCAGGGAAAATCCGATTGCCTCTCGGGGGATCAGGAAGGAATCTTTTTCCCTGCTGGAGCAAATTGGATCATGCTTTGCTGGGGTTTTTCACCTTCCTCTGGATCAACTGTATGTATAGGATTGTGTATATGGGTTTGTATGATATTATTTTTTATATATTTATTTTTATGGTTAAACTAGATGGACTTGTGTCTTTTTCAACCTGACTATGTAACTAAGCATGACAGGTCCTCTTTTTCTTGAGATCTGGGGTCAAAAAGACCCCAGATCTCTCGTTTACCTTTAAAAGCAAAAGAAAGGGGGGGAGAAAAACTTTTTTTTTTTTTTTTGCATTTTGCAGTTTGACTTTCAAAAAAATAATTTGTTTTGGCCCGAGAATCGAAAGTGTCGTCAGAGGTCATTCCGGTCCTCCAAGGGCATAGGGATGAGTGGCAGCCATCTTGCCCTCACTCCACTTCCTGCCCAGCACACAGGGGCATCGGATCGCTACCGGGTTTACCTGGAAAGCGGCAGTGGGCATTTGTCCTGCCTCCTCTAAAAATCATCCCACTGCGAATGCACCAGCAGGACCACTTTTATCCTACACAGAATCTCCCATAGTAAAAAACGATATGGGGCTATGGCAGCTAGCTTCTGCCAACCCTTTAGTATTTAAGGTCAAAGTAATAGTGTATTTTTGCGGTTAGTGAGTAGGTAAGGTCTCACTCACACGGGGCATAACCATACGCCCGTAGAACGCCATGTTTACCTGTATGCGTTCGGGGCCGCGCACCTGCACAGATGTCACATTGGAAGCAGTGTCTGTGCTGTGAATGTGGCCTAAAAGCTACAAGACTAAGCTTGCTATACATTTCAGAAGCTCCCAACGGTGACCTAACCCCACCTTCACTAAAAAAGCCCATTGATTGATTTCACTGAAGGGATCATGATCTGTTAGTGGGGGAGGCGCGTATGAAAGGGGGTGGAGGGAGGTGGGCTGTCATCAAGAGCTTCTGAAATGCTATACACTTTTCAAAATGAATGTCATGCCACTAAAACCTAAGCATGTAGGGCACTGATTTCCAGCCAGTGTTATGTGTACCCCAAGAAGTCATTCTGATGGGTTCTGGGTGTTTCTACCATTAATGTCATATCTAAAAATGATTAATAATCACTGTTTTTTGAAAACACAATTGATTAGTAAAACCTTGGATTGTGAGCATAATTCATTCCGGAAACATGTTTGTAACCCAAAGCACTCTTATATCAAAGCAAATTTTCCCATAAGAAATAATGGAATCTCAAATGATTCATTTCACAACCATTTATTCATAAATCCTTCAGTTTATAGTCCATATAAAAAGATTCTAGCAATGTGACCAGCTAGTGTAACCATAAAATGTCCATCCACAAATGGCAGCCTCCTCAAGGGGATCAGAAGCAAAATTCATCAGGAGCTACAGAGTATAAAAGAGAAGAGAGGCGCCTCTAAATGTAGCAATATGGTTACATTTAATGAAAGTACAACATTTAGCAACTCACATGGTTGATGATTAAAAGAGGCACATCTAAGTATGCAGACATCCGGGGTAAAGCTGTCCACATAGACCATCCTCCGCACAGCCGGCTTTCAACACTGTCAGTCTTTAATCGTGACCTGGAAGACTACCCTACAGTCGAGCGATCTGAAAGCGAGGTTTGAAGTGCTTGTGGAGCGCAGCTTGGAAGGGATGGTGGTGTGGAGGACGGTCTATGTGGACAACTTTACCTAGATGCCTGCCTACTTAGATGTGTCTGTTTTATTCATCAGCCATGTGAGTTGCTAAAAGTTGTACCTTCATCAAATGTAACCACATTGCTACACTTAGAGGAGCCTCTCTTCTCTTTTATACTCAGTTTTGACATGACGCTACTTGTATATCAAGACATCACTTGTATATCAAGTCAAAATTTTTAAAAAATTTTTGCATGTCTTGCAAAAAGCTCTCAAACCAAGTTACTCTCAATCCAAGGTTTTACTGTACTTGGAAAACAGTTGCGAAAATGCAGGGATCTTGGTATGTAACAAGATCACCCAGACTACAATGTACATCGGAGAGGTCGGAGAACACTGGCCTGGGTTCTGAAAACATATATCTGTTCTCTGTGTCTTTACATTTCCATTTACTGGATTTTGTATGGCCAAGGAAATTGTTTGAGGCTAGTGTGCCTTAAATGCATTCACAGGCAAAGTAACACTTGCTTATAGTGGTAACGTTCCCTCTGACAGTCATCATTTTAATAAGAGTGATGTGAGAGGAGACAGCTGCTCCTTCTCTTTCACAATTTGTGTCCTCCTGGGCTTGATAACGGTAAGACATGTTGATTCTTGGATGCAAATATGACATGACAGTTGGTTGAAGTTGATATGTTGTAATATAAGGGGCAGATATCATCAGTTCTTCCCATGGGTTACCAAGCCCCTGACATCATGTATTCCTGTACTACAAATTCCTGATTCATGAATTGCTCATAGCAACCAGACAGATTTTTTTTTTTTATCATTTCTACTGCAAATTAAAAGGGGAACTGATTAGTTTATATGGACAGAGAATAGGATCTTCTTATCCTTTTCAGTCAGAATGCTCTAATGGACATATACGCTTTCTTGGAGTTACTAGTCAGATTTATATGAAGGGAAAAAGTTGTGTGCCTTTCTAGTTTACGCTTTATTAAGATGTATGCTATAAATTAGGTCCAGGCAACATACAGTGAGGGGAAAAAAGTATTTGATCCCCTGATGATTTTGTACATTTGCCCACAGACAAAGAAATGATCAGTCTATAATTTTAATGGTAGGTTTATTTTAATAGTGAGAGACAGAATAACAAAAAAATCCAGAAAAAAAAATTTCAAAAAAGTAATAAATTGATTTGCATTTTAATGAGTGAAATAAGTATGACACCTTTGCAAAACATGACTTAGTACTTGGTGGCAAAACCCTTGTTGGCAATCACAGAGGTCAGACGTTTGTTGTAGTTGGCCTCCAGGTTTGCACACATCTCAGGAGGGATTTTGTCCCACTCCTCTTTGCAGATCCTCTCCAAGTCATTAAGGTTTCAAAGCTAACGTTTTGTAACTCGAACCTTCAGCTCCCTCCGCATATTTTCTATGGGATTAAGGTCTGGAGACTGGCTAGGCCACTCCAGGACCTTAATAATGTGCTTCTTCTTGAGCCACTCCTTTGTTACCTTGGCTGTGTGTTTTGGGTCATTGTCATGCTGGAATACCCATCCATGAAGGAGGTTCTCACCCAAGATTTGATGGTACATGGCCCAGTCCATCATCCCTTTGACGCAGTGAAGTTGTCCTGTCTCCTTAGCAGAAAATCACCCCCAAAGCATGTTTCCACCTCCATGCTTGACGGTGGGGATGGTGTTCTTGCGGTCATAGGCAGCATTCCTCCTCCAAACACGGCGAGTTGAGACCAAAATCAAGCTTTTTAGCATCATCTGACCACAACACTTTCACCCAGTTCACATTTAAATCATTCAGCTGTTCATTAGCAAACTTCAGACGGGCCTGTAAGTGTGCTTTCTTAAGCAGGGGGACCTTGCGGACGCTGCAGGATTTCAGTCCTTCAGGGCGCAGTGTGTTACCAATTTGTTTTCTTGGTGACTATGGTCCCAGCTGCTGGGTTGGGGAGAGTTTTTTTTTTTTTTTTTTTTTGCCATTTGCTTCCCTACTTTTGTGTCTGTTAACCTCCATAAAAGATAATTCTACACCTTTCTCTAATTACATTAATGCTGCTATTCCAAATTGAGTAATATAACAAAATAGCACAGACGTGATTGGTAATACTGCGTCCCTTGTTTGAAAGTGCCTAGGAAAAGAAGCGCTCTTGTTAAATCTACAAAATGGGCGGAAAATTAGAGGAACCTTCTTTAGCTGTGAGCAAAATAAATGTTTAAAAAAGTTCTACCTTTTAAACACTTTTAATGAAATGCCTAAAGTAGAAGTTCAGTCAAATCCTAACTACACCTAACCACTTCAGCCCCGGAAGATTGGTGCTGCTGAATGACCGGGCCATTTTTTGCGATTCGTCACTGCGTCTCTTTAACTGACAATTGCGCGGTCGTGCGACACTGCACCCACACAAAATTAATGTCCTTTTCTTCCCACAATAGAGCTTTCTCTTGGTGGTATTTGATCACCTCTGAAGTTTTCATTTTTTGCACTATAAACAAAAAAAAGAGCGTCAATTTTGAAAAAAACAATATTTTGTACCTTTTTGCTATAATGAATATCCCAATTTTTTTTTTAAAAAAAAGCTAATTTTTGTTTTCTCAGTTTAGGTCGTTATGTATTGCATGGAGCCCCAGACCGAGGGAGATTGACGTTTTTTTTGTGTTTTTTCCATTTGTGAACAATCGCACCAACTGTTGTCACCCTCTCACCAAGCTGCTTGGCGATGGTCTTGTAGCCCATTCTGGCCTTGTGTAGGTCTACAATCTTGTCCCTAACATTGTGGAACAGCTCTTTGGTCTGACCATGGTGGAGAGATTGGAATCTGATTGATTCCTTCTGTGGACAGGTGTCTTTTTTACAGGTAAAAAGCTGAGATTAGGAGCACTCTCTTTAAGAAAGTACTCCTAATCTCAACTTATTACCTGTATAGAAGACACCCAGGAGCCAGAAATCTTGCTGATTGATAGGGGATCAAATACTTATTTCACTCATTAAAATGCAAATCAATTTATAACTTTTTTTAAAATGTGTTTTTCTGGATTTGTTGTTATTCTGTCTCTCACCATTAAAATAAACCTAATATAAAAATTATAGACTGATCATTTTTTTGCCAGTGGGCAAACAGACAAAATCAGCAGGGGATCAAATCCTTTTTTTATATAGATATATATATAGATATAGATATAGATATAGATATATATATATATATATATATATATATATATATATATATATATATATATCTCTATATATAAAGAGATATCTATATATACACACATACAAGGTGGGACACCTCACTCGTGTCTTTCAATTTTCTTTTGAGATTTACATCTGATGTGGTACTCTTTCTTTCACCAGATATGTGGCAAAAATTTGGAGATGCAGTTTCTGTTCAAAAGCTTTTTACTTCAATCTTCATGCATATACAAATACAACGACTGCACAGTTTCAGACAGGAACTCAGTTCTTCATCAAGTTGTGTGCGTGCGTGCGTGCATGTGCGTGTATATATGTGTGTGAAAATTGATAAATCCTTATGTACTGATGGCCTATCACATTTCTTGAAAATATTTTGAAAATGCCATGACAGTACAAATATCCCCCAAATGACCCCTTTTTGGAAAGTAGTCAGTCCATTTTTCCTCCAATTTTTTATTTGTTACATACTGTCTCCTGTGCAGTACAGTGTCATATAACTGGTGTGGCGGTGATTAGAGAAACTGGCTGGTAACAGTATGTAAAGAAAAAGAAAAAAGTTTTTATAATTTATTTCTTTACTTTTTTTATTACATAAAAGAAAAATAAAATGTTTACATACTGTGACCACAGCAATGCAGTGTTATCATATTAACACTGTACTACTCTGGGAAGATGATCAGGATTTTATTTTTTTTTACACACTATGATTGCTTATAACTGTGAATATCCCTGGTATAAATAACCATTTTTACTAAATGAAATTGATTAATTCAGTGTGTACTGTGATTAGCTGTGATTGGCCACAGCTAATCACATGGTACGTATGGGGTATGATTGGCCCTGTCTGTACCATGTGGTCATTGTATCCAGTCACAGAGATCAACACAATTGTACACATAGAATGGCATTAGTCAAAGCCATAGATTTTGTGCAATTGTCATGTGATCTGCTGTTATTGGTCACAGCGATCACATGGTACCGGCAGCAGGCCGGTGTTCTGCCGAGAAAGTTCCCCTTGGCAGTTAAGGACCCCCCTCTACTGCACAGGCGCAGCGCTTGCGCAGTAGGAGTCGGCGGAAATAGCCCAAGCCGAAAAGAATACAAATCAGCTGTACACGGCACCTGTAAGAGGGCCCCTCGCGGGCGCGCTTCGCTCGCCACGTTTCGCTCGCCACGTTTCGCTCGCCACGCTTCGCTCGCCATGCTTCGGGCATGGCCCTGCTTCGATCGGCACTTTTTTATTCCCCCTCTAGGTCCACTTGGATGGTGGGGCTTGAACCTGGACCTAGGGCGCAGGCGCCGTGTACAGCTGATTGAAGTTTCTCAGGGGCTCCTAGTCGTTCGTACTGCGCAATCGCTGCGCCTGCGCAGTACAGGGGGGTCCCTATCCGCCGGGGGAACTTTCTTGGCAAGACACCGGTACTCTAATCTGTCATCTGATGACAAATCAAGACAGAGCGTGACCTGATCCTGGGAGGACGTCATATGACATCCACCCAGGATAATAGAGCTCCCGCCTGGCCATCATTTTACAGCAGGTCGGGCAGGAGGAGATTAAGAGGTCTCCTCGCATTAACAAGGTGCCCTGCGGAACCTATTTAAAAGTACATTTGCACTCCAAGCTTTCTGACGGCCCCCCTGCAAAGTCCAACAAATTAGGTGGGACTGTAAATAAGTTGTTAAAGCTGTAATGAACCCAAAAGTAAACATTTTAATTTATTGCAGCTTACCAGTCCTTAGGTGTGATTGCTGCATTGTTTTTTTTTTGTTTTTTTTGTTTTTTTAGGCTTTCTTTCTTCTATTTTTGATCTCGTCATCTGACCAACAGGTCTGTTGTTTTGCAAAAGCACAAGCTCTCCAGCAGAATCTTTCAGTTTGCATGGATGAGACAAACCATTTAACACTGACGGGTGCTTAAAATCATCAGCTTTTATTTGTTCATGTAAACCTTTATCCCAAAAAGAGAAAAAAAACTGTTTACTGTAAATTTGTTATAATGTGTGAGCTGGAGTTTGGTTTGCATTTGTTAGTGTATCTAAACCTGCTAGTGCATTCAACAATTTGGCTTAGTCACAGAAGGTGAATAAAACTTTTTTTTTTTCATTTACTTTGATGCTTTTGCATTACCAGTAATTGAATTTGGTACTTGTTTAGGTTGTCCTACCGGAACCTTTCAGTTTTACCCTAATTCACTGTATTGGTACATTCCAAATAAATGCTTTTCTGATGCCTTAACATACTTATTGCACACCATTCTCTTCGACTTCTCCACATTTGCTAAGTTTAGAGTGGAAATAAAGCCTCCTGTCTGCTCCCTAAAAACATAACCCCAGTTCCTTCTCTAATTACTAATAAATGCTCCGAAGATCTGATGTTCTGAAAGCCAGCGCCATCCTTTTTGTGTTTTAACACTTTGTTTTCCTGTCCCTTATTCTGCTTTTCACTGATGTCATAAGAAAAAAAGCATCCATTGTTGCTACTGATCTTTCTTCCTATATAGATTTAGAGTTTCTATCCAGCTTAAGCAGTTCCTCCAACACAGTAGACATGCTTTGATTACTAAGATAAAGAGGTGGCCCCTTTCACAGAATTTCCTAATCCCTGTAATTGTAGTAGTCACATGGGGTTTCAGGAAGTAGACAGACTTGTGAGATGATAACATCATTCCAGCATAGGCACCCGACACATCATGGCATGCTCAGGCTGCTGTGAATGTGTAATAAAATACGCATATGCTGGTGACATCAATGGGAAAAATAATCAGAATATTTTTGGTGGATGTGAATACCAACAAGGAGTACTTGTTATATGCTTTTAGATGAGGACAAGTTGCATTCTTGACTTTTACTTCCGCTTTAACAAACAGCATAGCACAGCAGACGGTGTTTTGTAAACTTTTATGTAAGCATATGAAAGATATAGAACAATTCCATTACCATCAGTAAAAAGTATTTGACAGCAATGAGGCATTTAGCAGTGCCATGCTTCTGTCTCCCTTTTATTTGGCCTCTATGAGATGCTGGTGTTTTCTTCTAAAGATAACATTTACACTTCTGTCAAACACTCTTTGCTGATGGTTAGGTTTGTGTAATATATCTTTATATGTAATGAAATGTTACAGGCGGTATCTGGTGCGCTATTCCATTTGTGTTTCATTTGTTATTGCCCCGACTACTATACAGCTTGGATAAACCTTCAATCAGATTTTCATGTCTGCTATATGGAAGAGATATCTGTGTAAGGGTTAGGGAGAGTCTTTGCCATTTACTTCCCTACTGTTGTGTCTGTTAACCTCCATACAAGATAATTCTAAACCTTTTCTAATTACATTAATGCTGCTATTCCGAATTGAGTAATATACCAAATAGCACAGACATGATTGGTAATTCTGCGTCTCTTGTTTGAAAGTGCCTAGGAAAAGAAGCGCTCTTGCTGCATCTACAAAATGGGTAGAAAATAAGAGGAACCTTCTTTAGCTGTGAGCAAAATAAATGTTTAAAAAAGTTCTACCTTTTAAACACTTTTAATGAAATACCTAAAGTAGAAGTTCAGTCAAATCCTAACTACACCTAACCACTTCAGCCCCTGAAGATTTGGCTGCTGAATGACCGGGACATTTTTTGCAATTCAGCACTGCGTCGCTTTACCTTTCAATTGCGCGGTCGTGCGACGTTGTAACCACACAAAATTGATGTCTTTTTTTGCCACAAATAGAGCTTTCTTTTGGTGGTATTTGATCGCCTCTGCGTTTTTTTTATTTTTTGCGCTATAAGCAAAAATAGCAACAATTTTGAAAAAAAAACACAATATTTTGTACCTTTTGCTATAATAAATATCCCCATTTGTTTTTTAAAAAAGCTAATTTTTTCTCAGTTTAGGCCGATATGTATTCTTCTACATATTTTTGGTAAAAAAAGTTATAGCGTCTACAAAATAGGGGATAGATTTATAGCATTTTTGTTATTTTTTTTTTTTTTTTTACTAGTAATGGCGGCGATCTGTGATTTTTATCAGGACTGCAACATTATGGCAGACACATTGGACACTTTTGACACATTTTTGGGACCATTGGCATTTATACAGATATCAGTGCTATAAAAATGCACTGATTACTGTAAAAATGTCACTGGCAGGGAAGGGGTTAACACTAGGGGGTGATCAAGGTGTTTACTGTGTTCCCTGTGAGGGGACTGACCTAGATGAAGTGACGGATCGTGGTTCCTAACTAATAGGAACTCGCAATCTGTCACACCGAACAGAACAAGGATTTGTGTGTTTACTCACACACACGTCCCTGTTCTGCCTCTCGTGCCCGCGATCGCTCGTGGCCGGCGGTCATCGCGACCGTCAACCACGAGCATTGGCACCCCCGCTGTGCAGTAAACCCTCTCATATACCCAGTGAATTGATTGGACTCAGGTGATACACAGAGAAGAAAATAAATCCTCCTACATAACTTGTACCTGTTTATCTA
Source organism: Lithobates clamitans (assembly GCA_037952925.1). Taxonomy (NCBI): domain Eukaryota; kingdom Metazoa; phylum Chordata; class Amphibia; order Anura; family Ranidae; genus Lithobates; species Lithobates clamitans. The sequence continues at coordinate 347,719 of JBBGZY010001049.1, read as the reverse complement.
CAGTCTTTTCTTCTCTACAGCCTTTTCTTCTCTACAGCCATTCAAAGTCCAGAATTTATTAGACTCTGTCTGAGAGTTTAGAAAAAAGGTGCAGAGAGCTGAAATTACACACTGGAGAGCTCAGTAAGGAGAGCTCTGAGAGCTGATTGGAGGGAAGAGACAGACCCCCTCCACTGTCAATCAGTTGGAGATCCCTCCCCTGTCACCATTTGGTCTCTTGGTATCAGGAAAACTTGTCAGAAGTGATTCATGCTAATAGAGAAACGAAGCAGGAGACAGAAATTACATTTATTGAGACAAATACACTCTATAGAAGGATATGCTTTATTCATATCATTTATTCATGTCTGAAGTTTACAACCACTTTAAACCTGCTCCCAACCCCATTCCAAGCCTGTTCTAACTACCCTGTGAAAGTTAAGATGTCTATACTTGCCTATGCTAAGGGCACTCCAATCCAACAACTAGCGTCAGTGAAGAGGAGAGATCGCTGACTAGAGCAAGCATTAGACATCTTTCTTTCACAGGATATTTAGAATAGACTTAAAATGATCATTTTTGTGATTGCATGAGCCTGCATTTGACTTTTTATTTTTACCGTTTTTACATTTTATCCTCTTGTCAGTTCTTATTAATGGTCTTTATTGTTTTGAAAACTTATTTTCCAGGCAGTATTGGAGACAATCCGAAAACTGATGAATACAGATTGTGTAGTACCCGATTGGTTGCATGACATTATCTTAGGATATGGAGATCCAGGAAGTGCACAATACTCAAAGATGCCCAATCAGATTCCAACACTGGATTTTAATGACACTTTTTTGAGCCTGGACCATCTAAAGGCTTGTTTCCCTGGGTACCAGGTGAAGGTGACTGTGGAAGATCCATCTTTGCACAAAGCCCCATTCAGGTACTTTTTTTGCTCTGAGCAAACTTTATTATGCCATATGACTGTTCCCAGTGCAAGTTTGAAACTGATTGCTATTTCTTTTTTTTGTGACTGTTTTTATTTTATTTTTTAATCTTCAGTTCAATGCAATCTATTATGCCTTCATTTAAAATCCGGCTGTTTTTTTGTTTTGTTTTTTGCTAGGATTACATTTCCTGTGTATGGTGGAAAAGGAAAGAAAAGAAAAGAAAGCAGTGACGAAGAATCTGCAGAAGAAGAGCCACCCACATTAATTGTGGAACCTCATGTCATCCCTAACCGTGGCCCATACCCCTACAACCAACCTAAACGGTATTCATTCAACTGACAATATATAAAATAGTTACTGCAGCAGTAATGCAACTCAATCAAGAAATTATAAGAGGCCATCTATAGCAGTACCTTGCTGCATGAGGGCCCAATTAGAACACAATTCCAATATAGGTGGAGTTCTCTGACTAGTCTAGAGAGTAAAAACCCCTCTTGCTAAACAGCCTATAGAGTGAGCTCAGGTCAAATCTTTTGCCGTATCTTATTTATATCATTATTATGTAAAGAAGATAAATCTGTATTGTACTACAAACAAATACGTTCTTATGTATATGCTTTCCTAATTGTTGAATTCTTGACCAACTTAGCTTGAGAATACACACATTTCAAAAGACATTTAACTGTGCATAATGTCATCTATTAATATTACTTTACACCCCTAAAAAGCCTATGACGTCAAGCCTTAATGACACAATCAAACAAAACTGTCACCTGTATTGTTTCTAGGAATACCATCCAGTTCACTGCAACACAAACAGAAGCTATTCGTGCAGGAATGCAACCTGGCCTGACCATGGTAAGAAGAATCTTGTCAAAACGAATGAGTTTCAGTGTATGAACAAAGCAATGTACATGTGTATCAAGGTGCACTGACAGTGTTGTAAATGTGCTTCTACAAAATTAGCAAATGTAAGCATTGATTTAAGGCATCCGTAGCCCTAGAAAAACTGGAATGTTGATGGCACTTCCACTGATAAAAATTACATATTTGTACAATAACTTGAAAATTGTATAGGCTTTTTCGAAAGCTTATAATTGCTTTAGGCCATTGGTCTTGCCATGCAGTGAACAAATGCTTAACACTTGAGCTCACAGTGCCTACAGTGTTTTACCATGCCTCCCACGGAGGCATTCATATACTGCAGATGTGAATTTGGTCACCTATTGGCACCAGTGGCGGCCTGTCCTTTAGGTGCGCACGGGCATCACCCCCCCTATCCATGTGTCCAGCCCCCTGATCTACATACAGGGCGCCAGCCCATATATTTCAATGGGGGGGTTTAAAGCACGTGATTAGAGCCAGAGGCTCCTCCCCACCAATCAGGAAGCAAGTCATGAGAACTGTTTCCTAATTGGCCAAAATGTCAGGCAACCCTGAATAAATGAATAATTTGTATAGCGCTGCAAATGCGAACTGAATCGCCTCAAGGCGCCCTTTTGGACGCCAGCGCCTAGGAGGAGGAGAGAAGATACGCATGGCTGAAGCCGATGAGCTGGATGAGAGGACACCGTAGCCCCCGCAACCTAGATTGGGTAAGTGCTGGACTGACCAGCAGACGAGGGGGGGATTTGGGTGGTGGTTTGTTGCCGCCCCCCCAAAATAAATTAAAAATAATGAAGAGTTCAGCTGGAGAAAGCCCCATGGTCCTTAAAGATATATTGTCGCCAAGAAACACTTTTATGCTGTTCACACATATAAAATGTGGGATTTATATGGCGCCAACAGTTTGCGCAGCGCTTTACAACATGAGGGCAAGACAGTACAGTTACAATACAATTCAATACAGGAAGAATCAATAAGCGCTTTCTGATGCTACCCTTGCTATAGCAAATCATTGTGCTTTTTGTCAGTACTAGTCCTGTAGTTGTCATCAAACTCTGGCACTTCTGGACAGCATGCACTGCTCGCTTCCTCCCTCCCCCTTTCTGGCCTGTCAGGGTGTCCGGCTGCTGCCTGTGAAGCCTCCAGCACTCTATTAGGCCCCTTTCACACTGGGGCGGTTTTCAGGCACTTTAGCGCTGGAAAAAGCCTCTGCTAAGCGCCTGAAAACTGCCTACGATTTATTCAAGTGTGACTTTTCACACTGGAGCGGTGTGCTTGCTGAATGTTCTGAAAAGTCCTGTAAGCAGCATCTTTGGGGCGATTTGGGAACACTGTATTTAGTGCTCCCAAAACGCCCTGCCCATTGGAATGAATGGGCAGCGCCTGAAAAGTGCTTCCGAAGCGCCACAACACAGGAGTTTCTTAACCCCCCCCCCCCCCTTTGGGGTTAAAAGCACCCCGCTAGCGGTTGAAAAGCGGCGCTTAAACAGTGCTAAAGCGCCGCTAAAACGAACAGCGCTAACGCGGATCCAGTGTGAAGGGGGTCTTGGGGCTTGTTCACACTTGACTAAATTTCTACCGCTCCTATAGCATTTGTATGGCTTTAGTGTGGGCGTCAGACAGGTTTCAATGAGCTTTAGTATGGGCATTAGACAGGCATTTTACAAGCATTAATTAGGAGTTAAAAATGCTCCCCGAACGCCCTGTGGGCAGTTTTGAAGCATTTGACGAGCATTAAAACTGCTCCAAAAACGCTAATTCCATTGCAGTAAATGAACGAATCTTAACGCCTCGCAACCACCAGCCAGAGCATTTGCGAGACGTTACCATAGACATGAATGGAAAGGGGGGTGAAAGGCTTCAAACGCCTCCTGACTCGACACGAGGCTTCAATTTTGAAGCTCTTAGTGTGAACAGCGCTATGTGCTGTCTATTGTACCTTGTGCATAGGCGTTTCTAACGCCTCTCAAATGCCTGCTCTTAATGCCAGTGTGAACTCAGCCTAAGTGATCTTAGAGAGTTTTCTCTGCCTGTGCTGAACATCCACATACACTGCTATCTATAATAACATGCAGGTGTTCTACCCTATACAACTTTCAGAGCTGGTAGCTTCACAAGCAGCAACCAGTCGCCTTGGTGATGTCAGGGCCAGTACAGGGCCTACTACAAAAAGTTGAGACACCACAAAAAAACTTCAGTGCCGTTACTGACAAAAGTACAATGACTTGCTACATCAGTGGCAACATTGGTAAGTGCCAATTTCATGTACATAAGTGGGCTGATCAGTGTGATTTGGCGATTGTTTGTTTCTCTTTAAAAGTGAAGCACCACACAAGAAGTCCAGATATGATTAAAGCAGGGAAGACCCCCTAGTGTGAACTTAAGCCTTTTGTTTTTAATCTTAGAAACGATGTATAGTTTCCAGGACCTGTCATTTGCATTCTAGAAATCGCAAAGCAAATGGCAGACTGCCTGCAAAGTATACAATCCAGAACGACGATCCGCCTGTATGATGGACACATGAACACACTTTTTCTAGAGCTCAGCATGTGGAACAATTTCCTTTATAATAATTTTCTATAATGAACAATACATAAAGCAAGATAATTGCTATTGTGAATGTGAAGACATTTTATAGCAACAGTGAGAAGGGCAATGAGTATGGGATTGGAGTCATATACTGTATATGAACTAATGCATGATCTGCTGTGATAAGGACTTTTTCTTTCTCTACAGTTAGAACCCTGAGACAATGCGAAGCTCTTTGTATTTACATCTGTACATCATTACTGTATGAAGGCAGTGATTGGTGTTCAGTAGCTGTATGGGATTCTACCATGATCTGTTCTGTTTCACACGGGGCTATTACCTCCTGCTGCTGAGTCTGTTTCTTTTCACTGTGACTTGTAAACACAGGTGCATGAGCAACATCCACATCTCTGCTTCCTGTCACACCACATTCAAGTGTGTTTGACAGGATGCTGTTACATATCTTTCCAGTAGAGGGAGTTATGGTATAGCCGCTTATAACGTGCTATATTCTGTGCTGGTTATGTATAAATCTAACAACTTTCATACAAGAGATGTAGAAAAGTAACACATGCAATCATAGAGAATTAATATTGCACCAAGACAGGAAATTTGTCTAAAGAATATGTAATTTATGTTGGGAAATTGTAAACAGTGGTTGCATAGATATTGCATGATATTCTGCATTGGAATATTTTGCTTTAAACATGTTAGGTGTTCTGGGAAGTGTCTGGATGTTCTGATAGATAATTAGCAGATAGTTATGCACAGCATGACGGAAAGTGGAACCGTTATCAGTCGAGCCAGGTGTCAGCTCTCATGTTCTAATCCACCTTAGAGAAATGACAGCCGAATATGATTTATCTTTAGCGTCACTGCTACATTGTATTTGCTTCTTTGTGTATAACTAATCTCTAAAGAGCTTTCATTCCACTTTTTTTTAAGGTTGTTGGTCCCCCTGGCACAGGTAAAACTGATGTGGCCGTGCAGATCATTTCAAATCTCTACCACAATTTTCCAGAGCAGAGGACCCTTATAGTCACTCATTCCAACCAGGTAAAGCTTGTAAATGCGTAGCACCTGTTTGTTGTGCTTGTTAAACTAAATGATCTGTCATTGTTTTAATCAGGAGAGGAGAGACCCACTTATACTAAATTATCAGTAAACTTACCACAATTTTCATACTTTAGTGTCCGTTTATGAAGCAGTAAAATCTATTCCCTGCTTTATTCTCCGGCATTCACAGAGGAGATCTTTCACCTCTATGTGCCAGTTTATGAAGTGGTGTAGATCGCTTCACCTTTGGAGGAATGAAGCGATCTACAAACGCTTCCAGCAGTGGAGAACGGCCCCTGATACTGGAACCTCGTGAGACTTTAGGAGATTACAGCACCAGAAATTCACAGAAACACAGAGATGTCAGTTTATTAAGCAGTGATAAATTATCACCGCTCAGTACACTGACAGACGGCTTGGTTAAAAAAATAACGAGTCCCCCTACATTATATACATATGTATACACACACACACATTATATATACATGTATATGGTTACAGTGTTGGGGGGTCTGAACGAGGTAGGAGGAAGTTAAAAATCTTCCTCTTTCCCCCTCAGATCCCCCGAGATTTCTTCTTCACTCCCCGACTCTTCACCTCTGAGCTGGTGAATCGGGGAGTGTGAATTCTTATACAGATCGCCAGTGAAGCGCTAAGATCGCAGCTTCATAAACTGGCCGTTTCTGTGTCAGTCAATGAGGATTCTCCATGTGCGGAGATCATCGGCGGGAGAACATGTTCAAACACTTCTCCCCTCGATTATCTCTGTTTCATAAACTGTTTATGGACTGTGATCAGCGGCGATCCTCGGGATCACCGCTGATCACTGCTTCATAAATGGACACCTATAACCCATAAGCAATGAAAACACTCCTTACCTTTACTGTGGGGACACAGTGATGATCTGCAATCTACATGCTTGAAGATATTAGTTACCGTATATACTCGAGTATAAGTCGTTCCGAGTATAAGTTGAGGCCCTAATTTACCACAAAAAAATGGGAAAAACGTATTGACCCGAGTATAAGACGAGGGTGAGAAATGCACAGCTACTGTAAGTGGAAAAGTGGGTCAACAATGCCCATTTGCAGCATCACTATGCCCATTTGCATGCCTCACTGTGCCCATTTGCAGCCATAGGTCCCCTGAACTTCAAACTCGGTAGTTAAGGGTTCCTAGATGCCCCCTAGCTGCAGCCAAAATTTGGGGTCTCTGAACCCAAAGGGTCCCGAAATGACATTGCTGCAGATGGACACAGTTGACTGAATTTGGGGCCCCGTATCTCGGGGCCACATAGTGCTAAGAACCCCAAATTTGGTGTGCCAACCCAGTGGGACTAGCACCATAGAATTTCCAAAGCTGGCGTTTCTAGCTCCGAGATACGGGGCCCCAAAAATCAGTTCAGAAAATGTCAAGCACTTTTCTGCAGCAGAGAATGACATTTTCCGAACCGATTTTGTGGCCCTGTATCTCAGGGCCACTTGGTGCTAGGAACCCCAGCTTTGGATATGTTATGGTACCATTTCCACTGAGTTTGCACACCAAATTTGGGGTTCCTAGCATCAAGTGGCCCTGAGATATGGGGCCGCAAAATCGGTTCAGAAAATGTCGAGCACTTTTCTGCAGCAGAGAATGACATTTTCCGAACCGATTTTGGGGCCCTGTATCTCGGGGCCACTTAGTGCTAGGAACTTCAGCTTTGGATATGTTGTGGTACCAGATCCACTGGGTTTGCACACCAAATTAGGGGTTCCTAGTACCAAGTGGCCCTGAGATACGGGGCCCCAAATTCGGTTCGGAAAATGAAATTTTTTGCTGCAGAAAAGTGCTTGACTCGAGTATAAGTCGAGGGGGGCACTTTCAGCACAAAAAAATGTGCTGAAAAATTCGACTTATACTCGAGTATATACGGTATACTGCCAGATATGATTTATTAGACTTTGTGAATACCTGCATTGTCTTAATACAGTTGCCAAATGTCCACATGTATTGCAATATATGCAAACCAATCCTTGTTTGTATGCAAGCTTTTGTAAGAAGTATGTAAGTTTGAATAGCAGTGTTCAGAGGGTTAACTGAGAATTTCCCTTAAAATATCACACCGGGGCACTGTTGCTTTTATTTACTCCTCTTTGAAGTATGCTTTGGTAAAATTGTTGACAAAAATTGTCCAATGTACAGTGTTCTAATGCATTTCTATAGGGTCTTTGTACAGAATTGTGCAGTCATTCACGGGTGTAAAGTTGTTTCTAAAATGTACACAGCATGGCTTGTGGAAGCTCTTGAGTCATTTGATCCTGGTGTGCTGTCTGAATACTGCACTGTGTGTTTAGATAACTTCTTTCTATGGTATGTCTCGCTCTCTGTCTTAGTGTAATATTTGTTTTTACCCCCTGTGGTCTCAGGTTCCAGTCCCCACAGTTGGTCCCACCCTCTCTCTTCTAATGGTGATGTCCCATATGTTCTACTCTGCCCATAAGAGGGATAAATAGTTTAATGGTGACTCTCTTCTCCTCTCAGTTCTGGTTGGTCCCCTGCAAATAACTAGCCTAATTCTCACTGTCCAAAACTGGCTTTACTAATGCTATGCAGCAATTTTAGATCCTGCAGGTCTAAATTAAATATGCAGACTGTGAATTACCATTGCATTCTGCACCATCAATGGAACAAAGAAGAAATAACTTATAACAGTCCAATGCTGCATCATATATACTGTATTTGTGTATAAGGCTTTAGGCTGAATATACTTAAGGCAGCTGCTCCTTTATTGCTGTAATGTATTTGTTATAGACACCCTTAAAGAAACTTGTTACTTTTTAGAACCTGTAAATTTATCTGAATGAACAGCACTATAACCACTTGCCGACCGCAATGCGTATATATACGTTGGGTTTTGCAAATGGTTTACCGAGGTTATGGCTGAAGCGATCGGCCATAACCCTGTTGTTTTTTTTTTTTCAGCCAGTGGCTGGCTTTATCTCAAAAGTAGTCCAAGCAGGTCGTTAGCCACTGGATCACTTTCAGAAGCAGCAGGAGGAGGGTTTACCGTTTTTACTGGCGTACCCGAGAAACGATCTGACTGTCCAGACGGCTGGTCACAGGCAGACAGAGACCAGGTCTCTGACCGCCTTTATGGCCTTGGAGCACCGGAGTGACGCCACTTCCGGTCTAAGGCGGAAGTAAACGCTATTTTATTTTTTTATTTATTTAAAGCAAAAGATCAACATTTTTTTTGTTGATCTTTTGCTTTTAACAGTAAAGGAAAGATTTGGGATCTTTTTTACCCCAGATCTCTCCATGAAGAGAACCAGTCATCCCTATTTCTTTGTTTACATTCCTTGTAATAGGAATAAAAGTGTTAAAAAAATAAATAAAATTAAAGAGACAGTGCAAAAATAAAATAAGAAAAATTTTTTTTAAGTGCCCCCCCCCATCCCTCCTTGCTCACATGCAGAGCCTGCTGTGTAACTCCAAACCGGTAACCTGTAAAAAAATTTTAAAGCGTCGCCTATGGAGACTTTTAAGTAACATCATTTTCCCTTAACGTCTTTCAGGACAGCACCTTGAGAGAGCGTGGCTCCACCCACTTGACAGGAAACACACCTCCACCAAACTTTAAAAGGAGGCTCCTTCCCACTTATCATCAGTTTATGTGTTTCCTCCGGCGGGAACACATGTGGGGGTTTGGAGCTCTCAAGGTTCTGTCCTGAGAGAACAGGCTCCCTACTCCACTATTTTTACCTACCTCAGGAGAGCCGATTCCTCCCATTTTCCACAGGCTTACGGGTGCCGGGTGGATGGGCTCCTTCTCCCTCGTCAGTGCTCGGGGAGAGCCAGGACTGCTCCGGGTATTGCTGCTCCCAGGCAGGGGCGTCAGGCATGTCAGGCATTTCTGTTTGTTTTTTTCTTGCCTGCACATGTTTTTCCCCTGACGACGCCGCCATCTTGGGAAGGGCAGTCAGAGGACTGCATCCGCCGGATGTGAGGTATCCGGAAGTGGGGCGACATCCATGGAGCAGGCGCCAGGCGTCATTTCTGCCGGAAGCGCAGGGGGAGGAGGGAGGAATAGGTCTGGTGCCTATTTATTGCCGGTTCCGGTCCGGCGCACAGGTGCTATTGGAGTCCGGAACCGGCGTTTTCGCCACAGGCATCACGCTGCTGCCTCAGCATGGATTCAGGAACCGCAGCGAGTGGAACAGGCACAGGCACCAGCAAGGCCCAGGTAAGGAGCAGACTGTAGTTTCTGCTCAGCTTTACTGTGGGGTCTCTCTCTAGCCCTCTTCTCTCTAAATGTTAGTGAAGTTTGAGGGTATTTTTTCCCCCTGGTGGCGGAGGGGCCTGTCAGGGCACATGAGTCTGATAGCTTTTCTCACTGTGCACCTGTGGTGAGCAACCTTGAGTAATCAGGCTGACTCTAAAAGATGGTTTGTCTTTTTTCTCTCTCTTTTTTCCCTTATCATGGCAGGCCAAGAGCTCTGACCCTGGGATTAGAAAGAAATGTCCTTCATGCAAAATTAAGTTAAATGAAGGCTGGAAAAAGGCTTTATGTCAAGCATGTATTGACTCCTTGGTGAGGGAAGAAACCACTTCCGCATGCAGTGATCTAATCGCATCTGCCAAAAAGGAATTGGATGCTACCATTCAATCCTTCAGATCCTCACTCACCTATCCATCTGCAAGTCAGCCCACTACCTCACAGTCCTCTCAAGGCTCACTGTTAGTCCCGGCAGTAGAGGCGGAAATGGGTCCTCTGAACCGGGAAGGGCTTTCCCCATCCCATTCTAATGAATCGAATGAGGATAGTGATGAGCTGGAAAATATGTCTTCCAAGTATAAATTGTATTTGGATCAGGTGGATGGCCTTTTAAAGGCTATTTATGCTACTCTAGGCCTTGAGGAAGAGCATAAGGAGATGTCTTTACATGACAAGATGTATGCAGGGCTTAGTGAGTCTAAGTCCCGTACCTTTCCAGTCCATGCAGTAATTTCTGAAACAATCAGAAAAGAATGGGCTGACCCTGATAGGAAACCATTTTTCTCTAGGGCTCATAAGAGAAGGTTCCCTTTTGATGAAGACCCAGCAGCTCTTTGGAATAAGGTTCCAAAACTTGATGCAGCCTTTTCTCAGGTGTCAAGATCTACTGATCTAGCATTTGAGGACATGGGGATCTTAAAAGACCCCATGGATAAAAAAATGGATCAACAGCTCAAGCGGACTTGGCAATCCATTATGGGCAACCTTAAGCCAGCAATGGCAACTACTTGCATCTCCAGGAACTTGGAGTATTGGGTAAATCAGCTTAAAGCTCATATAATAGCAGATTCCCCTAAGCAAGAAATCCTTGACTCCTTTTCTACCCTCTCAGCAGCCGTAGCCTATGTCTCTGATGCCTCAGCAGAGTCTATCAGGATGACAGCTAAGGCGGCAGCCCTTGCTAATTCAGTTAGACGGGCTTTATGGCTAAAGACTTGGCAAGGGGACACAGCATCTAAAAACAAATTATGCGGGGTCCCTTTTCTAGGAGACTTACTGTTCGGCCCTGATTTGGATTCAGTTCTGGACAGGACTGCAGATAAAAAGAAATCTTTTCCTGTCAAAAAGAAGAAACAACCAGTCAAACGGTTTTTTCGTCCTCAAAGGGCTCAGGAACAGAACAAGTCTCAAGAGAAAAAGAAAAGCTGGTCAGGGCAGAGGGGTAAGGGCAGAGGAAATGTCCTTTTCCATCCTCCTGCGTCAGCCAGCAAGACGCAATGACAGTCGGTTACAGGTAGGGGGAAGACTACAAGACTTTCTCCCCTATTGGGCAAGCATAACAGAAAACCAGTACATTCTGAATATGCTAGCCCAGGGTTACAATATAGAATTTTCAGATCTCCCCCTAGAAAGGTACTTGGTGACAAATCTTCCAAGAGATGTAACAAAATCCCTGGCAATGAAGAGCCTATTAAAGGATCTGATAGATCAGGGGGTTATGACTTACGTCCCACAGGGGGAGCTTTATCAGGGATTTTATTCCCGTATATTCCTGATAAAGAAACCATCCGGAGATTTTCGGTTAATCCTAAACCTGAAACCGCTGAACAGATCAGTCCAATACAAAAGGTTTCGTATGGACTCCATCTTCACGGTCAAGAATCTATTGACGAGGGAATGCTTTATGGCATCAATAGACCTTCGAGATGCCTATCTGCATATCCCTATAGCCCCGCAGTCCCAAAGATTCCTAAGATTGGCGATAAATTTGGGAAAAGAGGTTCTGCACTTGCAATTCAGGGCCCTCCCCTTTGGCCTGTCTTCTGCCCCACGAATATTCACAAAAATAATGGCAGAAGCGCTTGCACCTCTTCGCATGCAGGGGATTGCGGTAATTCAGTACTTGGACGACCTACTCCTTTTTGCCCCCTCCAGGGAAAGACTGCTAGACAACCTCGGAAAGACCCGAGGTCATCTAGAAACCCTGGGTTGGATCATAAATATGCAGAAGTCAAATTTCGTTCCAGCCCAGAAAATACTATTCCTGGGGTATCAGATCTGTTCAAGGGAACAAAAGATTTTTCTCCCAGAAGAGAAGAAGGGGAAAGTCCAGAAGGTGGTAGCGTCCTTGCAGGCAAGCCAGCAATTATCAGTCCGACAAGTGATGTCATCCCTAGGAACCCTAACCGCAACCATACCAGCCATTCAATGGGCAAGGTTACATTTCAGGCCTCTCCAGAGCTTTCTCCTGAGAATATGGAATCACAGGTCAGAATCTCTGGAAGCAAAAGTAAAGATACCCACCAAAGTCAAGAGATCACTTTGGTGGTGGAGAAGACAGGAGAATCTGTCAGAAGGCCTGCTCTGGTCATTTCCAATAGAAAAAGTGGTAACGACAGATGCCAGTGTATGGGGTTGGGGAGCTCACTTAGACCAAGACTTCGCGCAAGGAATGTGGTCTCGGACAGAGGCAAAGAGGTCCTCAAATTGGAGGGAACTAAAGGCAGTCGCCTTAGCTTTAGATGCCTTCTCTCCTATCCTTCAAGGTTCTCATGTCCGGGTCCTCTCAGACAACGCCACTACCATAGCCTACCTAAACAAACAGGGGGGTACAAGAAGCAAAACACTTCAGTTGCTAGCTTCAGAGATCCTGGTTTGGGCAGAAAAGCATGTTCGGTCCTTATCAGCAGTCCACCTCAAAGGCACCTTAAATGTAGTGGCAGATTATCTAAGCAGAAGGCGGATTCAGGAGTCAGAATGGAGCCTGAATCCGGAAATCTTTGCAATGATTACCAGGGCCTGGGGTCAACCGCAAATAGACCTATTTGCGTCACAGGAAAATACACAACTCCCAGTATTTTTCTCTATTCACAGAAACGACAAGGCCCAGGGGACAGATGCGTTAATCCAGCCCTGGATCTTCCATCTGGGTTACGCATTTCCTCCTTTCCAACTTATCCCGTTGGTGTTAAGGAAGATACAGAGGGAGAAGGTGGCAGTAATCCTAATTACTCCATTTTGGCCAAAGAGGGCATGGTTTTCCACCATTCTACAGATGGCAGTCAAACCATTTTGGCGGCTGCCTCTCCGGCAGGACCTGCTCCTACAGGGTCCAGTACAGCATCCGGGAGTGGCCAGTCTAAGCCTCACGGCCTGGTTTCTGAGGAGCAGTTGTTAAGAAACAAAGGTCTGTCACAACCCTTGGTAACTACCTTACTTTCCAGTAGGAAGATAGTGACCAGAAAAATCTATGCTAAATATTGGAAGGTCTTCAACTCTTTTTGTCATTTGACTAAGAGAAAAGTAAAAAATTTAGTGTCAATTTTGGAATTTCTTCAAGAGGGGGCAGACAAGGGATTGTCAGTCAGCACCCTTAAAGTTCAAGTAGCTGCTTTGGGAGTATTTCTAGAAAGACCAATCTCTTCTGAGCCCTTGGTTATAAGATTTTTCAAGGCACTTACCAGATCTAGACCAGCTCCGGCTAGGCACTTTCCCAATTGGGATCTATCAGTGGTCCTGCAAGCCCTTACAAAGGAACCTTTTGAACCACTACAAGGAATCTCTCTAAGGAATCTTACTCTTAAGACCTTGTTCTTAGTTGCAATAACGTCAGCAAGGAGAATTGGTGAGCTGCACGCCCTATCTGTTAAGAGACCCTTTTTAACTATCTACACAGATAGGATTGTACTTAAAACCGATCCAGGTTTTTTGCCAAAGGTAGCGTCAGCACACAATAGGTCGCAGGAGATCATCCTGCCAACCTTTTGCTCTAACCCTTCGGGGGAAAAAGAAGGCAAATTCCACAATTTGGATGTAAGAAGGACTTTATTACAGTATCTGGAGGTAACAAGTAACTTTAGATCCTCGGATTCTCTATTTATACTTTTTTCGGGTAAAAAGAAGGGCCAACAAGCTTCTAAGGGGTCTATAGCTAGATGGCTTAAATCAGCTATTCTAGCAGCCTACTCTCAGTCGGGGCTCTCTCCCCCGCTGGGAATTAAAGCACATTCTACCAGGGCTCAGGCCACTACATGGGCAGAAATGGCTGGTGCCACCCCAGATCAGATTTGTAGGGCGGCTACGTGGTCAAGTTACCTTACGTTTGTCCGTCATTACAGGCTGGATCTTTTGTCAGCCAGTGAACAGGCTTTTGGCAGAAAGGTCTTGCAGGCTGTGGTCCCTCCCTAAGTGGGTAAGTCTCTGTTATCCTCTCAAGGTGCTGTCCTGAAAGACGTTAAGGGAAAAATCAAGTTAGACTTACCGGTAACTTGTTTTCCAGGAGTCTTTCAGGACAGCAGCAACCCGCCCTTATTGTATTAAATTACTATGCTGTGACTAACCATATTCTGATTATGTGTTCCAGCTTGGGCCGGAGGTTCTCTACTACTACTGATGATAAGTGGGAAGGAGCCTCCTTTTAAAGTTTGGTGGAGGTGTGTTTCCTGTCAAGTGGGTGGAGCCACGCTCTCTCAAGGTGCTGTCCTGAAAGACTCCTGGAAAACAAGTTACCGGTAAGTCTAACTTGATTTTTTCGCCATTCCACGAGCGTGCTCAGTTTTAAAGCTTGACATGTTAACTATTTATTTACTCAGTGTCTTTTTTTATATTTTACAAACAATTGGGTATATATTGTAGTGGTTTTTTATTATTATTCATTAAAGTGTATTTTTTTCCAAAAGAAATTTGTGTTTGAAAACCTGCTGCGCAAATACTGTGTGACATAAAAAATTGCATGTGTCCTGACTGACGTGAGCCTCAACCGCCCTCTCCCTCATGGTCATGATATCTTCCTCATCCTCAATATCTGAAAGCAGAAATGCTTCACATGACAAAGATCATCCTCCTGCAGAAATTCCGTGATCATATGATCAGATACTTCTGCTGACTCTAATTGTCAAAACTAGTCAAACACACACAGACAAATGGCTGCTGGGAGCGTACCCTTTCAAAGCGAGGGGCTGACAAATAACAAATTCCCATTACTGGTCATTTTAATCTTGCCTACCACAGTGGAAGGTCAGGTAGGGCATTATGGGTCCACAAAAGTTCCATCCGGCAAATGTCACTCTAAATTTGCCAGAACCAGGAACCACCTGGGTTTACAGTGAATTGTCTCTAATAGTGGCTATAAAATGAATGCCAGCTGTCAGTTTGCACACATTCCCTCCAGCCTATAGCAAGATTATGCAAACCACAACATACAAGGCTTATTTAACATACCATAGGAAAAGAGTTGTTGTGTGAGAGCAGATACTATATTGGTGCTTTTAATGTGAGCTGCCTTCCCATGTGGCAAATAACCTGGATACAAACATTTCAGAGGGACTTAATGCTCCAGAGATGCAAAGAAAGGCAGAACAATGTGTTAGTAGACAACATGCTTCATTTTTTTTTCTGTCTCTGCCTCTCTTGGGAAGATTTCTCTTGATTTAATGTCAAGGGTGAATCTCCCCAGCGGGAAACATAGAAGTTTGATCCCTTCCACCCACTATTGTAAAGGGTTGTTATTGCTCTCGGTTATTCCCCTCACTTTATTTCTTGGAGGCCCAATGGGACCAATAGGCAGGTTCGGGCTCAGGGAGGTTCCACTAAGGCAGTGGTTCTCAACTCCTGTCCTCAGGACCCACTAACAGGCCAGATTTTAAGTAATACCTTTGGGGAGATGCAGACTAGAATACTGCAATCACTGAGCAGCAAATTATATCACCTGTGATGTATTTCAGTTATCTTGCAAATCTGGCCTGTTAGTGGGTCCTGAGGACAGGAGTTGAGAACCACTGCACTAAGGGCTTGTTTTCCACAGACTCACTGGAGCTACACTTGGCAGCCCCAACACATAGACAAGGCAAGAATATATAATGTCACATTTTTTTAACAAACCATATCAAATTAAAACAAGTAATGAATCATAAAAGTCCCCTTTAAAAGTCCATTTACAGTGCTATGAAAAAGAATTTGCCCCTTCCTGATTTTTTTTTTTGCATATTTCTCACACTTAAATGATTCAGATCATCAAAAAATTTTAATATTACACAATGATAACCCGAGTAAAATCCAAGATGCAGTTTTTAAATTATTATTTCATTAAGGGAAAAAAGCTGTTTAAACCCGCCTGGCCCTAAGTGAAAATAATTGCCCCCTCCCATACTGAATAATAGATGAACCACAATTTTTTGGAAAGCTGAGTTAAATTTCACTCGCCACACCCAGGCCTGATTACTGCCAGACCTGTTGAATCAAGAAATCACATAAATAGAAGCTGCCTGACAAAGTGAAGCACGTTAACAGATCACAAAAAATCATACACCATGCCACGATCTAAAAAAATTCAAGAACAGATTAGAAACAAAGTAATGTACATGTATCAGTCTAGGAATAGTTTCAAAGCCATTTCTAAGTCTTTGGAACTCCAGTGAACCACGGGGAGAGCCATTATCCACAATGGAGATAACTTGGAACAGTGGTAAACCTTCCCAGGAGTGGCCAGCCTACAAAAATGACTCCAAGAGCATGACAACGATTCATCCAGAAGGTCATAAAAGAACCCTGAACAACATCTAAAGAACTGCAGGCCTCACTTGCCTCAGGTAAGATCAGTGTTTGTGGTTCAACAATAAGAAAGAGACTGGGCAAAAATGGCATCCATAGGAGAGTTCCAAGGCCAAAGCTACTGCTGACCAAAAAGAAAACAAAGGCTCATCTCACATTTACCAAAAAACATCTTGATTATTCCCAAGACTTTTAGGCAAATATTCTGTGGACTGATAAAGACAAAAATTTTACTTTTTTGGAAGGTGTGCGTCCTGTAACATCTGGCATAAAACGAATACAGCCTTTCATAACAAGAACATCATGCCAACAGTCAGACATTGTGGTGGTAGCTTGTTGGTCTAGGGCTGCTTTGCAGCTTCAGGACCTGGATGACTTACCATAATTGATGAAACCATGAATTCTCTACCAGAAAATCCTAAAGGAGAATGTCTGGCCATCAGTTCATGACCTCAAACTCAAGTGCACTTGGGTTATGCAGCAGGACAATGATCCAAAACACAACAGCAAGTCCACCTCCAAATGGTTCAAACAAAGCAAAATGTAGGTTTTGGAGTGACCTAGTCAAAGCACGGACTTAAATCCAATTGAGATTCTGTATCTTGACCTTACACAGGCTGTTCATGCTGGAAAACCCTCCAGTGTGGCTGAATTAAAACAATTCTGCAAAGAAGAGTGGGCCAAAATTGCTCCACAGCAATGTGAAAGACTCATTGCCAGTTATCTCAAACGCTTGATTGCAGTTGTTGTCGCCAAGGGTGGCACAACCAGTTACTAGGATTAGGGGGAAATTACTTCTTCACATAAAGCCAGGCAGGTTTGGACAGCTTTTTTTTGCCTTAATAAATGAAACCATAATTTTAAAAACTGCATTTTGTATTTACTCAGGTTACCGTTAAGTGATAATTTTTTTTTTTTTTGATGATCTGCGTCATTTAGGTGTGACAAATATGCCAAAAAATAAAAAATCAGAAAGGGGGCAAATACTTTCACAGCATTGTATATATTATGACCCTACACATGTAAGTGCCATTGATAATTGACAATATAAATATACCCATCTCTGCATGTTTCATGACGAAATGTGCTTTTTCAAGACTTCTTTTTTCTTGTGGACATACATGCTTCAGCTATTGGATGGTAGCATTTGAGAATCTCATTTTATATGATATGGTACTTTACGCCTTTCTTTTCTATGTCATGTCTTTCCTTTGACATTAAGCTGCTTCACTTGCTCTGGACCAATAATTTGGAAAGCATTGAGGAGGCCAACTATGGGAGCCTCCATATTTCTCTCAGTACAAGTTTAATTTTAACCACTTCAGACCCCCCCCCCCCCTTGTGCACCCCTTATGGACCGGAGCAGTTTTTACATTTTTGCTATGGACCTGTTTCTTTAGCAATAACTTTGTCATTTCATTGGATAAAATATATCACAGTATCTGCCAAAAGTGAGTACACCCTTCACATTTTTGTAAATATTTTATTATATCTTTTCATATGACAACACTGAAGAAATGACACTTTGCTACAATGTAAAGTAGTGAGTGTACAGCTTGTATAACAGTGTAAATTTGCTGTCCCCTCAATATACCTCAACACACAGCCATTAATGTCTAAACCGCTGGCAACAAAAGTGAGTACACCACTAAGTGAAAATGTCCAAATTGGCTCAGAGTGTCAATATTTTGTGTGGCCACCATTATTTTCCAGCACTGCCTTAACCTTCTTGGCCATGGAGTTCACCAGAGCTTCACAGGTTGCCACTGGAGTCCTCTTCCACTCCTCCATGACGACATCATAGAGCTGGTGGATGTTAGAGACCTTGCGCTCCTCCACCTTCCATTTGAGGATGCTCAATAGGCTTTAGGTCTAGAGCAGTGGTTCTCAACTCCGGTCCTCAGGACCCACTAACAGGCCAGAATTTAAGAATTACCTTGGGGAGATGCAGACTAGAATACTGCAATCACTGAGCAGCAAATGATATCACCTGTGATGTATTTCAGTTATCCTACAAACCTGGCCTGTTAGTGGGTCCCGAGTACAGGAGTTGAGAACCGCTGGTCTAGAGACACGCTGGGCCAGTCCACCACCTTTACCCTCAGCTTCTTTAGCGAGGCAGTGGACGTCTTGGAGGCGTGCTTGGTCGTTATCATGTTGGAATATTGCCCTGCGGCCCATTCTCCGAAGGGAGGGGATCATGCTCTGCTTCAGTATGTCACAGTACATGTTGGCATTCATGGTTCCCTCAATGAACTGTAGCTCCCCAGTGCCGGCAGCACTCATGCAGCCCCAGACCATGACACTCCCACCAACAAGCTTGACTGTAGGCAAGACACACTTGTCTTTGTACTCCTCACCTGGTTGCCCCCACACACGCTTGACACCATCTGAACTAAATAAGTTTATCTTGGTCTCATCAGACCACAGGACATAGTTCCAGTAATCCATGTTCTTGCTCTGCTTGTCTTCAGCAAACTGATTTTGCGGGCTTTCCTGTGCATCATCTTTAGAAGAGTCTTCCTTCTGGGACGACATTCATGCAAACCAATTTAATGCAGTGTACGTCATATGGTCTGAGCACTGACAGGCTGACCCCCCACCTCTTCAAGTGAAACCTGTCCTGTTAACCGCTGTATGGTCTTGGCCACCATGATGCAGCTCAGTTTTAGGGTCTTGGCAATCTTCTCCTAGCCTAGGGCATCTTTATGTAGAGCAACAATTCTTTTTTTTTTCCAGATCCTCAGAGAGTTCTTTGCCATGAGGTGCCATGTTAAACTTCCAGTGACCAGTATGAGAGAGTGAGAGTGATAACACCAAATTTAACACACCTGCTTCCCATTCACACCTGAGACCTTGTAACACGAACGTGTCACATGACACCGGGGAGGGAAAATGGCTAATTGGGCCCAATTTGGACATTTTCACTTAGGGGTGTACTCACTTTTGTTGCAAGCGGGTTAGAGATTAATGGCTGTTGATGTATTTTGAGGGGACAGCAAATTTACACTGTTATACAAGCTGTACACTCACTACTTTACATTGTAGCAAAGTGTCATCACATGAAAAGATATAATAAAATATTTCCAAGAATGTGAGGGTGTACTCACTTTTGTGAGATACTGTGTGTGTATATATATGTGTGTGTGTGTGTATATATAATATATATATATATAATAATATCTCAAAACATTTTTTAACAGCAGCAACTACTAGAGCTGGCTATATTTACACAGCAACTGAGAACTGAAATGTTGCTGGCATTTTAGATAAGAGCTTTGTCCAGATATCTAGTTTTTGCTTGATAAAAGCACTACAATCATAAGACACTGTCATAATATCACTGTAGTTTCAGCAGATACTGATCATGGTTGGATTCGCCGTCCTGTTGGAAAATACAGAAAGCAATTTACAACTGCATAACAAAAGTGTTGATAAAGCATCACAGTAAATAGAATAAACGTGTGGCTTTGAGTGCAAAAGTGTAAAAAATCCCTAAACATTTGTATGGGTAGATAGTTTGCTAATGATGTTTAATGGATATCCGTGTACATTTACTACTTCTGGCCTAAGTTTACTGTGCATGGGTAACATATCAATGTTTTGAAGTGCTGCAAAGGACTACCTGTTGTGTCTTGAAGATTCGCCAGCTTGTTGTATGAGCCAACCAGTATCTAAATACCCTTCTCCTCCTGTCCCTACCAATCTACATACAGGCCCTAAACCAGCTGTTTGAGAAGATTATGGCCCTAGATATTGATGAGAGGCACCTCTTGCGTCTGGGCCACGGTGAGGAGGCGCTGGAGACTGAGAAGGATTTTAGCAGGTGAGCTACAAATTTAACCCTCTAATGCCCAAGATCCGCTAAATTTTTATTTTATTAATTCCAGAAAATCAGGCTCTGAACCTCTGAAATCTTTCAAAAAAGTATCTCCATCAATTTGTAAAATTTAATAATATATACAATAATGTTGCTTAATAAATGATCTTTCTAAAATGTGTTTACATACATATGTGAATTATAACATTGACAACAGTTGTATACACAGGCGATGTGCGGGGTTAATTTTACAACATGGTGTATGTAGCTTAATAATTATTGTTAGCAATGGCAATTGTTTAGACACAAAAAAGCTGAATTTTGATGAGAATGCTTACTGGATATTGCTGCAAAGCCTTGTTCTTTATACTTTAAACTCCTGTATAGTCCAAATGCAGAGACAGGTCTCGGTAGCATATGATTTATTGTTTGATGCCAAATTTTACTTGACATGAGGACCAGAAAACGCAAATTACTGTTTCAGTAAGTCAAAGCCATAGAGAAAGTTTAAAGCAAAGTTTGTATCCAAATAAAGACAGCAGAGGACAAGGTCAGAAGTTCTTCACAGGACATTCTTTGCTGACTTTTTTTTTGCATTAGGTGTGCCATGCCTTGCCATCACTCTCCTGTCAAGCTTGTTCAGTTGCGGTTAAAATACAACAGTCTGGTGATATTAATCCATTGTCCAAGATTGCTAATTGAAAGAGAATAACTGAAAGCAAAATCCAGTTTCCTTACTTTATATACAGAAGCATTGTTTGTACCCATATCTTGTCTGCTTCGTGTTGTGTTTTCATATGGAAGAGGGAAGGTAGTCGCATCTCATGTCAAGTGGAGTCAGGATAAAAAGCAAGGCAGTAGGACTTTTGTCTTGTTCGATGCTGAATGCCTGTGTGTGACAGATCCACAAGTGTTCACTGAATACATACTCTGTGCCAGTTCTTTTCCATTCCCCTGCCATGGAAGCAACTGAACACGAAACCCAGGAATACAGAAAGTACATGTGTACATTACATGAATGATAGCCTATCACAAACCTTACTATAAATATCCTGTGTCAGAAACATTTGTTACTGGGCTGGTGTATCTTATATGTTACTAGGCTTATTCAGTTTGAAAAAACGATCACCATCATACACTTATCTGACTACAGAATACTTAAGTCTGGCTGACATTGTGTGCATTTTTTACCTTGGCGCTGTTTTTTACGCCACTTCATGAATTATGCTCTTTATGCTGCTTTAAAAGGTTCACTGTAGTTTTATGTAGCAGTTATTGTGAGCAAGCATCAGAAATCCACATTTCTGTGGGCAAGATAAAAATTTAGGCATCTTCCTAATTGTTTGTCACATCCTAGGCCCCTTTCACACGGGTGGACCAATGAGGTCCACCTGTCAGTTCTTCAGGCGGACCTGATTAGACCCTCCATTCACCTTCATGGAGTAACGGAGGTAAGCAGATATGTGTCTGTTTACACACGCCAAAATCCAATCTGATCGGCTAAAAACGGACGGATAGGGATCGTTTCCCAACCATCTAGTGCAAGGGTCTCCAAACTTTATAAACAAAGGGCCACCTTACTGTCCTTAAGACTTAAGGACTGTGGCCATTGGGAGTTAAATGGTCCTGACGTCAGTGGGAATAAACAATGCCCCATCTTTGGTGTCAGTGGGAGGAATTGTGCCCCATTGTCGGTGTCATTTGTAGGAATTGTGCCCCATCTTTGGTGTCATTGGGAGGAATTTGGCCCCATCTTGGTGTCATTGCGAAGAATTGTGCCCCATGTTTGCTGCCATTGGGAGGAATTCTGCCCCTTCATTGGTGTCGGGGGGGGAATTATGTCCCATTGTTGGTATCAGTAGATGAAAATAGTGCCGTAAGGGCCAGTTAAATGCAAGCAAAGGGCCGCAGTTTGGAGACCGTTGGTCTATTGGATCTGATCGAAAGGTCTTCGGTTGTAAATGGACATGTGGTCTGTTGAAATCCCACAGCCCATAGAGGAGAGTGGGCTGTGTCTGTGTCTGCTCTGCATACACGGAGCAGACACGGAACAGCTGTCTGCCTGCTCAGTGGGGATCAGCGGGCAGATTCCCCGCTTAGCAGGCGGACTCCTGGTGGATTCTGCCCCATGTGGAAGGGACCTTAAAGAAGAAAAAATGGAGAGACACTAGGGAGGGGAAGAGAGGATTGCTGCTCACCCCTTAGAAATTGGAACGAAAAGGAATGTTTCCCCACATTGGGATTTTTAGGCAGCACAAGAAAAAAATGTAGTCAATATAGTATGAAAAAATATACACTTTTATTGAATAGATAACATATATCATCAGAGTTAAAAAGCCATGAGCTTCAGTGGGTATTTATCTAAAAGTTTTTAAGCTGAACATACAAAAGCAGACATTTGTTCATAGCAATATTATGTCATGAACATTAGAACTGACGCGTTTCAACCCCTATGACTGGGGTCTTCTTCAGAGGATAGGGACCTTAAAGAAGAACCTCAGGAAAGAAAACATGGTTATTTGAAATCTGCTGGGTAATACCTCCCCTATAACCCTACCCCACTTGTGAGTCCTAAGGTGATGGGGCTCCTTTACATTGTAGAGAAATCACTATTGGCTTAACTAGTTTATTATTTTATTGTTTAATCTTTGGATTCTAAAGCTCTTCAATCCTCTCCTTCACTGTGTTCTAATACCACAGATAAAAGCAGTGAACTCTGATTGGCGCAGCCTTGGTAAAACTTTGGGAGCTATACCTGGACCCCACACCGTGGGTACAGCCTGTAATGTTACTTCGGAAACCAGCTCCTGCAGGGGGACTCACCTTGGCACTTGTAGGGTGCTACACAGGTCCAGGACTGTGGTCCATTGCTATGGAACTCAAGCCCTGAAGACCTTTTGGGGGCTATGCACACTGTGATGGGCAAAGCCTAGACTTTATATACACAGTCCAGTGTAATGAACAGGCAAGACAGGGTCACTCGAAGGTATAGCTTTCACTACAAATCCGATGCACCGATAAAAGGCTTGCAGCCCTCCACAGAGGTCACACTGTCATTTTTCCAGTTTTTTTTTTTTTTTTTTTTGGATAGAGTACAGGGTTGCTAAAATCCCTGTTAGTTTATTTTTGCTGTTTGTCACGCTGGGGGGATTCACTTCCTGTCTCAAAGACACCAGAGACAATAAAAACAGGAGTTCTAAGCCTCACCCATTATTCACATCTGTAAAATAAAAATGCTTTGTGTATACATACACTTTAAGTAATAATAAAAATACTTGTTGTACTTGCGTTATAAAATTGTCATTGCAGTTTAGTCTGTGTGCACAGGCAACTGCACTATGTAGCCTACCCGGACGTTGTAAAGTTACATTTTCTGCTTATGACATAATGATTTTCCTGTGGTAAGTCATTATAGGTGTGTTAGTAACAATCTATCCGTGTTGCCAGGTATGGAAGAGTCAATTATGTGTTATCACGACGGCTGGAGCTGCTTAAGGAAGTGGGGCGTCTGCAGGAGAGTTTAGGAGTCCCTGGAGATGTGTCCTATACCTGTGAGACAGCTGGCCATTTCTTTTTGTATCAGGTAAGTCACCTATCTCATATTAGTCTTCCAGCCGAGCTGGCAGTTTCCATTCTATACTAAAATAAACTGCAGTAATCCGGAAGTATAGCTCCGGTCGCCTCATTTATTACACTTTATTACAGTTTGATATTGCACAATAAATAATATATCAAGTGGAAATCTCAAATCCTTAAATCCCCTTTATTGTTAAAAAAAAAAAAAAAATACCCCAGAACAAGACAAAAAAAATGGTTTCTATTGAACCGGCCAATACTGCCCAACATTCGTCCCGTGTGTACTAGGCTTAAAGCAGAGTTCCACCCAAAAGTGGAACTTCCACTTATCCGTGTCCTCACCCAATCCAGTGTCACGTTTGGCACCATTTGGGGGGGGGAGGGGGGCAGGAACCTGTTTTTGACAGGTACCATTCCCTTTTCCAGAGACAATGCCGTCTCTCGTTAGTTCGGCCCCCCTCCTCCTTCCTCCGCCGAATGGCTTCACTGCCAGGTTCACTTACCCCAGGATCAGCGGCGGCTGCACCCGACAGCCGGTCCGAAGATTGGCTGGGGTGCCGACATCGCGGGCTCCCTTGACTGGTAAGTGTCCATATGAAAAGACAGCAGCTACAGTATTTGTAGCTGCTGACTTTTAATTTTTCATGGGGGGCTGGACCTCCTCTTTAAGTAATATAGTAAATAGTCTGCCTAATATGGTAGTACGGTTTGTACCCCCTCTCCCAATCTCCCTGAATCCAAATAACCGTTCCCAATTGGGGGAATGCTGTGAAGTGAAAGAGGGAAAGCTTGTACTCCATGTTGTAATTCCTACCTGGCTTTCAGGGACCCCAGACAGGATTTAGGTTAGTTACAGCTGTTCAAAAAATAATAAATTCAAATCAGCTTTTAAATTAAGCACTATGGCCACTAAGAACTGTGTAGATCATACTATTTATTTTAATTCATTTTAAGAAGTATCTGCTTATCTGCATATCGACATTAAACTATTGCATTTACATCCAGATGATTAATGTACTGTGCTAGCAGAAGATGATTCTGGATTTACCCCAAGCTTACCTAATTGGGACAGTTAATCAATTTAAATTTCAGATTTTTCACAATGGCATCGTTATTTCTTTGCAGATAATGTCACGATGGGAGGCTTACCAGAGCAAAGTGAAAACCAAATCCACTCAAACTCCAGACACGAGTGATATCTCCAGGTTATTCCCTTTCCATCAGTACTTCTCCAATGCCCCTCAACCTATCTTCAAAGGCCGAACCTATGAGGAAGACATGGAAATTGCAGAAGGTTGTTTTAGGCACATTAAGAAGATATTTACTCAGCTAGAGGTGAGTGCTCTTTATTAACACATACAGTTTATTTTCTTTGGCAACTAAAAATTGCTTGTGCAAAAAGGACGACATATTTATGAGATTTGCAACTCTGCATTTTCAGGTGATCACTGTCTTTTAATGGTGATCATTCGTTGACAATTATTCAGTATGCTTGGACTCCAACAATTTTGCTGGGTCAATGGCTGGTTTTTGCAAGTATACAGGGCATATGAATGCATACAATTAGTCCTAAAGATACACACAGTATACCCTTTTGATTATGAGTAGTGAAGAAAGTCAAGATTGGGTCTGTGTGCAGCATTGCATGACTGATTTATTGTGTATATCTTTGCTTAATGGTCATAAAGGGGTTGTGGGGCTCTGAATATTTATGATGAAACAATTTGCATGTCAAATTGTGTGAAAAGAATAGACCTAGGCTGTCATAGGCAACCGGGTTCTTTGTATTTTGAATATGCTGTGATGTCAATTGTAGAGAAAGCAGAGGTTTCTGCTCATTCCTCACGCTTGGTCTTATTGTAACATTGGCTCCAAGCTTTAACCTCTGGCCTGCCCCCTTATATTTGCGCAGTGAGGCTGACCTTCAATTTGAGGAACCGATTGTCAGGGCTTGAGTAAAAGCTCTAACTTCAGCAAGTGAAGTTGCCTTCAGAAAGTGGAATTGTATAGTTTGGAGCTCCCCATGCATTTGGGAAGCATGTGCTGACATCTCAAGGCTGCTGTCACTTTAGCACACTTGAAAATAGCACAGTTGTACCTGTGTGGGAGCCAGTACAGGTCATTATAAAGTAGTACACTTTTTCTTTTGCAGGAATTTCGGGCTTTCGAATTGTTGCGCAGTGGACTGGATCGCTCAAAATACCTTCTTGTAAAGGAAGCAAAGATCATAGCTATGACTTGCACCCATGCAGCTCTTAAACGCCATGACCTAGTAGACCTGGGATTCAAGGTATTTTAAAGTATTGTTGTATTACCCTGAGAAAATGTTTTTTGCATGATGATTTTCAGTTGCAATATTCTGTACCGTGTGAAAAAAAAAATGTCCAGTATAATCAGTACATGTGATAAAAAAGGGTAATAAACCAAATGCGCAATATCCAGATATGAAAATAGGTGAAGATAGTCCATATAATGTGATATAAAGGTTATCTGTCCTGGTAAAGTGTTAGATGATAAAGGTGCTTTAAAAGAAGATTGCAGAATCCTCCACCCAATAGTGTCCAGAAAGGCTTACCAGATAGCCATGACCTTCTTATGATAGGAAGGTTAGATGGCGCAGCTGCCCAAAAGGGCTGCTAAAGGTTCTTTCAGCCCAGATCCTCTGAATGCTGGGATAACAGAATTCGCCATGCAAAGTATCTCTGAGAGTATACCCAGGATGAAGATAAAAACTCCACATAGTGTGTACCAATAAAAATTCTACTTTTGGCCACATACAGAGGCCCAACATCCAAGTAGCACCGTCAGGAATTCTAGGAGCATAAATTACACATATAATTTGCTGAGAACCTATCATTTTTGAAGGCCCTTCATATTTCTAACACATAGCATGTACAAGAATTACACTCCAAAATAAATTATATTGAGGAAAGTGTAAAAAAAAAAAAGTATTACCTGTGGTTTTCATAGTGTCCACAGAGGAGAGAATTGGTCCAGACAGCAGGCAGGGATGTGCTTAGCGACAACAATAGTAATTATCCTGGCAGCAGGCAGGAATATTGTCTGTTGTCAGCACAGCCAAAGCACTTGTCCATAGGAATTGTCCAGGCAGAGACAGCCAGCACAGCCATAATATTGGTCCTGGTACACTGTTACCTGCAGACACTCATTATTGTACTGCTCTCCAGCCCTTCATAAACATACTGAATCTTGCTCCAGCTAATTATTTCCATAGTCCAGGTAGCAGGCAGAGGCATGATGGCAGTAAGTCAGCAGCAGGCTGAGGGCTGCAATCAGGTAAGACCTGGGCACAGGGGTAGAGGCTTCGACCCACCCAAATCTCTATGAAACCTCCGGACTCCAGACCCTAATCCGAATTACGAAACCCGGAGAAAACAAAAAAATTTGTTTTCTCCCTCTGGAAAAACAATTCTGGAGCCCCTCACATATGTGAGATCCCTGTGTACTACAGTAGTAGGGCAACAGATCAGTCCAAGAGTCCAAGCGGTAGGCAGAAATATAGTCAATAAAACAGGCCAGGGTCAGTTCACGTGGAAGCAGTCCAAATGGTAGGCAGAGGCATAGTTGAAAAACAGATCAGGGTCAGTTCATGTGGAAGGCAGTGGCATGGTTATTTGAGGAAGCATGGAAAATGGTCAGCACAGATGATGAAAATGGGGAAATGGCTAAACATATGGGCTAATATTTTAGAAGTGTGATAAAGTCGGAAGCATTCATCAATGCAGAGGCCGAGTTGGGAGGGACACTGGGTACAATGGTAGCTGGTATCTCTTCGAAATCCACTTTTAGTGCATATGCAACATCTTTTTTGGTGTCTTCAGCCTGCTTCAGATGGTGGAATTATGTCTGGGAAATGGTGCTCATAAAGTCGGCTAACCGCCTTAGAGCGAAGGTATCCGGGGGGGGGGGTAGGGTCTGTGTTGGTAGATGAGGGACGTGGCAATTTTAGGATGGGGGTGGGGCTTTCCATGGATTCGGTGTAGATTATGTATGCGTTTATAAATGGTCAAATGGATGAGATAAATTGCTACTTTCTTGTAGCAGAAACGGGACCTCCTTATTGACAAATAGGGCTGAATCATTTGGTCGTTGCAATCCACCCCCAACCGTCACTAATGTAGAGATTGTAATCTTGGACACATGTTGGATTTTCAATAAGACCTCGTCGTCTTTGAACCTCAACTGTAGTTTCATCAGTCATGGTGGGCATATTGTGCATGTTTAAGTTATCCTTCCACCTCAAGGCCAGCACTTTGTTGCATATCAAAGTTGCTCTTTCCCCCTTTGCAGTTTTTTTTGTAGAGATTGTATGAAGCCCTTCCTGTTTTTTCTGGAGGTTCTGCAGGCAAGAGTTTTTGCGAGGTATAGGTGTTTGAAAAGGGGCAAGCTGGTGTAATAATTATCCAGGTATAAGTGATAACCTTTGTTCAGCAGTGGGTATGCCAGGTTGTGCCCATGTAGGCGGGGCACTCAGAGGGCTGGAGCTGAGAATCTCTTCCTAATTATTTTAAAAACTGCTCTCTCGCAAAGTTTTTAAAATTTTACACTGTATCTGGCCTTTTTGCTAGGAATATATTGTTTTATTCCTAGCTGCCCTGAAAAGGGTACCAGGCACTCATCCACACATACATGTTGATTGGGACATAGCGTTCTGCAAATCGTTGGGAAAAGAAAATTGAGTGGGCGAATTTGGCATAATTTATTGTAATTTGGATGATTTCGGGGAGGGCACTGGGTATTGTCGCTGAAATGAAGGAATCGCATAATCCTCTCATATCTGGACCTGGGGATTATGGCAGAATAAATGGGCATGTGGTGGATGGGATTGGTGAACCAGTAGGTATGTCCTTCATTTTTTTTTTTTTTTTTTTTGTAAGCCCCATGTTTATGGTGAGGCCCATAAACAATTTGATTTCCTCCAAAGTAAAATCTCTCCACTCAGACAGCATATGATGATTGGGGGTTGTTGGCAATATGCTGCTGGGCATATAGATTGATCTGGTCCACGATAAATTGCAGCAAAGTGTGGGGCAAAAATAGATAAAAGCAGTAAATTTTGGAGAAATTTTAGGTATTGACCTGAAAGAGGGAATACTTGCTGATCTTGAGTCGGAAGGAAGCCATGTTGGGTTGGCAAGACCAGTTGGGAGTTATGCAGTGGCCCTGACTCTATGGGGACGTGACACTCCAGTGCTGGTAGTTGGGGGATTTGAAGTTCCTGTACTGGCACTTGGGCGCAATGAGGCAGTGCTGGCAAAGGACCTGGGCATTTGTTCCGGGGCTTATCGCTGGCGGCAGCGCTGGTACTGGGCCTGGAAATTTGTTCTCTGGGCCTATCGCTGGCAGCAGCACTGGGACTGGGAATTTGATCCGGGTTGCTCGCGGATGCCTGGTTTCCAGAGTGCCATGTCCTTTTAGGAGGGACCCATTCTTTCTCCGAATCATTTGCTGATCTGATGCTATCAATCGGTTTAAATGCTATATTTGATTCGGAATCAGAATTGGCATTGGAATGTGATGAGAACTCCCCGCTGCTCTCATCAGTCATGGAGAGGATCTGGAATGCCTCCTCACTGCTATATACTTCTTGGACATGCTGCTGATGGCTGTATGACGGGTGGCAGGTGACGGTCGCTAATGGGCTGTGTGATGGGTGGCAGGTGACGTTCACTGCTGGGCTGTGCAATGGGTGGCAGGTGACGTTGACTGATGATGGTCACTGATGAATGATTGGCAATGGTCACTGAGAGGTGACGGGTGACTGGCCATGGTCACTGATGGGTGACGGGTGCACCGCTGACAGTTACAGATGGCAGTCTCTGATGTGACAGGTACACTTTATGGGGTGAATATGGTGACTGTGGGGGTGTAGGGGCTATGTGACAGATGTTGTGCTTGGTGCAGTACATAGATCAGTAATTTGCTGCTCCTGGCTCTTCTCTCTTCACGCTGGAAACGGTGTGTGAGGAGGGAAGAGTCGGTAACGACCAGTTACCAGTCTTTGTTTACATTTGTGATCAGCTGTGAATGGATCACAGCTGATCACATGATAAAAAAAAGCCACTGACCGATGGCTGTTTACCAGTGTCGGTGACGAGCAGTGTTCCCGGGAACACGCCGCCACCGACATGCAGCGCGCATGTGTCTTGTGCAATGGGGCAGTACCATCTGTGATTGGCTGTGACTTGATCACGTGGTAAAAAGCCATGCCCATTGACCACTACTGTCGGTAATGAGCTGTGTCTCGGGGACATGTCGCCACTGACAGTGCAGGTATGCACGCATGCCCTGATTAAATGGGACAGCATCATATGATTTTGTCAGAGAATAAGAGCCGCACCGCCCCTCCGTCATTTGACGGTGGGCGGGCAGCAAGCGGTTAAGCTTAGTATAAATACAGCTGCTCTGTGAAGCCCTCAGAAGTTTGTTAGAGAATCTTGGTGAACAAACCGCATCATTAAGGCCAAGGAACACACCAAACAGGTAGGGGTAAAGTTATGGAGAAGTTTAAAGCAGAGTTAGAATATAAATGAATATCCCAAGCTTTGAACATCTCATGGAGCAGTGCTCAATCCATCATCCAAAAATGGAAAGCGTATGGCACAACTGCAAACCAAGACATGGGCATCCACCTAAACTGACAGGCCGGGCAAGGAGAGCATTAATCAGAGAAGCAGCCAAGAGGCCCATGGTAACTCTGCAGAGATCCCCAGCTCAGGTGGGAGAATCTATTAGTCATGCACTCCACAAATCTGGCCTTTATATAAGAGTGGCAAGAAGAAAGCCATGATTGAAAGAAAGCCATAAGATGTTCCGTTTGCAGTTTGCGAGAAGCCATGTGGGGGACACAGCAAACATTTGGAAGAAGGTGCTCTGGTCACATGAGACCAAAATTTAACTTTTTGCCCTAAAAGCAGAACGCTATGTGTGGGAGAAAACTAATGCTGTGCCCACACGAGCGGATTGTCAGACAGAAAAAGTCAGACGGGAGCTTTTCATCGTATATTCCGATCATGTGTATGCCCCATCGGACTTTTTACGTCAAAAATTCTGACGAACCTAGAAAGAGAACATGTTCTAAATTTTTCCGACTAAACCAATTCCTAGCGGGAACACTGCTCGTCTGTATGCTGTTCCGGCGTACCAAAAACGACGCATGCTCTAAAGCAAATACAAGACGGAAGCTATTGGCTACTGAACTTCCGTTTTCTAGTCCTATTGTATGTCACCGCGTTCTGGATGGTCGGAATTTGGTGTGACCGTGTGTATGCAAGACAGCGTAAGCGGAATTCCGTCAGAACTCCGCCGGAAAAACCTTCAGAGTTTATTCCAACAGGAAAACCGGTCGTGTGTACAGGGCATAACACTGCACATCACCCTGAACACACCATTCCCACCGTGAAACATGGTGGTGGAAGCATCATGTTGTGGGGATGCTTCTTCAGCAGAGACGAGGAAGCTGGTCAGAGTTGATGGGGAAGATGGAAGGAGCCAAATACAGGGCAGTCTTAGAAAAAAACCTGTTATAGCAGGACAACAACCCTAAACATACAGCCAGAGCTATAATGTAATGGTTTGGATCAAAGCATATTCATGTGTTAGAATGTCCCAGTCAAAGTCCAGACCTAAATTCAATTGAGAATCTGTTGCAAGACTTGAAAATTGCTGTTCTTCCTTTTTTTTTTTTTTTACAGCTGATCAACAAGACAAATTGCATTATCTGCAGATTATACATGTTACTACTTTACAATACCTCTCTCTAATTTCAGATAATCTCCAGGATACCAATTTAACATTCCTAACAAAACAAACAAATGAGCAAATCAAACAACAAACGGACAACACACAAAAAGGGAAACAAAAAATAAATAAATAAATTTAAAAAAAAAATTATAAAAAAAAAAAAAGGGAACCCCCCACTCACTCCCCTCTCCTCCGCCCCTCCCCACCATCACTATCGGTCCTCCCTTAAACTATAAGGCATCCTGTCCATCCCGTTTCTGCCCACGAATTATAACTTAGATACTTTGATATTCTAGGGGGGGCCAAAGAGAAAAAGGCCAATCCTGGAGCTGTTACCCAGGGTCCCCATAACTTGGCTAGTATAGCTATTCTACCCCTGTTCTTATACACTTGTTGTTCCATGAATATTGTTGCATTTACCTCAGAACGCCATTCCTCGAATACTGGTCTATTAGAAGTCATCCATTTTCTAGCTTACGAGCTATGAATAGTAATCTGCCAATTGGTATTAACTTGTCCCATGGATATAGCTCCTCATTAACATAGCAAAAAATTGCTGTTCAGATGCTCTCCATTCAATCTGAGAGAGCTTGAGCTATTTTGCAAAGAAAAATGGGCAAAAATGTCACTCTCTCTAGATGTGATGTCACTCTCTCAAAGCTGGTAGAGACATCCCCAAAAAAAACTTTCAGCTATAATTGCAGCGAAAGTTGGTTCTACAAAGTATACTATTATGTGCCACTTTGTGTTGGTCTATACCATAAAATCCCAATAAAATACATTTATATTTTTTGTTGTAACATGACAAAATGTGGAAAATTTCAAGGGGCATGAATACTTTTTCAAGGCACTGTACACACTATGTGGAGTTTTTATCTTCATTCTGGGTATGAATACATATCATTTCATGATTGAGACCTCTCAAAAGTACCTTGCATGACGAGTGTCCTTACCTCAGCATTCAGTGGATCTGGGCTGGAAGGATCTTTAGCAGCCCTTTTGGGTAGATGCACTGTCTAACCTTGCTATCATAAGAAGGTCATGGCTATCTGGTAAGCCTTTCTGGGTGCTATTGGGTGGAGGATTCTGAAATCTTCTTTCAAACCACCTTTATCATCCAACTATTTACCAGGGTGGATAATCTTTCTATCACATTATTTGGACTGTCTTCACCTATTTTCATATCTGGACTTTGGTTTATTGCCGTTGTTTATCACATATACTGTTCATTACTTTACTGGGCATTTTTTCACATCATTTTGCCGTTGGGGTCGGCCAACATGTTTTTGTTATTATTTCTATGACTATGTTGATATCTCATAGTATAATTGCTTTCCTCTAAACGCGTTTGGTTTACATTTTCAGTGACTTTCTGTACCATGTGCATTGCCTCATTCAGACATTTTTGGCACAGCTGATTGTGTTAGCCACAAGACAACTTTTTTTATTTTGTTGTAGGCCCAGATTTTTTGCAGTTCCAGACGGTTTTGTACATCGTCTGCAGACGGTCACCTTGAAGTTGCCTTGCATACTTGCTGACTCTTGGTTCCTGTCTTTTCTCTGCAGTACGATAACATCCTGATGGAAGAAGCTGCTCAGATTCTTGAAATTGAGACCTTCATCCCCCTCCTCCTGCAGGTAAAGTACGGTGCTCTGACCTCTGTTTTCAACTTGTATAAAAAAAAAAATAAAAAAATAGTCCTTTGGAGAATGTCTACACTCATAAATATACTGCATTGGGTTTCCTGGGGTTAACCTTTTTGTTGCTTATGGTGTCAATTAGGGCAACTTTGCTGTCAGTTTATATTTAATATTGGTATTTATTTTACCAATTTATACCAATTTTCCTTAGATTATTATCCATTAAACACATCCATCCTTGTTTTTACTGTTTTTAATATCAATAATAATTTGGCTAAGCCTTGCATTTTTTTTTCATGCACAGAATCCAGAGGATGGCTTTAGCCGGTTGAAACGTTGGATCATGATTGGAGACCACCACCAGCTACCACCTGTCATCAAGAATATGGCCTTTCAGAAATACTCCAACATGGAGCAGTCACTCTTTACTAGGTTTGTGCGGCTAGGGGTGCCAACTGTTGACCTTGATGCCCAAGGAAGAGCCAGAGCCAGGTGAGGTGATTTTGATATTAGCACAGGGGGGCTTCTGCTTTTAGAACTTTTACGCAGGTATGTGATCTCTCGTTCTTTTTTTCAGCTTGTGCAATCTGTATAATTGGCGCTATAAGAGTCTGGGGAATCTGCCTCATGTGCAGTTGCTGCCAGAGTTTAGAACTGCCAACGCTGGCTTGCTTTATGACTGCCAGCTTATAAATGTAGATGATTTTAATGGAATCGGAGAGTCTGAACCCAACCCATACTTCTACCAGGTAATGTTACTGCTATATTCTGAAGTGTGTGAATCCAATAAATGTGTCTTTATAATAAAGTGATAGTGATACATTGACCGCAGAAGTACAATAAATATCTTGTGTTTACACAGCAATAATGTATATAATACCATAGAATGCATTCTTATCTAAGCCATTTGCATTTTTAAACCACTCATTGTTCTCTAATTTTTTTAGAATCTGGCTGAAGCAGAGTATGCAGTAGCTTTGTTTATGTATATGCGACTGCTTGGATATCCCGCCAATCGGATCAGTATCCTAACCACATACAATGGACAAAAGCACTTGATCCGTGACATCATCAACCAGCGCTGCGGCAACAACCCTGTTATAGGACAGCCAAGTAAGGTAAGCTGTATATCACTGCTTTTTTTTTTTTTTTATTAAAAAAATAACAGCTTCTGTCTGCATAACTTGCTGAGGCTATAATTCTCTACATCAAATTAGAGCTTTGCCCTCTAAAAACTAGATGTTTATATTTGCGTATTTGCAGGTCACAACCGTGGATCGGTTCCAGGGACAACAGAATGACTATATCATCCTGTCACTTGTCAGAACCAAAGCTGTGGGTCACCTGAGGTAAGAGATCTGCGGCAGCAAATGTAAAATAGATGAGAAAGGCAATCCAATTTCTGCTTCCGTCTTTCCAGCCACACAGCTTATATTGCTGGTATAAAACAGACACTTGCAAAGGTCCCTGAATTAGGCTTATTGCAGTCAGAGTGGCTGCAGCTTGTTACTGTCTGCCTTTTATGCATACTTTTCATTGCAAGTCAGAGTACAGGCATAGTTGGCAGTGTACACATTTTCATTTTTTCTGTTGAACTGCATCTCCCAGCATGACCATTATGCTTAGAGTAGTAGCTTTAACAGATACAATTGTATGGGTTAAACAGATGGCAAGGAAGGCACTATGTAATAGTGTGGATATTGTGTGGACATTTAAGCTGCTTGTGGTGTAAAGTTGGTATAGTACTGAGTGATTTTGAAGTGTTGAAACATATTTGTTTAGCAGAAGCTCTGAACAAAGATCTGTAATTTGCCAGATCCAAGTTACAGCACTGTGTACATTCTTTGTTCCAGCTTGTTTATCCTAAAGTCAGTCTGGTGTGTTACAGGCTGGATTGATTGTCTGGAGCTGTCACAATGAATACTTTGCAGTCTGTGTCATGGTGTACCAGCAATCATGGGGAAACCAAGATTGTGTAGGATGGACATGGTTAATACTGAACACGCAGAGAGCAATTTTCTAGGAAATGTAACCACATTCAACCAGTTTTCAGTTGCAAAGGGATGGAACAAATCAAGGCAACCTATCACCATCCCTTACATGAAAATATACAACCTGTGTCTTACCTTGATCCATTCGATTATAAGCTTGTTAAAAGTGGCTCAGATTGCCATATGTGTGACCAGTATCGTATTACATACTACTTACCATTACCAGTACCATAATCACCAGAAAGCATCATCCATATGTTTTTTGTCAGGCCACCAATTTTATGCCACACACCTTACTTTTTTATTTGCAAAGCAGTGTCTCTCACACCTGATGCTCTGTGCTGACTGCTCGAATTACAACAAGGGTTCTTAAAACCTTGCATGGCACAATAATGGGACTAAACTAAAATTACAAGCTATAATTAGGTTCTATGGGGACAAGACAAACAAAGTCCAAGCACAGATTTTCCAATATTAAAGGAAACCTCAAGCACTGGGTCTAACATTATTAGGATTGTATGAGAGAAAGAATTTCATGTCATTTTTTTTCACGATTAAAGGATAAGGTCACCTTTGGGAACATGTTAAGTGTTTCACCCGTTTTTAGGGTGGAACATGTAACAAGTTCCCACTATTGCAGCCTCTCCCTGACCCGCTGCTTCTAGTGGCAGCAAGTTGAGGATCTTCTCCCCAAACTCGCTGTCACAATTGAACCCACCCACCTGGCTGCGTCATTCATTTACATTGTTCTGTGAATGGGAGAACTACAAGTACCAAAAACCTGTATGGACGTCTGCTTCTAGTACTCAATGAACTACCTGTGTGCTGTTCAGCGCTCTAGGTAGTTCATTGTTTTCTTTCTGTCAGTGTGTAATTGCCTGCTAATGTGAGGTATATGAAAATATTGGTAAATACTATTCCCTAACGTGCCACCTCCCTATATGTGACTGGAAAACAAGGTAACCCCATAAGGGTGACACTTTTAAGGCACTTAGTAGTAGTACAATGAAGTATAGATAAAATTCATTTATTGATAGAAAAAATAATTAAAATTGGAAACATGGAATAAACATGATGTGAACAACTGGAAATACATCATGACAGAGAAACATGACAAAGCAATGTGATATCCTTACCCAACACGTTTCAGAGCTGGCTTTCATCTCCTTCATCAGGGTGTAATAGGGTATCAATTGTCTATAAGTGTAAATACACAGATTCAGTCAAAATTAATTTACATTTCAATACATTAGTACAATGAATAGGGAATTCCCAACTCAAGTTTATTCCCGTCATGTACATGTATAGATTCCATGTTGTATTAAAATAAAGAAAACTGTTGCATAGAGTGTCTGATAGCTTCACCTACTTTGCAGCTGTTATAGATTAAAAATGTAACTGTAAAGTCAATATTTAAAGGGGGCCAAAAAACAGTATTGCCCCTGCTGGGGAAGACCAAGAACACTGAGGCCAGATGGACAGAATCTTGAAATTAAGACACAGGATATGAGGATGCACTGACATAAAATAAGAGATACCCATATATCAGAGTATGCTGCAAATTGAAAACAAAAGGATGTACCCGCATGTAGAGTCACATCATGCACACAGAACACAGTCCTAAATTGGCTAGATTCCAAAGGTATGCTGTGAGATAATCAGGGTATATGTAGTCAGCATATTGTACTCCCATATGTAGGCCTGCACAAAAATGTATCCTTGAAATGTGTAACAAAATATATGACCATAGAGATTACCTAAGGAAACCCAAAGACAGCAGGGCCCCTCTACTCCTATCCTAATGGATTCCCATATTAACAGTGCTGTTATAATGTGATAACACAATTGATACAAATAGTATCATATCTTGACAAGAAAATATATGCACATAAGAGCTAAACCCCCAGTCCTTGAGGTGGGGAATGGGAATCAAAAAAGGGGAGCTGGAGTATATACAAGTGCCTGCCATTAGAAACATATATATAATTTATATATATAAATATATATATATATATATATATATATATATATATATATATATATATATATATATATATATATATATATATATATATATATATATTACACACAAGACCAAATGTGGAAAGCATTGGATCATATGGGCAAACATGCCAAAAAACAGAAATCATGGCAGGTTAAACCCTGTCCCTAGTATCTCCCTATAAGCAATATTAAAATCAAGAATGTTGATAACATGGAAGTATCTCCTCCATAGATTTTTTTTCATTAGTGCATTCAGTCCTACAGAGCAATGAGTAGTAGCATACCTGGTTACAAGCTAATGTCCTGTGTGCAGGTGGCCGTCCGGATGCTGCTGTGACCTGAGGTTTGAGCAGACAGCTTACACACAGTCTGCAGGAGTTTTGCATTGCGCCAGCGATCTCCTGAGCTTGAGTCCAATGCTTTGCAGGCTCCTAGTAAAAGAAATAATAAATGCACAATTTTTTTTTCCTGCAAAAAGATGTGCATTTATAATTTTTTTTTTTTTCTAAGAGGTAAACTTTTCCTTTAAGTGACAGAACATGATGACTAAAAATTATTGCCTAGAAGAACTTCCCATTTGCATTTAATTAAATGTTAATTATAAGCACCCTCAAGAGACTTGGCCATAAACCTAAGAATTATGCTGTCCAGCATAATGACCATTAAAATTAAAGTAGGTAAAAGTAGGGAGGGTTGAAACCCCTGTCCGTTTTTGTTTTTTTTCTTGCCATCTGTGTCCTATTGGAGATACTTACCTTCACGTCCTGTCCCATAGCCAAAACAGGAAGTAAGATGAAAATGCTGTAAATTAAGGGAATTCCTTGGGTGCCCAATGTTACCAGAACTAGTGTCCCATTGGAACATTTTCCTCTATTACTTTCCTGGGGAAAACCTAAATCGTAGGATTTTCTTTTTACTTTCACTTTCTAGCAGGTGTTCTCCTCTCTTTCCACTCTCCCAAACTAAAGAAAAAAAAAAAGTTTTGCCTTTTAGTTATACAGTATTTGAATAAATATTTTTTTCTCAGATAGTACTAAATGGTCAGTAAACTCCATTCTATATAATGTAAAAGCTAGATCTCACTTTCGGTTTGCCACCAGAGGATTCTGCCATAAGGGAGGGTGCATAACGTGTGGAGGTTTTGGCAAATTTTTTTAGGGGCTCACAGCCCCTCACCCCTACTCACACACATCTCTCCCCATCCACACTACATTATCCCTGCAAATACTTAATCTTTCTGGCCACCTAGACTGGAATGTGATCTTCAGCCACTGGATTTCACTTGTGGCACTTTTTAAACTTTGATTACTGGTAAAAGTTAGTCGTGGGTTACATACTGGGTCCACAGGCATAGCATTGCCTTATTGCTTGCCTTTGTTCAGTAGGCTGAGCAGGCTGAACATCTGGAGCTACCTCACTATTTGCAAAACTGGGCGATCTTTTAAAAAGTTGAGGGATTATTATTATTATTATTATACGAGATTTATATAGCGCCAACAGTTTACTCAGCGCTTTACAATGTATAAGGGGGACAACACAATTACAGTACAATACAAAAGGTACAGGAGGGCCCTGCTCGTAGAGCTTACATTCTAAAAGGGAGGGGGTGGTGGTACAAAAGGTAATAGCTGCAAAGAATGATTTGATGGGGGTGGCTCAGGGACAGTTATGTGGGTGTGGGATAGGCTTCCCTGAATAAATGAGTTTTCAAGGATCTCCTAAAGGTGGACAGGGTAGGGGCTGATCGGACATATTGGGGCAGGGAATTCCAGAGGATGGGGATGAGGGATGTTATCAGCTGGGTGGATTGTCACATGCACTCTCTGCTCATTCTCACCATTCAGTGTAGAGGAAGTATCATCCCACTGCTACTCCTGTTTTGCAAAAGGCACCTCCTGAAACTCTGACCTTTGGTCTGTTTCTGCTGCCTGCCTACAGTGACCTGGTCATCTTACCCTCATGAAACACCAGCAGCTTGGGTTTAAAAATGAGGCATGCTGGTTGTAGGAGAGGTTATCCTATTGTTTTTGTTTGGCTGTATCCAGTCCTCCTGTAGGCAGCAGTATAAATTGAAGGTTTAAGATTTCCTGTGTCCCTCAGTGGACTCCAAGAAAGCAATTTTAATTTTAAGTACAAAAATCCTTTTATTTCTCAGAGAACGGTCAGTAACTTGTGCTGTCTTTTGTGTTCTTCTAGGGATGTCAGACGCTTAGTGGTAGCAATGTCCAGAGCCCGTCTTGGTCTGTACATATTCGCTCGAGTCTCTCTCTTTCAGAACTGCTTTGAATTGACCCCTGCATTCAATCAGCTTACTGCTCGTCCACTGCGACTGCACATTTTACCCAATGAGTCCTTCCCAACACAGAGGATGGTAAGTAATTTCCATATTTGATGTGCTCTAACACTGCATTGAAGAAAGAAATATACTAGTAGACCTTACAAGGTACTCCTCACATATACCAGAACATTAAGATCTTGAGTTTAGGAAAAACCCCAGCTACTTGTGCTTCAACAGCTGGTTACTCTTTTCAGAAGATTGTCCACAGGTGGAGCAAACGGAGCTTGGTTAGGTTCTAAATCACCAGTTAGGATAGTGAGCTGGGACTCTACTGTTTGAATTGTTACATGATGTTGTTTGTTTGTTTTTTGAATTAAGGAAAAGTATAGTCTTTTTTATAGGGTTTTTACTTCTAGATAAAAAAACATTTTTTTTTAATTTCTGCTGTAGGCCTTGTCATTACGTTGTCATTTCCTAAAGTACAACTAAAGGAAAAACTTTTTTTTGGGTTTGGATAGAGTGGAGAGGGATTGGAACCCCTGTCAGTTGTTATTGCTGTCTGTGCCCCCTTTAATGAGATTCTCCCTCTCTATTTGTCCTGTTTACCCTTATTTCATTTTGGGGTTGTCCCTAGAAAAGTAATAGAGGTGAAATCTTCCAATGGGGACACTAGTTCTGCTGACCTGGGTGGTCCCCAAGGGATTCACTTCATTTGCAGTAATTTCCTCTTACTTCCTGTTTGGCTGGGACAGTAAGTGATGGGAAATCTCCAAAATGGGACACAGATGGCAAAAAAAAAAAAATTGACAAGGGTTATAACCCTCCCTTTCTCTAGTCAAAATAAAAAAAGAAAAAGCTATGCCTATAGTTCTACTTTAAGATAAGTACGAGTAATACAGATATTGTTTTTGGGGTAGGCAAACAAGGCTTTCATTTGGTGATATTTGTTGCAAAAGTGACATTATTTTTTATCTAATCCATAGACAAAAAGATAATAAAATAACACTATTTTTACTTTAAGCAGTGTATGTTTTAAGAAATACTATGTGTTGCAGTGGCTCTACATCGCCTCTACTGAGCCCAACGGCCATGGCATGCAGCCTTGTTAAGACCCTAATGGAGAGGCCATCTAACTTCCTGGCTAGGTGCAGATTTGCAGGAAGATGGCTTCTTGATTAGTGTTTGTGAGCTGCTTATACAGTGTGTGTGTATATAGATATAGAAAAGAATCCACACCCCTTTTAAAATCACATTTTGTTGCTTTGCAGCCTGAAAAGAAGACACAACACCAACATGTTAGATTTTTTTTTTTTTTTTTTTTGGAACGTTGGAAAAGGGATCACCCCCTTGTGTCAGTATTTTGTTGGACCACATTTTGCTTTAATTACAGCCTATAGCCTGTTGGGATATGTCTCTACTAACTTTGCACATTTAGACTTTACAATACTTGCCCACTCTTCTTTGCAGTAGTGGGTTTAATTCTGGGCTCTGACTACGCCATGCAAGAACATTCACCTTTTTCTCCCTCAACCACTGTGTGCTCAATTTTGCTGTGTGCTTTGGGTCGTTGTCATGTTGGAAGGTAAACCTTCTTCCCATTGACAACTTTCTGGCAGAGGGCAGCAGATTTTCCTCTAGAATGTGATTGTATTTTGCCCCATTCATTTTTCTTCTATTCTGACAAATGCTCCAGTTCCTGCTTCAGAGATACACCCCCATAACAGGATATTACCCCCTCCATGCTTTACTGTAGGAATGGTGTTATTTGGATGGTGAGCTGTATTGGATTTCCGCCAGACATATACTTTGGTGTTGAGGCCAAATAATTCAATTTTTTTCTCATCTGACCATAACACCCTTTTTCATGTGGCCTCAGGATCTTCAAGGTGCGTTTTAAAGTAGTCAGATGAGACTAATATTGCAAAGTCTAGATGTGAAAAGTTAGTAGAGACATATCTCAACAGGCCAAAGGCTGTAATTAAAGCAAAATGTGGTCCAACAAAATACTGGCATAAGGCGATATATCCTTTTTTCCAACTCAATGATTTTGTGTTTGATTTTTTTTTTTGTTTGTTTTTTTCTGTTGTGTTGGTGTTATATCTTTCACTTGGATGTTATAAGTTGCACTAGTGAATACAGCTGGATAAAACAAAAACCATGTTTTCATTATATATATATATATATATATATATATATATATATATATATATATATATATAGATATAGATAGAGATAGAGATAGAGATAGAGATATATAGAGATAGAGAGAGATATATATATATATATATATATATATATATATATATATATATATACACACACACACACGCCATGGCCCACTAATGGGGATAATTAAAGAGATATCATAAACCACATCTCGGACAAGGCTGACCACTGATTTGAGATAAGGATGGGAGGTTGGCTGTCATAAATAAATGTTTTGCTATTCTTTAAGATAAACACAAAAACAACTCAAAATATGTGCTCGCTGAAAATACAATTTACTTTCTCTTTAAAGGTTAGGTTCACTTTTTTGAAAAGAATATAGCACATAATTTTGCAGGAAAGAAAATTTAAATTTGTTATGTTTTTCACAGCAGCATGCAGAGCATTGCACCCGTGATCGGTGGATCATGGGTGCAATGTCAGGCTCCTGCTCACACTGCCTGCAGCTCTGTTGCCCATACCTCAGTATGGGCTTTATGTTGCAGAGCTGCAGGCAGTGTGAATTAACTACAAGCATGCTGATCAGCATGCCCCTGGTCCATTGAGAGCTACAAGCTGTCTGCCTGGTGGCAGACAGGACTTGTAGTTTTCTTGTTTACAGATTTCTTTGAATGAATGACACGGCTGTGTGGGTAGAGCCCTGCACAGTTGTGCCGTTTTCAAAATGTGACAGGGTAAAGGTGATTGGTATTGCAAGGGGCAAGTCTGGAGCATGTTACACCCTGAATGGGGTTGTAACATGCTCTACAAGATGTACCTATCCTTTAAGTACCAGCAAGGATGAAGTCTTCTAATGATGATGAAACCCTGAGAGTACAGCTTGGCAGAAGGATGTGTTTTCTTCTAACGTCAAGTCAATCTTGTTACAGTTCTTAGCAATCAGAGGCAGACTGACTCCAAACAGTAATTGTGTAAAATGTGGAAGTATTTTCATGTAATTTCCAGACTTCTGCTAAACTGGATTCTCCAGTGATGCTGGGAAAATGGAGGCAAGGAAAATCATTTTCCAGCGACCTACTATTTTTGCATTTCTTGAGGAGTTTTATCCTTCTATGGAAGCTACTAGAACAGAAAACACACACATTTCTTTTTATTGATTGATATGCAGTACGATGTCAAATATCTGACTGTGGTATGAAGTCCTGGCTAATGCTTTGTTTTCCATTTACAGAATGGTGAGATGCCACCTTACCCAGCCCAGGTTATTAAAAACATGCCAGAGATGGCTATGTTTGTGTATGATATGTATTTGCACATGATGCGCACCAGTCAGCAGTACCAGTACCGCCAGGTAAGTTGGGATGCATCATCCTTATACATACCTCACATACATTAATTAAAGTGTAACAGTCTATTTTTAATTACACCAATTCCTGTCCACCAGGCGACTTTAGCTAAAAAATATGTAAACTTTACATACAGATGTTAAAGGTATTGTAAAAATCAGACCTCTAGATTTGGTTCAGTTTGTTGGATTCCTATAGACCTCTAGGGGACCCAGGCATTAAGATATGGGCACCTAAGCCTGTCCACCTGCTGTGGGTATTAGCTAGTCTTGATCTGTTAGACTTTTTTTTATTCTATGTTGTCTACACTGTAGAATAATGTCCATAAGAGGGGGCAGAGCTGAAAACTTAAACTGATACTAAACACACTGTTTCATTTACATTGTCCCTTCTATTTCTGTATTTGGATGATGGCACGGTAATTACCGTATTTTAATAAAAAAACAAAACATCTAAGTACCTTTTTCCTAATCGATATACAGCTGTCACATGACCCAGCTTTTTCCCAGCCTGTCTGTAGGGAAAGCATAAGCAAGAGATGCTTCTAGTCCTCTAGTCCGCTGGTCACAAAAAAAAAAAAAAAGTCTTTGAAATACGGAGTAAAAAAATATTAAACCATTTTAAATTGTCATACAAATATATATTTGAAATTAAATCTTTATTATTTTTTTGGCAATAACATGATGTAGGTGTATTTCTGTCAGTCGCAAGCTGTGTCATGCCCTTCCAGCCTGTGTCTTAGAATAAGAGGGTGGTGAAGCCTCCATAAATCTACATGTAATATCCCGCCCCTGGGAGGGAATGGGCTGTCATTTACCACTGTATATACGCCCACATGTGTAACTCTATAGCCACATGGGCTACTCAGATGTGATGGGGAGGAAATGCCAAGCATAGAAACGCACTGAAAACTGAGCATGTGCAGAGTTGCCACCACAGCTGCAAAATCCCCAACTGCATTGGGGCCATTAACAAAAGGTGGAGATAGAGAACAGCAGGATCTATCAGGTTATACAGAAAACGAATATCATAGTGACTGAGTGAGTATAAACATCATGTAATATACCATTTATTTTTTGATAACATAGTTTAGTTTTTTATGATGTGGGTTTAGTGACACTTTAAATTAGGAAATCTTACTGCTGAAGAACACTTCTTCATAGTGCAAAATCTTGGAAGGTAAACACACTACATAATTGAAAAATTTCTTGTGGTTAACAATTGCCAACTTGTCATCGCAAGTGCAAGAAATAGCATGTACACTTAAAAGAAGAAAACTACATCTGTGATTAATGTGCAAAATTAAAACTGGTTACCCCCCCATACCTGTTTGAGCAATGCTT
Organism: Lithobates clamitans; assembly: GCA_037952925.1. Taxonomy (NCBI): domain Eukaryota; kingdom Metazoa; phylum Chordata; class Amphibia; order Anura; family Ranidae; genus Lithobates; species Lithobates clamitans. The sequence continues at coordinate 303,380 of JBBGZY010001049.1, read as the reverse complement.
TGCAGCATGTATTCTTCCAATGATCACTGTGAAGGTCACAGAAGTTTTGAAATATACACAGAAGCAAATGTCCTAATTAGAGGCAGGCTGCGATTTTTTATGTTGCAATATTATGAAATGAGGCCTGTTTAGATGTGCCTATTCTGTACAAGTGGGATCCCAAATACACAGATCTTGTAGGTGATCTCTAAAACCACCAGGTAATGAGCAACAGGGGCGTTGCTAGATCTGCAGGGGGGGGGGCATGCTGGTGGTAAGCAACTTTTTTCGGGCAATGGCTGGTGTTGGCACTTCAATCATCATGGCTCCATGGTTGATATGGTGTCAGTGTGATTGAAGCGCATTGTTTCTATTGTTACATTGTAATATTTAATGAAGTGGTTCAACTCCCCATAATGCAGAATCAGTGGGAGCCCTGGGCATGTTGCCACATCCCTTGTCACCAGATGCAGTGTGTCACTTGCCCTGTCACCAGATGCAGCATCCTAGAAAGATTAAGTTCACTTTTTAACCACTTCAGCCTCGGAAGATTTGGCTGCTCAATGACCTGGCCATTTTTTGCGATACAGCACTGTGTCGCTTTAACTGACAATTGCGCGCTTGTGCGACTCCCAAACAAAATTGACATCCTTTTTTCCCACAAATAGAGCTTTCTTTTGGTGGTATTTGATCACCTCTGCGGTTTTTATTTTTTTTGCGCTACAAACAAAAGAAGAGTGACAATTTAGAAAAAAACACAACATCTTTTACTTTTTGCTATAACAAATATCCCAAATTTAAAAAAAAAAAAAAAATTTTTCCGCAGTTTAGGCCGATATATGTATTCTTCTACATATTTTTGGAAAAAAAATCGCAATAAGTGTATATTGATCGGTTTGCGCAAAATTTTATAGTGTCTACAAAATAGGAGATAGATTTATGGCATTTTTATGTTTTTATTTTTTTTTTTACTAGTAATGGCGGTGATCTACGTTTTTTTATCGGGACTGTGATATTCCGGGGGATAAATTGGGCACTTTTGACACGTTTTTGAGACCATTGACAATTATACAGCGAGCAGTGCTATAAAAATGCACTGATTACTGTATAAATGTCACTGGCAGGGGAGGAGTTAAAACTAGGGGGCGATCAAGGGGTTAACTGTGTTCCCTAGGTGTGTTCTAACTGTAGGGGGGGGTGGGACTGACTAGGGGAGGAGAGAGATCGGTGTTCATACTTAGTATGAACACACAATCTCTCTCCTCGCCCCTGAGAGAACCGTGATTTGTGTGTTTACACACACAGTTCCCAGTTCTCACTCAGTCACGAGTGAACGCGGGTGCCCGGTGGTCATCACACCCGCCAGGCACTCGCATCGGCTCCAGGCACATGCTGCGTGTGCATGCCTCTTTCAGCGTCTTAAGGGGGCGACGTACAGTTACTGCGGCTCGCCCAGGGGAGCCAACCTGCCGCAGTATAACCGGCGGCTGGTCGGGAACTGATTAAAAAAAATAAAAATAAATCCACATTCTCCCAGATAACACCATTAAAAAGCGATAGAGAATCCAACACCTTCATTTTTCCACCCCAGAGCCATTCTCCCTGCCAATGTCATTGGCTTAACCACTTCAGCCCTGGAAGTTTTACTTCCTTTCTGACCAGGCCATTGCAGCAGTGCGTTACTTTGACAATTGCGCGGTCGTGCGATGCTGTATCCAAAAAAAATTGATGTCCTTTTTTTCTCACAAATAGAGCTTTCTTTTGGTGGTATATAATCATCTCTGTGGTTTTTCTTTTTTAAGCGCTATAAAGAAAAAAGAGACAATTTAAAAAAAAAAGTTTACACATCCAATAAATTTTTTTTTTTTTTTTAAATAAAATTTCTTTATCAATTTAGGTCATGTAGTCTGCTACTTTTTTTTTTTTTGTTAATATCCCAATAAGTGATGAGAGAGAGAGATTTTTCCCCAGAAGAACCTTAACCACTTCAGCCCGGAGGATTTGGCTGCTCGCTTTAACTGGTAATTGCGCGGTCATGCAATGCTGTACCCAAACTAAATTTGCATCCTTTTTTTCACACAAATAGAGCTTTCTTTTGATGGTATTTGATTGCCTCTGCGATTTTTATTTTTTGCGATATAAACAGAAAAAGACCGAAAATTTTGAAAAATAATGATATTTTCTAATTTTTGTTATTTAAAAAATCCAGTAAACTCAATTTTAGTCATACATTTAGGCCAAAATGTATTCAGCCACATGTCTTTGGTAAAAAAAAATGTCAATAAGCGTATATTTATTGGTTTGCGCACAAGTTATAGCATCTGCAAACTAGGGTACATTTTCTGGAATTTACGCAGCTTTTAGTTTATGACTGCCTTCTTGAGGTGCTAAAATGGCAGGGCAGTACAAACCCCTACCTTTCACAGTTTCGGAGGCCATAAAATGACAAGATAGCACAACCCCCCCCCCAAATGACCCCATTTTGGGAAGAAGACACATTAAGCTATTTGCTGAGAGGTATGTTGAGTCCATGGAATATTTTATATTTTGCCACAAGTTTCAAAAAAAATTTTTTTTTTTTTTTAACACAAAGCTGTCACTAAATGATATATTGTTCAAACACGACATATGTGGAATTACACTACAAAATACATTCTGCTGCTTCTCCTAAGTATGGGGATACCACATGTGTGTGACCTTTTGGCAGTCACTCTAACCACGTACAGGACCTCGAAAACCAATCACCGCCTTCAGGCTTTCTAAGGGCGTACATTTTTTATTTAATTTCTCACTGCCTATCACAGTTTTGGAGGCCATGAAATGCCCAGATAGCACAACCCCTAAAATGACCCCATTTTGGAAAGTAGACACCCCAAGCTATTTGCTGAGAGGCATGTTAAGTATTTTGCAGATCTCACTTTTTGTCACAAAGTTTTGAAAATTGGAAAAAGGAAAAAAAATACATTTTTCTTTTCTTCATTTTCAAAAATAAACGAGAGCTGCAAAATACTCACCATGCCTCTTAGCAAATACCTTGGGGTGTCTACCATTTCGGGGCCTCCGTAACTGATATGTAGCTTTTAAAATCTCACAATTTTTACGCCTTTAGAAAGCCTGAAGGCGGTGCTTGGTTTTTGGGGGTCCTGTACACGGCTAGGCTCCCAAAAAGTCTCACACATGTGGTATCCCCATACTCAGGAGAAGCAGTAGAATGTATTTTGGGGTGTAATTCCACATATAACCATGCCGCGTTTTAACAATATATCATTTAGAGACAACTTTGTGTAAAAAATAAAAAAAAAAATAATTTTCCTGAAACGTGGCGAAAGATCAAATATTCCATGGACACAACATGCCTATCAGCAAATAGCTTGGGGTGTCTACTTTTCAAAAAGGGGTCATTTGGGGGGGGGGAGTCTGAACTGTCCTGGCATTTTATGCACAACATTTAGAAGCTTATGTCACACATCACCCACTCTTCTAACCACTTGAAGACAAAGCCCTTTCTGACACTTTTTGTTTACATGAAAAAACATTTTTTTTTCAAGAAAATTACTTTGAACCCCCAAACATTATATATATTTTTTAAAGCAAAGGCCCTACAGATTAAAATGGTGGGTGTTGCAATTTTTTATTTTACACAGTATTTGCGCAGCGATTTTTCAAACACATTTTTTGGGGGGGGAAAAACACACCCAAATGTTTGATGAAATAAAAAAGATGATCTTATGCCGAGTACATGGATACCAAACATGACATGCTTTAAAATTGCGCACAAATGTGCATCGGCAACATACTACATACATTTTTAAAAGCCTTTACAGGTTACCACTTTAGATTTACAGAGATCTACTGCTAAAATTACTGCCTGACCTTCTGACCTTCGCGGTGATACCTCACATGCATGGTGCAATTGCTGTTTACATATGACACCAAACCGACGCTTGCGTTTGCCTTTGCGCGTGAGCACAGGGGGACAGGGGTGCTTTTTTTTTTTTTTTTTTTTTTATTTTATTATTTTGCTTTTTTATTTTATTTTTAAACTATTCCTTTCATTTTTTGAGTGTAAATATCCCCTAAGATAGCAATAGGTAGTGACAGGTACTTTTTTTTATTTTTTTTTTTAAAAAATTGGGGTCTATTAGACCCTAGATCCCTCCTCTGCCCTCAAAGCATCTGACCGCACCAAGATCAGTGTGATAAAATGCTTTCCCAATGGCGCTGTTTATATCCGGCGAAACCTAAGTTATGAAATGCTCGTAGCTTCCGGTTTCTTAGGCCATAGAGATGATTGGAACCCAAGAAAACCATGGAAGACGGTTGGAGGGGGGAGGGGAACGTTCCCTCCCACTGCTTGTAAAAGCAGTCTAGAGGCTAATTAGCCATTAGGATTGCTTTTATATGAAAGCCGACCGCTGGCTGAAAAGAATGATACCAAGATGATACCTAAACCTGCAGGCATCATTCTGCTATAACCACTCTGGTATTCTGGTATAACCAATCAAAGTCCAGCAACATACCAGTACGTTGCTGGTTCTTGTTGGGCATACATTGTAATGTTATTTTTTTCATGCAGCCTGTGGGTCTGATTGATCGTGGGTATGCCCACCATAGGAATAACGCCCTTCACCTATCCACTTCTAATGATGGGCATACATGCACCATTTTTTTTTTTTTTTTATTGTGGTGGTGAAATCACCTCCTACAGCGCTGGAGTTGCTGATTTACATATCTTGTGAGCAAACGCTGTTGCTGTCAAGATAAATCAGTGCTTCAGCTGAATGGCTTACCTGCTAAGCAAATGATGGTTAACAATAAAACAAAGTAACATTACAGTATAACAGTAAGACTTACCATACCTGCAAAGCAAATACAATAAAACATAGTAAAAATAAAACATTTTTTAACGCAATCTGTGCCTAAAAAATATATGCCGAAGCATGGGGGCAATCCACCCCTAATGTTAGGGGCAAATCACCTCTCCACCCCTGCCCCCATGCTTCGGCATATATGCTTTTTTTTTTTTTTAACTGTGATGTTGAAATCACCTTCTACAGCTCTGGAGTCGCTGATTTACGTATCGTGGGAGCAAACCCTGTTGCTGTCGAGATAAATAAATCAGTGCTGCAGCTGAATGGCGCACCTGAAAACAAAAAAATGGTTAACAATAAAACACAGTAAACAGTAAAGTATAAAAGAATTACATATCTGAAAAGCAAACATGATAAAACATAGCAGTTGTGATGGTTCGGTTCCAGGTTCAGGTCTCACAAAAAGCATCTTTGGAGACCCTTGGAAAGTGTGTCCTAGTCTGTGCAGTGCTGTACCCTACGCCAATACTCCACTAGTGTGTGGTAGTGTTCAAAACATTCACCGATACAAAGACCAGGATGGTCTGGACAGGAGGGACAATAATAGCGGGTGTCACGCCTATATCCACGCTTTCTACAGATACATTTTCTTTGGGGGGCTCGTTGGGTTGGGGTACCAGGAAGGACATATGGAAAATGCCTCTCATGCAGCCGGCTTACTGAATTTGCATTGGGAAGGTGGGACACAGCACCGTCTGGAAATAGAAGGGCTGTGACGATCTCTTCCTGGAATTTAAGGAAGGATCCAGTTCGTCCTGACGCTTTGTATAGCACATAAGCATTCAGCAGAGCCAATTGGAATAAGTATACAGACACTTTTTTGTAACAGCGTCTGGCCTTACAGGCAACTAGGTACGGCGCCAACAACTGGTCGTTGAGGTCCACCCCTCCCATATTAAGGACATAGAGGGGTTTCTCCACAACACCAGTCGTCTTAGGAATTTGGACCTTCGTGTCTGAGTGATGGGAGGACAGAACGAAATCTTATCTTATCACTCCACAGCGACCAAATTATTACACTTCAAACAGGCTCTCTCCCCCAGCCTAAGATGGGAATCTACAAGCCACTGGGGTAAGCCCCGACGATTAGTTCGCACGGTGCCACATGCGCCAATTCCATGATCAAACAAGTGACTAAAAAGTGGCACGCTCGTGTAATAATTGTCCACATACAAGTGGTACCCCTTTCCGAATAAGGTTGACACCAAGTCCCACACAATCTTACCACCGTTCTTTATGTAGTCTGGGCAGTTCTCCGGCTCTACATAACTGTACATAACTATCTCTTCCCTCGTAAACCATAAAACTATATGTATAGCCTGTTGCCCTGTCACAGAGCTTGTACATCTTGACCCCATATCTGGCACGCTTGCTGGGAAGATACTGTTTGAAAGACTCTTCACTACTGTACCTTCAATTTGACATTTTGGTCTCTAAATTTACTGGCACGGTATTGAGGCTCACAGGAAAAAAAGCTCCCGACTGTCAGTAGGGGTGCGCATCTTCACTGGCCTCACGATTCGATTACGATTATCAGGTCCACGATTCACGATGCATCACGATTACTGCGCACGGTTTTCATCCAAAAAATTTAAGTAGTCAGAAGAACTCCATTTTTTTAAATTTTATCTGTTCTTAAAAAAAAGACAACACTCCCTGCATGTAGCAAAGTGTAAACACAGCAGACAACTTAAAGACGAGCTCCAGACTGCCCCCAAATGACTACAGAAGATGGTCAGAGACTGCAGACATGATACAGGAGATGGTCAGAGGCTGCAGACATGCTGGACGTGGTAAGGGAGGTGCCAGACTGTCCTATCCAAGATGACTAATACCCCGCCACCCTCACCACTAACCTGTCCCCATATAATACTATTACCATAGCGCTCCCCTGCCCAGTATCACCACGGACCAATTCCCATCCTTCTCGACCAGCATCCCCCCACCTCTACACAGTGAGCATGCAGATAGGGCAATAAAACAAAAAATTGTGTGCAGTGCATTGTGGTGATAATAAATGCACAAAAAAGTCTTTAGTGAATAAATATAGCCCTGAAATATATAATCTGTGATCTGATTAAAAGAAATCTTTTGTGTATTCAAAGTAATTCCAGTGCTGAGTGTGCTCAGATTATATATTTCATGGCTATATTCACTACTTAATAAGACTTTTTTTGTGCATTTATTATCACCACAAAGCACTGCACACAATTTTTTGTTTTATTGCCCTATCTGCATGCTCACTGTGTAGAGGTGGGGTAAGAGCAGAGGTGTCCTCCATGCGGCCCCCTTACCTGGCTTGATATGCCGTGGCTCCACTCTCCTCCTTGTCTACGTCACACCTGCTTGACATGCCGCGGCTCCACTCTCCTCCTCGGAGCTCCGTGCTCCACAAGCCGGCCGCCGCCACTTTTAGCAGCAGCAGCTCCAGCCACCGGTGCTCCATGTCCCCGCGAACGTGCACTGCACACAGCGTCGCTCCTCGCAGGGCAGCAGGGGGATGACGTCAGTCAGGGGCAGCAAGCGGGAAAAGCCGGCGCGGCTTACTCCCGCGGCTCTTCGACGGCTTTTGGCTCCGTTCGGTCGCAGAGACGGGGCTTAACGCGGCGCGAGGATGACGTCATCCTCAATAATCGATGCCTTAAAGCTATAGCATCGATGCCACATAGTGGAAGGTCGAATGCTGATGCATCGATTTGGCGATTAATTTCAACAGCCCTAACTGCCAGTGACTGCTTCAAACACTACCAAAAAAACTGTTAGCGTTCACAGGGATCAGGCCTGACGCTGCAAATGCTGCAGTTATGTGTGTTGTGTTTTTGTAAGTGACAGTGATCGATTGATACTGCACTTGGATGGGCTAAACGCAGGTGCTAGCAGGTATCTGGGCTGATTCCGCTAACACTGCATTTTTGGGAACCCTAAACTATTGGGGATGCTAATATAGTTCTGATCAGATCAAAGATATCGATCTGTTCAGACACTATACTACTAAGGGAGGTGTATGGTGCGTGCATCGGTGTTAGCGCTACTGGCACTAATCTGACGCTGCCTGGGGCAACGCAGACCCTGACGCTAAAACCTGATATCGCCCGCCGGGCGATCAGGGGGTTAAACCTTTATTGGGTAATATACGGCGGGTGCCCTGACGCTATAAAAAATGAACTAACCAGCGTCACCCATAAAACTAATGCGGTGATCACTGGTGACTGGGTAAAAGGGGGCAATCAGGGGGTTAAAACCTTTATTAGGTAATGTATGGGGATACCTGACGCTATAAAAACCTGATGGTGAAACAAATCCACTATCTGGCTAATTAATGTCTCCCGTGACACAAATACGACGATCAGAAAAAAGATCTATTAGTGACACTGGAGACGGGGTGAAAGGGTTAACTGGGGGGGCGATGAAGGGGTTGAACCTTTATTAGAGGGGTACCCTAGACCTACCTGGGCCTACTACTAACTGCCCTAACACTTATTACAGTCACAAATGACACCAATGCAGCGATCAGTGAAAAATCTGAAAACTACAATTGGTGACAGGGAGTGAAAGGGTTAACTGGGGTAGGGGGGAGAGCGATCGGGGGGAGTGACAAGTGTACCTACGTGTACTGGTGTTAGTGTAGTGTTGTGCAACTCACGGTAAGATGTTCTCTCTCCTCTCACTGGAATCAAAAAGACTCTACGAGGAGAGATGACATCACTTCCTCTGTCCATGTTTACACTTACACAGGCACAGGAAGGATTGACCGGTTCTCTAACGAATCTGACCCACCGCAGGCAGGGGGGGGGGGGGCGTGATCGCGTGAGGAGGGCAGGACGTACAGGTACGCCCATTTGCCCACCCGTGCCATTCTGCCGACGTATAGCAGCGGTCGGCAAGTGGTTAACTCTTCCACCGCAGCCGTTCTTTTTTTTTCTCCTGCTGCACTCAGGCATAGTGACCCAGCGTGACTCTAGGGGCAGCAGACTAGTAGGCTTGCTGCGCTGGCTGCAAGGAGAAATCCAGCACTACGCGTTTGTCTGCTGCTGTCCTCAGGCATATCACTCGGCGTGACAGTGCAGTGGGCGGAGCCGCGCCTGACGGATCACACAGACAGTATAATTCGGCTGCTGACTGCCCGTTCTTTATACTCAAAAGCCTGCACCAGTGCACCCGCTAAGACACTCGGGGCTATGGACTGCAGATTCGGGGCTCTGACGAGCAATATCAGAGCCCCGTTGCCTCTGACGAGCAATATCCTCCAATAGGTAGTACAGCTTACCAAAAATTAAGACCCCTAGATAAGAGCAGGTCTGAATGATCTTAACGCAACTGGGATTACTGACTCATGACTCCCAGTGACGTGCTCCCTTTTTTTTTTGGAATACACAATCCCTTTTCCTCCTCTACAACTCCTACCAAAGGCCATATGCCTTCATCTCATCATTGATCCTGACTAAAGAGAGAGCATGTGATTGGGAGTCTGGAATCAGTGGTCCAGCTGGTTTTAACCATTAACAAGCTCATTCAGACTTCCTGTAATCTAAAAGTCACAACTGCTCTGTAAACTGTCTGGTGGCGGGTATACTCGCTACTTGGTGATTTTGAAAATCATTTAGAGGGTCTGTGGATTTGGGATCCCACTTGAGAGTGTTTTTGCCAGCTGAAGAACTGTTTATATCAGTTTCAAGACTTTTAATGTGAATTGTGTATACCGTTCCTAGAAGTGTGGAGCTTTACTACTGAACATGTTAGAAAGCGCAGGTTTTGTTATTATTAACAGTTACTCTGTAAAAGAGACCAGGCATATGGTGTAGGTATCCACATTTCAGGAGGCATGCACTATTGCAAGCCCTCTTGCAGGGATACCAGCCCTCTTCTTGTAGGGTTGATGGCTGTTCTTTTGTACCTTATATGCTTGATTGGAATGTTTTTGTGTGTGGGGTTATGTGCTGCAAACAGACAGTGAGGAACTGAAAATGGATATTTATATGTTGCAATACCCCTATCCCATTTTTCTTAAACTGATATTAACCACTTCAGCCCCAGAAAGATTTTCCCCCTTAATAAACAGGCCATTTGCTTGCGATACGGCACTGTGTTATTCTACCTGACAATTGCGCGGTCGTGCGATGCTTTACCCAAATAAAATTCATGTTCTTTTTTTTTTTCCACAAATAGAGCTTTCTTTTATTGGTATTTGATTACCTCTGCAGTTTTTATTTTTTGCGCTATAAACAAAAAAAAAGACTGACCATTTTGAAAAAATATATATTTCTTTATCGTATATCATGGGACACAGAGCCCTAAGTAATTACTTAATGGGTTATAGGCAACCTTCAGGTGATGAACACTGGTTATACCCAATCCAAGAAGTTCACTCCCTATATAACCCCTCCTTCCTCCAGGAGCACCTCAGTATTTTCGCCATTGTCTAAGGTATTGGTCACAAGTGAAGATGTGCTCTGAGGAGCTCCAGGAGGGATGCATGCTGGATTTAAATAGCCTTCATAAAGACCAGATCCATCCAAAGTGCCACTAAGGCCTAAAGGGATGATACCTGGGGCCTCATATCCGAAGCACGAGGTTTTGCCTGTAACGCCTCTCTTTGAAGGGCTGGACCCCAGGAACCCAGCGCTTTGGTCTTGCTACATTACCTAGCTTTCCTAGTGGGGTGCTTTTACAGGTCCAAGGGAGTTGGAACCCCGTTTTAGAGACCCGGTCCTTGATGGTTTGCTAAACGCAGCCCGCTGTGATGGGTGAAGTTTGGATTGTCTGTTAATTCAGCAAATCCTGCAGCGGGGATAAGGTAAGGGAAGAAACTTGGGTATTAAAAACACCTAGGTATTCTTCCATTAGGGAAAACATGTTGTCATGCCTTAATTCTCCACTAGAGGGAGTCTATGCACATACCTTATCCTGTTGTCTTCACTGTAAAGCTCAGTCAGTCTGTGTGTGGCCACAGCAGCACGTGCAGGGCGATTCCTCTCAGGTAAAAGGAATATGCCAAATGTTTTCTTTTCCCTCCCCAGAAGGGGTTAGGGGGATATCAGCGGTGTACCCCCCTTACATCCCGTCGCGGGGAGGTGTGGAAGTCCTGCTGGTACTGCTAATGTTGTTACCGGCTGAAATGCTGTTTCTGTTGTATGTACCTGCTACAAACAGGTCTCTTCCCCCCCTCGTGTTGGGTCGGTGGACCCGAAAACGCCACGCACAAGTGCAGGAAAAGCTTAAATGTAAGAAGGGGCAGAATTTTTTCTCGGAAGGAGCGGGGCCTAAGCACGCTGCCGTGAACCTCCACGAGGACGCACAGCAGGCATACACAGATAAACTATAGCTGTGACAGTCTTGACGAGAAAATAAGCAGCCTGCAACACAAGGACACAGAGCTGTGGGATCTTTGAGGGTTGCAAACTGGCATTCCTGATACAGGAACAACACCTTTTTCCCAGCACTAGGCTGAACTTTATAGCGGCTTTAAATGTCATGACTATTTTCAGCGATTAAGTGCAATTTGTATAGTGCCTCTGTTTTTGTACTTAGGACTATGCCTACCAAAAAGACACCACAAAAACCAAAAAAGTAAAGATTCACCCCCAGGCGTTAGGATCTCGAGTCGCATTTCCACGCTATCATCCTTGCCTGAATTACCAGTTATGGCAAACCAGGGTGAGCCATTGGAACAAATTGATGGTGCAACTGCTTCTCACATCTCAGCTCCTGTATACGTGACTGAAGATGTCCTTTCCTGCTCCCTGCAGGGTCTGGAAGGAAGATTATCGGCTTTAATCGCATCCTCCATTCAAATGGATAGGAAGCGTGCTAGATCCCCCTCCCCCACTTCAGAACCTTTGCAAGGGGAACAGTGGGCACAGGATGAGGTGTTACCCTCAGTCGATCAGGAGGAAAAATAAACCAATGATTCCTCTGCGGAGGAAACCGCGTTAGGTGAACTTTTTTCAGCCTCTCAGTCTGAGAAATTGCTGATACAATCTCTTACGGAGATGGTTCGCTCCACCCCTAATGCAGTCTGCTGAAAGCTTGGTTTCTTCCTTGGATTCCTTAAAACCTTCTCAAGCTTTGCATGGGTTTCCTGCACATGCATTACTAGAACAGCTTATTTTTGCTGAATATGATCACCCAGATAAGCATTTTCTCCCTCTTAAGAGATTTGCAATTCCCTATCCCCTGGAGAAGAAATTCTCCAAAAGATGGAAAATAACAGCCGTTTGACGCTGCGATTTCCAATGTGAATAAGGGCCTAACTTGTCCCGTAGACAATGCACAAATGCTTAAGCATCCAACAGATAAAAAAAGTTGGAATCCCTGTTAACATCTTTTTTCCATTGCAGGTGCCGTTACTCAGCCTGCAGTTGCTGCAGTAGGCATCTGTCAATCACTAAAGGACCAATTTAAACAGGCCCTTAGAGAGATTCCTGCACGGGATTTGGCTGAACTACCAAAAGCTTTATGCTTTGCCATTAATGCTATTAAAGGTTCTATTCACCAGGTGTCCCGCCTTATGCTTGTGCATATGCGTAGAATCCTGTGGTTTAAAAATTGGTCGATTGAAGCACCATGTAAAAACCTCCTAACTGGGTTCCCTTTTCATGGGGAGTGACTATTTGGAGAAGACTTGGACAAATATACCCAAACAATTTCTAGTGAGAAAAGTACTCTTTTGCCAGTCAAAAGAAAGCATAAACGCCCTTCATTTAAACGACCTCCTACCCCTACGCCAGAGGCTTCCGTCTCTAGGCAGTGGTGATGGCCTCCGTCGTCAGACTCTAGAGGAAAATCTCAGAGTCAGACCCAGGCTCAAAAGAAGTCCTGGGGTCAAAAACCTGCAAAACAGAATCCTAAAACCTCATCATGAAGAGGCAACCTCCCTCACCAAGGTGGGGGGAAGACTTCTGCAGTTTTCAGAAGTCTGGAAAGAGGATATTTAGGACAGATGGGTCATCTCCACGATAACGCTGGGGTACGAGCTGGAATTTCCATACTTTCCACCGTCTCGCTTCCTGAGGTCAAGCGTTCCCAAAGATCCAGAGAAAAAACAATTTCTGTTTCAGGCACTAGACCGATTTAATATCTCAAGGGGTGATCATACAGATCCCCACAAAAGAGCAAGTTTTGGGGTTTTATTCAAACATTTTTATGGTACCGAAACCAAATGGAGATGTCAGACCCATTCTAGATCTAAAAATCGAAATCAGTTCTTGAAGATCTGCTCCTTTAGCATGGAGACGATCAGTTCAGTAGTTTCTATCCCTCTAGGAGGAGAACTTCTGGCATCAATCGACATCAGGGATGCATATGTGCATGTCCCTATATTTGCCGCTCATCAAGAGTTTCTGCGGTTCAAGTTAGAACAGCAGCATTTCCAGTTTGTAGCCTTGCCCATCGGGCTAGCCACAGCACCCCGGGTTTTCACCAAAGAGCTGGCCCCACCTCTAGCCAGGTTAAGGGCACAAGGCATAACAGTCGTAGCGTACCTAGACTATCTATTGCTAATAGATCAGTCGGTGGCTCGTTTGGAGCAAAGCGTACGCGCTACAACTAATTACCGTATTTATCGGCGTATAACACGCACTTTTTTTCCCCTTAAAATCAGGGGAAAATCGCGGGTGCGTGCTATACGCCGATCCCCCGTGATCCTGAGCTGCCAGATCTTCAAAATCGCCGACCACGATTTGAAAATGGCGCCGCCAGTGCCGAAATACAGAGCCGGTCCTTGGCTCTTCTCAGCCACTTTCGGCTTCACTCGAGCGCCGCCCGAACCTACCTGAGTGTACTCGGCTAGGTTCGGATAGCTCCGCTCACAGTCACGCCCCTCCCAGGCGGGACTACGAGTGGACCTGAAAGTGAACGAGAGCCGCCGAGGACTGGCTCTGTGTATTTCGGCGCCGGTGGCGCCATTTTCAAATCGCGGTCGGCGATTTTGAAGCCCAGGATGGCAGGGGATCACAGGATTGAAGGCTGCACTGGGGCAAGGCTGCACTGACATGGCTGCACTGGGGCAGGGCTGCACTGAGAAGGCTGCAATGATGGACATTTAAATGTAAGTTTTTTCCCCTTCAACTTCCCTCCTAAAAGTTTTTTTTTCCTTAAAATTCCCTCCTAAACTTGGGGTGCGTGTTATACGCCGGTGCGTGTTATACGCCAGTGCGTGTTATACGCCGATAAATGCGGTATCTGAAAAGTTTGGGTTGGATTCTCAACCTAGAGAAATCTTCCTCAATACTGCTAAAAAGGCTGGAGTACTTGGGTCTGATCATAGACACAGCTCAGGAAAAGGTGTTCTTGCCTCAGGCAAAGATCAACTCCATAAGAGAGCTGGTGCGGATGATCAGGTATTTAAATGGTGATCCCTCCATTCGCTTTTGCATGAGGTTGCTAGAAATCATGGTGGCTTCATTCAAAGCAGTTCCCTATGCCCAGTTTCATTCAAGACTGTTGCATAACAGTATCCTGTCTGCTTGGAACCACACAATTCAAGCCTAGACTTGCCAATGCAGCTGTCCCCAAGAGTGTCCCAAAGCCTCACTTGGTTGTTACTAAACCCAGAATCTGCTGAAAGGAAAATCCTTCAGACCAGTCATCTGGAAAGTGGTAACGACGGGTGTCAGCCTTTCAGGCTGGGGAGCAGTACTAGAAAAGACAACTGTCCAGGGACAGGGGTCAAGAACCAAAAGAACCTTGCCCATTAATATCCTAGAGATTCGGGCAGTACGTCTGGCTCTAAAGCCCTGGACTTTCAGGTTACAGGATTGTCCTGTCAGGATTCAATCCGACAATGCCACAGCTGTGGCCTATATCAATCACCAAGGGGGCACCAAAAGTCTTTCAGCACAGAGAGAGGTGAACCATATTCTAAACTTTGGCAGAAAGGAATGTTCTGTGCCTAACGGCAGTCTTCATTCCGGGAGTAGAGAATTGGCAGGCGGACTGCTTAAGTCACCAGCAGTTATTCCCTGGGGAATGGTCTCTTCACTCCGACATATTTCGGGCTGTTTGCAAAAGATGGGGGACTCCGGACGTAGATCATCTAGCGTCCAGGTTCAACATAAAGTTAGTCAACTTTGTGGCCAGAACAAGGAATCCACTCGCATGCGGAACAGATGCGTTGGTGATCCCATGGGATCAGTTCTCACTGATCTATGCATTCCCCTAACTTTCTATTCAGTTGCTGCCTCGACTTCTTTGCAGGATCAAGCTGGAAAAAAAAGCTGGTAATTCTGGTGGCACCAGCATGGCCCAGAAGGTCATGGTATGCAGAAATCGTAAAGATGGCAGTGGAGGGCCCATGGTACCTCCCACTACGGCCAGATCTGCTCTCACAGGGACCGATATTCCATCCTACCTCACGGCCTCTTAATTTAACGGCTTGGCTATTGAAACCCACATTCTGAAGAAACGTGGGCTTTCCGGGTCAGTTATCTCTACCCAGATTAATGCAAGGAAGCCAGCTACCAGAACTATATATTATAGGGTCTGGAGGGCTTATGTTTCCTGGTGTGAATCCAAGGGTTGGCACCCTCGGAGATATATCATAGGCAGAATTCTTGCCTTTCTACAATTAGGGATAGAAATGAAATTGGCCTTGAGTACTATTAAGGGCCAAGTCTCAGCTTTATCGGTTTTGTTTCAAAGACCACTTGCTACAAATTCTTTAGTCCGGGGTTTTATACAGGGGATAAAGCGGGTTAATCCGCCCGTGAAACCTCCCTTGAACCCTTGGGACTTTGATTTAGTTTTGTCTGTGTTACAAAAAAACAGCCATTTGAACCAATACAACATGTTCCCTTAGTCCTTCTGACAAGGAAGTTGGTATTTTTGGTTGCTATATCCTCAGCAAGGAGGGTTTAAGAATTGGCTGCTCTTTCTTGTAAAGAGCCATATTTGCTTTTTCATGAGGACAGAGTGGTGTTGGGCCCTCGTCCAGGCTTTTTGCCAAATTTGGTCTCAGGTTTTCACCTGAACCAAGATATTGTCCTGTCATCGTTTTTTCCAAAACCATGTTCCAGGGAAGAAAGGTCACTACATTGTCTTGATGTGGTGAGAGCAGTGAAAAGCTATTAAAAAGGTGAAAAGGCAACTGCTCAGATTCGTAAGACTGATGTCTTATTTATTCTGCCAGAGGGTCCTAAGAAAGGACAGGCAGTGTTGAAATCCACTGTCACTAAATGGATTCAGTAAGTGATAATTCAAACTTATGATTTAAGGTGTAAGATTCCCCCTTTTCAAGTTAAGGCGCACTCTACCAGGGTGGTTAGTGCTTCTTCGGCATTGTGTCATCAGGCCTCCAAGTCTCTGATCTGTAAGGCAACTTGGTCTTCAGTGCATACAGTCACAAAATTTTATCAGCTGGATGTAAGGCGGTATGAGGATATCGCCTTCGGGCGCAGTGTGCTGCAGGCAGCAGTATAGGTCCTCAAGTCTGGGGGTACCCTCCGGGTTGTGTCTCCCTCCCCTCAAGTAGCATTGCTAAGGGGCATCCCATTAAGTAATTACTTAAGGCTCTGTGTCCCATGATGTACGATAAAGAAAATAGGATTTTTATAACCGCTTACCTGTAAAATCCTTTTCTTGGAGTACATCATGGGACACAGAAGTCCCTCCCCTCTTTTTTGGGATTTAAGTATATTGCTTTGCTACAAAAACCTGAGGTGCTCCTGAAGGGAGGAGGGGTTATATAGGGAGAGAACTTCTTGGATTGGGTATAACCAGTGTCCATGACCTGAAGGTGGCCTATAACCCATTAAGAGAAGGTTTAAAGAGGAGGTAACGGGGACTTCTTCAATTAAGTCCTGCCTCTTCCACAAAAAAGTATAGGGACTATTGCGGTACCTCATGAATGCATACAACGTAGATAAAATTTCAATTTATTCAAAAAATAAACATATTAAAAACAACCATATATAGATATGGATTAATAACAAGACAAATTTCACAATGATATTGATTGGGATAACAGTTAACAACGCCTACAGGGGTAAGTGAAGGCAGGTTTGTAAGTGCTTATGAACGTGACCTCGACAGTTTCGCGGTCAAGCCGCTTCTTCAGGAGACGTCCTAGTACACTTTTTTTCTACAAGTGAAATAATCAGCATTATAAATGCAGACTATACATCGGGAGAAGGGGAACAAAAGAAAACAGGAAAAAGAGACATAGCATTGGAGTAATTAATCAACAATTTATTGGTGTGTTTGCACTCACCACCCACTGTCCCTAAGGACTGGAATGGCACTTGTGAGACGCCCTCGTTGGGCGTTCCCCCGGGGACGAGCAAGGGGAGTTTTTGTTTTCCAAAGTAAACTGGTGTATATAGAAATAAAAAATTGGTAATAAATATAATTTATCAGAACAGTTCTGACCACCACCGTGAATAAAGTGGGACCACTGGTGGGGGATGGGGGGGGGGGGACCTGAGGGGGAAGAAAGGGAAAAGGTACACAAGGATAGAAGGAAGAAAGAGGAAAAGAGAAATTGGGAAAGAAAAAGCAAGGGAAAAGGGGGAGGGAAGGGAAAGGGAAGGTGTAACAGTGGAGGGGGAAAAAGGGGGGAGGAGAGGTAGGGGGGAAGGGGGAGGGGAAAAAGAGGGAAAGAGGGGGGAAGAATGGGAAGGGGGGGCAGGGAAAAGGGGGGGAAAGGAGGGCCAAGAGAGGCGTGGAAATGAGAGAAGGGGAGAGGAAGGGGACTGGATAGGGGAAGGGGGGGAAGAGAAATGGGAGGAGGGGGCTGGGCGCGGGACAGGAGGGTAAGGGGGGGGGGAGTGACCAGGGAATAGGGAAGGAATAACCCACCACACTAGTGCAATTGAAAATAACAAAGAAAATAGAGTTGGGCAAAACCCACCAGTATTATCTTAAAACCATGAAGATTAATTGTTGCTGACACCCAGGGGTAATTCTTGATAACCAAACGACCTCTCTTAGCAGTTATTTCAATCGGCTATAAGCCACCCAAGGAGCCCTTAGGGGGAAGAGTATGGCAGTGCAATGAGGTTATAATAGCAAGGTGCTGTGGCCATGGGAACCTGTAGAAAGAGGTGCATCCAGGCTTAGACATAATGTGGTTTAAAAAGTTACAATGTGGCCCTTGCAGGGGCTGGTTACTTACTTTTGGTCTGTCTGGTGATCGCGACCCGCTGGGTGTGGATGTAATGCCATCCCTGCTAGGCAGACATGATTAAACCCCCAATCCGGAAGACAAGCGGCGCTGTGGACGTCAGACGCCGCCGTCCCCGGGTCCGGCTCCCCACTAGTGCGCATGTGCCGAATAAAATCTAGCACATGCGCCTAGCCCCGATATTCATGACGCATGGAACGTCATTGTCGGGAGGCAGGGGCTAGATTCGCCTAATGGGGAAACCCAGCCCACTGCCGGGAAGACGCATGCCCGCCACTCGGGGGAGAATGAACTCCTCACACTGTTGTAAGGGGAGGGGAGTGCAACACATAACATAACAATACATTTAACATGATTGCACGAAATTGTGAAATATCAGAGAAGGCATTGCGCCCAGCCAGGAGACGACATTTTGCTCACTGGTGTGGACGCAAGCCTTCTCACATAACACATGTAAATCAAAGGTACATTGTTACAGCAGTATTTCAAAACATATATTGAAATACAATGTTTTACAGGCCATAAAAATATAAAAGACATAGTACATAGAAAAAAGTAGTATATGATACATAAATCTCTCTTAACATATACAAAGGGGTCCGTAGCATCTGAAGCAAAATACCGGGGGCACTGGGAAGTCCTGAGGGGGAAGGGAAGAAAGGGGAAATAGGGGAAGGGGGGAGGAAGGAGAAAGGGGGGAGGGGGCAGGGGAGGGTGGGAAAGAACCAGGAGGGGGGAAAAAAGGGGGGAGGAAGGATGAAAAGGGGGGGGGGTGAAATTGGAAGGGAGGGGAAAGGGGGAGGGAAAGAGAAAGAAAAGAGGGGGGGGGAGAGGGGAGGAAAAAAGAGAGGGAATGGGAAAAATATGAAAGGCAGGGGGGGGGGGGGAGTATAGGGGGGAGAAACGAAAAGGGATGGAATTGGGACAGTGGGGGGAAAAACCAAAATGCTATAGCATAATCAATAGTTCCATCAGTTATAAAGTGAACAACGGGCCTGGAGGGGGTAGCGAAGGCAGAGAGGGGTTGTTGAGGATACCACTAGTTCATTCAAGAAAGTATTTGTATGTGTGTGCCTCGTTGAGGCCTGGGGGGGGTCAAAGCATTCAGTCGTTCAATCCAGAGCGATTCCCGCTTGAGGATTTGGCGATCCCAGTTACCACCTCTGGGGTCTTCTGGGATGACCTCCAGTACATAAAATTTAATGTAATCAGGGTCAAATCTATGGTAGATACCTATGTGGCGGCCCACCGTGGTGAGCTTGCCATTAGTGGAGGCATATGCACACTAGTGGGGAGCCGGACCCGGTCATGGCGGCGTCTGACGTCCACAGCGCCGCTTGTCTTCCGGGTTGGGGGTTTAAAAGGCAGACATCATGTCTGCCTAGTAGGGATGGTATTACATCCACACCCAGCGGGTCACGATCACCAGACAGACCAAAAGTAAGTAACCAGCCCCTGCAAGGGCCACATTGTAACTTTTTAAACCACATTATGTCTAAGCCTGGATGCACCTCTTTCTACAGGTTCCCATGGCCACAGCACCTTGCTATTATAACCTCATTGCATTGCCATACTCTTCCCCCTAAGGGCTCCTTGGGTGGCTTATAGCCGAATGAAATAACTGCTAAAAGTGGTCGTTTGGTTATCAAGCATCACCCCTGGGTTTCAGCAACATTTAATCTCCATGGTTTTATGATAATACTGGTGGGTTTTGCCCAATTCTATTTTCTTTGTTATTTTCAATTGCACTAGTGTGGTGGGTTGTTCCTTCCCTATTCCCTGGTCACTCCCCCCTCCCTTTCCCCTCCCCTCCCCTTTCTACCCCCTCCTGTCCCACGCCCGCCCCCCCCCCTTCTCTTCCCCTATCCACCCCCCCTCACCCCGTCCCCTTCCCCCCCTTCCCTCATTTCCACGCCTCTCTTTGCCCTCCCTTCCCCCCTCTCTCTACCCCCCTTCCCCCCTCTCTCTACCCCCCTTCCCCCCTCCCTTTTTCCTGCCCCTCCCTTCCCATTCTTCCCCCCTCTTTTTCCCCTCCCCTTCCCCCCTACATTCTGCTTAACAAAGGGTAAAAAAAAAAAAGATTACCTGTGGTTTTAGCAGGCAGGAATACCATCCCAGAGCAGTCAAAGCATTGGTCCAGACAGCCAAAGGAGTAGTCCAGGCAGCAGACAGATATGGCAAAGTATGAACATGGTCCGGTCCATGGTTTAGCAGGCAGTTCAGGTGGCAGGCAGAGGCATGGCCAGTTCAGGTGGCAGGCAGAGGCATGGCCAGTTCAGGTGGCATCAGGCAGCACTTTAATGTTTAGGCCTTGGTCAGGTAAGACCTGAGGACAGGGGTAGAGGCTTCTTCCCACCCAAATCTCTACGAAGGCTCTGAGTCTCCAGAAGCTGATCCGAGAAAACAAAAACCTGGAAAAAAGTTTTCTCCACTCGGAAAATCTTTTCTGGATCCCCTCACATAGGTGAGACCCCTGTACTGTACAATGGCAGGCAAAGGATCAGTTTAGGAGGCAGGCAAAAAGCATGGTCATTGAACAGGCCGAGGTCAATTCACACGGAAGGCAGAAACATGGTTGGCACAGGCATATTCGATAAACAGTCCGGGTCATTCACAGAAAAAGCAGATGGTGGTCACTGGAAAAATATCATCACTTTACAAATAGTGTAGTGAAGTGTGATAGTTCCGATAGCACTCTCCAATACAGAGGCCTGGCTGGGAGGGACATTGAGGACAGTAGTATTGGGTGTCACGGCGAATTGCTGTACTTGAACACATATGACTTCTTTGGGGGGTTTGCGACCAGTTTGAGTAAGAGGGAGGATTTCAGGACA
The DNA here is from genome assembly GCA_037952925.1 of Lithobates clamitans. Classification (NCBI taxonomy): domain Eukaryota; kingdom Metazoa; phylum Chordata; class Amphibia; order Anura; family Ranidae; genus Lithobates; species Lithobates clamitans. Next base: position 282,579 of record JBBGZY010001049.1, on the reverse strand, counting down.
GTGCCTTTCATGGAGTCTGGCTAATGTATCGGAGCAGATTAGTTGAGGGGCTTGGCCATGGGGAAAGGGAAGGGCTGTGATAACGTCTTCCTGAAATTTTAGATAGGTTAGGGAACTTTGGCTGCACTTAGAAAAAATAACATTAATTGAACAGGGCTAGTTGCATCAAATAAATGGCGGCTTTCTTATACCAAAACAGTGATCTCCTGGTGGCCAAGTAGGGCTGCATCAGCTGGTCCTTCATATTCACCCCCCCATGTAAAGGTTATAGTCATGCACACATTTTGGCTTCTGGATGGGACCCCCTCTTCTCTGCAGTTCCACCAAGGTGTCATCATGCATTGTGGAAAGGATATAGACATATCTTATGTTATCTCTCCACTTCAGGGCTGGTACCTCTTCATTACGCATATTGGCCATTTCCCCCTGTTTCAATTTCTTGGCGACCAATCTCTGTGGGAAGCCCTTGCAGTTGGTCCGTGCTGTCCCACAGTCCACAGTCTTCTTTCGGTACAATTGGCGGAAAAGTGGGAGACTCGTGTAGAAATTGTCTATGAATAGGTGGTAACCTTTCCCAAGCAATGGTTAGATCAGCTGCCAGACAATTTTGCCACTTGTTCACATGTAGGTAGGGCATCCAGGGGTATTAGCTGTCTGTCTTTTCCGTCAAAAATTTTAAAATCATATGTGTAACCTGTGGCCCTGTCACATGCCTTGTAAAATTTTACCCCACGTCTGGCTCTTTTACTGGGGAGGTATTGCTTTATGCCAAGTCTTCCGGTTAAGTGTACTAGGGATTCGTCTACACAAATATTTATATCGGGGGTAAACATCTGCTTGAAGCTGGAGCAAAAAAAAATTATTAGGAGCCGAATTTTGAATAATTTATCATAATCGGGATGATTTGGAGCGGAGCATTGTTGTTGAAATGTAAAAACCTCATTATCATTTTGTAACGGGTTCTGCGCATCACAGCATAGTAGACTGGCATGTGGTGAATAGGTTGGGTAGACCAGTAGACTGCGCGATCTCATGTCTTACGTCACCCCGCCCCCCCTGCTGTTTACATCATGATGGCTGTGATTAGACACAGCCATCGTGTGGATCAGGGCAAGTCACAGTGCCATCCTGCCATTCCGAGATGCGGCATGAGCGGGGGAGACACGCACATCGGGATCCCGCTTCTTCTGAGGGACGTTTAGGAACGTCCACTCAGGAGGAAGCGCTTACCAGCCACTGCACATAAACAGTTAAATAAACATGTCATACTTACCTGTATTGTGTAGTGGTTTCGTACAAAGCAGCCCCGATTCTCCTCTTCTGGGCCCCCCCCCCCCCGCCAGCTCTCCTGGCCCCTCCCCCTTACCAAGTGTTCCCATAGCAAGCTGCTTGCTACAGACGCACTTATTTGTGCTCGTCCCCGAGCCGCCTTTGTGTGTCCATAAGACACCAAGAGCATGGCTCAGCCCCCTCCCGGTCTCACTTGCTCCCTCCTCATTTGCTCTGATTGATAACGACAGGAGCCAGTGGTTTCAGCTGCTGTGTTTCAGCCAAGGAGGATGGTTGGCTGAGACACGTGCACATCGCTGGACCGAGATGGGGCCTCAGGAAAGAGGGGGTTCTGGGGGTGATGCTGCAAATATTTTGTTTAGGACCCAGGTGAACAACAGGGGTCTTGGATGGTTCATAAACACTTGGCTCTAGAAATAATAGGTACATGAAATAGTGTGCACACTGACGATTATTATTAGAAGCAGTAGTGAGGAAATGTCCTCTGCTGGTCACAATGTTTGCTGTAGGGAGCAGACAGGCACAAAGAGTTAATTGATTTGCCATTCTGGATGCCAGTGACAGGCTCAGGGAGATAACTGGCAGAGCTGCATGCATTGTGACTGGAAGGAAGGAGCCCAAGATCGGTACAGCAGGGATTTCTGCAGATACTGACCTGGAGTGAAGAACAGGTGCACGGCTCCTGGGATTTGCAACGTGTCGTGTTTACACAATTTTAACTTGGCTTGGTTGCAGTGTGATGGGAGAGAGTGGTATGTCTCCTAAGCAACACTCTCCCGCCAGAACTGAGCCTCCCGGCTGTACCAAGCAGCTCATTAGGCTCTCTCCTTCCAGTTCTTGCAGCTCTTTATACGAATATCTATTAGCTTCCTCACCGAGTCTTAGAGAGGCATGCTGACAGTGGAGGCATCGTATGTCGGACAGAGACAGTCAAAGGGCCACAAATTGCCCAGGTCTCATATAGAGGCTTTTCAGGCCCAATAGCTTATTGCATGTAAATGGATACCAAACCTTAAGAGATGGAAAACCCCACTCTAGCAACACAGAGGAGCTTTGCACAGATTCAGAGCAATATGGGAAGATGCCAGCCCCTTGGCAGCTGAATAAAGCAGGGTTGTTCTATCTAGCTAAAATCAAATTCTCTCTTTGGGGGGATGTGTATACAAATTTCCTCCTTGGGCAATATTATATGTAAAAACACTTTGCTCCTTTTATAGTGGTCCTCCTGAAATGTGCACTAGACATCCATTGCAACCACAGAGTGGTCATAGAGAAGCACAAACAAAGCAATCGTAGCTGGATATATTTTCTTTATTATTCTATGTTGTTCTAGACTGGTTAATATAGAACATACTTCTGTACCAATTATATATGTGCATAATATGGTAACAATACTTTTTTGTGGTAACCAAACTTATAAGGATATGGTATATAATGTACCTGTAGGAGTGGGTTCCTATGCCAGGGACTCTTCCTTGGAAAAAGTGGGGGAAAACTCCCTGTTCTACAAACGCACACAAAGCAAATCTGTCTTTTGTCTGTGCAGGGCAAGCAACAAACTTGCTTTGATACCCTCAGCCCAGCAGCGTGTGTATCTTTTTTACATTTCCCTATTGCTTTATTTAGTCTCTGGGAGTAAAGAAATTATTGGGTAGTTTAGGGTGTGTAGGAGAATGTGACCTGCTACATGTGACCTGCTCAAGGAGCTTACGTTTTAAATTCTATATCTTACATAAACACACACACATACACTGGGTGCCAATTTAGACAGGAGCCAATTAACTTGCCAACATGGTTTTGGAACGTGGCAAGAAACTGGAGTACCTAGAGGAAACCCTATGCAAGTGCAGGGAGAAAACTCAATGCAGGCAATGTCCTAGTGGGATTAAGACTGAGGACCCTAGTGCTGCACTTTTTTTTTTTTTTTTTAAGGATAAGTTCATCTTCAGGAGCATGTTACATGAAAACAGAAGTAATTGCCTGTCCGTATCGGAAGTACGGGCAGCCAGCAGGAGCCTGACATTGCACCTGCATTCTGGTGATCAGAGGTGCAATGCTATTTTTTTTTTTTGCCTGCAAAAAATGTGCATTTATTTTTTTAAAAGGTGAAGTTGTACCTTAATGCATTTTCCAGGGAGAGTGGGGATCTCCTGTGTTAATAGGCATAACACACTGCTAAATTAATATCTATGCTAGATGCGCTTTTTTAAAAAGCTCTTTGGACTCATGATTAGTCATTTATTAGAACACATATGTATACTAAATATTTAACTGCACCAAAACTACACAAATGTAAATAGGGCCTAACAATAAACAAAGGCCTCATTCACACAGCCAATTACTTACATGCCTCATGCAGATGCAGGGCCATGTTTTTATGGCACTGAGATGCACAGGCGTTGCATGCATCCCCATGCTAACAGTCCTATAAATGTCTATTGGGACACGCTGCTTTGTCCCAACCTGCGCACCACCTGTGGAAAACACGGCCCTGCACACGGCACGCAAGTAATCAGCCATGTAAACGAGGCCTCATGCACCTGGCAACCATGCAGGTCCTGCAGGAAACTATCTACACCTTACTGCAAACCGTGAGAGCAATTAATCTGCCTGAAGCGTGCCATTTGAGGAACGCTTCTGAAGTCTTTTAATTTGTATTTAGCTTTTGTGCATATGATTATTGTGGGAAATTGAAAGATAAATTTGAATGCCGTTATGCCAGAAAATGAAGTATTTGGTCACTTCTTAGAGGGGTTCCCTCTTATTTCTACACTTCTGACATAGTCTTCATCCTTCAGGCCCAGCCATATTTATGCAGTGTGAGCAGCAGTGCTAGGCAGAGTTGCTTTGACTGCAGGAAGTCACTGGTGTCACTCTGTTCCTGTTTTGTAGCAGGAGAAAAGATGACTGAGGTCAGGAGGTGAGAATCTTGTCTCTACGGCATTTAACATGATGCTGCCACCTCATTTTATTGAAGTTCCAGGCTTTATATGACTGCACCAGTACGCTGTTTGATGCAGTAAGGTTTATATGTGTGTAAAGGAAGACAGATAGAAAGCAGTGGGAGTTCCCCTCCTGTTCTTGGCTGTCTCCCAACAGTTCAGCACTAAATCTTTCCGCAGAGTCTTGGAAGTCGTTACACAGCAGTCTGAATGTGCTGTGGGTGCACTAATCCTAGTGATTGTGTGCAGCTGAGAATGGAAAATGTTTGTGTCTTCCCAGGGAAATCCAACATTACTGTTTCAAATCAGCTAATGTACTAGAGGATATATTCCAATGCTACTTAACCCTTGCCTAACCCTTTTCCTATTAGTTTCCTGTATTGTGTATGCCAGGTGTTATACGCACTTGGTATATCAGCCTGTGCTGCCAGATGAACACTGAGATATATTAAGGTCAAATCATTGTCTCCCACCCAATTAATTTTCACACACTGACTTCCCGATACTGAGAAATATACACCTCTCTTACTGATGTACTCACTATAGCATTTGTAGAAAAGTCCACAAACTGAGACTCATCTATAAGAAAAATGATTGATAGACCTATGGATTGACAGCATTTTTAATAACAAATATCCATTGAAATGGCAGCTGTGTAACAGAAAAAAGTTAGTCATTGTAAAGGCAGAAGGTTTTTTTATCTTAATGCATTCTATGCATTAAGATAAAAAAAACCTTCAGTATGCAGCAGCCCCCCTAATGCTTACCTGAGCCCCATATTGATCCAATGATGTGCACGAATGCCTTGGCCTCCTGGGACTCTCCCTCCCGATTGGCTAAGACACAGCAGTGGCGCCATTGGTTCCCACTGCTGTCAAAGTCAGTTAACCAATGAGGAGAGAGGAGGTGAGGCCAAACCGCGGCTCCATGTCTGAACGGGCACACAGAGCATTGGCTCGCCTCATAGGAAGTTGCTTGCTGTGGGGGCACTCAGCAGGAGGGAGGGGCCAGGAGCGCTGCAAGGGAACCGAGAAGAGGAGGATCCCGGCTGCTCTGTGCAAAACCACTGCACAGAGCAGGTAAGTGTAACATGCTTGTTATTTTTAAAGAAAACAAAATGAGACTTTAGTAACAGTTTAACAGAAACAAACATACCTGTATTGTTACACTATTACCAAAGTATTTGGGGCACCTGCCTTTACACGCACATGAACTTTAATGGCATCCTAGTCTTAGTCCGTAGGGTTTAATATTGAGTTGGCTCACCCTTTGCAGCTATAACAGCTTCAACTTTTCTGGGAAGGCTGTCCACAAGGTTTAGGGGAGGGTGCCTATGGGAATGTTTGACCATTCTTCCAGAAGTGCATTTGTGAGGTCAGGCATTGATGTTGGGCGAGAAGGCCTGGCTTGCAGTCTCCACTCTAATTCATCCCAAAGCGGGAGTTGAGTTCAGGACTCTGAGCATGCCAGTCAAGTTCCCTCCAACTTTGGGATGAATTAGAGTTAAGACTGTGAGCCAGGCCTTCCTGTCCAACATTAGTGCCTGACCTCACAAATGCGCTTCTGGAAGAATGGTCAAACATTCCCATAGACACACTCCTAAACCTTGTGGATAGCCTTCCCAGAAGAGTTGAAGCTGTTATGGCTTAAAAGGGTGGGCCAACTCAATATTGAACCTTACAGACTAAAAATGGGATGCCATTTAAATTCTATTCACTTGAGAAATTTCCACTTGTTTTCTGTTGCACCTCTAGGATAGTAAGTGAAGGGAAAGACTGCCAAAAAATTAACTGATCTGGGTTTTAACCCTTCCCTACTCAATTAAAAACCTGAAAAAAATAAACTTTGCATATTCTTTAAGGCCTCATTCACACTGCAGCTGTCAAACTTCTCTTTTACAGATGTTTTTTTTTCTGCCCCTAAACACTTCTCATTGTAAGATTATCTGTCCATGCAGACAGACGTTTAGGCCCCATGCACACAGGATGTTTTTACAGCTGCTGCTTTTGGCTTCAGGCATTTCTTTCTGCAGCCAGTAAACTCCCCAGCATGTTATTCTATGTGTCCATGCACACATAGGCTGTTGTCAGCGTTTTTGGCTGGGGTGTTTTCTTGCTGGAAAAACCCCCCAGAACTAGTGGGTTTGAAGAGGAGTTTTTTAGCTGTAAAAACACTCTAACTTTGATAAAAGCTTAAAAACGCTGAAAACCATGACTAACTATGAGCATTTTTGAGCCATAAGCTTTTATGGGAGTATAGATTTGTAGAAAAAAAGCTGAAAAATGCTAGTGCAAACTCATTCTATAGCTACAGGTTTTTACAGCTAACACTACTGGCTTTTTATAACATCCAGTGTGCAATGAGGCCTTACAGTCATTTAGACACAGTGGTGTTTAGGGGCAGAAATCTGGAAGCACCAAGGAGAGGAGCATTTGGGCAGAAAAAATCCTGATGTGTCTAAAGACCAGGCACAATACTAGGCATGCTTGGGTGTAAATTCATTTTAATAGCTAGAATAAATTACTAATCTGGCCAATGAAATGAATGAACGTCCGAATGCGTCTAAATACGCCTAAACGTGTTTGAAAAATGTGGCTTTAGACGCGTATGTAACATTACTTTTCTCCTATCAGGTACATGAAGCCTAAATCCACTCCAGGTTGTAATAAGGTTGATTCAAATTTACTTCTCAGCAGGCTTTAGGCTCAGTGCTGATTTGTGTACTTCCTGTGATGGACGCAAAACAATATAAACACAAATATTCCAATATTACATTGGTACATTTTTCTTTCCCCATCTTCCTGTTTCCTATCTGTATATGGATTTTCAGATGCTTTGTAAGGCCCTCTTCACATGGACACTGCCTGGTGGTCTGTTCAGCAGAGAATTCATGAACAGATCCCCTGGTGAATCTGGGCAGAACAGGACAGATGTCAAGTTTCTAATGTCTCTTCATTCAGTTCTTTTCTGAAGTTAGAAACTGGTGCTTTCTGGACCTATGTTGAATCTATGGGCAACCAAATGTAAATTGACTTGTGTTAGTTTACATCAGACTACCACCGATCCATCACATTTAGGTATGGAAAAAGGCACAGACCCTTTTAAAAAAATTTCTGGACCTGGACAGTCTCTGATGTGAGAAGACACAAGTCTATTTACATCCGGGCACCCCTAGACTTAGATTGAGCTTCTGTGTGGATATAGAAACAACATTTTCTGTAAATAATCCCTTATGTTTGTGTTTTAACAGGGTCTTTTGCCACCACCCACTGCCAAAGACAGAACCAACCTTGCAGCATCTTATGATGAGGAAATGGAAGTGGAAGAGCAAATGTCACAAGAGACTGATGGAGGGAAGATGGTGACACAAGCAAAAGAAACAGAATTGCCCCCAGATACTGTGAGCCGAGTAGGGGCTGGACCAGGCAGACCATCTGCTGAGGCTGATGAGGATGGGAGAGAAGCCACTGGCAAGGCATTAGCCGATGATTCCAAGAAAGAACCAGAAGTGCAGAGAGTTGATGTCCAGTTCAAACACAACATAGGCGAGAAACAGTCACATTTACAGGACTTAATACCTGAGACCGGATCTGAGGTGAGGGAGTCAGTGCCCCAAACAGAGCTGAAGTCAATGGAAACTGAAGAAGCAACTGACCAAGTGGACAGCAATAATGGTCAATCCACAGAGGAGGATCTAGAACATCAGAAGATGCCGGACCATCCTGGGAGAGACAGTGACAGTGAATACAGTGAGAATGAGGGGGCAGAAGACTAGTTTAGTATTTTAAACCCATCTTCCAGAGCTATAAGATTTCCAATGGGAATGTGTGGTCACAGTCTATGTACATTTTCTTAAGGACATCTTTATTACAAGGACAGGTTAGCTGTAGACACGCTGGCATTTTGGGTTTATACTATATAATCTGCACTATTTATTGTTCTATTCTGTCCCCATTTATAGTCAAGAAAAACTTTTTCACAGTGTGTAATTAGCAGTGAAAGACAATGGTAGATTGTCAGACAGCTGCAGATATGGGCTGTGGGATTTCTTGGTATGTGGATTCTACTCTCATCTCCTTAAAGAAATGGGCATACTCCCAGCTTGTGTTCAGGAAGAATGCAGCTTATAAATGAGCAGTACGACACACCATGTATAAATATTAGGAGAGGATACCGTGCCTTACTGCTAGTCTTTTTTTTTTTTTTCTCCCAAAAAATGAGTGTAGTTGAACTGTATAATCCCTGAATGTTGCAGGGAATGGGGGAGGTTATTATGGTTTACACTGAATTTCTTAAGATCCACCCAAATGATGAAAACATTTTTGTAAACTTTGTTTTATTAAAAAAAAAGAAAAATACTTGTTTCTAATTGTGTTTAAGTTGGTGTTTAAAACTGCAGCTTTTTTTGGTGGGATTACAGCTTCTGTCTCGAGAGAAACATGGAGGCCTTTGTTGATAACTGCTCCTTTTGAAAGTGCTAGTTAGCTGGCTATCCTGCTGATCCTCCTAGGTTCTGTAATTTGTTACCGGCCCAGAATAAGTATGGAGATGAGAGCGCCTGGCTTTCCAGATCTGCATGTTTGAGTCACTCACCGAAACAGCACAACAGCCAAGCAAATGTTTAGGGAGAGTTCAACAATGGCAGGCCTCATAACAGGTTTGCCTTGAGGAATCCTGTACTTAGGAAGTATAGAGACTATCATTGTTGTGCTGTCTTTGGAATGCAGGTTGCCTAGCTGCCACCATATTGAATCAGGTGTTTCAGGACTAAGTCACTGACCTGGAACACTTATGTTGGTCAGCATGCTTGTACGATTGTTGAAGTCACTAGGAGAGCCTGAAAACCAGGGAATTAGCATTTTCCGAAAGGGATTGGTAGTGGCAGCTTTAATATTTTTCTCAATGGTTTTATGCTAGGTTTGCACTATTGCGACCAGTGTCCCATGTGTAGGCAGCCCATTCAATTCATTAGAAATACAGGGAAAGAAGCCTGACTCTTTTTTTTTTATTGCATGACACCATAAAGTTTGGCATGTGTGAAAATTTGCTGCAGGTGCCAATGTGTGGGGCAGCCATTCAGAATTAATGGCACCCCAATACACCAGCTAAAACACGCTTTCCCTACCTACAGAGATGTGAGTCTAGCCTTATGTAGCATTGGTTACTATTGTTTAGATGTGATTGTCACTATAAAGCTACAAACTTGTATTGAGAATGCATGGGTTACTACACAGGAGTAATGAAGACAGGTCATCCCTAGGGTGGTCAGCTAAGCGCTCCACACACCGGGGTTATACCAGGCTCTAGATCACATTGTTTTTTTTATGCTCAAGCCTAATTGCATATTTATGAATTATGTGATTTTCTTCATCCTTTGTGGTCAGGAAGTATACTGCTCCAAAAATAGGCCTGACCACACCACACCAGTGGGTAGTGTTCATTCCTGAAGATCTATATAAAGCATTTTGCTATAGTGTTTAAGTAAAACTTAATGGTTTGCTAAGAAAAAAAAAACTCAGGTTTCCTATATGCACTGCAAGAATTTTATAAAAGATTATTCTGGAATAAATCCTTTTTGTGTTTCCATTCTAAAGATGCCTGCTTTGTGGAAGTGTTCTGTCTTGACCATGACATAATTGTACAATGTGGCTCAATTTGTCAGACCCAGCATCCCTTCTATTCCAGTCTATGCTCAGATAAAAAATGTATTTCCAAATGAAAATTCTATGGTTGGGGTGCCTATAATTTTATCCTCTTTGAAGCCTTATTCATTCAGCTTAGACTAAAACTTAATCCTGTACGTAAAGTATTAATGATCTAAATGCAAGGAAGAAAAATGTGAACTTTATCATACAGTACAGGACACAGGCTCCTTTAAATCTTGACTGTGTGTCATATGCTGCCATCTTCAAGTCAGGACACTGGTAAACGTAGTTGTGTAGTTAGCTGCAGAGCCCTCTGCAAGTCCAGAACAGTGGCGATCCAAATCCCAGCAGTTTCAGTTCCTGAAATCCTTCTCCATTGAGAAGAGGGTATGCCCTCCTGAAGTGGGTGAACAGGTGAGTTTCCACCTAGTGTGTATGGGTCTTAAGGGAGATACCACTATTAGATTTTCTGCAGATTTTTGTCTTCGGATTTACCAAAACCATGTAGTGCAAGGGCCTGCCTGATTGCATACAAATTGAAACTCTTAAGGTTTGACCTCATATTATATGGTTTTGGTAAATCTGAAGACAAAAATCTGCAGAAAATCTAACAGTGTGTAAGGGGTCTTAGGAAGGTGCCTGTACGAGGTGTGACTAATTCCCAGAATGTCCACAGCATAACACTATGGTGGTGACTCTCACAGCCATTCACACACAAGTGTGTTCTGACATTTAGTCAGCTGGTCTGCAACTCAGGCCAAGAGCAGTCTTTACAAAGTAGTAGAAGAAATAACGTGTGTGCACTGTGCTGTTGATTGAAAATGAGTGACAGGAATCTGGAGCAGTGGATTAAGGAGGAACTAAACCCATCAATGTAACTGTTTCAAAAAACACCCTGGAAATGCAATTATCACATTGGTTGTGTTCTCAACCAAACTGTCAAGCCATCAAATGGCTGGTATCATTAGTGATCACATGTGCAACATCATAGCAGCTGAAGATCAAACAGGGGCCAAAGATGGCAGCTTTTTTTTTTTTTTTTTTTTAAAGTGAATTTTATTCGTTTTCAAATAAAGAACAAGCAATCCACAAACAGGGTACATATCATTCAATCTGAGGTACCATGAATAATAGACACAATCGCAAATGGTGGTGCGTGTGTGTATATATACAGTATCGCACAAGAGTGAGTACACCTCTCACATTTTTGTAAATATTTTATTATACCTTTTTCTGTGACAACACTAAAGAAATGACACTTTGCTACAGTGCAAAGTAGTGAGTGTACAGCTTGTATAACAGTGCAAATTTGCTGTCCCCTCAAAATAACTCAACACACAGCCATTAATGTCTAAACCACTGGCAACAAAGGTGAGTACAACCCTAAGTGAAAATGTCCAAATTGGGCCCAAAGTGTCAAAATTTTGTGTGGCTACCATTATTTTCCAGCACTGCCTTAACCCTCTTGGGCATGGAATTCACCAGAGCTTCATCACAGAGCTTGTGGAGGTTAGAGACCTTGCGCTCCTCCACCTCCTATTTGAGGATGCCCCACAGATGCTCAGTAGGGTTTAGGTCTGGAGACATGCTTGGGCCAGTCCATCACATTCTTTAGCAAGGCAGTGGTCGTCTTGGAGGTGTGTTTGGGGTCTTTATCATGTTGGAATACTGCCCTGTGGCCCAGTCTCCAAAGGGAGGGGATCATGCTCTGCTTCAATATGTCACAGTACATGTTGGCATTCATGGTTCCCTCAATGAACTGTAGCTCCCCAATGCCAGCAGCACTCATGGAACCCCAGACCATGACACTCCCACCACCATGCTTGACTGTAGGCAAGTAACACTTGTCTTTGTACTCCTCACCTGGTTTCTGCCACACACGCTTGACACCATCTTAACCAAATAAGTTTATCTTGGTCTCATTAGACCACAGGACATGGTTCCAGTAATCCATGTCCCTAGTCTGCTTGTCTTCAACAAACTATTTGCGGGCTTTCTTGTGCATTACCTTTAGAAGAGGCCTTCTGGGACAACAGCCATGCAGATCAATTTTGATGCAGTGTGCAACATATGGTCTGAGCACTGACAGGCTCACTCCCCACTCCTTCAACCTCTGCAGCAATGTTGGCAGCACTCATAAGTCTATTTCCCAAGGACAACCTCTGGATATGACGCTGAGCACGTGCACTCGACCTCTTTGGTCCACCATGGCAAGGCCTGTTCTGAGTGGAACCTGTCCCATTAAACTGCTGTATGGTCTTGGCCACTGTGCTGTAGCTCAGTTTCAGTGTCTTGGCAATTTTCTTATAGCCTAGGTCATCTTTATGTAGAGCAAGAATTCTTTTTTTCAGATCCTCAGAGTTCTTTGCCATGAGGTGCCATGTTGAACTTCCAGTGACCAGTATGAGAGCGATAACACCAAACTTAACACACCTGCTCCCCATTCACACCTGAGACCTTGTAAACCTAATGAGTCACATGGCGCCGGTGAGGGAAAATGGCTAATTGGGCCCAATTTGGACCTTTTCACTTAAGGGTGCACTCACTTTTGTTGCCAGCAGTTTAGACATTAATGGCTGTATGTTGAGTTATTTTGAGGGGACAGCAAATTTACACTGTTATACAAGCTGTACACTCACTACTTTACATTGTAGCAAAGTGTAATTTCTTCAGTGTTGTCACATGAAAAGTTATAATAAAATATTTACAAAAATGTGAGAGGTGTACTCACTTTTGTGAGATGCTGTATGTGTGTGTGTGTATATATATATATATATATATATATATATATATATATATCTATATATATATACACATACACATACACACACACACACACTTTTCAAAGTAGAGAAAAGCCGCACCCAGTCTTCAATTAGTGCAATGCGATCTGGTCATCCCACTGACCAAAATATAAGAAAAAAGTCCAGAGGATCGCTGCACTTAAAATTTATTTATTGAACCAAAGTTCAAACAAACATTACATGATGTGTAAGTTCATTACTTTTTGGGCTCACAAGCTTATGCCCTTCTTCAGATCAAACACACTTCTAAAGTCAAAGTTGCACACCTGGCTTAAATACCATCATTTTACACATTTGGAATCAATTATGTGATTAGTAATCAATTGAATACAAATTAAATCCTTTTCTTATACATCCTTATATCACAGGTGGGGAAATGGTTAGCAAAGCGTAGAACAATCCCATATTGCAACAGAAGCCTTCAACTCGTTTAATCTGTCAAAAAGAAACATGTACACAATACATCACTATCTGGCATTACATCGAATGAATTATCACCTAAATAAACAAATATAAATCCAGATCTTTATTCAACCTATTGGGGGCAATAGTATCAAGAAAATTAATCCAATATACCTCTCGCTTTTTTAAATGGATCGTGGTTACCACCCCACCTATTCCTATTAAATTGAATGACAATTGCGCGGTCATACAACACTGTACCCAAACTAAATTTTTATCATTTTGTTCCCACAAAAAGCTTTCTTTTGGTGGTATTTGATTTTTTTTTCTGGGATTTTTATTTTCTGCTAAACTAAAAAAAAAAGGAAAATTTTGTAACGGAAACAAATTTTTTTTTGTTTGTTACAAAACTTTGTAAATAAGTAAGTTTTCTCCTTCACTAATGGGCACTGATGGGGCTGCACTGATAAGGTGGCACCGATGATGGGCACTGATAGGTGGCACAGATGGGCACTGATAGGTGGCACTGATGTACACTAATAGATGGTACTGATGGATGCCAATCAGTGCCAAACGACAATGCCTGCTAATCAGTGATGCCCATTGTGGGCACTGATTGGCATCCCTGGTGGTCCAGTGTGGGCAACCTCGGGGGGGCTGTACTGATAATCAGCACAGACCCCCCCCCCGTCAGAGGAGCAGCCGATCGGCTCTCCTCTACTCGCGTCTGACAGATGCGAGTGAGGAAAAGCCGATCAACGACTCTTCCTGTTTACATCGTGATTAGCCGTGATTGGACACGGCTGATCACGTGGTAAAGAGTCTCTGTCAGACTCTGAAATGGAAGTGCTCTGTGCTGAGCAGCTTCCTGTTCATTCACAATCTGAAGCATAGTAACCAGTTTACTATGATTCAGGTATGAATGAACACACAGTGAGTTTGTTCACTATGTTCATTTAGAAAAGGAAGGGGCTGGAAAATGACATTTACTAGCCCCTTCCCCCGCTCTCTATCCTGAAACATCCCCCAGCAGCAAGGAGGAGAGGAGGGAAGCCAGCAGCACTGCAGGACCGGTGGGGGCGGTAGGGGGAATCTTCACCATGCGTATTGATTAGAGTGTGCCCAGGTACACCCCCTGCGCAACCCTATAAGTATAGGTCATTTTGTACATGGGCAGGGCATGATTGTTCAAATCAATCCACATCTTCCAGAAAAGGCCAATTGCTCTTTTAGCATAGAAAAAAAGAAAATTGAACCAATATCTTCTGAGTAGAGTTGCCATCTCATCCCTTTAAACTCAAACACATATGAATTATACAGGTTCTGTGGCTAATTAAGGTGGTAACTAAACTCACGTGGGTGTACGTTTCTAAAATCAAGAAGTTTTTCCTCAGTTAATTTCTCGGTAGTTCTCAGAGGAAAATTATCTCCTCTGCAGCCGGTTTATGAAACTGAGAACTTCAGTTCTCAGAGGGAGAACAGAGGAGAAGTGTTTCTTCTGAAAACATCCGAGATCAGTGTTAAAGTCGGTGGGCTGCCTGTAATCTCGTGATATATTGTGAGATTACAGTGCAGCCGAGTTTAAAAGAGAATGTAATTACATGTTTTCAGACGTGATAACTAAGGAAATTTTGTTCGGGTTTAAAGGGATGAGGTGGTAACCCTACTTGTGAGCGGCACCTAAATTTTTCTCTTCCAGGTCACCAAGGAGGCACTTGGCAGGAGTACATATATTAGGTAAAGCCAATTTAGTTTTTAAAAAGGAAGTAATACTTGGCCAGAACTGTCATATCTTTTGACATTCCCATATCATTTTGAAAATATTTCCTTTAGCATTGTGGCACCTATAAGTAACAAGGAATAATACCCAATGACCAATTTAGAATGAAATGTATTGTACTGTAAAGCGTCCAATGGCAGCTTCCTCGGCTGAAAACGATAGAAGGGTTTAGTTTTGCTTTAACATCAAAAAGTGAAAATTCGCAAAAGCGCCAGTGAAATTTTAGCTCTGTTACAGCAGGCATATGGTGAACATTCTATGAAGAAATCAAATGTTTTTGAATGGCATAGACGGTTTAAGGAGGGGCGGGAAGATGTCCATGATGAGGCCAAAAATGCAAAGGACAGAGTATTGCGAAATCTCATACATTCAGATCAAAGATTGCGGTTCCATGCACAGTGGGCGTAAAAAAAAAAAATGCTCATATAGAGCGGTTTTCTACAGCATTTAGGAGCAGTTAGTGTTTTTGTTCTGCCAGAATTTTTAAAACTCTTTAAAAAAGAAAAAAAACCCTGTAAGACAGAGGCATAATAAGCTAGTATACATCACATACTAGCTTATTATGAAATACTTGCCTTAGAACGAAGCCTTCCAGCGGTGCCCGCACACCGTTGAAACGGCTGACATTTTTCCCAGAGTTTCTTATGGGTTTGCGGGCTCCGGCGCTAGGAGTGACCGGAGCCGTGATGACGTCACTCCTGCGCACGGCCCAGGGCTCGGAAAGGAAGGCACCCGTGGCCGTCCCTTCAGACGGTACAGGTTTAGGAGATATTTACCTATAGGTAAGTCTATAATGAGGCCTACCTATAGGTATTGTAAATGTCTGAAGAGGAAGTTTACTTCTTTAAAATATGCATGACACACAGGATAACATTGAGCTGCTTTTACAGGTAAAACACACAATTCCTGTAAAATCAGCATCTTTTTTAAGCCCAGTGCGCATGGATGGCCCCTGAGTGTGCAAATCAGGGCCATCTTTAATATTGACTGGACCCTGGGCAAATGTTATCTTGCCCCCCCCCCCCCATGCAAATTCTCTCCACCCCAACATTCCAAAAAACAAAAAAACACATGTAAACTTATGTATTGAATTGTATTGTAACTGTATTGTCTGCCCTTATTTTGTAAAGCGCTGCACAAACTGTCGGAACTATATATATCCTGTATTATAATAATGATGGGGGGGAGATAGAGGAGTCCAGGATGATGGGTGGGGGGGGGAATAGCTGAGTGCAGGATGCTGGGGGGGAGAGATAAGGAAGTCCAGGATGATTTGGGGGTGGGGGGGATGAGGCAGTTCAAGATGATGCGGGGGGGGGGGATAGGGGAGTCTAGGATGACACACAGGGATTAGGAGTGTGTACTATGAGGTGTTTGTATCATACAGGACACAGAAAAAACAGCACAAGGGGGCAGTACTTACAGAAGCAAAACCACAATAAAAACAACCTAGCTAAAATCAAGGCTCCCTAAACTATCGAAAAGTTGGTACACTCTAACCGCCCGCGCAGGCTGAAATATAGGATTCTTATTGGCCACTCTCCCTCTCTAACATCCTACAGAGCTAACTCGGGAATTTATGAAAATACGCACTCTCCCATATCTTATGTGTCAGGAAAGACTCCCTCTAATAAAGCATAAATGTAGAGTTGTAAAACAATATATACCGTTAATTACCTATCCAAGTGTTAACTAGTCATCTGAACAATCAGCATTAGTGTAAGTGGATTCCACCCAAATATTTGCGTGCACAATAAAGTAGTATCCCCAAAAGAGTTCTAACTGCTCGGCTAGGAGCCAGTGGATATATTACTACCACCAAAACCCATGGCTTCTAATACCAAGGACATGTAAGGCCAGGGCGCTGAGCCAAGTGCCTTCTCTATGTCCAACGCCACCAGGATCCTAGTGGAGGAATCGGACTAAGGCAGCTGTAAATGTGAAAAAACTGCGTAGGTTAATATCTGTCGATTTCCCTGCTGTAAAACCAGTTTGATCTATATTAACCAGAGACGGGAGGATCGTTTGCAACCTAGTTGCTAAGAGTTTGCTAAATTATGATCTCAAAATTTTGACCAAAGAAATCGGCCTAAAAGAGGCGCATTTAGATTTATCTTTGCCAGGTTTAAGAATAAGGACAATATGCACCTGGTACATAGAGGGGGGCAAGGACATTTGCTCTTTGCAATCAGCATAGAGCTTCAAAAGTTTAGGTGTGACTAGGTTTGCATACATTTGGTACCAGTCACCAGGTAGGCTGTCCGGACCAGATGTTTTGCCACTGTGAAAAGAGCAAATTGCCACTTCTATGTCTTCAGCAGTAAAATCTCTATCCAAGTACTCAAGTTCTTCCTGCGAGAAAGTGGGTAAGCGTAAAGATTTCAGGTATACTTTAAGCTGCTCACTAGGCCAATTAGGGGTCGCTTTATAAAGGTTTTTTATAAAAGGACCTAAACTCATGAAATATTTGCTCTGGTCCAGAGACAACCCTGTCATCCGAGCAACACATTTCTGACACCGCCTTTTGCATCTTAGAATCAGCCGCTAGATTTGCTAGGAGTTTTCTGTTTTTGGCTCTAAACTCCAAGATCCTTCCAGCCAAGGAACCAAGTTCCAAATGCGTAACCGAGACAAGATGTAGAGACAAAGCTCTTCTCGCATCAGCCAGCTGACTAAAAGGAGCTGGAGTCGGAGAGTCAGAAAATGTTTCTGCCTCCTTGGATTCACCATCTTCAAGTTGTTGGACTTGAGAGGACATCTCAGAGTCCTGTAACCACTTAGTTGCCAAACGCACCTTCCTCAAGTTTAACTATTCCAATGTCTAAAAGGTGCTCAAAACAGGGACTTATTGATGATATATATTCCTCTCTACAAACTACTAGTGCTAGTATACAGGATGGAAGTTTTGAGTGGTGGCGTGGGGATCTGGAGACTATTAGTGATGAGGAATGGGCGCAAGCTCTGGTGAATTTGACCAGGGTATACTAATCCTCCTCATAATGTCTGATCCAGTTATTTATTATTCACAGGTATACTCCTCAAATTACATACTTGGGGTAAAGTAGCTACACCAAATTGTCCAAGATGTACTAATGAAATGGGCACACTTATACACATTATGTGGCGCTGTCCTAAACTGCATGGATATTGGGAATATATATTTGATACTTTAAATACTCTATGCTCCACACATGTTTATTTAGATCCAAAAATAGCTTTGCTATGGATTATATCGGAAGATATTCTTCCATCTGAAATGCATATGATGTGGTTGCAGATTATGTATATAGCCCGTAAACTCTTATTGCAGAAATGGGTATCAAACTCCCCACCAATAATTTCTCAATGGTCTGATGTGATTAATTTTAATTTGCATAGGGAGGAATTGACATATAATCATAGGAAATGCTCAAAAAAGTTACGGAAGATCTGGTCTCGATGGTTGGACTCTGGGCTCTTGTCTCTCTGTGCAAAGGGATTAAGCTGGCAGATGGAATTGTTTCGGAATGGGTAGTGTAATAGATGCCTGGTATGAGATAATTGTATATATGAGCTGTAAAGGTGCAATTGTTAAATTGAATATACTAGTTTATGTATTTATTAATGTTATGGTAAAGTATCTCAAGTAACAGATTGAATAATCTGTAAGGTGCATAGCTTATTTGGGACTTGCACCCTTTGCTGCTGAAAGGGAAGGGTAAAGCCTTCTGTGACATGCACTGTAGTTTTCTGAACCCAGGAAGTGTCCAGAGATCACTGTGCTGTAATGTGGAAGAGCAGGTACTAACCGAGAATGTTTGCCAGAGGAAGCAAAATAGTGCGCGGATGTACAATTAAGCCACTGAAACTGAGGTGCAGTAGCGGCTGCACAAAAAAACTTGCGACAGGCTGAAACAAATTCAATTCAATATTCCAGTCACACACGTTCCCGGATAAACGGCATAGAGCATTAATGGGTGCTGTAACGATTACTAGTTGGGTTCTGGAAGCATCAAACAGAAGTACATCTTCGCCAGCACACCATGGATCAGCAAACAAGGTTGTCCAAAGAAGGTTTTTTAATCGAAAATGGTCACATCACAAGGGGGGTGCAACGTTTCGGGGCCGCGCAGGACCCCTTCGTTGCCTGACGAAGAGGTCCTGCGCGGCCCCGAAACGTTGCACCCCCATTGTGATGTGACCATTTTGATTAAAAAACCTTCTTTGGACAACCTTGTTTGCTGATCCATGGTGTGCTGGCGAAGATGTACTTCAGGCTGAAACAAATGGCGCCAATTTTATAGAGCCAGAGCTCCATGACTTTAAAATGTTGTATAGTGATATGACCTTGGAACGCCAGCACCCTGGGTCAGTAAAGGATGCAAACCCTATAACTTTTCAGAGAGGATGTCCTCCTAGTCTAGGCATGATGTATAGGGATTGGCCCCATACTGGCTTTAACCTTCATGATCGGCATACCCCCCGAAGGAGTCTTAGGTGACGAGGCTCTGCCACTGGCAGACCAAAGCCCTGGACCTGTATAGCACCCTGCAGCTGACTCCACATGATGCACAATCTGCCAAGGTGAGTACCCATGCAGAATCTACTGCCTGAAACAACATTATAGGACAGCCCACATCTTCTCCAGGCAGGGGTTCTGTTACGGTTTCCCAAGGCTCAGCTGAGGAGTCAACAGATTCAGAAGCTGTGGAGGCTAGGTGTAACCAGGAAGCTTGACATTGCACATGGCAGAATATAAGCACAGTGGCAAGGGGTCAGTTGGCATTGATAGCTACCTTTGTTTAGACAGCTACCCCCAGTCTGATTCTCTGCCTTCTGTGGCAAAACGCCCATTGCATGAGGCCTCAAAGTTGCATGAGGCTTTAAAATTTGATGAGCTTTAGAAAATATTTCATATAAAACATTTGTATTACAGGGAATACCTGAAATATAAGTTGTTTTTGGGAACCTTTAGCTCTGCTTCACACCTACTGTATGCATTACAATGCACTACCCTGCACTGTGGGTCACTGCATCAGCAAAAATTCAGTAGATATGATTTTAGGTTTAAATTAATGGATTACCCCAACTCATGGAAGTATGACCACACTAACATTTTACTATAGGATGAATCCTATATGACAGATGTTAGGAAAACACAATTTTTAGACAGCCAGGCATTGCTCATTTTCCTTGTGTTTCTTGCTGTGTGTTAATACAAGTCATTGCCTCCTGTGGACCTTCTTGTCTTTTTCAACTGTTTTTTTAACTACTTTTTGTAACTAACACACACGTTTATCATCAGACTTGTCCAAGATAAGATAAAGCATTTGTTTTACAAAAACAGTTTCACATGCTGCTACACACATTTTTCCATCCTCATCTGGTAGTCTTACAGATTTTATTGTGTGTAGATAGGAAAGGTGAAGACGAGTGCAGGCCAAATGGAGCTGAACATATGAATGTATAAAGTTGCATTTATGTAAAAATGAAAAGCTGGCAACAGCTTCCAAATGATGGTTTATTCTGTCTTGTTCTCTTCTGCTACCCCCATAATGCTATTAATTCCCTCCACCTTTCCCTGATGAAGGCTTAGGTTGATGCTGCATGCTCTCTCCAAGCTAAAGCATGATATTGGGTTGTTATTCTACAATATAAGTTGAAATGATACCTCATCAGCCCCTCGTGTTATATAAATATGGAAGATACTGTCCAGTTCACAATGTACAAACTTCATTACAAGGAATGGAGATTTTAATAACGGCTTTAATGTAACCAAATTGAATTTGTTTACATTAAAACCGTTTTCACCAAGGGTACATGAGTATATATGCAAATATATTCATGATTACAATGCAGAGATCTCTCAAGGGAACTTTTCATCCTAAGGACAGTGCAGCTAACTGAATGTCATTAGCAGAAACACAATTTCACCTTTCATAGACAGGAATAGATTTCTCTGTGCTCTGAACCTCAAATCTTTAACCTCTGACTTCTGGCCAAAGTAGTTGATAAGTAAAATAGCAAACTGGTTTAGGAGTATTCTAGTCTACTTGTTTATTTATCAAATTGTCTTGTTTTTTTAAATAAAAGATAAATTCTGTATTTTAATTGATGCTGTTCACTGCAGCCGGTTCTGGTCCTATTCTTAAAACGTTACCTTCTGAGAGTGGCAGATTAGCTCAACCAGATTTGTTCTCTAATATTAATGAAGAGTTCAATGTTGCTACCCATACAATCCAGCATTAGTAGAGCACACCGGATGCTCGATCTGCAGTCGCACAGCTAAAGATAATTGTCCATAAAAGTAATCCGCACAACTGATGCTGCTTCAAAATTATTTAAATTATATAATTAACGCATTTCAGCCTACATAACTTTAATCATAAAGTTATGATTAAAGCTGTGTAGGGTGAAATGTATCAATGTACTGTATCTGTGACCTGTATACTGTGGTTTTCCTAATAAAAGCAAGATTTTAGAGCAGCATCGGTTGTGTGGATTACTTTTGTGGACAGATTTCTTCTCTGCCTTTATTATTGGTGCTTATCAAAAGAAAAACATACATAGTATGTCTATCTGGTTGTCTTGGTGGATGAATTTCATTGCTTTAGAATTGATAATTCTAATAGACAAAAGCAGAAAATAATCCAAAAGCGCCCATTGTGTTTAAATTGAAGACAGTGTCTTACCTGCCAGTTCCAGGCACTCCTCCCAGACATTGAAGTTAGGTGCTGGACCTCTCTGCAACTTGCACTGTATCAAGCAAGCAATACAGCCTGGTCCAGGACCCCAGTTTGTGACAGGCCAATGAAAGAGCATCAGCACATTGATTAAGTCATCCCTCATATGTCTTGTCCGGGAATCATAGTAATGCAAAGCAACAGAGCCTTAACCTTCTAGATTCAGTGCTTCTATTTAAGGGATATCATATTGCTTCACTGTTCAACCCATTATAACTATATGGCCCGATGTTTACTGGTGTTATCCAGATAGCCACAAGTGTCCCATCCAGCTCCACTCCCGGTAGTCTGTCAAACTCTATGAAAGGCTGACAGGTGCTGTGGTTGGGGAGTGCACCTAGCAGTGCAGATGTCTACAGCCTAATGTTTCATCCAGCCAAAGCAGCTGTGTTCTCAGAGTTTGACAGGCTGCCAGCAGCAGGACTGGATTTGACACCTGTGCCCTCTTCTCGTGACTAAATGCCAAAACCCCATTCACTGGGGCAAAACACCAAGTGTGCATGGGACCTAATGTAAGCACCTAGAACCAATTATTCTGGAGTGCCCTGAGAGATAGTTGTCCTTGAGGGACATTAGTAGCATGGAAGGAAGGCGGTCAGAACTAAAGTTTCTCATCTGAATATGATGCTTTCATAAAATACTCAAGGATTTGGGAAAACCGGGAACTTGAGAAAAGATCTAGAGATGTCTTCCTAGTTCTACAGTCAATCCTAATAAATTCAAGCAGCGTAACATAACAGCTGTACTCATCCCTGCTTCCAGTACCTTGCAAAAGGAACACAGATTACAATGAAAACCTGGCATTGACTTAAGTTTTTCCAACCCGATCCAAAACTGCAAAAATGTTGGCTATAATAGAGTTTTAAATCCTGTAAAAAATCTAAAACAGTTCTAATGGACTTTGGCGGGTTCAGACGTTCTGACAGATTATAGAACTTCAGGTGTCCTCAAAGCAATACATAAGACAATAAAAAAAACAAAATTTAATGTAGGGCATCAAAAATGTCTTTATTTGGATGACTGTATTCCAGGAACCCTAACCCACAATTAAAGCCACTTAAAATGAATTACCATATGCCACAACTCCTTGAAAGAACCTATGTTTGGTTGCATAAACTCAATATAACACATCATTCAACAGAATAGCCTAATAACAAAAAAAACAATCCACACACAAAAATGGACATTTTGTCTTCCCAACATAAAAACACCACAATCACTGATGATGATAGATGTGACCCTCTCCATGTTGCAGTTAGCAAAATGTCTGTAAAACAGAATCCTTCCATTCAGTAATTCAAATTGTTTGTTTCTAAAAACATATTTGCAGGTGCCAGCCATAGATGGAGCAAATTTAATTTTCTGCAACCACATGACTCCCCTATTAACACAGACAGTGTTGACAGGGGAATCCCTTCTGCTGTTCTTTCCATGACTACACTGCTTGTAGCATGATCTGTGAATAGGGAGAGTCTCATAAATCACGGGATATTCTCCCCCATTCATAACTATTCACCCCCCTAAAGTCAATACTTTGTAGAGCTACATTTTGCAGCTATCACAGCTCCAAGTCGCTTTGGATAAGTCTCTATGAGCTTGCCACATTTTACCACTGGGATTTTTGCCCATTCCTCCTTGCAAAACTGTTCCAGCTCCTTCAAGTTGGATGGTTTGCGTTTGTGAACAGCAATCTTTAAGTCTGACCACAGATTTTCTCTTGGATTGAGGTCGGCGCTTTGACTAGGCCATTCCAACACATTTACATGTTTCCCCTTAAACCACTCAAGTGTTGCTTTAGCAGTGTGTTTGGGGTCATTGTCCTGCTGGAAGGTGAACCTTCGTCCTAGCCTCAAATCACACACAGAGTGGTACAGGTTTTGCTCAAAAATTTCCCCCTATTTAGCACCATCCATCTTTTCCTCAACTCTGACCAGTTTCCCAGTCCCGACTGCTGAAAAACATCCCCACAGCATAATGCTGCCACCACCATTTTTCACTGTGGGGATGGTGTTCTTTGGGTGATGTGATGTGTTGGGTTTGCGCTAGACATAGTGTGTTCTTTGATGACCAAAAAGTTAAATTTTAGTCTCATCAGACCAGAGCACCTTCCTCCATACATTTTGGGAGTCTCACACATGCCTTTTCGCAAACTCAAAACGTGCCATTTTGTTTTTTGCTGAAAGTAATGGCTTTCTTCTGGCCACTCTGCCAAAAAGCCCAACTCTATGGAGTGTACGGCTTATTGTTGTCCTAAGTACATACTCCAGTCTCTGCTGCGGAACTCTGCAGCTCCTCCAGGGTTATCTTGGGTCTCTGTGCTGCCTCTCTGATTAATGCCCTCCTTGCCCGGTCTGTGAGTTTTGGTGTGTGGCCATCTCTTGGCAGGTTTGCTGTTTTGCCATGTTCTTTCCATTTGGTTATGATAGATTTGATGGTGCTCCTAGGGATTATCAAAGATTTGGATATTTTTTTATAACCTAACCCTGACTTGTACTTCTCAACATTGTCCCTCACTTGTTTGGAGAGTTCCTTGGACTCCATGGCAGTGTTTGGTTAGTGGTGCCTCTTGCTTAGGTGTTGCAGCTTCTGAGGCCTTTCAAAAAGGTGTGTATATGTAATGACAGATCATGTGACACTTAGATTGCACACAGGTGGACATCATTTCACTAATTATGTGACTTCTGAAGGTAGTTGGTTGCACCAGAGCTTTTTATGGGCTTCATAACAAAGGGGGTGAATATCCGTTTTTTATTTCTGAAAAATAGTTTTATTTATATATTTTTCTAATTTTACTTCACCAACTTAGACTATTGGGTTCTGATCCATCACATATAATTCAGATTAAAAAAAACAAAAACATTGAACTAAAGGCTGTAATGTAACAAAATAGGTAAAAAGCCAGGGGGTGAATACTTTTGCAAAGCACTATATCTGGTCAAAAAACAGAATTAGAAAGGTTGGTAATACTAAGCCAGGAAGCTAAGCTAATGAGAATAATCGATGGAGCTGAAAAACTATGCTCAACATGCCATGGCAAAAACTGCATAAATCTGAGCGGGGGGCCTCTACGATATTTCAAAGCACAGCCGCAATACACTGTAATGGTAAATAAGTAAAATCTGCTCTAGCCCAAACTATGCAAAAAGCTTACAAAAAAGAGAAAACCGCACAAAACGAACAACACAGTACTGTGTCATATAAATACTTTACCTAGTAAAATAGATAAACCGCATGTGGGTTTTTTTTTGAATGTGCGTGTATATAAGATTATTCCAAAAAGTTTGTATAATCAAAAGTTATCTAAAAATTTAAAAAAAAACATATAGTATTATCAGGACCTGACAAGTCTGACACTACATACATAGTAACCCAGCCAAGTATAGTTCTCCAGTGCCCACCTTCAAAACAGTGGACACTAGGATACAAATGTAATAGATTTCTGGGTCAAAAGATACAGGCATCCATTATAGGTCCCACATAAAAAAGTTCTAAAGATGGATAAACACAGGGCATGCAGTAAAGTAGAAAAGTTTGTAAGTACATCACAGGCTAGAGCAGGGTCCAAATTGTACATACCATTCATATAAGCTGGTTCTGAGAAGGGGATAGCAGCAGAAACACTGTCACCCAGCCTCTCTATTTATGTTGTTGCGCACGTACGGTACATGTGGGCTCCTGCCAGCGCCGCTCCCACGGCTGCAATGGCATGTGACATCACCGGCCCCGGCCCCAAAGTGCGCATGCACGATTTCCAAGATCAGGCATTTACATGATGCGAACGGGACCCATACACGGATGCATTGCCCATGGGACAGTGGGAGGAGGGTCCCCTCTTGAGCCACATATCCCTTGGGAAGAACCAAGGACAGGCCACCACACCAAAAGTCACGTCATGGGTGGGCCTTTGCCAGCTAATATGAAGAGTCACCACTAGATGCAGCTGTATATAATGAAGTTCCTTTTACCTTAAAATAATAAAGTTTAAACTAAAAATGGTTTACATAATTGCAGCAAGTTTCAAAGTTAAAGAAATGGTAAGAAGCGTGCAGCGTGGGGAAGGAATCAGGAATAATAAAGGAACCACCTAGTGATTTACATAAGAACAGCAAGACCGCCTGGTGCTACTATGGTAATCGGTCAGGCTTGCTGCTCAAAAGCCTCACCACATGCCCGGGACCCCTGAGAAAGTCATGTGACTGACGATGCACGTTGAGCGGAGTCGGGTGACGTCGCATTGAGGATTGTGAGTCATGCAGGAGCTACGGCCCTGCTTTAATCTTCATATACAAGCACACTGTTTCTATTTTGAATGTACGTGTACAATTCTGCAATAAGTATGGAAATTTTTAAATACTACACCACGGGGGTGCATTTGTTTTACTGAGGTTAATGGAGGAAGAAAGTACTGCAGAGAAAAAGGTCATATGAAGTGTAACCAGCAAAGGGCATACCCAGTGAGGCAAAGAAAAGGCAAGAAGGAGTTTTTCACCTTAATGCATTTTATGTATTAAGGTGAAAAACCTTCTGTAGTGCAGCAGCCTTGGGTCCTCATTGAATACATTGATAGCAGCAGGAGCCATTGGCTCCCACTGCTGTCAATCAAATCCAGTGAGGCGGGGCAGAGTCCTGCTGTCTGTCAATGGACGCAGCAGCAGGACTTGGGAGCGCAGCCGCACGAGTGCCCCCATGGAATGTGGCTCTCCGTAGGGGCGCTCGAGCAGACGAGGAGCCAGGAGCGCCACTGGGGGACCCCAGAAGAGGAGGATCGGTGCCGCTCTGTGCAAAACCCTTACACAGAGGAGGTAAGTATAACTTTTTTTTATTTTTAATAACATACATAACACCTTTACAACCCCTTTGAGTTTAACACATGAAAGAATGGACTATGTTATTAATTTATGTTGATGGATTTGAATTGTATTTATACACATGCTTTGTTTTGATCTGTTTGTCAGCTAGGAAAGGCCTAGCCAATATTTGTATAAATTTTTGTTTAGCAGTTGTGGTAACACAATAATTTGGGTTGCTGCCATATGATAGCACTTATCACTTTAGGAACACACAGAAAAAGGGAGCGTGGGATAATACACACTGATTAATTGTTTGATTTCTCAATATAGTATGGCCAATTTTTTTTTTTCATTAAAATGTTTTGTTCACAAGAGAAGGCAATTAATATATAGGGGTCTGTCCCAGCCCTTTTTTTAGAATCTCTTCAAAAACTAATCACACCTAAACATCAATATGTAATCAGCAGGAAGCATTAGATGACTACTGCAATGATCTGTGACTTCAGAAAGGGGCAGGGCAGAGCTGGGCAAGTTTCCTATACTTTACCATGGTGGCTGTAACTCCCAGAAACAATTATTCCCCTTACACACGAGCGGAAATTCCACCAGCAAAAGTCGGATGTGAGCTTTGGGTCGGAAATTCCGACCGTGCGTATGGTCCATCAGACTTTTGCTGGCGGAATTTCCCCCAGCAAAAGATTGAGAGCAGATTCTCTATTTTTTCGTCGGAAAAAGTTCCCATCGGAAATTTTGTTCGTCTGTATGCAATTCTGACACGCAAAAACCACACGCATGTTCGGAAACAATTCGACGCATGCTTGGAAGCATTGAACTTAATTTTCTCAGGTTGTCGTAGTGTATGTCACCGCTTTCTTGACGGTCGAAAGTTCAGAGAACTTTTGTGTGACCGTGTGTATGCAAGCCAAGCTTGAGCGGAATTCCGTCGGAAAAACCATCCAAGATTCTTCCGACGGAAATTCCGCTCGTGTGTACGGGGCATTACAGGACTTTTCCTCTAAATACAGCATTGTGGATATATTAATACAGAGGGATTTGTAGTAATGTCAGAAGATCAAGAGCTGATTAGTTAATTTCCTGGGCACTAGACTAATCCAGTCCCAACAATTATGAGGGGATCTTGCATTCCTTTCAGTATTTTTATTTAACGTAAGAAGAATGCAGAAGTGAGACTATATAGCTTGCTAAAAGAGAAAAACGGTACAAACTGAAATGCTTTGCGCAGACTGACCTCTGTGGCCCATAAATTTTGTTTTAGCCTTAAGCCCTTTTCTGTTTTAAGCTGGCCATGCACTGGTAGATTTTCTTTTGTTCAGCCTGCAGGCTGAATGGGAATGGGAGTCCTTCATCCATGGTATAAAGCACAGATTTACCCGTCTGCAGTGTCAGCTATTGTACTCTGACTCTTCGCTGCTGGCAGAATAACTAAACAGTGGCTGTATCTAATGCAGCCAGGTTGACCCAGCTCATTACCCAGAAGTTGGGTTTGAGGGTGCACGCAAGGCCATCCACAAAGCAAATTTTGACCAGTTCATCAGGAACTGGCTAAAATTTGCTCAATGTATGGCCAGCTTTAGAAACAACTCAAATTCAGGCCTTATCCATAGCAGCAGATTCTGTATTCATATACACTCCACACAAAAAAAGAAGCTCAAAGCTTTGCTGCAACAATCTTCCACATTATCAAAGCTGCCAGCAAAATTCTAACCACCAGGAACTGCTGCCAGCCAAGAGGTAAGACAAGGTGAACATCCCCTCAAAAGCATCATGCAGCATTAATAGTACTGCAGAGTCCTGGATCTCTGGAGCCATATGAAACGTCAAACTATAGCTTGTTTTCCACAGCCTGCTGGCACTGAACAGCATTTCTATAGTTACATAAAATGACAACGAGCTACTCAGTAACTGGAAATGTATAGCTGCGCTCCAGTGTGTGTGGGCTACATAAGGGTCAGGATGCACTGACTATTTTTTACTAGTACCTGTTTATCACAGAAATGATCTGACTCTGCTTGAATCACAGTTCTCAAGAAATTTTGTCACTGAGTACTAAAGTTTGCTCACATCATAGACTTGCAGTAAAGTCAACTTATAACATGCCTTAGTTCCAATGTGTTAAATGACAACTGAAAATATACAGTAATGCAGCATACACAGAAGCGGAATTTCCGACAGAAAGAGTCCAATGGGAGCTTTTGCATTGTATATTCCGACCGTGTGTATGCCCCATCAGATTTTCTCTGTCGAAAATTCAGACGGACGGATCGGAAAAACAGCTCGTCTGTATACTGTTCCGACGCACCAAAAACGACGCATGCTCTGAAGTACAAGACAGAAGCTATTGGCTACTGGCTATTGAACTTCCGTTTTCTAGTCCCGTTGTACGCGTTGTACGTCACCGCGTTCTGGACGGTCCGAATTTGGTGTGACCGTGTGTATGCAAGACAGCTTGAGCGGAATTCCGTCGGAACTCCGTCGTAAAAACCTTCAGAGTTTATTCCGATGGCAAAACCGGTCGTGTGTACAGGACATAAGTGTAGGTTCGGATTCTACTACATATACTGTATATCTTTAGATAGACTTCATTTAGAATACCGTGTCCAGTTCTGGAGACCCCACTTACAAATAAGATAGAACAAGTACAGAGATGGGCAACAAAAACAGTGCAAGGTCTAAGGGATAAAATCACAAGAGTCTGCAGAATCTTTTACATCCCTAAAGAAAGAAGAGACATGGGAGACATAACTGAAGCATTTAAATACATTAAGGGCGTAGGTTCAGGAGGGCAGTATTTTTAATATAATATAAAATTAAGATCAAAAACATGAGGAATGACTTCAAAATACCAGATACAAAGATCAAAACTAACCTTAAAAAGTATAAATTTACCAAGAGCTTGTTTTTTTGCCTAGAACAGACTTCCAGCAGAGGTGGTGAGTTGATTAACAAAAAATAAACATGTTTGCGAAAAACTATACTCAGAAAAAAAGGCTAAAAGAAAAGGCTAAAAAAAAGAAAAAAAAGATAGACCCAATGGACCACTTCATCTTTTTCTGGAGTCACTTTTCTGTGTTTCTGTCTTAGGAAATCTCCCCTGGTCCTTCATAATGCTACCAGCAAATGCACATCTCAGAGTCCACTTACTTCAATGTAAACATAATCCAATCGATAGGTTTTCATTAGAAGTGAATGGAATATGAGTGGTGCATGTGTAAGTAGCATTTTAACAGAATGAGTTGGACTAACTAACTTGAAGTTTACTAAACAGGTGCAAAGTTAGAATCAATAATGATAAACAGATTCAGGTTGGCAAAGAGCATGCATACACTGCACGGTAATATAAAAATAGAATATGAAAGCTGAACATAGATTTACAGTATTGTCTGTGGCTCAGTCAAGGTAAGATGTGGCTGCGTAGCATATTTTCTAGAAGTCTTTATAGCAAAAGAGAGTCCAAATGAGAAACACTGCTTTGTAAAACGGTTTAGAACATAACTACTTGTATTCATCCCCATAGACAGCATCCCTCATAGTATAGTCCAGGATAGCTTTGGTAACACAGGCAAACAGCTGGAGGGATCTGAGGACAAAGGGCCACCCCACTGGAACTGGAGTAATCTGGTAGCAATCTGGGAGGCGCTTCCCACAATACCTGGGTCTACTGGAGAAGCTGCGTGCTAATAGGCTCCTGCCAAGCTGTCAAACTCTGGTTCTGACAGTGGAAGGCTTCTAAACTGGCTGCAAATCACTTGCCCAGCTGGTTCTGCTTTATCAGAGGTTGCCTCTCTGAGCTGCTGAGAAGCTTTTCTGAGCATGTCCTGGAACCCAGGTAATTGTATAAAAAGGAGGCGGTGAGGAGTGGCAGTGACATCACAATTTCTTGTCCAATCAGAAAAAGCATTGTATTCATTGAAAAAAAAATAATCACAGAACTACTGAGCTACAAATCGCTTGGAATTTTATTGGCAGAATACTTTAACTACAAATCATTTTTCCCCAGCAATAAAGAGATAAGGAGAGCGATTCTGTAGCTCCTACCCAAATCAGTGCTACAAAATCACCATGACATCAGCTTTAAGAACAAATTAGCTATTCTAAAAATAAATATATACTGGAATATTATTTAACAGTATTCCACAATTGCAGTAATAAAAATTACATATAAAACCATGCTCGAGTCATTATCATTATACTTGTTCCGAGACAATGGCTCAAAGTTTTGCAGCCAGTCAACATAAAAATCAGTAAACTAGCACTTTTTGAAGCTGGTCAGCAATGGTGGCCCATGTGTATCCGCCATGGAAGATTTCCTTTATGCATGCTTGGATGAATGGTTCAGGCAGTGGTGTAAAGACTCGGTTCAGTTCGCCCCCTTTCCCCTTTCCCAAAGAGGACGATGTCAAATAGCAGAGGTTGGTGTCAGGGCAGAGTACAGTGAAAATTGTTTTTATTTTTATATTTTACAATTTTTTTTTTAATAAGTGTCTTACAGATATATATAAACCCCAGCACAATCATTTAAAAAATAAAAACTTTCATTACATGTGATTTTGCTTACACTGAAAGTAGTCGAAGAGCTAACATTTTATCTGAGCCTACCTAAAGAAGAACTTCATTAAAATAGTCAGGGACTGCTTAACTACCATCTTGGTCAGATGTACAGTATGTAATCTACAATATAGTGCAGGAGTCTATAATGTATAATATGGTTTATATATAGCGCAGGAGTCTGACACATGTGCTCTATATTGTACATTACAAACACAAGGCCCGCAGGCCCAATCCGGCCCTCTAGACCAGGGGTCTCAAACTGGCAGCCCTCTAGCTCAGTTTCTCAACTCCAGTCCTCAAGGCTCCCCAACAGGTCATGTTTTCAGGCTCTCCATTATTTTGCACAGGTGATTTGATCAGTTTCACTGCCCTAGTATTTACCACGGCCGTTTCATCTGAAGGAAATCCTGAAAAAATTATCTGTCGGGGCGCCTTGAGGACTGAAGTTGAGAAACACTGCTCTAGCTGTTGGAAAACTACAAGTCCCATGAGGCATTGCAAGGCTGACAGTTACAAGCATGACTCCCACAGGCAGAGGCATTATGGGACTTGTAGTTTCACAACAGCTGGAGGGCCACCAGTTTGAGACACCTGTTCTAGGCTATTTCATGTGGCCCTACAATATAACAAAGAGTGAAAAATTTAAGGGGGTCAGAATACTTTCCTTCCCCACTGTACCATGGAACACAGTGAAGACAGTCATCATCAAGTGGAGAAAATTTGGCACAACAGTAACATTACCAAGAACTGGACGTCCCTCCAAAATTGATGAAAAGATAAGAAGAAAACTGGTCAGGGAGGCTGCCAAGAGGCCTAAAGCAACATTAAAGGAGCTGCAGGAATATCTGTCAAGTACTGGCTGTGTGGTACATGTGACAACAATCTCCCGTATTCTTCATATGTCTGGGCTATGGGGTAGAGTGGCAAGACAGAAGCCTTTTCTTACAAAGAAAAACATCCAAGCCCGGTTAAATTTTTCAAAAACACAACTGAAGTCTCCCAAAAGCATGTGGGAAAATGTGTTATGGTCTGATGAAACCAAGGTTGAACTTTTTGGTCATAATTCCAAAACATATGTTTGGTGCAAAAACATTATACTGTAGTGTGAAAAACAACACTGCACATCACCAAAAGTATACCATACCTACAGTGTAGCATGGTGGTGGCAGCATCATGCTTCGGGGCCATTTTTCTTCAGCTGGAACAGGGGCCTTAGTCAAAGTAGAGGGAATTATGAACAGTTCCAAATACCAGTCAATATTGGCACAAAACCTTCAGGCTTCTGCTAGAAAGATGAACATGAAGAGGAACTTTAGCATGACAATGACCCAAAGCATACATTCAAATCAACAAAGAAATGGCTTCCCCAGAAGATTAAAGTTTTGGAATGATCCAGCCAGAGCCCAGACCTGAATCCCATTGAAAATCTGTATGGTAATATGAAGAAGGCTGCACAGGAGATGCCCTCGCAATCTGACAGATTTGGAGTGTTTTTGCAAAGAGTGAGCAAATATTGCCAAGTCAAGATGTGCCATGATGATAGACTCATACCCAAAAAGACTGAGTGCTGTAATAAAATCAAAAGGTGCTTCAACAAAGTATTAGTTTAAGGGTGTGCACACTTATGCAACCATATTATTATTATTATTATTTTTTTTTTTTTACTTCCCTCCACCTAAAAGATTTCAGCTTGCTCAACTGAGTTGTACAGTTTACAGGTCACAATAAAAGGTGAAAAAAGTTCTGAAATGATTTATCTTTGTTTCATTTTTTTTACATCACAGAAACCTGACATTTTACCAGGGTTGTGTAGACCTTTTATATCCACTGTATATACATGACACTGCAGAGAATGTTGTGGTTCGCTTTGATGAAGAGGGGATCGCCCTGAAATGTGTGAGCTATGCCCCCTTGAGATGATCATTTTTTTAGCACTGGTTACAGAAATCTTTGTGTGTAAGGGGGGGCTTAATTAAAATTAAAGTGTCAATTCTTCAAAAAAGTAAACACCTTTCTCGCATGCCTTATGATAGTTGAAGTTTCTCTATTTAGCCATATTGGTTTTATTGATCTCTTTGAAATTATGTTCCCATATGTTATGTTATCTGTCACTAACTACTGTAAATTATTATAAACATTACTCATTTAGATTTGTTTGTCTTAATTTAACAGTAAATGCTTTCAGTCTAGAACGCGGTTTCTCGTCTCTTTCTTTAGCTTTTCCGAAATAGCCACCGTTCTCAATGTTTTATTCAATATTATATATAAAATATATATATATATATATATATATATATATATATATATATATATATATATATATATTTGATATAAAATTGAATGTCCGCTCTGACATCCGTTTACAAAAAAAAAGTGACTGAACTGAACTTCAAACACTGTATATACAGTATCTCACAAAGTACACCCCTCACATTTTTGTAATTTTTTTTAATATCTTTTAATGTGACAACACTGAAGAAATTACACTTTGCTACAATGTAAAGTAGTGAGTGTAAAGCTTATATAACAGTGTAAATTTGCTGTCCCCTCAAAATAACTCAGCCATTAATGTCCAAACTGCTAGCAACAAAAGTGAGTACACCCCTAAGTAAAAATGTCCAAATTGGGCCCAAAGTGTCAATATTTTGTGTAGCCACCATTATTTTCCAGCACTGCCTTAATCCTCTTGGGCATTGAGTTCACCAGAGCTTCACAGGTTGCCACTGGAGTCCTCTTCCACCCCTCCATGATGACATCACAGAGCTGGTGGATGTTAGAGACCTTGCGCTCCTCCACCTTCCACTTGAGAATGCCCGACAGATGCTCAATAGGGTTTAGGTCTGGAGACATGCTTGACCAGTCCATCACCTTTACCCTCTGCTTCTTTAGCAAGGCAGTGGTCGTTTTGGAGGTGTGTTTGGGGTCGTTATGTTGGAATACTGCCCTGTGGCCCAGTCTCCGAAGGGAAGGACCATGCCCTGCTTCAGTATGTCACAGTATGTTGGCATTCATGGTTCCTTCAATGAACTGTAGCTCCTCCCCAGTGCTGGCAACACTCATGCAGCCCCAGACCATGTCACTTCCACCACCATGCTTGACTGAAGGCAAGACACACTTGTCTTTGTACTCCTCAACTGGTTGCTGCCACACACGCTTGACACCATCTGAACCAAATACATTTATTTTTGTCTCATCAGACCACAGAACATGGTTCCAGTAATCCATGTCCTTAGTCTGCTTGTCTTCAGCAAACTGTTTGCGGGCTTTCTTGTGCATCATCTTTAGAAGAGGCTTCCTTCTGGGGCGACAGCCATGCAGACCAATTTGATGCAGTGTGCAACGTATGGTTTAAACACTGACAGTGAGCACTGACAGGCTGACCCCCCACCCCTTCAACCTCTGCAGCAATGCTGGCAGCACTCATACATCTATTTCCCAAAGACAACCTCTGGATATGACGCTGAGCACGTGCACTCAACCCCTTTGGTCAACCATGGCGAGGCCTGTTCTGAGTGGAACCTGTCCTGTTAAACAATTGTATGGTCTTGGCCACTGTGCTGCAGCTCAGATTCAGGGTCTTGGCAATCTTCTTATAGCCTAGGCCAGTGATGGCGAACCTTGGCACCCCAGATGTTTTGGAACTACATTTCCCATGATGCTCATGCACTCTGCAGTGTAGTTGAGCATCATGGGAAATGTAGTTCCAAAACATCTAGGGTGCCAAGGTTCGCCATCACTGGCCTAGGCCATCTTTATGTAGAGCAACAATTTTTTTTTTCAGATCCTCAGAGAGTTCTTTGCCATGAGGTGCCATGTTGAACTTCCAGTGACAGTATGTGAGAGTAAGAGCGATAACTCCAAATTTAACACACCTGCTCCCCATTCACACCTGAGACCTTGTAATACTAACGAGTCACATGACACCGGGGAAGGAAAATGGCTAGTTGGGCCCAATTTGGATACTTTCACTTAGGGGTGTACTCACTTTTATTGCCAGCAGTTTGACACTGTTAACAATTGACACTGTTATACACTCACTACTTTACATTGTAGCAAAGTGTAATTTCTTCAGTGTTGTCACATGAAAAGATATAAAATATTTACAAAAATGTGCGGGGTGTACTCACTTTTGAGAGATACTGTAGCTGGTTGCTAAGGAGGGGGCCGTGAAGCCCGCCGCTGTATCCTTAATGACCAGTGAGTCATCAGCTGACAACTGAATAAAAAAAAAAAATTTCTGGCAAAAACAAAAATCACGAAAAAACAAATTAAGAAAAAAAAAAAAAGGCGCGGGGTCACCCCCAAAATCGATACCAGACCCTTATCCGAGCATGCAGCTCAGCAGGTCAGAAAAGGGACAGGACGAGCTAGCCCCCCTCCTCCTGAACCATACCAGTCCACCTGCCCTCAACATGGGGGGGTGGGCGCTTTGATGAGGGCAAGGGCCTCTTCCCGACAACCCTGGCCGGTGGTTGTTGGGGTCTGTGGGTGGGGGGCTTATCAGAATCTGGGAGCCCTTCAACATGGGGGCCCCCAGATTCCACCACCCCATGTGAATGGGTGTCGGGTACATTGTACCCCTACCCAGAGGAGGCTCTAGGCTTTGTGAGGCCTTAGGCGAAACTTACACATGAGGCCCCAATCACGCCCATAATGCGAAAAAAAATTCAAGCAATAAAAATGGCTCCAAAAGGATGCACGGATCTAGCACACAGTTCATCAGCACCACTTCCAGGACACCCTCCTCACCCATCAGACATATGTAGCCAATAAAACATCTGGGACCCAGCAAGGTGGCAACTCCTCTAAGAAGAGCAGAGAGGAGCTGGAGAGTGCTGGGGGTGGGGGCCGGAGAGTGCTGGGGGGCAGAGAGTACTGGGAAAGGTGTAGAGGACAGGAGGGGTGGGGGCTAGAGAGGGCTGGGGGGGAGCTTGAGAGCAGGCGGGGCAGAAAGAATTGGAGTGGAGAGCAGTGGGGTGCTGGAAAGAACTGGGGGAGGGGCCAGGGAGCACAAGGAGGGGCCGGAGAGCACAGGGTGCTGGAGAAATGGGGGCGAGCCAGGGAGCACAAGAAGGGGCTAGAGAGCAGGAGGGGCGGAGCCAGTGAGCACAAGGGGGCTTGAGAGCAGGAGGGGTGGAGCCAGGGAACACAAGGAGGGGCTGGAGAGCATGGGGATGCAGAAGCAGTTAGATAGGAGGAGCATTGGAGAGACTGCACATAGTGGAATTGATTTTTCCATATTCCTCCTGCAGCCGCTGTATGATCACTTCCCCTAGTCTCCCAGACATTTAGTGGCTGCAGGAGGAATATGGAAACATCAATTCCACTATGTGCAGTCTCTCCATGGCTCCTCCTATTCAGGCACACAGGGAGGCTGCTTGGGCACTCACATTTTCTCCAGTTGGCCAGGCAGCATAAGGACATTGGAGGCGGAGCTCCTTTCTCTTCACACTCATGGGGCAGCTCAGCTGGATAGTTTTAGCACCCCCCGGCCCCGACTGCTGAACCAAATAGGAGGCAGGTGCGGAGAGGTCGGGTGAGCGGTGCAGGCTAAAGGTCAGTTGTGGGTCCCACATGGAAATGCCACCCACATGCCTTGTAGAGATGGCACCTGGAGCCCTAGCCATCTGCCGCCACCTAGAGGCCTCTACTGTCCCGCTCCCCGCACCTGCCGCCACCGGACCGGGATGCTCCGTGATGAGACCGTGACATTCGTGATTGAGCACAGGCAAATTAGGCAGCCGCGAGGCCCCTGTCAATGTGAGGCCTTAGGCGACCGCCCAATTTGCCTAATTAGAGAGGCGCCTCTGCCCCTACCCATTCACCAAAAAAGCAGTCAGAAGTAAAAAAAAAAAAAAAAAAAAAGAAGAG
This sequence comes from Lithobates clamitans, assembly GCA_037952925.1. Classification (NCBI taxonomy): domain Eukaryota; kingdom Metazoa; phylum Chordata; class Amphibia; order Anura; family Ranidae; genus Lithobates; species Lithobates clamitans. The sequence goes on along the minus strand of JBBGZY010001049.1, from coordinate 245,764 downwards.
CCGGTTTTTGACAATTCCTTTATGAATAGCTATTAATAGCTCTTAGCCGTCTCTCCCGCCGCCGTCTTTTCCCTCTGCTGTCTTCTTCCTGGCCGCCAGTTACCCGATAAAAAAACAAAAAGCCACTGTTCTGTGGCTGTCTTCCTCCGTTGTGTTGTTGCTCGCTGTCTTGCGTCACAGGGTGAGGGCTCTGACTTTTTTTGTGAGTAACCAGCGGGGAGGAAGAAGACGGCACCGGGAGAAGACAGCTCAGAGCTAATTATATAGGACACATGGGGGGCTGGCATCTGGGGGCCCCTTGTTGAAGGGGGCTTACAGATTCTGATAAGCCCCCCACCCGCAGACCCCAACAACCACTGGCCAGGTTGTCCTCATCAACCCCCCCATGTTGAGGGCATGCGGACTGGTATGCTTCAATGGTTCCGGGGGGGGGGCTCGCTTGTCCCCTCCCTTTCCTGCTGCTCGGATTTTTTTTAAAAATTGCCGTGGTGGGCAGTTCCCTCTGAATCCATACTAGACCCGAAGTGCCTGGTATGAACCTGGGGGGGGGCCCCACGCGATTTTGTTTGTTTTACATTCAGCTGTCAGCTGATGACTCATTGGCTGTTAAGGACCCGGCCCCCTCCTTAGCAACCAGCTATATACAGTGTATTTAAAGTGAGGTTCCACCCAAAAAACAAAAATACCTGGAAAAAAATCTAAAAAACAAAACAAAAAAACATTTGGATATTTTTTTTTTTCACTTACCTCTAAATGCCTGTTGCTAGGTGGTCCCTCGTAGTCTGCCTGTTCCTTTGCCTGGGCTGGTGACATCACTTCCCCCCAGGCACAGGAAGGGCTCCGCTCTGCTCCCTCCCTCCTGTCAATCATCTGGGACCCATTACAGGTCCCAGGTGATTGAGCAGCCAATCACGGCGCACGGCGCCGCTCGCGCATGCGCATCGCTGGACCCAGGGACAGGTGAGTGTCCAATTAAAAGTCAGCAGCTGCAGTATTTGTAGCTGCTGACTTTTAATTTTTTTTTTTTTTGACGGCCCCCTGGGTGGAACTCCTCTTTAATGAGGGGAAAAAGGTTTGAAAAACGGATGTCAGCGGATCAAATGTAAGCGGATTGTCTGCTAACATCCGTTTTTCGTCCATCCGTTTTCATTTAACAGAAGAAAAATAGGGTTTTCTTCCGTCTTAAAAACAGAGCTTAGCTTGGCTTAACAGAGATGGATATCAGCAGATGATCATCCGCTAACGTCAGCTATCCCATGGAGATACAAGTATGTCCGTTTTTTATCCGAATGGAGGATAAACGGACATATGGAACACCTGTGTGAAAGGGGTCATATACATTCAGAACATTGAGTGCTTCCTATTAATTTATCTGTGCAGCTCAGGCTGCTGAGAAAGACTGATAAATCTAGGCCCTCGGTCCTTTTCTCTGTCTCAAATGTGAGATATCAGGGGTCTGTTTAGACCCCCTAATATTTCACCAAAGCCTTCCCATCGGGGCAGTTAAAAAATAAATATAAAAAAAGTTTAAAATAATGTATTTTTTATTTTGAAACTTTTGTTAAGAACTCGTTCACATGTGCTTTGCTCTCTGAAGAGCAGCGATAATTTGAATCACTCTTCAGAGAGCATTTGAGACATTGCATCCTCACCACGTGATTTAATTTCAGCTAAACCATGGTGGTTTTATCGCCCCCAAACCTCATGTGTGAGTGAATGAGTGGGTTGTTCATGCAGCTGAAGCTGCTTTTTACTCTAAGGGGACAAAGCAGCTGTACGGACACAGCCACAGGTCCTGATCTGGAAGGTGTGCAGGTGTGGGTAAATTAATGGCCCTGAATGCACCATGTCTTTGTTCCGGGCCTTACACTTTCACCCACAAGTCTATCAATTTAGGATCATACAGCTGCTATGTCCCGATAGGTTAACACAGTGGTCATCAACCCTGTCTTCAGGGCCCACTAAGAGGCCAGGTTTGCAAGATAACTGAAATACATCACAAGTGATACCATTTACTGCTCAGTGATTGCAGTATTCTAGTCTGCATTAGTGGGCCCTGAGTACAGGGTTGATGACCACTGGGTTAACAGAATGCCTGCAGGTGGCTTCAGCCAGATAAACCACTGATTTACACTGTAGAGGCCACATGTGTATGAGCCCCATGACTTCATTCACACAGAGCTTTAGCTGGAATTGTGTTGTGTTTGTGTTCATTAATAATTTTAGTGTATTTTTTACGAAAATATAACTTGATATATATATTTTTTTTTTTTGGCGGGGGGTAAAGCCCTGTCCGCCTGTATGGAGCTCTGTCATTTCTAATAAAAGTGTAAGGTGGGGCAGAATGTCCCCATCCCAACACTTATGGGATCATGGCAGACAATATAAATAACTTGATAGGTTAAAAAAAAATTGCAAGTACTTAACTGATTGGCAGTTTTAAATCAACCAATCAAAAGTTGTCATTCACAAGTCAAGGTAGGCTATATAAGGATAGAAGGCATCATTAACGGGCAGAGGAGAGAAGAAAAACCGTTATTATAACTTGCTAATCTCGTCATGGAGTCCTTACTTCGCTTAATGATGGATTGCGCTGCCTCTGCTGGTGGAGATGAATGGATTCGTCTCTGTTTATCTATGCCATTGCCGTTGCAATCGTTGGATTCCCAGGGACTTGCTGCCGGTTCTACCGCCGTTCTGACCGTGGATCCCGGGGATGGTCCACCTTCTGACCTCGACGCTTCGGGCCTGACTGCTGACTGCGTCATAGCTCCGCCTGCTGAGAGGTTTGATGGACAAGGCGATGACGCAGTTAGGCCTGGAAGGAGGTTGCATAGGAATTTGAAGAGACCTCGTAGGTTCGAATCCCGGCGTGTCCAGTGCCTGGGGACAGAGGAAAAAAGAAAAAGGACTTCAAAAATCTTGGTGATGCTGCGGATGTGATGGCATTGCATCCTCCGTTACCGGATCCTAAGAATGCATCCATCCCTGCTGCCTTTCACGGGCATGGTGAGTCTAATAATATTTCTCAATTGAAAGCAATTTTTTCATCTTTTAAAAATGTAATCGATAATTTTGATGTTAATACTAATGTAATCGATGATTTTACTGCTTTAAATGCGGGTGTTGCACGTGCCTGATTGAATCCGCCTTCTACTAGTAATTTAATACCGGTGCAGTCTGCTGAGACTATCTGTGTTGAACCTCCTATCACGCCTCGTTCTTCGGTGGTTTCAGATAATTGTCTTCGTGAAGTTATGACGTGCGAATTGTCCCCCTTGGGTTTTCATTTGAATATTGCTGTGAAAGAAAAAATTTGGCGTGGTGACTACATCAAGTTATTGTTTCTTCTACCTTTGAGTAGAGATTTTAAATTTGATAAAACTAACGATAAATTCGAGGATGATAAGCGTAAATCTCCTCCTCGATTGTTTAACAAATGGTTGCAAGCCTTTTGTATTTTTGCTGGTGTACTGGGGGAAAAAAGACCGGATTTATGTTGCGGTTTGTTTCAGCACGTTGAGATAATTCTTGAGGCTTACAAAAGTTTTCCTGGGCTGTCATGGTTTGCGTATGATGAGTCTTTTCGTCAGAAGTTATCTGTGCATCGATCTATGAAGTGGGGAGTTAAAGAGGTGGGGCTCTGGCTGAACCTTTTGGTTCCGCAACGGCAATTTGTTAGGCCTCAATTTTTGGTGCCGCACTCTTTTCGTCATGGTGTTTGTTTCCACTTTAACGATGGGCAATGTAAATGGCCTACCACGTGTAAGTACAAACACGAATGTAATTTCTGTGCTGGTAGTCATCCGGTGTCTCGTTGTTTTAAAAAATCTTCTGCTATTGTAGCCCCTGCAAAAGAGCCATTTCTCAAAAGCAACCACTCCGGTGATTCTCAAAAAGATGTTACCATGGCTTCTTCGTTACCCAGATCGTCGGAAAGCTAAAATCTTATATGATGGTTTTTTATTTGGATTTCTGTTGCCTGAGTTTCAAGGCCAGGGATGTGTTGTTTTTGATAATTTGAAATCTGTTAATCTGCATTCAGATATTGTTCGCTCCAAATTGTTAAAGGAGCTTGCTGAAGGTTGGATTGCTGACCCATTTTCGATTGCTCCCTTTCCTAATTTTCGTGTGTGTCCCCTTTAGGAATTGTTCCTAAGAAGGATTTGAATTCTTTTAGACTTATTCACCATTTGTCGTACCAATATGGGCTTTCATTGAATGATGACATAGATCCTAGCTTTTGTTCAGTTCATAATGCGTTGTTTGATGATGCGTTGTCTATCATTTAGGGTGTTGGTGATTGTGCGCTGTTGGCTAAAGCAGATATTAAGTCTGCATTTCGCCTCCTTCCGATACACCCTTTGGCGTTTAATTCTTTGGGTTTTAGATTTAAGGACCAATTTTACTTTGATCGCTGCCTCCCTATGGGGTGTTCTTTGTCGTGTCATTATTTTGAGTTATTTTTTTCCTTTATCGATTGGGTGATTTGTCAAAGAACTGGCTTGAATTCGGTTTTGCATTATCTTGACAATTTTTTTTGTTTGTGGGTAGGGCTGGGACTCCTGATTGTTTATTTTTGTTCACTGAGTTTCAAATTCTTTGCAGGGAATTTGGTGTTCCTTTGGCTGAAGAAAAATCTGTTTATCCAACTTCGTGTTTGGATTTTTTGGGTATTCAGATTGATACGGTTGCCATGGAATTTCGGCTTCCCATTAACAAAGTCTTACGCATTCAGGCATTGTTAGTTTTTGTTATGTCTCGGAGGAAGGTTCGCTTGAAATTCTTGCAATTGTTGTTGGGTTTGCTTGCGTTTGCTTCCCGAATTATGCCTATGGGTAGAGTTTTTACTAAACGACTTTATCGGGCGATTTCGGGTATTACTTCTCAGTCTCATTTTGTTCGTATTACGTCTGCTGTGGTGGCAGACCTCAGGGTATGGCTTGATTTTTTACGTACATTCAATGGTTGTTCAATGTGGCAATTTCCGTTTTTGCCGGCATCTGCTTTGAAATTTTATACTGATGCTGCGGGGTCATGTGGTTATGGTGCTTTTTTGGGATGGCCATTGGTCTGCTGATGTTTGGCCTGAGTCCTGGAAGTCTAAGGGTCTGACTAATAATATTGTGTTATTGGACTTGTTTCCCATTTTAGTGGCTCTTGATCTTTGGGGTTCTCAGTTGCTTAAAAGATGCATATTGATTCATTCTGATAATAAAGGGGTGGTTTATGCTATCAACTGTATGTCTTCAAAATCATTGCCTGTTTTATCTATTTTACGTCAAATTGTGTTTAAGTGTTTGACTTTTAATATTTGGTTGAAGGCTACCTATATTCCTGGAGTTGAGAATGTTATCGCTGATTGTTTATCCCATTCACAGATATTGGAATTTCGGAGATTGGTACCGAATGCAGATCCTGTCGGTCTGGTTTGTCCTCCTCATTTGTGGTCGATAGTATGAATCCCATTTTTTCATCTATTCGGAATTCCATTGCGCCTTCTACTTGGTCTTCCTACTGTACGGCATGGAATTCATGGCGTTCCTTTTTGGCCTCCTCTCATTGCTCTTCTCATTGTTTTTCAGAGATGTTAGTGCTGTCCTTTGAGTTCTTTAATGTCGGCTTCTTATTCTTATGCTTACATTGTTAGGACATTGGCTGGAGTATCCTTTTTTAGACGTTTGCATGGGGAGTCTTCCTGTATGCAATTTTTTACAGTGAAATGTGCTTTGAAGGGATATCGAAAACGTCATATGTGTGCTGATTTTAGATTGCCAATCACATCGGATTTGTTATTTTGGATTGGTAATTCTACCAGCAATGTCTGTTTATCGACTTTTGAAGCCTTATTGTTTAAAGTGCATTTTATTCATGTTTTTTCGGGGCCTTTAGGATTTCTGAGTTATTGCCGGCAGTCTATGGTTGGCTTTGGTATTTTATTCCAGGATGTTTATATAGCATCTGGTTCTCTTTCAATATTTTTGAGACAAAGCAAGACTGATAGGTTGGGGAAGGGTTGTTAAATTACATTGCAATCTGCTGCTGGTGATGTGTTTTGTATTGTTGAATTGGTTCGTCAATATTTACTCTTACGTCCAGCTGGTTCTTCTTATTTGCTAGTCCATGCCGACGGGAAGCCTTTGACTGTATATCAATTCAAGGCAGTGTTGAAGAAATGTCTTTTTAGATTGAATTTAGGTCATCTGCATATCACTTCTCACTCTTTTCGTATTGGTGCAGCCACTGAAGCAGCTAAGTATGGTTTCAATGATGATATGATTAAACATATTGGTAGATGGAATTCAAAATGCTTCCGTTCCTATGTTCGACCTAATGTTTCTTTTGAATTCAGGTCAAATTCATAATATCTGGATAGTCGGCCATTCCTTTGCCAAGCATAGGGCCGATCGTAGGAACTATGGCTCTAATCTCAATTTGGAATTTGACGCCTTTAAAGTGCTTTGGTTTGGACGTAAAGGAATGCTGTAGAGAATGTTTCGTGATTCTTTGTCTTCTTTGCATGAGAAGTTGCCATTGCCTCGTGTTATTATTTTGCATTTGTCTGGCAATGACATTGGTAAATGTAACACGTTACAATTGCTTGCTCATATGAAATTAGATCTACAATGTTTACATGCTGTATTGCCTCAAACCATTTTAATTTTTTCGGAAATAATTCCTCGTAAGGCTTGGCTTATTTCTTCTGAGTTTCATTACTTTGAAAAAATTTGCAAGCGTGTTAATAGAGCGATGGCCAAATTTATGCCTTCTGTAGCTGGATTCTCTTTCCGGCATATTGATTTAGAAGGGGGTTTGGCGGGCTTCTATAGGGAGGATAATGTCCATTTGTCTGACATCGCTCTGGACATTTTCAATCTTAATATGCAGACCTGTGTTGAATTGGCTGTCGCCCGTGGGGTGTGCCAGGCTCTTTAATTGCGCCTGGCGTGTGGGATGTTGTTTTTGAAAGTACTGTATTAGCTTGAGCTTGTATATAGATGAGCTATATATATATATATATATATCTATTAGTACTTCTATGTAAATGATTTGCAGTGGTTATTAATAAATTGATTAGTAAAAGATTGATTATTTTATTACTGTTATTATAAAATATATTATATATACCTATAATAAAGGGTCACGGCCTATTAAACCACAGGTGCTGCAGTAGTGTGTTTATTATATTAATTTTTCTGTCTATGATCCCATAAGGATGAGCTCTGGCGTGTTCGCACAGCCCACGTGCAGAACCCGCCAGGAAGTCGGCACTGCACTGCACCAATCACAGGCAGTGAGACATTGTCCTGATGCGTGGCTGCAGAGATCGGGAAATGTCTTACTGCCTGTGATTAGCGCAGCACAGTGCTGACTTCCTGGCGGGCTCTGCACATGGGCTATGCGAACAAGCTGGGGCTCATCCTTAATTTCTAACAGCAGCCCTGTGTACTGCACTCCATTTACCCTCTCCCCTGCAATAATTGTTGGACAATCGGGGTATACCTCATTTCCATGAAGTTACTTTAACATTCAGCAGACTGAAAGATCAGGGAAATGTTACCTGAATGTACCAGTACATGCTAGATCAGAATAGGCTGGCCTTTGAAAAACAGCTCTGAAACCAGCGGTTCCGCCCTGCCGTCATTTGTCTATAGGCCAGACGGGACCGCCCTAGATCTGGGTGGACGTCATATGATGTCCTGCCCAGAACGCGCCTCACCGGGCCGCTACCAATACCATCGCTGTGACTAGTCACAGCAGATCACATGACAATTGTACACAATGGAAGGCTTCCGTTCATGCCACTTATTGTGTGCTATTGTGTTGCTTGCTGTGATTGATCACAGTGATCACATGGTAAATAGGGCCAATCCCAGCCCATCTGTACCATGTGATAAGCTGTGGCCAATCACAGCCAATCACAGCTAATCACAACAATACACTCTGAATGAATCAATTTCATTCAGAAAAAAAATGGTTTATAACAGCGAATATCACTGTTATAAGCAAGCATAATATGTAAAAAAAAACCTCCAGATCACCTCCCCAGAATAGTACAGTGTTACCGTAGTAACACTGTATTGCTCTGGTCACAGTATGTAAAAAAATAATCAAAAAATCAAAAAATAAATACAAAGAAAAATATTTTTAGAAAAATTGACATTTTTTTTTAACATACTGTTCTTGATTACTGCCACAACAGTTATATTATGACACCAGGCTTCACTGGTGACAGTATTTAAAAAAAAATAATAATCTTTTCATTTCATCATTTTCCAAAAAATTGTGACAAAAAAAAATTACAAATTAAAAAAACTTGCCATGCCTCTTACCAAGTACCTTGGTCTGTCTACTTTGTAAACAGGGGTCATTTGGGGGGGTATTTGCACTGTCCTGTCATTTTTGGGTCTCAAGAAATGAAATGAGCCATCAGGCTTGATCAATTTTCAGATATATACCATAGTTTGTGGACTTTATGCTTTCCTACAGACTAAATAATATACACTGATTTGGGGTTATTTTCACCAAAGAAATGTAGTAGAATACAATCAGATCTAAATTTAAAGAGATTATTTACTTGCAAAATTTTATAACAGGAACAAAGAAAATGTTTTGTTTGTTTAGCAAAAAATAAAACCCCCAGTGTTGATTAAATACCACCAAAAGAAAGCTCTATTTGTGTGAACAAAATGATAAAAAAAGGTCTTTTGGGTACGCAATTGTTATTCAAAGTGTGACAATTTGGCATGGGAAGGAAGGGGGTAAAAGTGCCCAGCATTTCAAAATTTAGTGCCACTTCTGGCCATGTGATCTATTTTGTGCTGAATTTCGACTGGACAATGTTGCTTTTCAACCAGTACTATAAATATCTCCCAGCAAAGCATTTGGGTATGAAAATGGTTCAGCTATTACCAATACATTTCAAGGTATCTTGAATCAAAAATGGCATAGGCAGCATTGAAGTCAGGGTATCAGCTTCAACAGTTTCCCATCTATGATTCATATTAGAGCTCATCTTTTATCCCAGCTCATCAATTAGGCTCCATGCACACTGGCTTAAATGTTGATTCTACAGGAGTTGTGTTTTGCCTGTAGAAGCAGCCCAATGTTATCCTATGTGTCCATACACATTAGGACATTTACAGGCATATTTTGAGCTCAACGTTTAGAGGACGGGAAAAAAAAACCTTTCGGTTCGTGTTTATAGTTGAAGCTCACTGGCAGAAAAAACTCTTAAACTCATCTAAACTTTGTACAAAAAATGCTCTATGAAATTTTTTTACTCCCAAGAGAACAGACGTTTTCTTGAAGCCCAGTGTGTATGGAGCCTAAGCCCAGACTGAAGCTTCACCCAGTTTGGTAAAATCTATTTGGCAGCTCCAGGGCTGCCTTTAGCACAGGGCAAATAGGGAAGCTGCCCGGGGCCCAATCATTGTTAGGGGGCCCAAAGCGGCTGCCAATTAAGCACGCGCTGCTGCCCGCCGGAGTTCCGCCACTTGTTGGCCACTTACTACTGTCAGTTGTAAATACAAGTGACAGCGCTTCTATCGGCTATGCAGATCGCTCTGCTCTACACATCAATCTCTAAATGAGAGCTGAGGAGGGGGCATGGAATGTACACAGGCAGAAGCTCCTTGTGAAGCCAGCAGCCTGCATGGATGTTCTGTGAGTTTAGCTGCTCTTATGTAGCTGCTCTGAGGTTTTCTATATGGGGGGGGTGAGCTCTGAACTGGAATATGGAACTGGAATCTGGGGGGAGAGCTTTGTACTTAGTGGGATGGAGAACTTGGATGTACACAGCCTTCAACCCTGCACTCCAAAGTTTACCCCTCAACCCTGCACTTTGCACATAGCGCACCCCTCAACCCCGCATTCCATACGTAACGCACCCCTCAACCCAGCATTCCATTTGTAGCTAACAACTCAACCCTGCATTCCATATGTAGCGCACCCCTCAACCCCGCATTCCATACAAGGTTTACCCCTCAATCCTGCACTCTGTACGTAGCTCACCCCTCAACCCTGCAGTCTGCACACAGCTCACCCTCAACCACGCACTCTGTACAACGTTCACCCCCCAACCATGCACTCTGTACGTAGCTCAACCCAGTACCTTGTACGAAGCTCTTCTCAACCATGCACTCTGTACATAGCGCACTCTTCAACCCTGTACTCAATGTAGTGCACTCCAGAACCCTGCAGTCTGTATATAGTGCACTCCTGAAATCCTGGTTTATAACGATGCCTCACTGTTAGTGCAGCTTAGCCATACTAACAATTTGATGCAGAGGTAATGATGTGCAGTAACCTCTAGCAAACAATCAGTGAACAGTAATGACGTGGAGTAATCTTTAGCAACCAATCAGTGAGTGGTAATGATGTGCAGTAACCTCTAGCAACCAATCAGCAAGCAGAAAAAATGTGCTTTAGCTTCTAGCAACCAGTCAGTGAGCGGCAATGATACGCTGCAAGCTCTGGCAACCAATCGCTGCCTGATCTGCTGCAGTAAACTGAATTTGAGTCTAGCTGCTATTTAATATATATCTCAGAATGGGGGCCAAGAAAATGTTTGCCCAGGGTCCAATCAATAATAGGATTTTTAAATACAGCTTACCTGTAAAATCCTTTTCTTGAGAGTACATCACGAGACACAGTGTATTCATTACATAGTGGGTTAGATAGGCACCATCGGTGATTGGACACTGGTTAACCCCAATTAAGGAGAATTCCTCCCCTATATAACCCCTCCCATACGGGGAGGACCTCAGTTTTGTAGCAAAGCAATAGGTAACCACGTAAAACCCATAGAAGGGCGGGAGCTCTGTGTCCCGTGATGCACTCTCAAGGAAAGGATTTTACAGGTAAGCTGTATTTAAAAATCCTAATTTCTTAATCATACATCACGGGACACAGAGTATTCATTACATAGTGGGATGTCCCAAAGCAATGCTCATTTGAGGGGAGGGAGACACAGATCAGAAAATAGACCACAAACGGACCAGAGCCTGCAGTACAGCCTGCAGTACACTGCGCCCGAAGGCGGTATCCTCTTGCCCTCTTACATCCACCTGATAGAATCTGGTGCATGTATGGACTGAAGTCCAAGTCACAGCCTTACAGATCTGAGCCATGGAGGCCTGGTGATGCACTGCCCAAGAAGCACTAACAGCCCTAGTTGAGTGCGCTTTCACATGAAAAGGAGGAGTCTTCCTCTTTATATCATAAGCCTGAAAAATAACCTGTCTAATCCATCTAGAAAGAGTGGCCTTTCTTATGGCCATCCGGCAGAATAAACAAACAATCAGTTTTCCGTATCTGAGCGGTTGTCTGCAGATAGACACTGACTGCTCTAACCACATCAAGAGTGTGCAAAGATTCTTCCTCCGCGGACTGCGGATCTGGAAAAAAGGATGGTAGGATTACATCTTGATTCAAATGGAATCCTGAAACCACCTTAGGTAAGAAGGAACGATTAGGACACATAACAATCCTGTCCTTGTGAATAATTAAATATGGCTCTTTACAAGAAAAAGCTGCCAATTCTGATACTCTCCTAGCAGAGGATATGGCTATCAAGAAGACTAATTTTTTAGTCAAAAGCGCTAAAGGAGCCAGGTGCAGTGGCTCAAAGGGTTGTCCCTGTAACGCCGACAACACCAAATTCAAATCCCATGGGAATACTGGAGGTTTGACTGGCGTATTCAACCGCAGTGCCCCCTGAATAAAGGCCTGGACAAGGGAATGTGAAGCAATTGGCTTCTGAAAAAATACAGACAAAGCCAAAATTTGTACTTTGATAGTGCTCAAAGCCAATCTCATTTCTAGGCCTGACTGAAGAAAGGTCAAGATTCTGCTAATCATATACCTTCTAGGATGCCATCCCCTGGGTTCACACCAGGAAACATATGCCTTCCAGATTTGTAGTAAATAAGCCTGGAGGCCGGCTTTCTGGCATTGACCAGAGTGGAAAAGACTGACTCCGAAAGTACCACGGCCTTTTAAAATGTGGGTCTCAGCAGCCAAGCCGTCAAATTTAGAATTCGTAAAGCAGGGTGGCAAATCGGACCCTGTGTGAGCAGATCTGGCTGGAATGGGAGGATCCAAGGCTTGCCCACTGCCATCTTTACGATCTCTGCATACCAAGGTCATCTGGGCCAAGCCGGGGCTACTAAAAGGACCGACTTTGCTTCCCTTTTGACCCTTCCCAGGAACCGTGGAAGAAGTGGGTTCGGAGGGAATGCATACATTAGATTGTACTGATCCCATGGGATTGTCAGGGTATCTGACCCCTGAGCAAGTACATCCCTTGTTCTGGACAAATTTGTCCAGCTTCCTGTTGAATCTGGCCGCGAATAGATCCACATCTGGTGTTCCCCACCTTTGACATATGGTCTGGAATATGTCGGGGTGTAGGGACCATTCTCCTGGGCATAATTGCTGGCGGCTTAAGAAATCCGCTTGCCAATTTTCCACTCCTGGGATGAATACCGCAGACAGGCAGGGAACATGGCTTTCTGTTCATGCAAGAATGTGATTCACCTCCCTTTGGGCATCCAGACTTCTGATGCCTCCTTGGTGATTGATGTAAGCCACAGCCATGGCATTGTGGGATTGTATCCGAATAGGATGACCCTGAAGCCTGTAAGACCAGTCCACTAGGGCCAAGTAAATTGCCCGAATTTCTAGAATATTGATGGGCAAGCGTCTCTCGGTTGCAGACCATCTTCCCTGCGTGCATGTCTCTTCCAGAACTGCTCCCCAGCCTGTCAGACTGGCATCTGTGGTTACGATCTTCCATTGTAGTGGAAGAAAGGCTTTGCCTTTCAAAAGATTTTTGGTTCGTAACCACCAATTGAGGCTTTTGCGTATCCTTGGGGATAGGCACATCGGAAGATCCAAGGCATGAGTCTTTTGGTTCCAAGCTGCGAGAATGCTTCTCTGCAGGGGCCTTGAGTGAAACTGGGCAAATGGAACAGCCTCGAAAGTGGCAACCAACTTTCCTAACAGTCACATACATAGCCGAATGGATGGACTCTTTTTGCTTAATACTAAGCGGACTAGAGCTCTTACGGCCTTGACCTTTGTAATTCTTTATTTCTTTCAAAGACATCACATGTTAATTAACAGGATATAAATGTAACAAATGACAGCAAATACAGAGATGGTTGAGTCATGGGCATGTCACATAGAGGGTTATAGATCGAATCAGAAGTGGCAAACAAACAGGCCCCTTAATTATATGTTCAGTGTAGCGTGTGTAGGGTTACAACCTTGTGGTAGGGCAGTCCGAAAACCCAGCCTGAGATAGGCAGAAAAAAAACTTCTCAAGTATCATCTTAATAACCCGTTTGAGTCTGCATAGCAACCAAGACTGACTAGTGATAATAAAATTAAAATAAAAAAAATTTTATAAAAAAAAATTCCCCGGCTGGCCGGAAGGGATTACCCCCGTGCGACCAGCTGGGTCCAGTCGTGGGAGCATAGATAGGTAATGTGTATCAAGATATTCTCATTATCTGGCTAAACTTTCCCCACAACTGGAGGGGATTGGGGGGGAAACAGAGGGGGGGGGCAGAAAAGGAGGAAAAAGGGGAAAAGAAAGAAGAGGAAGAGAATACAGCGACGGTGGCGTCCCCTGGCCAGGCAGGCAGCCCAGGCCCCGGAATCATTCAGCCCGAGCCATCTCCTGGAGGTACGATTCAGAGTAAGTAAAGTGTTGCCAAGGTCTCCAAGTCTCCCGAAAGGCCTCCTCCCTGTCGTACAGCGTGGCAGTTAGATCCTCCATATTGCGAAGTTCGTTCACTTTAGCATACCACTGCGTTTTTGTAGGTGGGGACTCCGATCTCCAACATAAGGGTATACATGCCTTGGCTGCATTCAATAATTGAATGGTTAGAGAGGCTTTATATTTCTTGATCGGACGTTTAGAGAGATGCAGCAGGCAGGCCCCAGGGTCCCCCTCCAGAGCAACACCAGTAAGGTGTTCAACTGTGCGTGCCACCTCCAACCAGTAGGGTTTGATTTTGGGACAATCCCAGAAAATGTGGAGCATCGTTCCCTCTCCCTCCCCACATCGCCAACATGAGCTAGAAACCTGTGGGAAAAAACGGTGCAGAGTAGAAGGTACTCTGTACCATCTAGTCACAATCTTATAGCATGTTTCTTGAACCCTGGTGGCCAGGGATGATTTCTGGGCAAAATGTAGAATCTTTTCTCTTTGTGGTTCAGTGAATTGTACGCCTAGTTCTTCTTCCCACTTAGAGAGAAAGGGGGGTACGAATCCTTCTGCTGGTGATATCAGTGAGGAGTATATCATTGATAGACAATGGCGGGTCGGTTCTTTACGATGACAGATTTGTTCCAGCTCTGTAAGCTGGCGCGATATACCCGGAGTCCGTGCACAACGGCGTAGGAAGTTGCGAAGTTGGAGGCCGCTCAAAAAGTCTAATGGAGGGTCAGAACCTGCCATCCCGGCGTCCGCCGTGAGCTGGCCAGTCGTGTCTAGAAAGTCGTGGAGGTGTGGCCAACTGCCCTCCTTCGTTAAGTGACGGAATACAGGACCTTCGCAACCGGGTGGAAAATCAGGGTTGCCCGGAATTGGCACCATAGGTGAGGGTATTGGGGATATCAAGGAATGCCTGAAGGCATCTCTCGCCACCTGAATCGTGCTTCCTAGAGTAGGGTGTGCAGCGATGGCCTTCGGTATGGGAGTGGTGGTCCAGGGCCAGCTTTTGGCCGTGCCTTCGGAGTCCTCGAACTCCATTGCCACCCACTGCTTTGCCTCCGCATGACAATGCCAATCCACTACCCTGGTGAGGTGGGTTGCCCTATAGTATGCTTTCACATCAGGAAGACCAACTCCACCTTTGTGTTTTGCCATGTGGAGAAGTTGCAGTTTAATGCGCGGCTTTCGGTGTGACCAGATAAGGTCACGGAACAGTGAGTGGATCCGCTTAAAGAAGGGAGGAGGGAGACGAATGGGGAGGGCCTGTAGCAGATAGAGCACCCTTGGCATGGCTGTCATCTTGATGGCATTGCATCGACCAAACCACGTCAGGGTCAAGGAGTGCCAGTGGAGCAAGTCCGTCTTGAGTCGAAGGAGTAGAGGAGCGAAATTCGCCTGATATAGATTGGCAGGGTCGGGGGTAATGTCAACTCCCAGATATGGGATAGTATCGGTTGCCCACTGTAGCTGGTACTCTGCGCGCAGGCGGCGTACTATGTCTGTGCCCACCGTGATGTTAAGTAAGGAGGACTTTGTTAAATTAATTCGGAATTGGGAGAGATCTCCATAGATTCGGAGGGAGTGAAGTAAGGTAGGAAGTGAGGCCAGTGGGTCCGTCAGGAAAAAGATGAGGTCGTCAGCGAAAGCGGCTACCTTATGTGTCCCAGAGGATTTGTGGTAGCCGATAATGCCCGAGTTCGCCCTTATCCTGCAAAGGAAGGGCTCCAACGTGAGTATAAAGATTAGCGGAGACAGAGGACAGCCCTGTCGGGTGCCATTACGTATGGTAAAGTAGCTCGACCTTGTTTCGTTTACCTTAACTGCTGCTGTAGGATGAGAGTAGAGGGATAGTATCCAGCTGAGCATTGATGAGCGGAGACCGATATGCTCCAGGGTGGCCTGTATGAAGGACCAATCTACACGGTCGAAAGCCTTCTCCGCGTCTGTAGACAGCAGGAGAAGGGGTCGCCGTGATGTCCTGGCTGCATGGATCAAATTGATTACCCTGATGGTGTTATCACGGGGTTCTCGCAATGGCACAAAACCTGCCTGGTCTTTATGAATCAAGCTCGGCATATGCAAAATTAGCCTATTGGCCAGTATCTTGGCAAACAATTTCAGATCAGTGTTCAGGAGAGCTATCGGCCGGTAGCTTCCGCACCGCAGGGGATCCTTCCCCTCTTTAGGGATAAGGGAAATATAGGCTCTTAAAGTGTCAATGGGAAAGGAGTTACCTTCAGTGATCGAATTAAGTGCAGATATCAGGGGTTTAGAAAGCGTCTCAAAGAATGTCTTATAGTACGCCGGTGTAAACCCGTCTGGGCCTGGGGCTTTCTTAGGCTTTGAGTTCGCTAGTGCCACACCCAATTCTTCTAAGGTGATGGGTTCCTCTAATTCTTCCTGGACCGCAGTTGGGGGTGAGGGCATACCCGACATGGTAATGTAAGATCGGGGGGTGAATCCCCCGGCAGAATTAGGGTCTTCTGGTGGTTGCTTGTCAAGGTTGTAAAGGCCTTCATAGAAGGATCGAAACTCCATTGCAATATCAGAGGATGCAGTCATCTTCCGACCAGAGGGTGACAGGATGTGGGAGATATAGGTTTTGGTACGTGGGCCACGTAGTGCTCTGGCTAGGAGCGAGCCAGGTTTATTGGAGTATTCGTACATCGTTCGGCGTGCCCACGCCAATTTTTGTTTCGTTTTATGGAACAAAAGTGCGCGAAGCTCCTCGCGGGCTTTAAGGAGGTCATGGTGGGTGGAACAGGCAAGACTGGCCTTATGGGCACCCTCCAAGGTACGGATCTGGGCGAAGAGTTCATCAGTGCGGCGTGTTCTGTCCCGCTTAAGGCGGGCACCTATACTAATTAGCGTGCCCCTAATAACTGTCTTGTGGGCCTCCCAAACCGTTAACGGGTTAGGTACTGAGGCTTCATTGACAGCAAAGTATTCCCGCAACTTGGCCTGTATTTCTGAACAAATCTCCTCTGACTGTAACAAGGCTTCATTGAGCCTCCAGGAGGGTGGAGTCCGGGTCATCGGCCCAAACTGGAGTGTCATATGAATCGGTGCATGGTCTGAGAAGGATATGACATCTATGGAGGTATTCACCACTCTAGCTAGATCTTTATGTGTAATCAGCAAATAGTCCAATCTCGAGTAAGAGTGGTGGACTGAAGAAAAATATGTATAGTCCCTATCCTGTGGGCGCGACAGACGCCAAGGGTCTATTAGGCGTAGAGCATGGAGGTCTGCTTTCAATCGCTTGAGGCGTGCGTAAGAAAGATGGGACGAGCCGCGTGAGGCATCTAGCAAGGGATCCATTGTAAAGTTAAGATCCCCCCAAAGACAAGCACCCCCTCCGAGAACTCCAGTAGCTGAGGTAGCAGCTTCCGCAGGAATTGTGGGTGGTCTACATTGGGGAAGTAGACATTGGCGAAGGTGACCTGTACATCAGACACCCTACCCTTCAGGAGGAGAAAGCGACCCTGGGGATCTACCCGCTGCGCCTCGAAGACCCATGGTACTGATTTTGCTACAAGGATGCTGACCCCCTTAGATTTGGAGATGGGCGATATGCTGTGGTATGCCATTGGGAACGCTCCATTAGTCAATTTGGGAGTGCGATCACCATGGAAATGTGTTTCCTGCAAAAAAGCAATTTGGGTTTTGCCCCTTTGCAGATCAGTTAGTAACTGGGAGCGTTTTTCTGGTACATTGAGACCACGTACATTAAGGGAGGTGACCTTTAAGAGACCCATAATGCCAGTTATCAATCCGGTAAACAGGGACAGTAATGTGAGGTATGTAATCTTCTCCAGTCTCAGTCCCCACCCAACCAGGGGGCAGCACCACCGACAAACAGAAAAGGGAACTAAGGAGGAATGAAGAAGGGGGGGAGCAAGCGGAAGGAGTAGAGGAGAGGGAGAGCGGGCAAGAAAAGGAGGGGGGAAGGGAAAAGAGAGGGGGGTAGGGGAAAAAAAACTAGTAAGACAGTTACTCTCTGGACCTCCGATTAGCACTAAAAAGTCCAATCGGGTGTCCGCCCTAAATGGGGGTGGACAGGGCAGTGAGGATTATTTTTGATCAGAAAGTTCAATGACCAAAAATTAAGCAAAAAAAAAAGGAGTCATTGAAACAGGAGATGCACTAGGTATGGGCTATGAGAACCAGTAAAAACAAATATAACGGTAGGACCAATTTAACATCAGTTATAATCAAGCGAACATGGAGTAAACATACCATAGATAGATATCAGACCGCTGTAACCACCGGGTGTTGCTGCATCGGGAGGAGGGCTCTGTGGCTCAGGGATCTGACTTAGGTCAGGGATGCCAATAGGTGAAACCTGTCCGAGTTTTCTCCGTCCCTTCCCCCGGTGCCGCAAGACCGGAACATCATTTTCCCGAAGAGTAAATATCTGCAGCAATTAAATGTAAAAATAAGGTTAAGTGGGCTACAAAAATGAAAGATAACATTAGCAACGTAGATGCTGCAACAACCTGAAGAACATCTCAACTATCAGGAACCCACCATAGTCCGCTGCAAATAAAAATATTCAGGTCAACTCTTAGCATGAACTGGCAATCTAAGGTGCACAGCACTCCCCCCCCCCTCCCCACCAAGATAATCCCCAAATATATAAAAAAAATAAAGGTAAAAAATAAAAGTAGAGACAGGCACTTAAGGTGAATGCAAGAGAGGTGGAGAGATGTCCTCTTCTGCTGCGGTTTTAGTTAATCAGCTATTTTCAAACCTTGTCCAAGGGACAACTAAAGAAGAGAAAAATAATAGGTGTCGTCTCTTGGGATAGACAGGGGTCCTGGTGGATGACGGGACAGTTTCAAAGGAAGTCATAGAAGCGGAACCGCTAATGTTGTAAACTGCGAGGAGGGAATACTGCACAACCCCACCAGACCATGCGGAAGGAGAGGCGGTCAATCTTCGGATATCATTGGATGTGGTCTGTAGGCGTCTCGGTTGGGTGGACGGGAGCGTGGTCGCCTGATCCTCTGTTGCCTGGGCAATGCTGGACTTGGGATGTCCTGAGACAGCAGGTAGTCGAACCAATTAGGCACACTGACAGCAGGTTTAGCAATGAATTGGAACAGGTCTGGTAGTTGATCTGGCGTGCGGAGGTGGAACTCTGAGCCTTGCTTCCGAACAATCAGGTGAAAGGGATGACCCCAGCGGTATGTGGCTTCGGCTTCCCGTATCACTTCCAGCAGTGGTCGTAGCAGGCCTCTCATAACACGGGTCTGTCTAGATATGTCAGGGAAGATCCGTACTGGCGCCCCGTCAAAGTCAATCGTGCCTTTCTCCCATGCTAGGCGCAGGATCTCTTCTTTGATTGTGAAAAAATGCACCCTGCACAGAACATCACGGGGGGGATCTTGGTCTGCCGGGGCCCGCTGCGCTGTGGGGGGGGCCCGGGGCCCGGGTATACGGTGAACCCTATCCAGCTCCAGGTCTGCAGTAGGTGGCTTACCTAGAACCAGGTTTAGGATCGCCACGACAGTAGAGCGGAGATCTGGGCCCATAGTAGCCTCCGGGATACCTCTGAGACGTAGATTGTTCCGCCTGCTCCTGTTTTCGCCATCATCGATCCGTAGGTGGACATCCACAAGATGGCGGCGGTAGACTTTATGTTCCTGTTCTAGGGAGGTGAGGCGTGCGTCAGTGGTTGTCTGAGAGGACTCCAACACAGTCTCCTTCTCCTCTACCGTATCCACCTGCCGTTTTAAGTCATGCAGTTCGTTTGTAAGTGCATTAACTATGGAGGTTGCCATAGCATTGAGATCCTGCTTTGTGGGTAGGCCTGAGACTATGTCTTTCAGGGATTCCTCCAGGAGGCTGTTCGTTCCCCCTGTGCTCTCAGAGGGCAATTGTGAGTTCAAGAAGGGGTTGGCAGGGGACTGTATGGGAGAGTGAGACCTGTGGGGGAGAGGGGGAAAATCTTCCTCCGCTGCTGCAGCGTCCGCCTGTCCCCCCCTCTTACTTGCTGGCGCGGTGGTACCTCCTGGCGGGACTCGTGGCGGTGCCATCTTGCCTCGTGCAGCTGGTGATGAAAGCTGGTGTTGCCGTAGGAAATAGTGGGAAATCTCGGGTCCTCTCCGTTCCTCACTGGTCGACGGGTGTTTACGATCCCCTGGCATGGGAAGCTGGCTCGTCTGGGCGGTTCTACGGGAGATTCTCGGTCCGTCCTAGTGCAGAGCTCCTGGCTGTGCGTCCTTACGTTTCCATGGTTTAGTTAAGTCCACAGCTATGCAACCCCCAAAAGTCTGGTATTTGGTTGTATGCGGTGCAGATTGTCCTTTAGGCCGTAGATAGGATATAGACCTCTGCTGTGGCTTCTTCTATTGTCTGTGGATGCAGTCCCTTCTGAAACACCTCACTAGTCCCAGGCCGGGTTACAGCTCCCCTTCTGCTGACTACTGCACCTGAGTGCAGGGATTGGTGTTTTTATCATTGAAGACCCCAAGATGGCGGCAGGCGGCCTGTATGTGCAGCCAGCCTAGTCTCTGCAGGTTGTTTCAGGTCCCCTCTGGTCTCCCCTGGTCCCCTCCGCCACTCACCGCTGACCGGTACTGCTGTGAGGTGTGCAGCGGCCCTTCTCCCGCCGATCGCGGCACCTGAGGCCGGGGATCGCGGAGGCCTCGTAGGCCTCAAGCTGGCGGATCCCCTCCAGAGTATGGAGCCAGCTGAGGGCCTCCGGGGTGGCGTGGATGTCCCCGCTCGTCTCCTCCGGGTCGCCCCCGTCTCCCAGACGGATGGCTGGTTTGCCGATCACAGCACCCGAGGCCGGGGATCGCGAGGGCCGCGTAGGCCGCAAGATGGCGGATTGCCTCCGGAACGTGAAGCCGGTCGAGGGCCTATCAGTCAACCGGCCTCCTCAATAACCCTCTGCTCTGTTGCTGGTGGTGGCTGACAGCACTAAAAAGGCAGTTGCTTGTGAAATCTCGGATTTCTGAGGCAGGATTCCTGCAGATTCAGTAAGGACCGGCGGAGCTCCTCTGGATCACGTCTGCTCCCCACTACGTCCGGACACGCCCCCCGGCCTTGACCTTTGGCTCTGGTAGAAACACCCTGCCTTGAGCGGTGTCTATGATCATGCCTAGATACTCCAACCTTGTTGAGGGTTGCAAAGAAGACTTTTCTAGGTTGATTATCCAGCCTAGTCTTTCCAAATGTCTTACTGTCTTGAAGACAGCGCGGTTCAGGTGTGCCACTGATTGCTCTATGAGTAGCCAATCTTCTAGATAAGCTACCACAGTTATGCCCTGAGATTTGCTAAGAGAGGGTCTAGAATTTTTGTAAAAATTCGAGGAGCTGTAGCGAGACCGAAAGGAAGGGCCACAAACTGGAAATGGCGCTGGTCTACTGCGAACCTTAGATATCTTTGGTGATTGGGAAAAATCGGCACATGAAGATATGCATCCTTGATATCTATTGATGCCATAAATCCTCCCCCCTGCAGGGTGGAGACCACCGAACGAATTGACTGCATTCGGAAGGATTGAATCTGTAGAAACTGATTCAGATCCTTTAGATCTAGGATGGGTCTGACATCTCCATTTGGCTTTGGAACGGTGAAGAGATTCGAGTAGAACCCTGAACCCTGATCTCTTGGGTTAATTTCTACTCTCACTCCCTGGGATAGTAAGCGATCTAAGGCCAGTAGTAGCGGTTCTCGCTTTACTGGATCTTTGGGAACTCTTGACCTTAGGAAACGAGCTGGTGGAAGTCTAGCAACTCTATTTTGTAACCTAGAGATACTGAAGAGACCACCCACTTGTCTTGAACCTCTTCCCGCCAGGCTCCTGAAAACTGTAGGAGCCTTCCCCCCCACTCAGCCGAGTGGGGGGCCCCCGTTCACAGGGATGTTTTGGGGCTCTGCTTGGCAGGCTTTCGTCTCCAAGCCATTTTCTTCCCTTGGGTGTGACCCTGGGCCTTTCCTCTGAAAGTAGATTGGGAAGGCCGTCGCCACTGCTTAGAGCCTGAAGTTCCAGGGGAAGGGGAAAGAGACCGTTTGAATGGTGGACGTTTACTGCTCTTAACTGGTAGGAGTGTAGATTTACCACCTGTAATTTTTTGGATAAAATTATCTAGGTCATCCCCAAATAGGCGCTCCCCTTTGAATGGGAAGGCAGCTAAATATCTTTTGCATGAAAGCTCTGCTGCCCAACTTTTAAGCCAAAGGGACCTGCGCATGTGTACCAACAGGAGAAACAAACAAGATGCTTGCTGGGCAGAATCCAGAATGGCATCAATCATAAAACACAGCACCTGTGGAAGGTCTGCCCAGTTCTCCACTTCCTCACTGTGAAGGAGGCCAAGTATCTGCTTAACCTGTTCCTTGAGGAATTGACACAAACCCACAGTTGCGACTGTAGGTTGGACTACAGCGCCAGCTATTGAGAAGGAGACTTTTAATAAAGTTTCCAGCTTTTTATCAGTTGGATCGTTAAACACCTGAGCATTGTCCAAGGGACAGGTCAGGTTTTTATTCACACAAGAGACAGCTGCATCCACGGATGGGACCTCCCACTTCTTGGTGAAGATTTCCTCCAGAGGATAAAGCATAGAAAACCTTTTAGGAGGAGTAAACAGTTTATCGGGATGTCCCCAGTCCTCATACAACAATTTATCCATTAAAGGATGAATTGGAAAGGAAAACGCAGTCTGTGGGATCCTTCTGACCCCCAGGGAAGAAACAGAGGATGTAGCGGCCTCAGCAGAGGGCTTTTTAAATGTGGAACGCACTAGTTCAGTATAATACTGGACCTGCTTCTTGAGTGCCTGAGAGTAAGAAGCTCTCTCCTCTTCCTCTGAATCCTCAGACTGCTCTTGATCCCTATCTCTGGATAGGGATCACTCCTCATTGTCAGAAGAATCATCTGAAAGAGAAAGTGCAGCAGAGGGAGGGGATCTACCCCTTTTTCTGCTATCTTTTAAGGAAGCTGAAATAAAATTCATAATTCTTCCCTCAAAACCCTCCAATGTAGCCCTAAGGGAATCCTCTGTGACATACACTGGGGCTGTAACATTAGGAGAGGCTGCCAAACCTGACAGGGGCACTGACTCATCCTCATCCTATATAGGATCAACTTCTCTTACCTGTCCCCGCCGCAGGAACTGCTGAGAACAGACAGTTTCCAGCCTTCACCCATCACGGCGGGTAGCGTTGTGCCAACCTTCAGGGTTTTTTGGGTTCCTACTCAGAGAAACTTCTTTACCTGGACCTGTAAAAGACTCTGCCAGAAACTTTTGTGCCACTGTTTTAATTGTACACCAAGCCTGGTTTTCTCAGAGCCCAGTCCTCCAAAGAGAGACTTACAGGCAAAACCTCGCTTCTTCGGATGACGAGGCCCGGGTACCATACCATCTTGGTAGTCAAAATATCGGCCCGAGATATGGATCCGGTCAGCATAGCCCTTTAAGCCCCCGCAGGGACCAAACTGGAGCTTTCTTCACAGCACATGTTTTACGTGACCAACCACCTTAGACACTGGTGAAAAAACTGAGGTCCTCCCCGTATGGGAGGGGTTATTTAGGGGAGGAATTCTCCTTAATTGGAGTTAACCAGTGTCCAATCACCGATGGTGCCTATCTAACCCACTATGTAATGAATACTCTGTGTCCCGTGATGTATGATCAAGAAATTAAAGATGGCCTTGGGCAGCTCTTAGGTATGTCAAAGTTCTTGAGTGCCGACTACGTGTTATAAGCTTAGCCCAATTGATGATGTATGAGCTGGTTATGCTCTTCCGGTTGTTGGCATTCACAAGGTTATTGAAAGGACAAGGTTTGCATATCTTCAATATATTTATATTCTGACACTGAGCCAGTAAATGTTTCTGCTGTTACAGGTGTGTCTATGAGCCACATAAAGGAAAGGTTGCTAGGTGACAATAGCATTTACAAAACTGCAGTAAATTATAATCAAGTTGACTTAGACACCAACTAGGTACAGTATAAACAATGCAGTAAAAGTAGTCGGAAAAGGTATATTTAAAAAGGGAGGAACTCATTTATGGGGATTATTGCACACATATATGCCCTATAAAATTTTCCAGAGGAATTCGTAAACCTGTCAAGGTATAAATATATAATTTACAACAGTACATTGATGGGTATATGCACATTACAGTTGGTGTAGTCATAAAACTGCCCACTGCTGAACATAGAGGAACATAGACATACAGGGCTGTTCTACAGTCAGATACCATTATTCATTTAAAAGTTGACACCGGTTTGTCTGCTATCAAAGTGATACTAAAGTCTTGTTTGGTTGTTTAGGTAAAAATAAACATGTTATACTTACCTGCTCTGTGAAATGATTTTGCACAGAGCAACCCAGATCCTCCTCTTCTCAGTCCCTCTTCAGTGCTCCTGGCCCCTCCCTCCAATTGAGTGCCCTCACAGCAAGCAGCTTGCTCTGGGGCACCCGAGCCGAGCCACAGCTCGGTGTCCATTTAGACACAGAGCCGCGGCCCGGCCCTCTCTCTCCTCATTGGCTGACTGTCTTCAATTGACAGCAGTGGGAACCAATGGGGCCGCACTGTAGTCTCAGTCAATGTTCATGTTACCTGCAGCAACCCAAGTCAGGGCAAAGTTAGAGGTCTTGTTTTGCAGATGTGTTGCCGCTCAGTGTCATCAGTATGGACACCAGGGAATTAGCATTTTAAGGAGAGGTCAGCAATGGCAATCTACTGTACATGTTCCTTAAATACTGGTTTTCTTAAAAAACCCTACTTTTGCGTAAGTTTATTTTTTTTTTCCATAAATGATTCTAATTAAATTTTATAGTAAAAGTTCCAAATCTAAATCTCTTTAGTGTTATTGCATCACAGTGCTTCAAGGTAGACATGGCCTTGCAGTTAGCTATATTCAAGAAAAAGGTGGGGTTCCAGCGCTCCTATTATTATGATGCCTTAAATGGAATGGTGCAGTAATAATATAAACAGCACATAAAAAAATAGCACATAAAAAATAGCACATTTAAAAATAGCGGGAGGAGAGAGGAGGCAGCCATCCTCAGAAGGTGTCCATAGCCTCTGTGAGCACACAATGAATAGAGAGAGGGGGTTTTTGGAGGCACCAACTCTAGTAACACTGTCACATGATGTTAGTGTAAAGCATACACTTACTGGTTCGTAGTCTCAGATGGGATTGCGATGTCCTGGGGTGTGCTGGTGCTCAGGTGCAGGCTCCGGTGATGATCCTTCGGCTTGGGAGATGTAAAATCCTGGTTGGAGGAAAGGTAGTACAACGGTGACCAGTGGAAGCTCCACGCTAACCACCCTGGAACGCGAAAGTGATGTCAGCGGTGCACGGAGAGCATCCAGACACAAATGGGGGATAGTACAGGCTACGCGCTCGGGGCTCACAGCTCCTTCTACTGGCCTGTTTGCTCTCTGGAGGAGAGCAGCTAAATAAGGTACAAGACATCTGGCTAAAAGGAAGTGGGCGGGGCTTCCACGGCTGTGGAACCATAACAGCCAGCGGACCCGCATTGTACAAAAAAGTAAAAAATAAAAGTTGGAAATGGGGAAGAGTCAATTATTTAATATGACAAAAAGTCATTAATTTAATATAAAAAACAATAATTATATACAAAATCGATAAAAAAGAAGGTGTAATAAAAAAAATTTAAAAAAAGAGTTAAAAATGCATAAATTGCACTGTTGGTTAGTGAACAATGGAACACATTGTGAAATAAAAAACGTGAAGGGGAGGGGGACGGGGGGGGGGGGGGGAACTATATAACTATATCCCCCAAGTATTTGTATAATACTGGAGATTGAACCCAGATGGGAATAATTTAACTGTAGGGCACAAGGATAGGATGGAAGGCAAAAAAAGCGGGGGTACAACTACAATAAAGAGTGTGTCTCTATTTCTTCATTGAGTCCTCCCGGCGAGAGAGTGTTCAAGGAATATATCCAGTAAGTTTCCTGCTGACATAAGCGTTTAAAACGTTCTGCTGCAGGAAGATCTCTGGGAATGACCTCTATAACCCAGACTTTGAGGCCAGTGGTGGATTTATGGTGTACCTTCAGAAAATGAAGAGGGACACTGTGTTTGTCACAGCCTTTTTCTATGAAGCGCCTATGTTCGACAAAACGTTGGCGTAAGGTGCGTATGGTCCTGCCCACATAAAACAGGCCACATGGGCAGGTCAGGCAGTATACCACGTACTCACTAGAGCAATTGTGAAATTCTTTCATGGTATATGTTTTTCCTTGAATGGTGACGTTTTTTTGGCCGTGATCCACAAATTTACAGGTGAGACATAATTTTTTCTTGCATTGGTACATTCTTGCATTGGTACATTCCCACATTACCACAACTATTGTAGTTGTCCCCCGCTTTTTTTCCTTCCATCCTATCCTTGTGCCCTACAGTTAAATTATTCCCATCTGGGTTCAATCTCCAGTATAATACAAATACTTGGGGGATATAGTTTCCCCTCCCCCCGTTGCCCTCACCTTCACGTTTTTTTTATCTCACAATGTGTTCCATTGTTCACTAACCAACAGTGCAATTTATGCATTTTTAACTTTTTTTTTTTTTTTTAATTACACCTTCTTTTTTATCGATTTTGTACATAATAATTGTTTTTTATATTAAATTAATGACTTTTTGTCATATTAAATAATTGACTCTTCCCCATTTCCAACTTTTATTTTTTACTTTTTTGTACAATGCGGGTCCGCTGGCTGTTATGGTTTCACAGCCACGGAAGCCCCGCCCACTTCCTTTTAGCCAGATGTCTTGTACCTTATTTAGCTGCTCTCCTCCAGAGAGCAAACAGGCCAGTAGAAGGAGCTGTGAGCCCCGAGCGCATAGCCTGTACTATCCCCCATCTGTGTCTGGATGCTCTCCGTGCACCGCTGACATCACTTCCGCTTCCGCGTTCCAGGGTGGTTAGCGTGGAGCTTCCACTGGACACCTCTGTACTACCTTTCCTCCAACCAGGATTTTACATCTCCCAAGCCGAAGGATCATCCCCGGAGCCTGCACCTGAACACCAGCAAACCCCAGGACATCGCCACCCCATCTGAACCTACGAACCAGTAAGTGTGTGATTTACACTAACATCATGTGACAGTGTTACTAGAGTTGGCGCCTCCAAACCCCCCCCCCCCTCCCTCCCTTGCTGTTAGCCATACCTCCCAACATTTTGAGATGGGAATACGGGACGCCTACTATCAAACGTATGTAGGCATAGGACACGCCCCCCTGCCACACCCCCTTAAAGGAGAATTAACCAAAAAAAAAGGTTAATTAAATCCACAAGGGTATTTTTTTACCACTTTTATTCCTTTACATTGGCTTTTAAAATTTACAAATACAGTAATTTAGAAATTGGATAAAAGATTTAGCACTGGGAAACTTTTTAAACAATAAATAGTGCATTTTTTATACAACTACAGTGAGGTCCATAAATATTGGGACATCAACACAATTATAATCTTTTTGGCGCTATACACCACCACAATGGATTTGAAATGAAACAAACAAGATGTGCTTTAACTGCAGACTTTCAGCTTTAATTTGAGGGTATTTACATCCAAATCAGGTGAACGGTGTAGGAATTACAACAGTTTGTATATGTGCCTCCCACTTTTTAAGGGACCAAAAGTAATGGGATAGATTAACAATCATCCATCAAACTTTCACTTTTTAATACTTGGTTGCAAATCCTTTTCAGTCAATTACAGCCTGAAGTCTGGAACGTATAGACATCACCAGACGCTGGGTTTCATCCCTGGTGATGCTCTGACAGACCTCTCCCTCAACTGTCTTCAGTTCCTGCTTGTTCTTGGGGCATTTTCCCTTCAGTTTTGTCTTCAGCAAGTGGAATGCATGCTCAATCGGATTGTGCAGCTCCATTCCTTCTCCATACTCTTCTCTTCCCATCACTCTGGTACAAGTTGATCTTGGTCTCATCTGTCCATAGAATGTTGTTCCAGAACTGTGAAGGCTTTTTTAGATGTTGTTTGGCAAACTCTAATCTGGCCTTCCTGTTTTTGAGGCTCACCAATGGTTTACATCTTGTGGTGAACCCTCTGTATTCACTCTGGTGAAGTCTTCTCTTGATTGTTGACTTTGACACACATACACCTACCTCCTGGAGAGTGTTCTTGATCTGTCCAACTGTTGTGAAGGGTGTTTTCTTCACCAGGGAAAGAATTCTTCGGTCATCCACCACAGTTGTTTTCCGTGGTCTTCCGGGTCTTTTGGTGTTGCTGAGCTCACCGGTGCGTTCTTTCTTTTTAAGGATGTTCCAAACTGTTGATTTGGCCACACCTAATGTTTTTGCTATCTCTCTGATGGGTTTGTTTTGTTTTTCCAGCCTAATGATGGCTTGCTTCACTGATAGTGACAGCTCTTTGGCTCTCATATTGAGAGTTGACAGCCACAGATTCCAAAATATGAAAATAGCGCACTTGAAATTAACTCTGGACCTTTTATCTGCTCCTTGTAAATGGGATAATGAGGGAATAACACACACCTGGCCATGGAACAGCTGAGCAGCCAATTGTCTCATTAATTTTGGTCCCTTAAAAAGTGGGAGGCACATATACAAACTGTTGTAATTCCTACACCGTTCACCTGATTTGGATATAAATACCCTCAAATTAAAGCTGAAAGTCTGCAGTTAAAGCATATCTTGTTTGTTTCGTTTTAAATCCATTGTGGTGGTGTATAGAGCCAAAAAGATTAGAATTGTGTCGATGTTCCAATATTTATTGACCTGACTGTTTATAGATCAGACGAGAATGAGGGACAAATAGAGGGAAAGAGGGACAAAGGGACATTGCTCCAGATCAGGGACAGTCCCTCAAAATCAGGGACAGTTGGGAGCTATGCTGTTAGCACATGCATGTGTCTGAAGTAGCAGCCAGTGTTTAGATGAAATTGCGCAATCCCTTTATTACCTTCAGCAGAAATGCAATACAGAGAATCTATCACAAAAGAAAATCTCTGTTTTAAGTTGGCAATGGATGTATCAACATTTTGATCCATCTACGGTTGTTCCAGCTCATGACAAGTCGAACAGTCAGCTTCTATTAAATGGGAATGTTGGAAAATCGTCATTTGATCAGTGTATTCTGACAGCGGAGGAGTCCCCTCTGTGAGAATGCAATAGCACAGGACCACCTCACTTGTGTGGACGGGAGAATCCATTTGTTTTTTTTTCAATCAGCCCCGAGTCTGGCTGATGGGAAAAAAAAATCAATCTATGGCCAACTTTCTCAACCTATTGTTTGTGATTCATTTTGGATGTTGCCATAATGTGCAATAATGGACGGCATGCTTGCACATTATAGCAGACTTCCCCCATTAGGTGTTGACAGGTTCGCCTCTTCTTTCCCTCCTCCCATGACCGTCATCTTTTCCTCTACTTCTTTCCCCTCTTTGGCCATTGGGTGGCAACTGATAGAATTACTCTGTCCCTACACCCAGCTTCTTATTCTAAAATGCACCAGTGAAATATTATCTAGGTTGCACTGAACCTGTTCTTATATTATATCATAACCCCAATTTTATGCAATTCTTGTGACCAGGTTTGTAAGGGTTTCTGCAATACTTCAGGGAGCACTTGCTGCCATGCAAAATGCTTTAGCTATGTGTGGGTAAGGTTGCATTGGACTCAGAGATAACGAGTGCTAGGAACTAGAGAACACTAT
The DNA here is from genome assembly GCA_037952925.1 of Lithobates clamitans. Taxonomy (NCBI): domain Eukaryota; kingdom Metazoa; phylum Chordata; class Amphibia; order Anura; family Ranidae; genus Lithobates; species Lithobates clamitans. The sequence goes on along the minus strand of JBBGZY010001049.1, from coordinate 216,340 downwards.
TGTGTGGTCTCATATTTGATGATATAAACAAATTCAGAAATGTAGCTAACCTGGCAGTCATGTGCGGAAGATATACATTCACCGACCACTTTATTAAGTACGCCTGTTCAATTGTTGGTAACACAAACTGCTAATCAGCCAATCACATGGCGGCAACTCAATGTATTTAGGCATCTAGACGTGGTGAAGGCAACCTGCTGAAGTTCAAACCGAGCAGCAGAATGGGGAAGAAAGGGGATTTAGGTGACTTTGAACGTGGCATGGTTGTTGGTGTCAGACGGGCTGTTCTGAGTCTTTAAAAAACTGCTGATCTACTGGGATTTTCACACACAACCAACTCTAGGGTTTACAGAGAATGGTCCGAAAAAGAGAAAATATCCCGTGAGCGGCAATTGTGTGGACAAAAATGCCTTGTTGATGTCAGAGGAGAATGGGCAGTGTAGTTCAAGATGACAGAAAGACACTAGTAACTCAAATAACCCCTCATTATAACCAAGATATGCAGAATACTATCTCTGAACACACAACACTTTGAACCTTGAAGCAGGTGGGCTACAGCAGCAGAAGACCACACCGGATGCCACTCCTGTCACCTAAGAACAGGAAACTGAGGCTACAATTCACACAGGCTCACCAAAATTAGACAATAGAAGATTGGAAAAAGTTGCCTGGTCTGGTGAATCTTGATTTCAGAAGCAACATTCAGATTGTAGGGTCAGAATTTGGCGTAAATATGAAAGCATGGATCCATCCTGCCTTGTATCAACAGTTCAGGCTGGTGGTGGTGTAATGATGTGGAGGATATTTACTTGGAACACTTTGGGCCCTTTAGTACCAATTGGGCATCGTTTAAGCGCCATGGCCTACCTGAGTATTGTTGCTGACCATGTCCATCCCTTTATGACTACAGTGTACCCATCTTCTGATGGCTCCTTCCAGCAGGATAATGAACCATGTCACAAAGCTCAAATCATATCACCACTGGTTTCTTGAACATGACAATGAGTTCACTGTACTCCAATGGCCTCCACAATCACCAGATCTCAATCCATAAGAGAACCTGTGGGATGTGGTGGAATGGGAGATTCACATCATGGATGTGCAGCTGACAAATGTGCTCTCATGTCAATATTGTCCAAAATCTCTGAGAAGTGAGGAATTTTTTCAACACCTTGATAAATCTATGCCACAAAGAATTAAGGCAGTTCTGAAGGCAAAAGTGGGTCCAACCCAGTACTAGCAAGGTATATCTAATAAAGTGGCTGTTGAGTCTATGTCAAGATAACAGTTATGCCCCGTACACACGGTCGGATTTTCCGATGGAAAATGTGTGATAGGACCTTGTTGTCGGAAATTCCGACCGTGTGTGGGCTCCATCACACATTTTCCATAGGAATTTCTGACACACAAAGTTTGAGAGCAGGCTATAACATTTTCCGACAACAAAATCCGTTGTCAGAAATTCCGATCGTGTGTACACAAATCCGACGCACAAAGTGCCACGCATACTCTGAATAAATAAAGAGATGAAAGCTATTGGCTACTGCCCCGTTTATAGTCCCGACGTAAGTATTTTACATCACCGCGTTTAGAACGATCGGATTTTCCGACAACTTTGTGTGACCGTGTGTATGCAAGACAAGTTTGAGCCAACATCCATCGGAAAAAATCCATGGATTTTGTTGTCGGAATGTCCGATCAATGTCCGACCGTGTGTACAGGGCATTAGTCAGCATGTAGCTGACTTATTTCCCAAGTCAGTTTCAGGCTAGGCTGGATTCACACTGGTGCAATGCGGGAACCCTGCAAATCCAGTGCGGGTTCCTGCATCGCACCTGACTCGCACAGTGGTTCACACTAAGATCTGCGAATCACTGGGGGTGTCAATGTAAAGTTAACGACACCCCCAGATCGGTTCACAGATCGCAGTACGAACTGTGAAATGGTGCAGGAATCGGATCGCATAGGTGTGAACGCTCATGTGATCCGATTCCAGTGCGGACCAAATAAAGGGTCCTGCACCATTTTGGTGCGAATGCAATGCGATTTCAGCCATACAGTTTGTACGGCTGAAATTGCAACGCACAGACATCGCATGTGATCTGCACAGCAATGCGGTGCGAATCACATGCGATGTCTGGCATCGCACTAGTGTGAACCGGGCTTAAATGCAAACATTTAATATGGAGCCGGAGTTTACATTCAACTAGCTTTAGTGCGCAGATAAATTTAACATTTGCAACAGAAAGCAGTTTAAAAGCTTAGTAAATCAAAAAAAAAAATGATAAGGTGTTACAACCCTGCAAGTTATAGAGATACCTTAAAGTGGTTGTAAAGGCAGAAGGTTTTTAATCCTAATGCGTTCTATGTATTAAGTTAAAAACACTTCTTTGTGCAGCAATCCCCCTAATATTTACCTGAGCCCCATCTCTGTCCAGCGATGTGCAAGAATGCCTCGACTGTCCAGGACACAGCAGCAGTGCGATTGGCTTCCACTGCTGTCAATCATAGTCAGCTAGCCAATCAGGAGAGAGGGGGCGGGGCGACCCACAGCTCTGTGTCTGAATGGACACACAGCTGCAGCTCAGCTCGGGTGCCTGCATAGCAAGATGCTTGCTGTGGGGGTACTCAACAGGAGGGAGAGGCCAGGAATAGAGAAGTGGGACCTGAGAAGAGGAGGATCTGGGCTGCTCTGTGTAAGTATAACATGTTTATTTTTAAGGAAAAAAATGAGACTTTAGTATCACTTTAAGCAGGCAGGTACATGATCCACAGCCACACAACTAACATTGTAATCCAAATAGAAGGTCTGCAACACCGTATAGTGCTATTAAAATCTTTTATTAACTACTCCACAGCACACACATTCTTAATACAGTGACATTGACACATTTCAGCCTTAAAGTGTTTGTTACCCCAACACTTCATATCCCTTATATGTGCCTTATGTGCCATGTACTTGTATGAGCAAGTATCCTGTTCTCTTTGTATTGCTTACTTTGTGTGAAATCCCTGATGTTCCTACTAGTCCCCTTGCTTTCCTATTAAAAACTGACCACACTAAGCAGGAGAGCACACTGTGGTCAGTTCTATAGCTGTGCTGGGAACTCAGTGTATTCTCCCCCAATGATCAGACTTGTCCTGACACACCCTGCTGCTGCACAGCCATTCATTTGCAAGCTCAGTGTACTGCTGCTTCTCCTCCCTTCAGCATTTATGCAGCTGAGAACAGAGGGAATGTAATCATTTAAAAAAGGGGAAAAATAAAAAATAAATAAAAATAATAGTATTGATAATGTTATTTTATAGCTATACAAAAATGTTTTGCCTTTCATTTCTATTTTAAACTGAATGGGTTGTTTTATAAAGTGATCGTTTACAATCACTTTAAGGCTGATTAACGCTGAAACGTGTCAGAATCTCTGTATTGAGGACGTGTTTACTATGGAGTAGTTAAAAAGGGAAGATTTTAAGTGCACTCTACAGGGTTGCGGACCTTCTATTTGGATTATAGTTTAAAAAGGTAGTAACATCTCAAAGCAAACCCCTATCCTGCAAATCTGTCTGCCTGCCCAACCGGAGCAGGCCAGCAAATGCCTGAGTCAGAGAGTTTCCAGTGAAATACATGAGCCAGAAGGGCATTTGCACAGTCTAATCCTAGGAAGTAAAGCTATGTTTAAATAAGACCTTCAACCAGGGGCGGATCTGCTGCAAGGCAAACAAAGCATTTGCCTTGGGTGGCATTTTTCAGGGGGGGCACTGCCGCCCCCCAGGCAACCGCGCTATAGGCGAATGACAGCTACAGCATGGTCATCCAGTTCTGGGATGGCATTTAATGGCCAGAGTAAAGAGTCAATCACAGCGGCTGTTTACCATGTGATCAGCTGTGTCCAATCACAGCTGATCATGATTTAAACACACTTGCTGTTTATCGGCATTCCTTTCCTCGCGCTGTCACGCTGTAAAAGGGGACATCTGCCCTGATAATCAGGACACTGATCATCATTGTCCCGATTATCAGTGCAGCCCCAACAGTGCCCATCAGTGCTGCCAATCAGTGCCACCTACCAGTGCCCACCAGTGCAACTTCATCAATGCTTCCTTATTAGTGCCCACCAGTGCTGCCTCATTCTTTGCCCTGCTGACCCCATCCTATGTTGTCCCCGCTGACCCCATCCTATGTTGTCCCCGCTGACCCCATCCTATGTTGTCCCCGCTGACCCCATCCTATGTTATCCCCGCTGACCCCATCCTATGTTATCCCCGCTGACCCCATCCTATGTTGTCCCCGCTGACCCCATCCTATGTTGTCCCCGCTGACCCCATCCTATGTTGTCCCCGCTGACCCCATCCTATGTTGTCCCCGCTGACCCCATCCTATGTTGTCCCCGCTGACCCCATCCTATGTTGTCCCCGCTGACCCCATCCTATGTTGTCCCCGCTGACCCCATCCTATGTTGTCCCCGCTGACCCCATCCTATGTTGTCCCTGCTGACCCCATCCTCTGCTCCACTGAACAAAAATCATTTCTCAGGGTCTGAGCTGTTCACTGAATGGCTGCAGCTTCCTCATCAGATCCTGACACAAGAACACTATACCGTGGCTGGGGTGGGACAAACTTAGATAGGGGGGGGCACGATTTTAGTTTTGCCTAGAGCAGCACAAAACCAAAATACACCACTGCCTACAGCTTGTTGCAAACTATCTTTGTTCAGCTTTAGATCTCTTCTGTCTGCTACTATTTTACAGTGTAGAGATCCACTTTAACCCATATATACAAATAGGAGAACCACTTAGTTATATATAAAATGGGAAGCTGCAATATAATGGATGGAGAAGTAGCAGCTAATGTCTACAAGCCTTTTTATTTGCCATATAGGTCTGAAAAGCAGAGCTAAGTAAACATTTCATCTGCAATGGTCTTCTACGAACTGCCAGGTCAACGATCAATATAAAGACCAGAAGCGTATACATTTACTTAATTTTCCCAGGTTTAAGTGGAATGTTCGCTCACAATCAAGCTAATACTATACTTCTATAGCTGGCCATTGACTTTTAGACTCCCATTATACTACCATGGACTGAATTATAAAAATGCATGTTTAATGTTAATAAGTTCAGATCTTTTACTTATTTGTTTAGTATGTACTTAGAGAGAACTAAGACTTATGAATCAGATTTGGGCTTTAGACCAATTACCAAGCTTCTTGGTAAATAAATAAAAAGGTTGTAACAATAAAAATGTCACATCATAGTGAACCATCAAAATGAATGGGCTGTTCCTCTTTTTTCACACTCTTTTACTGAGGGATCTGCAATTAGCGGACCTCCAGCTGTTGCAAAACTACAATTCCTATCATGCCTCCGCCTCTGGGTGTCATGCTTGTGGCTGTCAGAGTCTTGCTATGCCTCATGGGAGTTGTAGTTCTGCAACAGCTGGAGGTCTGCTAATTGCATATCCCCTAAGCTTATACCTCAGCTGTGACAAACTCCATATGTTACCCAACAGTTCAGGGTATGACCAAGCACGGAGATCATGCCTATTATTACTTCACTGCTTGAACTTGCTGTATTCATGTTTCAGTATTACTTGGAGCTTATTTTGTTCTGTTCTTGTACTAGTATCTGCTGAGATGACAAATAAAAACTGTAAAGCCGCGTACACACAGGCGGACTTTTCGACCGGACTGGTCCAACGGAACAAATCCGTCGGACAATCCAACTGTGTGTGGGCTTCATCAGACCTTCAGCTGACTTTTTCTGTCGAAAATCAGACGGACTTTAGATTTGGAACATGTTTCAAATCTTTCCGACGGACTTGAGTCCAGTAGAAAAATCCGTTTGTCTGTATGCTAGTCCGACGGACAAAAAAGGACGCAAGGGCAGCTATTGGCTACTGGCTATGAACTTCCTTATCCTAGTCCATTCGTACGTCATCAGGTTCAAACCAACAGGCTTTCGACCGAACTTTCGTGTGTGGGAAAGTCCGGTTGTTCGAAAGTCCGTCGGAAAGGCCGTCGGACCTTTGATGCTGAAAAGTGCGCTCGTGTGTACGCGGGATTATTTGAAGAAAAAAAAAAATGAATGGGCTGTCTTTCTGCAAAGCACATTAAAATAATGCACAAGAATGGCAAAGTGTAAACGGGCCTTCCAATAAAAAGAGAAAGCCCTTGCTTTCCAGCCTCTGTATAAGTGTTTTAGGACTGCATGATCCCCTTTGCTTTGTGCTCATTTCTCCATATACAGCCCAGGGCATGTGCAAGTCTCAGGGCAGGAAATAGCCATGGAGAATACTGATGTTTCCTGTCCTAACCTCTGTTGGGCCACAGAACGAAAAGGGAAGTTGCTTCATGGGATTGTCACCCAGTCACCTTATTTTATTTCATTTATTAGTCAATTCACTGATTATATTAATGAAAAACATGTTGCGCTATCAAAGGTAAAGTATATAAGTTCTCTTCTTTACTGTTAAAAAAAAAAAAAAGTATATAAGTTCATAACAATTGATCAATCACGTAAAATATCTATATTATATATATATATATATATATATATATATATATATATATATATATATATATATGTATATATATGTATCAAAAAACTGTAAATAAGAATGTGTCGTAAATATTCTAGTAAAGTCCATCAGAAAAGAAGGAAAAGTGCTGTTGTGCAAAAAGTTCATTTAGGCTCGGTTCACACTGGTACCCGCTGCGGATCACACAGGAGCACTGTGCGTCCCTGTTCCCCGTTTCAGGGACAAATCAGGGCCAAATCTATGCCTGAATTCGGCCCTGAAACGGAGCCAAATACGCACAGCGTTTCTGTGCAGTGCGCTCCGCAGCCGCAACAGAGATATGTGAACCGGCTCCATAGGGAGCCAGTCACATTCTCCTGCTATGCGAATTAGATGCGGGAAAACCCGCATCTAATTTGCACAGGTGTCAACCCAGCCTTATGCGCCGTACACACGGTCGGATTTTCCAATGGAAAATGTCCGATCGGAGCGTGTTGTCGGAAATTCCGACCGTGTGTGGGCTCCATCGGACATTTTCCATCTGATTTTCGGACACACAAAGTTGGAGAGCAGGAGATAAAATTTTCCGACAACAAAATCCGTTGTCGGAAATTCCGATCGTGTGTACACAAATCCGACGGACAAAGTGCCACGCAAGCTCAGAATAAATAAAGAGATGAAAGCTATTGGCCACTGCCCCGTTTATAGTCCCGACGTACGTGTTTTACGTCACCGCGTTTAGAACGATCGGATTTTCCTACAACTTTGTGCGACCGTGTGTAGACAAAACAAGTTTGAGCCAACATCCGTCGGAAAAAATCCTAGGATTTTGTTGTCGGAATGTCCGAACAAAGTCCGACCGTGTGTACGCCCTATTATACTTGTGTATCAACAAAAATCCATATTTCTGTGTGGATAGCAAAATCTTCACACCCAAACCTCAAGCCACTTACCTGCTATTCTGACCCCAAGATGGGGGTCTGGTTGCACTTTATGCCAGTATCACCATGGAATGGATGGATATCAGGAGCCAAGATTCCAGGATGGGTTACCATACAACCAGAATGTTCAACAGTGGACTCAGCAAAAGGGAAAGACAAAGGAGGAACTCATAGTGTAGTAATTAAAAATCCAGGCTCTTTAATGAAAGTTAAAACTTACAAGAAGGCAGGAGTAAAGTCACAAGAACATTATCAAGGGATAAAAAGGAGTATGAAAGTAAAGTTACTCCTTTATCCCTTGATAATGTTCTTTTGAACGAAACAGGTCAGGAGGAGCTACAGCAGAGACATTATGACACCCTCAGGGTGTCTGCATGTGATCAGGGCCGTCTTTAACCACTTAAGGACCGGAAAATTTTCCCCCTTAATGACCAGGCCATATTTTGCGATACGGCACTGCGTCGCTTTAACTGACAATTGCGCTGTCGTGCGACACTATACCCAAACAAAATTGACGTCCTTTTTTCCCCACAAATAGAGCTTTCTTTTGGTGGTTTGTTTGATCACCGCTGCAGTTTTATTTTTTTGCGCTATAAACAAAAAAAGGGTGACAATTTTGAAAAAAAAAAAATATATATATTTTATACTTTTTGCTATAATAAATATCCAAAAAAATAAATAAAAAAAATGTAAAAAAAAAAGAAATTCCTTCATCAGTTTAGCCCAATATATATTCTTCGACATATTTTTGGTTAAAAAAAAAAAAATTGCAATAAGCGTACATTGATTGGTTTGTGCAAAAGTAATAGCGTCTACAAAATAGGGAATAGATTTATGGCATTTTTAATATATATTTTTTTTTTTAGTAATGGCAGCAATCTGTGATTTTTAGCGGGACTACGACATTGCGGACAGATAGGACTCTTTTGACACATATTGGGACCATTGACATTTATGATTACTGTATAAATGTCACTGGTAGGGAAGGGGTTAACACTAGGGGTTAAATGTGTTGCCTTGTGTGTTTCTCTAACTGTGGGGGGATGTGACTGACTAGAGGAGGAGACATATTGCTGTTCCTGATTAGTAGGAACAGACGATCTGTCTCTCCTGTCAGAACAGGGATGTGTGTGTTTACACATACACACACATCCCCATTCTGGTTTTCGTGCCTGTCACCGCCAGCCACGCGCATCGGGTCCCCCTCCGTGCACCGGTGCACGTACCTGCTATAGCTGTTTAAAGGGCCGACGTACAGCTACGACGATTTGTGGAAACGAGCCGACCTGCTGCTGTATAATGACGACAGCTGGTCAGCAAGTGGTTAATATTGATTGGGCCCTGGGCAAACATTTTGTTGCCCCCCCATGCAATTTCGCTCTCCACCTACTCTGAGACATAAAATAAATAGCAGCTAGACTCAAAATCAGATCAGGCAGCGATTGGATGCCAGAGGTTACAGTGCATCATTACCGCTTACTGACCGGTTGCTAGAGATCACAGCACACATTATGGCTCCTTGGTTAGTTGCTAGAGGTTACAGCACATGATTTCTGCTTGTTGATTGGTTGCAAGAGATTACTGTACATCAATACTGCTCACTGATTGGTTACTAGAGGTTACTGCACATCATTACTGCTCACTGATTGGTTGCTAGAGGTTACAGCACATCATCTCCTCACTGCCTGCACACCATGGACTGAGGTGGTGAGGAGACCCATCAATAGACAGAAACCTCCTAGGGATCCTAGAACTCTTGGGATCAGTGGCTGTGCTGGGGGGAGGGTGTGATCAATGGCAAGCTGATTTTTTTACCGACTACCAATATAAAGAGGAGTTTCAACACTGACCACCAATGTAATAGGGGTTTACCCTGACCACCAATATAATAGAAGTATTCACAGTAACCACCAATGTAAGGAGGGATTTACACTGACCATGAATGTAAGGGGGACCTTCACACTGGCCACTAGTGTGAATGAAAGGATTGTACACCAAGCCCCAATGTAAGGAGAAAATTTACACTGACCACCAATGTGACATTTAGCCTGTGTTGACATTTGTATGTGTAGGGAACGCATTCAAAATTGCTTTCCTGACACCACAGAAATGTGCTGCCCTTTAGCAAATACTAACAGACGCGAGTAGAGGAGAGCCAATCGGCTGCTCTCCTGACAGGGGGGGTCTGTGTTGAATGTTTATCAGCACAGCCCCCCCTCGGATCCCGCCCAGGACCACCATCATGCCGCCCAGGACCACCAGGATGGCCATCCACACTGGACCACCAGGTATGCCCCACCTAGACCCCCAGGGAAATACTAATCTGTGCCCAGGCAGCTGCCAAACAATGCCCAGGCAGCTGCCAATCAGTGCCAACTCACCATGCCTACCACTGCCAGTGCCACGAGGGGTGCCTATCAGTGCCTCATATCAGTGCCTCGTATCAGTGCCCATCAGTGCCACGTATCAATGCCCATCAGTGCCGCCTATCAGTGCCCAGCAGTGCCGCCTATCAGTGCCACCCATAAAAACCCATCAGTTCCCATCAGTGCAACCCATGAGTGCCGCCTATCAATGCCCATCAGTGCTGCATATCAGTGCCACCCATCAGTGCCGCCTACCAGTGCCCATCAGTGTCGCATATCAGTGCCCACCGTCAGAGGTGATCAAATATCACCAAAAGAAAGCTCTATTTGTGGGAACAAAATGATAAAAATTTAGTTTGGGTACAGTATGACCACGCAATTGTCATTCAAACTGCTACAGCACTAAAAGCTGAAAATTTGTCTGGGCAGGAAGGTGTATAAGTGCCCTGTATTGAAGTGGTTAATTCACCGATTATAGCCTGTGAATTATAGTATTGGGTTTGGTGTTGATGAAATCCCTGGGCTTCTTTCTGGTTCATTCTACTTCTCTTTCAGGTACCCAGCTGTTTGGAGTTACTGGGCAGGAGTGCTGTCACTGGACAGATTGCAGGCTATCACCAAGCAGAGTGGTAATTCAGCTGTCCGGTAAATTGGTGATTAATGTTTTTTGGAGGGAAAACAGCTGTCCACTCTTTGACCCTTAGCCGATATATGCCTTGACCTCTAAAAGTCAGCTGTCAGCAGTTAACTCAGGATCTTCCTACTATTTTACATGACCACCGGATTGCTTTTCCCACCAACCCTCCTTTTTTGGTGCTTTGTCACGGTCAAACTTCATGGGGTCATGTCAACCACTTTGTAGGTGCACACCGCCTGCCACAATAAGGTTGGTATGGTTACATTTGGTCAGCTTGGGTCTTAAAACTTAAAGCAGTTTGATATTGCTTGAACTTGTTTTTTTGTACGTTTTAAATTAAATAAAGGTATTATTAACATTTCCAAAAACGAATAAAGGGTCTGCAGCCTAATTTTTCCCACATTCTGGTCTATGTCTATTTATTTAATTTATAATCTATAATTTATTTACAAACCTATGTGAATGTAAAGAATTAGCACAGCCGTAGAAAAGGTTATACTAGCCCCAGGTAAGTTGAGAGGAAATGGACATCTGCCATGACTGAAGATATTAAAGATGCTGAACATGCGTCATTGCTGCGTTTTATTATTATTAATATTATTCTCTTTAATCTTCTTTAATATTCAGGAGTGGAACAGGAAATTTCCACAACATTTCCATCAGAATATGTTTTAATACTCAACTGTGCCTAAATTCATGATACGTCTTTCCCATTTGATAACCTATTTTAAGATTTACTCCTGAAGTGATACAAAGTGGAAACAAAATTACAGACTAAAAAAAAATGTGTCTGGAAAGGGACAGATATGTTATCCTGTAATCTAACTCACTTATGGCTTATTGTTGGGGCTTAAAACTACCTGCATATGAAATGAAGCCTACATTCTGGGCTAGAGCTGTGAAAAACATTTTAAAACATTTTATGTGAACGTGCTAAAGTCTAAAATACTTTTACTGGGGACAGTAAATTGTACAATTAGACTCATTTTTTTGGTCAGCTGTGTGGCACTGTCCTCATGCATAGAACGCTGACATAGGAGATGTACATTGTGATGGAAGGAAATGCTGCAACATTCAGCAGATTCCACATGTGAAGGATTGAAAACACTGAATGAATATCCCCTACCTGGAGTTTATGTTCTCCTGCTCGGATGATGCCCCACACCCGCATTTGCATGGCTTACACTGCTGTGCACTAGACACTTCAACTATTTCAGATCCACAATCTCCATTACAACTACATGAGATAGAGATGGAGTTAAGGTTCTTATTTCAAGTACTTTAAGGCTGGCCATACACCATACAATTTTCTTTTAGATTTTTCAAAACCATTTAATATTTTGTCAGATCTAAACAAACAATTTGAATTTGTATGCATTCAGACAGGCCCTTGCACTACATAGTTGAAGGTAAATCTAAAGGAAATTGAAGAAGAAAATGTTATAATGTATGGCGAAATTAAAGCGTAACTCCACTTTTGCTGAGAAAAAAAAATCCCCTCTGGGTGATCTATGTACATTGCAAGGATTACAACAGCCTTTGTTGCAGATTCCTACCTTTTATTATTCTGAAGAAATCCATGTGTTTGTCTGTGCCTCTGTACTGAGTGGGTCTAATGGGAGTGGTGTCATAATTATCAATCAGCTGTGGCAGCTGCAGGGCACTAATGAGGGAAACTGTTGGGCCTGCATCCCTTTAGATGTATTCCTATTGGAAATCTCACCAAAAATTACATTTTTGTTGCAGGGGATTCCTGAAATCTGACTAATGCCGGCCATACACGATTTGAATTTCGAAAGAATTTTCTTTCGAAAATCGCATCTAAGAATTTACGTACGAATTTCGCACCATTAGTGGGCTGCAGCAACGGCCGATTTTCGTGCGGCAATCAAATTTGAGAAATCGGACATGTTGGAAGTTTTTAGAAAAGTTAACGATTTTCTAATCAATAATGGGAGAATCGTGCGAGAAATGTAATACGAAAAGAAAATTTACGGAGAGAAAAGGGAAAATTGTATACTCACCTTTCCGTAATTTTCCTTTCCTGACGCATCCCATGGCAGCACTCACATTGGGTTTTGACTCTGCCTCCACAACCTGATAGGACTGGTTAGCTATGAGTTTTGAAGAGGAGTCCACGGTTGCATTCTCAGTAACTATCACCTTAGAAGGGTGGGAGTCTGTGTGCTGCCATGGGATGCTTCAGGAAAGGAAAATTACAGAAAGGTGAGTATACAATTTTCCGTTTTCCTGACACATCATGGCAGCACACACATTGGGAAATAACTAGCTACATGGGTGGGTGCTTTCCGAAGATTTTATTTGCTCAAGTACAGGGTATAGAAGAATTAGTCTGAATGTTTGATCTCCCAAACTCAACCGTAGTTAATTGAGCCGGGTCTATTCTGTAGTGTGATATGAAAGTGTTTCTGGAAGACCAAGTTGCTGCCTTGCAAATGGTTTCTGAGGACACTCTACAGTACGCTGCCCAGGAGGTCGCTACCGCTCTAGTCGAGTGGGCCTTTAATCCGTCCGGTATTGGGAGTAGCCGAATTTGGTATGCTCTTTTGATGGTTTTTACTAGCCAAGAAGCTATTGTTCTTGAGGAGGCCGCCTGGCCTTTTCTTGCTCCATGCGGTATGACTAGAAGGTTTTCAGTCTTTCTGAACTGTTTGGTAGCTTCTAAGTAGGTGGAAATAACAGATTTAATGTCCAACGGATGTGGTTCCCCTTCACTACTAAGAAAAACTGGAAGATTGATTTCCGAGTTGAAGTGGAAGGTAGAGGCTACCTTAGGTATAAACTGATCTGAGGGTCTGGGGACTCTATCCGGGTAAAATATTTTTGGTTCTTTGATTAGTAGAGCTTGTAACGCTAAAACTCTTTTGGCAGATGTTATTGCGACCAGGAAAGATAATTTAAACGTTAGATCCCATAAGGATACTGATTCTCGAGGGAAGAAGGGTTCTCTTGACAGAGCCTCTAGCACAATCGATAGGTCCCAAGTCGGAAAGGTTGGTTTTCTTGGTGGCCTTATTTTCAGGCATGCTTTCTGGAATTGAATTATGAGCGGGTTCAGTGCCCATTTGGTTCCCGTCATTGCGGACAGTGCAGAGACTTGGACTTTGAGAGTGCTTGAAGCTAGTCCTCTCTCCAGTCCTAGTTGTAGGAACTCTAGGACTTGAGAGACTGAAAGGGAGAGTGGATCCCATGACTGTTGCTGTGCAAATGCGGTGAATTTTTCCCAGATTTTGCTATATGTGTTGTTCGTTGTCCCTTTTCTGGCCTGTTGAAGTGTGTTCACTACTCTAAGTGAACACCCTTGGTCTAGTAGACTCTCCCTTTCAACCTCCAGGCCGTTAGGTGTAACCGTTCCGGTGATGGGTGAAGGAATGGGCCTTGTGAGAGCAAATCTGGGGTCACTGGAAGTGGAAACGGCTCTTCTATGTTTAGCTGTAAGATGGTCGCAAACCATGGCCTCCTCTGCCAGAACGGCAACACTGCTATGACTATGGATATCGATCTCCTCCACCTGGCCAGAAATCTGGCTATTAGGGGAATCGGAGGGAAAATATATCCTAAGTGGAAACTCCATGGGTGGTGAAGACAGTTGATCCCTGCCGCCATTGGATAAGTGGCTGTCGATAGGAACCGGGAACATTTGCTGTTCTCTGGAGTTGCTGCCAGATCCATATCGGGAATCCTCCATTTGCGAGTAAGGAGAGCAAAAACTTGAAGATTGAGGGACCACTTGGTGTTTGATATAAATATTTGACTCAGTTCGTCCGCGAGTTGGTTCTGTACTGCCGGGACGTATATTGCCTTGAGATCCGTCAGATGAATTTGAGCCCATTCGATTATAGGGCGAACTTCCTCCATGAGCGTGTTGCTGCGGGTACCTCCTTGTCTGTGAATGTAATTCACAGCCACCGTGTTGTCCATGCGTAGGAGAACGTTCCTCCCTGTGAGGAGTGGTCCGAATATTAAGAGAGCTTACCAGGCGGCCCTGAGTTCCAGAATGTTTGAAACTATTCCTTGTGGGTGAAAGGACCAACAACCCTGTGCCCCTTGTTGTTGATAATGTGCTCCCCACCCCTGGAGGCTGGCATCTGTGGTGATTATCTCTGGTAGTGGCGGTACTATGGGACGACTGCGTGTTAGGTTGCTGGTTCGAGCCCACCACCATGCAGACTTCTTCACTGCCGGGTTGATCATGATCTGCTGGTTCATTGATGACCCGTTCCACTGTCTTAGGAACGAATTTTGGAATGTTCTTGAGTTCCATTGGGACCACTGGACCATTAAAAAGGTGGAAGACATTGAACCCAGGATGCTTAGACATGTTCTGGCTGATAGGTACTCTGCTGCCAGAAGCTTCTTTATTTTCTGAACCAGCGGTTCTATTTTCGCTTGGGGAAGCCCGACTGTGTTAGAACTGGTGTCTATCTTGGCGCCTAGGAAAATGATTTTTTGTGCCGGAACCAGGTTGCTCTTCTTCCAATTTATTATCCAGCCAAACCATTGGAGTGTGGAGATTAGTATTGTTCGATGTAGAAGCAGAGTTTGTTGGCTGTCGGCTAGGAGTAGTAAGTCGTCTAGATAGTGTAGGACTCTCAATCCTTTCTCCCTCAGATGCGCTATTACCGGTAGCAAGACCTTTGTAAAGGTCCTGAGGGCTGTTGATATCCCAAACGGGAGGCTCTGAAACTAAAAGTGCTGGTGGCCTATTGCGAAGTGTAGGTACTTCTGGAAGGTTTGTTGCACGGGAATATGCAAATAGGCGTTGGACAAATCGACAGAGAGCATCCAATCTTTTGTCCCTACTGCTAGTAGTACTGATTGAAGGCCTTCCATCTTGAAGGATTCGACTAGAATCGTTTCGCTTTTTAAATCGAGTACTGGCCTCAAGTCTCCTGTCTTTTTTGTTACTAAAAAAAGAGGAGAATAAAATCCTGTGCCTTTCTGTTCCCATGGAACCTCTATGATTGCTTGTTTTTGTAGTAATTCCAGGATATACTTGGTTAGAAGTTTTCGTTTCAGGAGGGAGGATGGTAGTCTGGTAACTCTGTAGTACTCTTTGGGCGGCTTGTGTGACCCTCTTGGATGGTGGATATCGTCCAGGGGTCTCTTATAAGGTCTATCCATACGTGAACAAATAGCCTCAACCTCTCTCCCACTATTGCGGGTTGGGCTTGCGTGCCATCAAAATGACTTCTGTTGATTTCCTGAGTTGGCGTCTTTGGGCTTCTGCACCCTCACAAAAGACGGTTGTGGATTTTGCCAATTTCGTTTAAATTGCTTCCCTGGCCTATAAGACCTTGCTTCTCGATATCTTTCTGGCAGATGACGTCTAAACGGTGGGTTTTTCTGTTGTTTAGGTCTTCTATCAGAGGGGATGAGACCCGATTTACCTCCAGTAACTTTCGAGATTGCAGAATCTAGCTTAGGCCCGAATAGGTTTGTACCATCGTATGGGATTCTACACCAACTGGATTTTGAAGTCGCATCTGCGACCCAGGACTTTAGCCACAACGCTCTTTTGGACGTTACTGCTGCCAACATTGCTCTCGCTGAGGATCTTATGATATCCACCGATGCTTCTGCCACAAAGCCTCCTGCCAGGCCAAGTTCCTGTAGAGCAGATGTGATTTTCTCCTGGTCTGCTGCTTCTAGCAATACTTTTTCAATGTTAGAAGTCCAGCTGGTGATAGCTCTGCCGACTGCTGCCAGTGTAACTGTCGGCCTGCAGGCCCCTCCTGAATAGGCTTTTTTAAGATTGAGGTCTATCTTTCGATCCATTATGTCTCTGAAGGTGACGGCATTTTCGATTGGGAGAGTTACATGTCGCGCCAGGCGCATTAATGAGGAATTCACCACAGGTGCTTAGATGAGAGGATTTACCGTTGGTTCCCTTAATGGGTAAAGCTTGGCTAGCCTATTGTTTGGACTGGATTTTTTATCTGGCTTTTGCCACTCATCCTTTATTAGTTCTTCGAGTTCATCAATAAATGGAAAAGTTTCAGGATCTTTTTTTAGGTTAGGAAAGTATTTCCTTAGTTTACAAGGAGCATCCTTTTCTTCTTCCCAACCGATCGCATCCTTTACTGATTTTGCAAAATGGTCTATTAGTGCAAAGTCAAAGGAAGTGAGTATTAGGACTTCATCCTCCTCTGGTGAACCCGCTTGGTCTTGAGGCTCGTAAGAAGTTGAGGCCGAAGTAGTTTGTCTAATTGATTCGGATGCTGCCACCTGCATAATAGTTTCTTTTACTGATTCTCTTTTTATGTTGGATGCTTCCCTTGCGTCAGCTTCTTTATCACGGGTTGCCTCGTTGAAGCATGTTTGGCATACCAGTTTCCCAGGTAGCGCTTGTGTTCCGCAGACCCAGCAGGTATTGGCCGCAGGACGGATACAATGCTCATCTCGAGGCTGGTGAGAAGATGTTGAATCTCTATGGTGGGAGGATCTTGAATGACTTCTCCGAGAATGAGAGTGTCTTGAAGGCGAACGCTCTTTTCTTTTAGAATGCGATGACCTTGATGACCTGCCGGAACTACCAGTACAAGATGGTATTAGTGGCAAGGCTCTCTTTTCTCCTCTTCGTTACTTACCTGTCATACTCCCCCTTACCTTGTAGCCCGTGAGTGGTCTGCTGGGGCAGCGGCCTCCATAGGAGAGAGTAGAGTGTCTATAAAAGGAGAGAAAAAGAAAATAATTCCCTTTTTTTTTCTTTTTTACATATATTTTTTTTTTTTGGTAGCCAATGCTGGAAAAGAGAGAGAGAGAGAGAGAGAGTGTCTTACCAGTAGCAGGAGCAGAGTTGGACCAGCAAGGCAGCAATGAAGAGAGCGGTAATAGGGTGGAGGGTGGACTTTTTACCCTCAAAACAACATGCTGAATGCCAAATGCCATTTTTAAATATACCGCCGTCCCTGCAGCGCTGCGCCGTAGCGATCCGCGACGTCCAGCGCCATTTTGGATGCTGGCGAAAGAGGATGCCGGCTGTGTCACTTCCTGGTGCCGTGAGTCCGAGCAGGCCGCCATGATGGAAATGGCAAGGCGAAGAACTACAGCGCCCAACGGACCCAAATGAGCGGAAAGAAGAAAAAAAAAAACAAAGATGATTACTATAAGTGAGACAGTGGAAAACCTACCAGGTGGCATGAAACAGAAACCTAATGCCCTGTACACACGGTCGGACTTTGTTCAGACATTCCGACAACAAAATCCTAGGATTTTTTCCGACAGATGTTGGCTCAAACTTGTCTTGCATACACACGGTCACACAAAGTTGTCGGAAAATCTAATCGTTCTAAACGCGGTGACGTAAAACACGTACGTCGGGACTATAAACGGGGCAGTGGCCAGTAGCTTTCATCTCTTTATTTATTCTGAGCATGCGTGCCACTTTGTCCGTTGGATTTGAGTACACACGATCGGAATTTCCGACAACGGATTTTGTTGTCGGAAAATTTTATATCCTGCTCTCAAACTTTGTGTGTCGGAAAATCCGATGGAAAATGTCTGATGGAGCCCACACACGGTCGGAATTTCCGACAACACGCTCGATCGGACATTTTCCATCGAAAAATCCGACCGTGTGTACGGGGCATTAGAAGGTAAGAGGTGGAGACCGCTGCACATAATTTAAACCTGTTTAAGGCTTTGAAAAAAAAATGTGAATAATAACGCATACCCCTGAGACCATCAGAGTGGGGCTCCCTGCATAAAGCTTGTTTAGAGGCTGTACAGTCAGGGCTTCCAACTAGGAGAGGCTGAACCTAGCTGGGGCGAATCGGTAAGGGGTTCCAAGTTCTAACCAGTCGATCCATACAGGTGAGGAAAAAAAGGAGAATGCAACGGTGGACTCCTCTTCAAAACTTATAGCTAACCAGTCCTATCAGGTTGTGGTGGTGGAGTCACAACCCAATGTATGTGCTGCCATGATGCGTCAGGAAAAGAAGATTCCCGGCCATGAAAATTCTTTCCTGTAGCAACATGAGGTGAAATTAAAGGCTTGGTCGGCCGAATTTCGAAAATCAATGGTGGCATCATCGGATCACAAAAAAAAAACCAACTTTCTGATTTTGAATAGAAAATTTGTTCAAAATTCGACCATGTATGGCCTGCTTTAGGTAGACTTCTGGGAAAACTGGTGAGCCAATCACACAAGCAGGAAATGATGTTTCTGGGGAGTGGTTAGTACACAATCTGTGTACAGAACAACTCCAGGTAGCCATATTGCAATGTATTCTCAGAAAATTACAGTGGTTGCAGATTGAAAAGGAAAGGTAATTTTTAATAACATTCAATTGCAATATGACTTGTATCACAATTGCACGCGCTATATTATTTCTTTATTTGCTATTTTTTTCCCCCACTATAGTTATTACAGTTGTTGTTATTTCAAATGAGTTTGGCTTCCTATAGTGCCTGCTGGGCTCTTTTAGGGTTTTTCCTTATTCCTGAGAAGGAATTCAGCAAAGTATTGTGGGAGATGTAGTTTGGAGGAGGAAGTGACTCTGTAAGCTGCTTCTAGCCTCTCTGGATGCCATTCAACACTTGCCAGAAGAAGGTCTGTGTGTGTGACCAGGAGTGAGAGACTGCGGCCTATACAGTGGAGAGCCGGATCGCCCGCCTCTGAGGGATCTCCGAGTACAGCCTTGCCATCCTAGCAAGCAGACTGGCCTGCACTTCAGAGCAACTGGAAGCCCCTGCACTTCAGCCCATTGGGAGTTGCAGCACAGCGCAGCGGCACCATCTTTACCAGACGGAGACACCAGGAGGGGATTCCGGATGGAGCCTCACAGCCATTGGAGTCCATTGTGGTGAGAGGGCACCTGCCCATTCCAGTAGAAAGTACAGTATTACTGAGTGAGTTCTTTCTACAGACTGCTGGTGAGACGTGTAGTTCCACGGAGGTGAATCTACTTCTTCACAGGCATCATACAGCTGGACTTCAGGGCCTTGTCTTTTTCCCCTGCGCTGTAAGGTCAGTACGGTATTGCACTCACATGTAAGGAGGAATCTGCAGGTGGTGATATTTCTTCAGTTTACAGCCATCAGCATATCTTTTGCTCTACAGTCATTTCTTTTTTTTGTTCATGTGGATTACAAACACTGTAGTTTAAACATCAGGCTAGCTGAAGATATCCGGAGTTGAAAGAACTTTCATCATCTTCCTCTTTTACCAAGCATTGCTGCTACACTCATAAGTTGAACTCTGAATTACAACCTAGGGGGAGCCATAGAGTATATGCTAGATTTTACACTGTGTTCTTGAATGTAAAGAATATATACTGGATTTTGGCCTGTGTGTTGAGGCCCCAGTGGGAAGGTATTTAATATATGTTTTGAAGATTAAGTACTTATCCCTCTGTACACTTGTTCACATATACTCTTGGAAAGCGAATATAAGGTTATAAAATCTGTATATCTGCATTAAGTGATAACACTTGCCAATCATAAATTGTGTTTATTCATGCTTTTCATTGTGTTCCATTATTTACTTTAGTAAACTTTTCTGAGTGGTTCAGTGACATTGTGTGAGTTTCTCATTTCTAACATCATATTGCAGAATGGAACCCAAGGTGTCAGAGGTAAGAGAGGATCTGCAGAGTCGGGGTAGCCAGTGGGATATAGAGTCAATCAGCAGCCCTCACAGGGGTACCGCTACATGTAAATTACAGTTTTATTTTTTCTGAACGTTGTGCATTATTTTACCGCTTACTGAATTGTGCCCATTGTGACAGCATGAGAAAGGAATGCCGATAACCGGCAAGTGTGTTATCATTGTGTTCAGCAGTGATTGGACACAGCTGATCACGTGGTAGGAGCTGCTGTGATTGGTCCTTTAATGCGATCTGTGATCAGCTGTGTTCGAAGGACACAGGCGATCACAGAGTGCACTGGATGCGTCCCCCCCCCCCCAGAACTGGATGACAGCGTTGTAGCCATCATTCAGCTATAGTGTGGTTGGGAAGTAGCCTGCTTGAAATAAAAATTAAGAGTCAGCAGCTGCAAATACTGTAGCTGTTGACTTTTAATAAAAGGGCACTTACCTGTCCAAAGATAAAGCACCATCCTCACCCGGGCTGGTTCTTTTCTCCTTGTTGGGGGGAGGGAGAGGGGGACCTAAAGTAGAACTTCCCTTTTAGTGTGAATTTCTGCTTTAACCACTTCCTGCCCACCGTATGCAGAATGACGGCCGGGAAGTGGTTCTGTTATCCTAGCTGGGCGTCATATGATGTCCAGCAGGATAACATGCCGGCACGCAGCGATCGCGAGTGCGGCGTGTCAGTCTGACACCCCCCATCTCCGATTGTGATAAAAAGCCTCTGATCATCGCGTGAACAAGGAAGTGCCAGTAAACAGCATTCCTCGGTTTGCGCTGACAAGGAGAGCCGATCCGCAGCTCTCCCTGTCAGAGGGGGGTCTGTGCTGATAATCAGCACATTGATTATCAGCACAGCCCCCTCAAATGTACAAATCACCTGCCAACCAGTGCCCAGCAATGTAAAAACAATTAATTCTGCCAGTTCCCACCACAGTGCCAATCACTGCCCACCACAGTGCCAATCACTGCCCACCACAGTGCCAATCACTGCCCAGCAGTAACACCTGTCAGTACTTATCAGTACCTCATCATCAGTGCTGCCCATCAGTGCCACCTGTCAGTGCCAATCAGTACCGCCTATAAGTGCCAATCAGTGCCGCCTGTCGGTGCCCATCACAGCCGCCTGTCAGTACCCATCAGTGCTGCCTGTCAGTGCCCATTAGTACCGCCTGTCAGTGCCCATCAGTGCCGCCTGTCAGTGCCTATCAGTGCTGCATATCAGTGCCGCCTATTGGTGCCCATCAGTGCTGCATATCAGTGCCGCCTATCAGTGCCCATAAATTTTACATATCAGTGCCTCCTCATCAGTTCCAACTCATCAGTGCCCATCAGTGCCGCCTCATCAGTGCCTGTCAGTAAAGGGGAAAACAAAATTTCATGACAGAAACTAAAAAAAACTATTTTTTTTTAAACTTTTTGGTCTTTTTTAGTTTGTTTAGCAATAAATAAAAAACGCAGAGGTGATCAAATACCACCAAAAGAAAGCCCTATTTGTGGGAAGAAAATGATAAAAATTTAGTTTGAGTACAGTGTTGTATGACTGCGCAATTGTCATTCAAATTGTGACAGCGTGAAAGCTGAAAATTGTCCTGGGCAGGAAGGGGTGGAAGTGCCTGGTATTGAAGTGGTTAAAAAGCTCATATTGCAGAGCTCTGGACTTTTCTGGGGATACCAGTGGCTTGTACCTGTGGGGCTGCCTGATGGAGAAGGACAGCTGCTTTCTTCAGTCCTCTGAAGGCTGCCACTGAACAAAATCCTCCTTTGCTGCTGTCCTGCCTCTTACTTTCCTCTTCTCCTATCAGTGGCACCCATAAATGGTCTACCACCCAATCATACACCCTCCTATCATCAAGATCATCCCCCCTGCAGCAAGTCAGTGATCGCTAAATCCTATCATTTCACTGACTCATTGTCAGTTTGCGGAGTTACGGTAGGATAAGCAAATTAGTAACAGTTGCTGACAACTAGGTCAGATTTCAACACCTTTTTACTGAAAACCTAATGCTGTTTACACACGGTCGGACTTGCCAACAGGATAACCTCCGTCGGCATTTCTGATGGAAAAATTTAGAACATGTTCTCTATCTAAGTCCGTCAGAAATTCTGACAGAAAAAGTCTGATGGGGCATACACATGGTTGGAATATCCAACCAAAAGCTCCCATCGGACTTTTTCTGTCGGAAATTCCGACTGTGTGTACGCGGCATAACTGTTTGGTTTTCCTTAACCCCCACCTAGCTTGGGCCCTATAGCAGCTGCATAGTCTGCTATGGTTTTTGTTACACCACTGAGTGAGGGCATGGGAAAATGTTACCAAAATGTAACTTAGAATTTCAGTTTCACGTTAATGTTTAATAACACAAGATAAAAAAAGTTTCCCTATCACATAGTGTAGCAGGCATTTGTGGGCCCAGGGCATATATCTCATCTGGACCCCATCCTATCTTTTTATCTTCCCAACATAAAAATCTGGACAATATCAATCAGAATAACAAAGGGCATTACTGGGATGTCTCAGTGTGCATGTGAGGACTTTTTTACATTGCCATGCGGTAAGCATTGTTTTATTTCATATATTCACTGGTGATTGCTTTTTAGTGTGTCGTGTGTGTAACAAATCCCTAATCAAGCAGCTCCTCATTTTAAAAAAGGGGCACACAAAAGCGGCCTTTTCCTTTTTGCTCATATGGTTAAGAGAGCCCTGCTTGATGCCCATTTTTCCTGGTATGTGTTATGCATATGTAGCAATAACTCTCGGTGGAGCTGTTGGTTTAAGCGGGCTTGTTACCTTCACTCTCGACACCTCTGTTTCACCGGCACCGGGTCTAGGGTTCCGTTGAGTTTACCTCTGGACGATATAAGCACCAAACACTTGAGTAGATTTTTCCAATGCTTTAATAGAACAAACCAGGGAAGTAGCAGGAAAGAGGTAGTAGGAAGACTGCAGGGAAGCTCAAATACCTTTCTGTTGTATTTCTTCAGAACATTCTTTGTAATTGAACACTTGTAATTGAATAGTCCCCCTTTCGTAGGATTCAATCTTTGCCCGCCTGGATAGACATCTCTCACTTGCCTAGCAGCCAGCACGTAGCACGAACAAAAGTCTCTGCCACAGACTTATCTGGAATAAAACCCGTACGATCCTCTGCCACAGGATGTATTGGTTTGTGGTGACAGTCAGATACAGTACTTGAACCTTTAAGCCAACCCGTCAGTACTATACTGTAAGATTACTTTGGAATGTGTCCTCCAACCGAGTCACCAGGCCCCTCTCCAGACCAGCACTCTGCATGATCCTTCCATGACGGGTCCTCCCCTGGGATCTTCTCAGTTGTCCAGCTTCTTTACTCAAGAAAGACAGCTCAGGACCATTTCTCCGCTGCTGTGGTAGGCCCCAGACAGGCTTCTGGGCCCACCCACACGCCACAGCGATGTGGGCCTCCGGAACGGAGGACCACAAGGTGGTATTAATAATGCATACCTGTCGGCCAGGAGGGCCAGCAGGTGGCTGAAAATGAACCCTAAAACATGGCGTCTGTCCCATAAATACCCTCTCCCAGAATGCAACTCGGAGGACCACCTCCACCGAGTTATCTCCGGGAAAGAGGAGCACTCATTCGCTTCAACACATTGCTTTTCCAACACCTGCCGACAGTGACAACAACACCCAACGGCACAATGCAGAACTGCATGCAACGTCAGCCAAGCTGCAACAGAGGCAAATCTAACTTCCTTTAACAAGCGACCCATTAAATTTACCTATCAGCGGTAGATAAAATCTACCAGCGCTACACATAATTGGTCGATGAGGCCTTCGTTTTGTATTGCACTGCCACAGCAATGTGGACATATACAGTACTGCTGTGTCTGTACATTCAGTGCAGTAGTGTGGTTTATAAGAAATACTGTGTAGAAAGTATACCTACCCTTCACAGTACTGGAAACATAGCACAGGAATTTAAAAGAGAAGTATGTTTTTTTTCCATCATACTTACCTAGGTGGATTAAGCATCGGACCGATGCTGCATCTGTCCCCCGGCGCCCCTGCACTGAGAACCGAGCGATCGAACATCGCCGATGGCTCGGTTCTCACAGCTGCCTGAGCAGAGAGCTGCTGCCGGTCAGTCAGCATCTCTCCGCTCTGTCCCCCCTGCGCTCACTGGAGCGCTGAGCTGTGGAGGGGCGGGGAGCGGCTATCTCAGGCTCTCTTCGCTTAGAGGCTGAGACGGGCATCATTCCAAGTACCTGGCAGATTCAGCCTTTGTTGTGATGACGCGGTGCCTGGACTGATCTGTGTGACATCAGCAGAGAGAGGACTTCAGACTGTTCTTTGCTGAAAACGGGTCACAGGTGTGCAAAACGAATTGCACCCTTGTGACCCTTAGGAGGAGCCCAGCCAAACGAGCTCAGGCTGGACTTCTCCTTTAATGCTTTTCAGTGTCTGATATATACTAGTTCTGGTAAGTTTCTATTATTGTAGAAACAGACCCTTATAGTAGCCTTTATTCTATGGTTCTGAAAATATTTCAGCATGATTATTTCATCAGAACTTGAAAGAAAACATAATGATACTATAAATCTTCAATATTATAAGCTGTATATCCAATAATATTTTTTTCCCTTTAAAATGTTTCATTCATATACCTAAATATTACATTATTGTACACTTGTTTTTTACATGAAATAGTCATTTGCCTAGCCCTAGGTTGTAACTACTGCCTTCATTTATCTCACATAAATAGATTTCTTGCATGAAAAATGATTTTCTCTCAATGACAGAATTGCTAAATTTTCTACTCCTACTCAAAAACTCAAATGCCGCGTACACATGAGTGGACTTTTCAGCATCAAAGGTCCGACGGTCTTTCCGACAGACTTTCGACAGAGTTACGACGGAATTTCGAACGACCGGACTTGCCCACACATGAACGGACTAAAGTCCGGTCGAAAGTCAGTTAGTAAGTGATGACGTAGGAAGGGACTAGAATAAGGAAGTTCATAGCCAGTAGCCAATAGCTGCCCTTGCGTCCTTTTTTGTCTGTCAAACTAGCATACAGACGAACTGATTTTGCGTCCGGACTCAAGTCTGTCGGAAGGATTTGAAACATGTTCCAAATCTAAAGTCCGTCTGATTTTCGACAGAAAAAGTCCGGTGAAGGTCCGATGAAGCCCACACATGGTCGGGTTGTCCGACGGATTTGTCCTGCCGGACCAGTCCGGACAAAAAGTCCGGTCGTGTGTACACGGATAAAGTAAAAAAACAAAATAATGCATCACATAACAAGAAAGAATAACACATATGGTAAACCTGGCCAATGCAATAAAACTTTATGAACTAAATGTATCATATTGAAAAAAAATGTCAAAAATACTGCACAAGTCACTGTGGTGAGATTACCATATGCATTCTGTGAGTTAATAGCCAAAGATTGGCTTACAAGTCACATGGTGTTACTCATGGTCACCTTGCAGGTACAAAGCTTTAACCACTTAAGGACAATCTCACCTACATATACTGCGGTAGGGCAGCCCTTAAGCCCTGTACGTGATTTCTTCCATCGGCGCCACCAGTATTTGTTCGCTGGGGGCACAGAACGATGGCCTGCCTATGTAAACAAGGCGGACCATCATTCTGTCAGACAGGAAGAGAGACATCTGTGATTCCTGCTAATCAGAAACACAGATGTGTCTCTTCATCGAGTTAGTCCATCCCCCACGCAGTAAGAAATCACACCCAGGAAACACAGTTAACCCTTTGATTGCCCCTGATGTTAACCCCTTCCCTGCCAGTGTCATTTATACAGTGTTATTCAGTGGCGGCTGGTGATGTTTTAGGATGGGGGGGCGCCAGATCCTGCCCTTCCTTTTTGACCCCTCCCACTTGGTGAAAATGCAGCCTATGTCACATAAAATGCAGCCTGTGTCACATAAAATGCAGCTTGTGTCACATAAAATGCACCGGTGTGTCCCATCGAATGCAGCCTGTGTCCCATTAAATGCAGCGGTGTGTCCCATTAAATGCAGTGGTGTGTCCCATTAAATGCAGCAGTGTGTCCCATTAAATGCAGCAGTGTGTCCCATTAAATGCAGCACTGTGCCCCATTAAATGCAGCCTGTGTCCCATTAAATGCAGTTGTGTGTCCCATTAAATGCAGCGGTGTGTCCCATTAAATGCATCCTGTGTCCCATTAAATGCAGCCTGTGTCCCATTAAATGCAGCGGTGTGTCCCATTAAATGCAACGGTGTGTCCCATTAAATGCAGTGGTGTGTCCCATTAAATGCATCCTGTGTCTGTCACGTACCTGGTGGGTTGTGAGCCTGAAGTGCAGAGAAGGACCTCCCTTACAGCTCCCACTCCTGTTCCTCTGGAATGGAGACAGAAGGCCAGGAGTGAGGAGTGGTATGGGTGCCTGGCAGGATCGACAGTCACCGGACGTTCAGGAGTGGTGACACCCTCTGGGTCCAGAAGCTGTAGAGGACGCTGAATCGCAGAGAGGTCCCGGAGCCACAGCAGATAAGGAAGCAGGTAAGTAAGCAGGTAAGTAAACAGGACTGGAACCTGGAACAAGCAGCAGGTAGTAGCCTGGAACGCTGGACTGGAACCTGGAACAAACAGTAGGTAGTAGCCTGGAACGCTGGACTGGAACCTGGAACAAGCAGCAGGTAGTAGCCTGGAACACTGGACTGGAACCTGGAACAAGGCAGCAGGTAGTAGCCTGGTACGCTGGACTGGAACCAGGAACAAGGCAGCAGGTAGTAGCCTGGAACGCTGGACTGGAACCAGGAACAAGGCAGCAGGTAGTAGCCTGGAACGCTGGACTGGAACCAGGAACAAGGCAGCAGGTAGTAGACTGGAACGCTGGACTGGAACCAGGAACAAGGCAGCAGGTAGTAGACTGGAACGCTGGACTGGAACCAGGAACAAAGCAGCAGGTAGTAGACTGGAACGCTGGACTGGGACCAGGAACAAGGCAGCAGGTAGTAGACTGGAACGCTGGATACAGGTGTCAGACTGAGGGGTGGTCAAACAAGCCAGAGGTCGGTATCGGTCGGTCAGCAGAGGTACCAGGGACAACACAGAGGGATGGTCAGGCAAGCCAAGAGGGTCTGGTGCAGGCGGATAGCAGGATGGTCTAACAGGAAGCCGGGTCAGATAGCAGAGTACACAGGTCAGATCAGGTTAAGGCACACGGAACGCTGTAGAGCAGACAGCGGGGATGGAGTGTGACAGGCCGGTTTAAATAGCCCGCCTGGCACTAGCGGGAGTGCGCGCGCGCGTGCCCGTGCGTGACAGCACCCGTGAACGCGTGCGCATGCGCAGTGGAACCCGCGGCCGTGTCCCCCTGCGTCTGGATCGCTGATTATTGGCAGGATCTTCATGACATTGCCCCCCCCCAAGGGGCAGCCTCCGGATGCCCCTTTGAAGGAATTTCTCCGGATGGGCTCTTTTAAAAGATTGTAAAAGATTTTCAGCATGAATGTTATCCTCGGGTTCCCAAGAATTTTCTTCTGGGCCGAACCCCCTCCATTTTATCAAAAATTGATTTTGGTTGCCTCTTCTCCTATGGTCCATGATAGCCTCCACCTCAAATTCTTCCTCCCCATCCACCAAAATTGGATCAGGAGGATCCGTACTTCGGCCTGGAAATGGGTTAGAAACAGAGGGTTTGAGTAGAGACACGTGAAATACTGGATGCACTTTCAATGAATCCAGAAGTTCAAGTTCGTATGCCACCTCATTAATCCTTCGCTTAACAGGAAATGGGCCAAGAAACTTGGGACCCAATTTCTTTGATGGGCAGGCCATCCTGAGATTTACTGTAGATAACCATACCTGGTCCCCGGGTGTAAGTAACAGCTCACCTCGTCTCTTCTTATCAAAAGTTGCTTTATTATACTCCTGGGTCCTGGTCATGGTCTCCTGCAAAACTTGATTGTTGGAAGTGAAGAAGTCCAACCTCTCCTGAACTGCGGGTACTGTGCACTCTGGAAGAGAATTAGGCAGAAAAGAAGGGTGGTAACCATAATTTGCAAAAAATGGGGTTTGTTTGATAGCGGAATGAATAGAGTTGTTGTAGGCAAACTCGGCCAATGGAAGAACAGAAATCCAATCATCCTGGGCAAATGAAGAAAAACAGCGTAAATATTGTTCAAGAGTCTGGTTTGTTCTCTCTGTTTGCCCATTAGTCTGGGGGTGGTAAGCAGATGAAAATGAGAGTTCAATCTTCAATGTTTTGCATAGAGACCTCCAGAATCGGGAGGTAAACTGTACCCCCCGATCTGAAACAATATTAACTGGTACCCCATGGAGCCTGATGACTTCTCTAATGAATGCCTGTGCCGTTTCTGTAGCTGAGGGAGTGCCCTTCATTGGGACAAAGTGGGCCATCTTCGACAACCGGTCTACTATGACAAAAATTGAGGTGAAACCCCCAGCCGGAGGTAATTCCACAATAAAATCTATAGAAAGCATCTTCCAAGGCCTATCTGGGACAGGTAATGGCTTTAGCAAACCCCATGCCTTGGTCCTGTGCCCCTTGTTTCTGATACAGGTGGTACAGGATTCAACAAATCTCCTACAATCATCACGTAACTGAGGCCACCAAAAGGTACGCTGTACCAGATCAGTAGTTTTAGCCACTCCAAAATGCCCAGCAAAAGCATGGTCATGACAGAGTTCTAGTACTGAAACTCGTAGTTCTTCAGGTATAAAAATCCTATTCTCGTGCCATAATAACCCATCCTTAACTTGGAGTTCTGGCCTAATGGAAGACCCCAATTCTGCGGAAGCCTGCTTAATCTGGGAAAGCAGATCTCCCTGAAGCAAAAGAAAATTCCCCGGGGACAGAATGGTGTCCGGAGGGGAAACCTCTTGGGGCTTGTGAAACATCCTGGATAGGGCATCAGGCTTGGTATTCTTGGAACCAGGGCGATAAGTGACATGAAAAGAGAACCTGGAGAAAAAGAGGGCCCACCTGGCTTGGCGTGGCTTCAACCTTTTTGCAGACCTCAAATACTCCAGGTTCTTATGATCTGTAAAAATTAAGACTGGATGAGCGGCACCCTCTAGCAGATAGCGCCACTCCTCCAACGCGGATTTAATAGCCAATAATTCTCTGTCACCTACATCATAATTTCTCTCTGCCGTGGACAATTTGCGAGAGAAGAAGGCCACAGGATATAACAGGGCCTTAGTTCCCTGTCTTTGGGACAACACTGCCCCTACCGCAATTTCGGATGTGTCCACCTCTAGTACAAATGGCAGAGAGGAATCTGGATGTTTTAGTACAGAAGCAGAGGTAAAAAGGCCCTTGAGAGTCTCGAAAGCCTTTTGAGCCTCAGCAGACCAGTGGAAACGAGTACCCTGTTTAGTTAGCTGTGTGATGGGTGTGATGATGGCTGAAAACCCCTTAATAAATTTGCGGTAGAAATTAGCGAATCCAACGAATCGCTGGATCCCCTTCTTATCTGTTGGGACTGGCCAGTCTAGTACTGCAGTGACCTTTTGGGGGTCCATCTTAATGCCCTTGCTGGAAATGATTAACCCCAAAAATGGAATACTTTCCTGTTCAAATTCACATTTCTCAGCCTTTGCATATAGACCGTGTTGTCGAAGCCGGGCCAATACACTTCTGACGTGCCTGCGATGGGATTCAAGGGAACAAGAAAAAATTAGTATGTCGTCTAAATAGACGATAACAAACAGATCTAGAAAGTCTCGTAAAACATCATTGATGAAGTACTGGAATGTAGCAGGAGCATTGCACAGCCCAAACGGCATCACAAGGTATTCAAAATGTCCATAACGGGTACGAAAGGCGGTCTTCCATTCGTCTCCGTCCCTAATACGAACCAAATTGTAGGCTCCGCGGAGGTCAAGCTTAGTGAATATGGTAGCTGTCCCAAGTCTTTGGAACAGCTCTGGTACCAGAGGAAGAGGGTAACGGTTCTTTACAGTGATTTTGTTCAGCTCACGGTAATCTACACATGGTCTGAGGGTCTTGTCTTTCTTTTGTACGAAGAAGATACCTGCACCTACTGGAGACGTGGATGGACGAATGAAGCCTTTCTTTAGATTCTCATCGATATATTCTTTTAAAGCCCCTTGTTCCACTTCCATTAAAGGAAATATTCTTCCAAAAGGTATCTCGGCACCGGGGAGTAATTCGATAGGACAGTCATAGGCCCGGTGAGGGGGTAAGACCTCTGCCCCCTGCTTGCTGAATACATCTAAGAAATCATGATATGCAGAAGGGATGGAAAGGTGCAGACTAGGATCCGTGTTTAAACAGAGCAAGGTAGGATTCTTCTGAGTGTCCTGAAGTCTACAAGACTGTTGGCAATATGGGGAGGAAAAGGTAACCTCACCTGTGATCCAATTAATGTCAGGATTGTGGGCCTGTAACCATGGCATGCCGAGGATTATGGGGAACATAGGTGAAGCGATGATATCTAGGCGTAACAGTTCTTGATGAGAATTGGAGATGGAAACGGGTATTGGAACAGTCTCTTGGGTAACAGGCCCTGACTTAATGGCTGTTCCATCAGCTAGATGAATGGAAAGTCCATGGGTTTTAGGCAACAGAGGTATCCGGTGTTGGGTAGCAAAAAGAGAGTCCATGAAACAACTGCAAGCTCCAGAGTCAATAATGGCGGCTATTTGCAGGGTCTCTCCTGGAAGCTGTAACAGGAGAGAGATAGCAAGGTGAGTAGTGTTCTTAACCAGAGGTACAACATAGTCAGAGGACAGAGATAGGCACTTACGGAGTTTAAGGGGACAGTTCCTGACATAGTGCCCAGGTTCCCCACAATATAGGCACAGATTATTCACTCGACGACGTTGTCGTTCCTCCTGAGTAAGAGAAGGCCGCAGAACCCCTAATTGCATTGGCTCAGGTGGGTTAAAAGTAGACATTGGTGGTGCTGGTGATGTATGATGGGGAACTGTAGGGGTAACCCAAGTTGGGCGAGAGGTTCCCATCGCTCTCTCAGTCCTTCGTTCTCTTAGACGTCGATCGATCTGGATGGTTAGATCGATCATTGCGTTCAAAGTCTGTGGGGTACCCACCCTGGCCAATTCATCTTTCAGAGAGTCAGAAAGTCCCATTCGAAACTGATAGCGGAGAGCCGCATCATTCCAATTCGTGTCTACACTCCACTTTCTGAATTCCGCCACATAGTCTTCTGCAGCCCTGCGACCCTGCTGAAGGGTGTGCAAAGCCGCTTCTGCAGTCACGGACAGCTGGGGGTCATCATACAGCTGACCTAGTGCGTCAAAGAAGGCAGAAAGATTAGTCAAGGATACGTCCTTTTGCTCCAAGAGGCGGTGGGCCCAAGTTTGGGGGTCACCAGAAAGCAGAGAGATTACGTAGCCCACCTTAGTAGCCTCAAGGGAAAAGGTACGTGGCTGAAGAGCAAAGAACAGTTCACAGGAGTTGCGGAAAGCCCTGAATTTGAGGCGATTTCCGGAAAAACGTTCAGGCGTCGGGACCTTGGGTTCTGGAGGGAGCATCACCACTGTTGAGGAAGGCCCGACTGAAGGAGCAGAAGCGGAAGGGACTCCCTGAGCCCCAATGGGATTAGACAAGGTTAACACTCGTTCCTCCAGCCTGGTGTATCCTTGCTGCAGATTCTTGACTGCTTCAGTCAATCCTGCCAGGTGTGCACAGAGTTCCTCCATGGGAGACGTTCCCTGCTCAGGCTCAGACATGGCTGTCTGCTACTGTCACGTACCTGGTGGGTTGTGAGCCTGAAGTGCAGAGAAGGACCTCCCTTACAGCTCCCACTCCTGTTCTTCTGGAATGGAGACAGAAGGCCAGGAGTGAGGAGTGGTATGGGTGCCTGGCAGGATCGACAGTCACCGGAAGTTCAGGAGTGGTGACACCCTCTGGGTCCAGAAGCTGTAGAGGACGCTGAATCGCAGAGAGGTCCCGGAGCCACAGCAGATAAGGAAGCAGGTAAGTAAGCAGGTAAGTAAGCAGGACTGGAACCTGGAACAAGCAGCAGGTAGTAGCCTGGAACGCTGGACTGGAACCTGGAACAAACAGTAGGTAGTAGCCTGGAACGCTGGACTGGAACCTGGAACAAGCAGCAGGTAGTAGCCTGGAACACTGGACTGGAACCTGGAACAAGGCAGCAGGTAGTAGCCTGGTACGCTGGACTGGAACCAGGAACAAGGCAGCAGGTAGTAGCCTGGAACGCTGGACTGGAACCAGGAACAAGGCAGCAGGTAGTAGCCTGGAACGCTGGACTGGAACCAGGAACAAGGCAGCAGGTAGTAGACTGGAACGCTAGACTGGAACCAGGAACAAGGCAGCAGGTAGTAGACTGGAACGCTGGACTGGAACCAGGAACAAAGCAGCAGGTAGTAGACTGGAACGCTGGACTGGGACCAGGAACAAGGCAGCAGGTAGTAGACTGGAACGCTGGATACAGGTGTCAGACTGAGGGGTGGTCAAACAAGCCAGAGGTCGGTATCGGTCGGTCAGCAGAGGTACCAGGGACAACACAGAGGGATGGTCAGGTAAGCCAAGAGGGTCTGGTGCAGGCGGATAGCAGGATGGTCTAACAGGAAGCCGGGTCAGATAGCAGAGTACACAGGTCAGATCAGGTTAAGGCACACGGAACGCTGTAGAGCAGACAGCGGGGATGGAGTGTGACAGGCCGGTTTAAATAGCCCGCCTGGCACTAGCGGGAGTGCGCGCGCGCGTGCCCGTGCGTGACAGCACCCGTGAACGCGTGCGCATGCGCAGTGGAA
Organism: Lithobates clamitans; assembly: GCA_037952925.1. Lineage (NCBI taxonomy): Eukaryota > Metazoa > Chordata > Amphibia > Anura > Ranidae > Lithobates > Lithobates clamitans. The sequence goes on along the minus strand of JBBGZY010001049.1, from coordinate 183,505 downwards.
CCCGCGGCCATGTCCCTCTGCGTCTGGATCGCTGATTATTGGCAGGATCTTCATGACAGTGTCCCAATAAATGCATCCTGTGTCCCATTAAATGCAGCGGTGTCTCCCGTTACATCTAACTCAGATGTCAATCAAACCGCCCGGCTGTAGTAATAGATACTACAATCACCGGGCGGAAGCTACTCGGCGCCTCGGAAAGCGCCGCAAGGTGAGAGAAGAGCCCGCAAATGAAGCGCCGCGTCTGTAATCTCGTGATTGCATAGACGTGGCGCTTCCCATAGTGCACTGTGTCCGGCGTCCGAACACAGTGCACTTAAGGACCTTTTTTTGTATTTACTTTTTTTTAAGGGCCAGTTTTACAATTTTTTTTTTTTACATTTTTTTTTGTGACTGCCTGGGGGGGGGGGTCAATGGACGGGCCGCCACTGGTGTCGGTGCATTTTTTTTAGCACTGATCACTGTGTTGGTGTCACTGGTTCCCAAAAAGTGTCACTTTTAGTGTCAGATTTGTGCGCCGCCATGTCGCAGTCCAGCAAATAAAAAAAAAATTTCTGATCGCCCTCATTACTAGTAAAAACAAAAAAATAAAAATTCCTTAAATATATCCCATAGTTTGTCGACGTTATAACTTTTGCGCAAACCAATCAATATATTGGGATTTTTTTTTACCAAAAACATGTAGCAGAATACAAATTTTCCTAAACTGATGAAGAAATTCGATTTAAAAAAAAATGTATTGGATATGTATTATCGCAGAAAGTAAAAAATATTGTTTTTTTTTCAAAATTGTCAGTCTTTTTTTAATTCTTTTGCGCAAAAAATAAAAAACTGCAAAGGTGATCAAATACCACCAAAAGAAAGCTCTATTTGTGGGAAAAAAAGGACATCAATTTTATTTGGGTACAGTGCCGCACGACCGCGCAATTGTGAGTTAAAATAACGCAGTGCCGTATCGAAAAAAATGGCCTGGTCATGAAGGGGGTAAAACCTTCCGCAGCTGAAGTGGGCTTTCTGTACCTTCCTTACTTTTTTTACATCTCAGTAAAATACAATTCTAACTATTATTACGACTCCCTATCAAATTTTAGAGTGAATTTAAAAAGTCAGAGGCCCTAAATGTTTCCCTTTTGGTTAGCATTTTTTCATCCATATGTCCAACTTCCCCTTCCACTGGGCCAAACAGGCCATTCAATATACAGGCACAAAAATATTGTGCAAATCTTAGCCTCCTCTTTAAACTATTTTTTTTTTAACTTTATTTATATAAAAAGTAGTCAGAACATAAAATAAAGAATCCACAGTATCTTACAGTCAGGAACAAAACTGTCTTTTAATGCTTCCTATACAGAATAAAAGAAAGCAAAGTCTCAGGTGTCATTTATAGCTCACCGTCAAAATGATGCATCATTAGGCATGACAATGAGATCATATGGTGATCTTATCGTAGCACAAGATAAATATCTAATGTATACATAGAGCGAGCATACGGGCATAGGTATATTATTAGGCCTTTAATTGGAATACAAGTGGATGTCAGAAAGGGGAGAAGAAAGAGAAAGAGCAAGGGAGAAGGGAAAGTGGAGGATGACCAATGTCCTCTGTGACTGAATGGAACCCACAAGCCTATACCCATCTCTTGGGCAGAAAAGGAAAGGGTACGTATAGCAATAACTGGGAATAGTCAAGGAGAGTATTCTATGATATGCCACAACTCCCAAACCCTATTATGTCTATCCAGGGAGTCATTTAGGGCAGCCATTAGATATTCCACCCTTTGGACAACCTGGATTCTAGCATGAAGCTCTGTAGCCATGATAAAACATAGTCAGTTTACAGAGGGGAGGGCAGAAACAGCCTTGTTTTTTACAGCTTCCAGAATGACAGGATAGACAGCACAAGCACTGTGCTGTTTAACCTGCTGTAAGAAAACAGGATTTTTTTTTTTTTAGGGTTTCAACCACTTTAAGTGCCGCTAAATATCATGCTGCCACAAGGATTCTTAGAGAAATGAAAAGGGGTAAATCCAAGAGAAAAGTTTTAGGAGTGAATGAGATCCATGAGCCAAAGACTTGATTAATAAGGACTTATACTGCCTGAATGAGCATGACCAGTAAATATGTTGGAGTGTTCCCAGACTATTCTTACATCTCCAGCATCTGTCATCTGCAGTGGGATATACTAAACTATTTTTTTTTTACCAATCTTATCTCTACAAGAAGACCTTGAACACGGGACAAATTTGGTTATTTCCTGGCTCAGCATATGTAACGTTCTAAAAATGCCTTGCCTATCATACATTCTCCAAACCTTACCTATTCGACTCTCGTAAGCCTCCTTCTGATCTATTCGAGCCACCTTTAACAAATATATTTGGTTGGTTAAAGCAGCCGTGTTAGTAGAAAAATTTTCCTCAAATTGAAACCTGGTAGTGAACTAGGATTCCTGGTCACATTGCAAGAAAATTGGTGTAGGCATGGACCAAAACAACTCTGGGTGTCCATGGAACAAGACATTTCTCCATACCCCCCTGCCTGGACTCCCCTGGGCAGGAGGGTTTACTGAAGACCTGCACACCCACCTATTGATTGGCCTCACATTCAGCTTTGGCCTTGAGAGATAAAACTAAAGCTCACATGACCAGATGGTTCTATTGGGAAACGTTCTGACTGTCTAATGAATACTTGCAATTCTAATTAACCTTTTTTTAATCTTTTTTTACCACGTTTGGCCCCATTCTGGAGGCACTTCCTACCCCTCTCTGCCCTATATTTTTCTGCCACCTTGCCCCCTCCGCTTTTTCTCTACTTACCATTAAAACCCCTTATCGACCCCCCCCCCTTAACATAGTAGGCTACCCCCCTCATCTTGAATCATAATTTACCTAAAGACTTGGTACACATTGGACTCTCTCTATGCCCTTGCAGTTCTACCGCTCTATACCACAGCAACAAGCTGTGGTACCTGATATCTATCATAACAAATAAGTACCATTTTTTTTATATTCATCTGGCTACTGCTAGATTTCCAATTCTGATTGTAATTCATTATCAAGTTGAGGCCTGACATGTACATCTAAAGAATTGAAATAAAAAAATTGAATAAATTCAAAGAACCATATCCTGTGTTATATTTTCCTGCACAATGTCCTACTGCTTTTATTATATTTGAATTTTACACATCTGTTTTTAGTTATACCTCTGCTCTGTTGAAATATACTCAACACTGGATTTAGAAAAGTATTCTGCCGAAATTATTGTACGTTTAAAACAAGAAAATCACTTTTAAAATGGAAGAAAATGCAGCGTAATTTTTTTGGATAACCCGAGGCTTCGCATTTTTACCCAATATCATGAAATCAATGTGCACCAATAGGACCAGTTAAGCATATTTGATGCTCTGCATTGTTACAGCTTGCCAGAAAAGCCAACTAGTCATAATATAAGTTGTAGGCGGCTACAGACGGGCAACAGGGAAACAGTTACTTGAGATAAGTATTTGATTGTAACAGTGCGAGTTCTGTTTGAGCTGTCATTGTGCAGAGAGGAACGTTACACCCTATGCTGGTCACACTCACTTCTCTGGGACTCAGCCAAAGAAGCAAATTAGCTGCACATTGTAGGAGAGGAAATATTTACAAGTCAAGGGACGGAAGTATTAGAAGAAACGTATCCTGGATCTGCAAGAAGAGCACTTCATTTTAGTGTCCTTATACCCTGGGACTGGGTTTACAAGTGTGTTTATTGTGGCTCTAAATTTCTGAGGCGTTAATTTACTGGAGAGAGAGAGAGAGAGAGAAAAACTAGTAAGTATAATCTGGAGTTAGTCTTCACACATCTGGATTCTCTCTCTAAGTCTGGCTGTTACTCCTTGCTAATTCTCTGTCCATACAACTTCTCATCTTTAAGGCTCTCTATCATATACTATTAGATGGCTGTGTTCAAGTGCCTTTATAAAATGGTTTTATATTTCTTCCTCCTTTGCCTTTAATGTTCTCTTTTTAACTCCCTTGTCTTTTCACACCATCTATTTTTTTCATTTTGAATTCTATACAAGAGGGACTTTTGGGGTTGTCAATTAAAGGCGTGCTCTCTAAAAACGCCTAAGGTAGACTATAACGTGAACACAACCCTGTAATGTTTGACGTGCCAAATGTTTGTTAATTATAGTCAGCAGAATTGTTTTTATATAGTGTGCTGTGTCTAATAGGCTTAGAAATTTCTATGAATTCAGACTAAGGTTAAGGTGTACTAAACCCATGATGCAATTTACAATATGAGAACGATGGATAAGTGGTTTACAGGCAAGAAGGGGGCATTGTAAGAAAACTACATTTTCAAAAGTGGTCTAAAATGTTTATTTGGCTGGATACTACAGAGCAACTGTTCATCATAAACATTTAAATGATGGTTGATTTTCAGCTTTTGTATTGTCAGTGAAAAATGGTTTTCCCAATTACCACTTGGACCATGAGACCCCAATGAGCAAACAATGCAAGTGATCATTTCATGTCTAGGGTCCAGTTAACTGCTTGTAATCACTAAAAATTCATATTCTTACTATATATACCCTTTTATGCAAAAATTACACACAGGAGTAACTTAATGCCGATATGTCACACCCTGGAAGTTGATCTGTCATCACCACTGATTACACATACACTCCAAGATGCATTTGTTTTGCTCTTTTTAAGCACATTCTTGGACTCCCCCACAGTCGACACACCCTGAGTGCTTCTCAGTCCATACTGCTAAACAACCAGCATCCAGATCCTTTTAGCCTGTGTTATAAAAAGTTAAACATTCCCTTTAAGCACTCCCTTAACACATTACATATTCTGTAATAGCATATAAACATCTCCCTTAACCCTTTATGTTTAGTTAGCATTATAGACTTATTTCCAACTGTTCTGCTTCTTGAATGCATTTTTGTTACCCTAAAAATACCTTATTAACCATACTGTACTGGAGAATGAAAAACAGGGAAACCAGTGCGAAGTACGATGACCCATCCTGGGACTACCCATATTCTGGGCAGTCCCAAGTGCACAGAGTTTTTCTTATGTGAGCTATCATGAATCTTTTCATGTTTTATCAGAACTTGCAACTAAACAGCAATGTCAAATAAGTGGGGGCATGATGGTTGTAGTGAAAGCATGGGACATTCACACAACAATGCAGGCCTGTAAAATCTAAAAATGTATGAACTGCCTTCAGACTTTTTAAATCATAAAACCTTCATCTCTCCCTGTGGCCAAGCCAGGGTCAGGGTCACAGTTAGGGTCATGTGCATTCACTATTAGGGTCAATTTGGGTCAGTGGTCCTTTGTTGGACATGTGGCTGAGATCCATCGAGATTTTGAAAAGATGAGTTGTGGCTCCAATGCAATGAACAAAGTCAGTGTACATAAACTCTGAACATGAAATTATCCAATTAAATTCATCACGGCTTGCTGGAAAAGATCCAAGTAATTAGCCATCCACCCAATGCTGTAGGACTGGTCAGATGATAATGCCTAGTACACACAATCAAAAAAATTGGACAAAAAATACCGCTTTCGAATCGATCGTATGATAATCTGATCATTAGTGCACAGCTTTTGAAAGCCGATTACGACAGTTCATGCAAAATTATACGAAGGGACAAACACGAAAATTGTTCTTGTACGATACCTGAATGAAGATTTTAATTTAATCAGCACAATATTAGTTCTAAAAAAATAAGAAGAGCAAGACCACTCATGCTCGGAAATGAAAGAAGACATTACAATACAATATATAACATAACTTCCAAAGTTGTATTCTGTCATGAGATTTTTCGCAACCTCTTCATTTTCAACATGAGACTAGTATGCAAAAAAAAAAGACAAACATTCCTCCGATATTCTCATCGTGTGTGGCCTGTGTGTATTAAAGAAGTACTTAGATTGGTCAAAGTGCACTGCTCTCCCTTGCCATTTTTTTCACCACAGCTGTTGGGCATACAGTATTCATTGTACAATTTGGTGGGAGTGAGAAGTGACAGATTCTAGATTCATAGCTACATGACCAGACTGAAATGTAATACATATGGGCTTATTACATTTGTTTCTTTGAGTTATAAAACAAAAAAAACAAAAAATACTTCTAATTCAAAGCATTGTTTATGTTGTGTATTTAAAGAAGAAACTAGTTTAACCACTTTAACCACTTCAATACTGGGCACTTATACACCTTCCTGCCCAGACCAATTTTCAGCTTTTAGTGCTGTCGCAGTTTGAATGACAATTGCGCGGTCATACTGTACCCAAACTAAATTTTTATCATTTTGTTCCCACAAATAGAGCTTTCTTTTGGTGGTGTAAAAAAGGAGACCCAAATTGGGTAAAAGCTGCGCTTAGGTTAATAAAAGGAAAAAGAAAAAAGCTGCCAGCACCCTGAAAAAATCCTGTATCTGACTTCCAAAAGTATAATAAACAATAAAGTGCAGCGCTAATATGTGAAAAAATACAATTGAGTTCCACCAAGTGACATATAAAACAATTAGTGACAAAACATATTGCAAATACAAGTACAAAGCAAAACTAAAATCACAAGTGTATGTGAAAAAATCCAAAAGTTCTTGGTAAGTCCACAAATAAATATAAAGAACACCCGTCCAAGAGAGGTAGTGATGAAAGGTGCCTAGATATGATCCACCAAAACGTGTATGAGTAGAGTCTGCTTACCAGACGGCGATGACTGCTATGATGGCAGTCTCGCCCAGCATAGGGATTATGGTCTCCCAAAACCCAAGGTGCAATGCGGGATCGGTGGTTCTAATACTCCATTCAGTCCCTTTTTAGTGAATCCTGAGGTCCAAAAGGCTGCTGCACAGGCTTTCTGTTATACAGGTCCAGATCTTGAGTGTCAGGATGGCTTCAGCTACGCCTAGCTGAGGCTGGAACTGGTATGAGATTTTAGCTGCTCCTACTCTCATCCACTGGCTCTCTCCTGTCCTTCCTTCTGCCCAGGAGCAAAGCCCCCCAGCACAGGGATCCCCTCCAGGCAACAGGACCCTGGACTCTGCTCTCTCACTGCCAGGCTCCTGAAAATTTATGGCCTATTTCCCCACCTTCTGGGCCTTGCCATCTGGTAAGCAGACTCTACTCATACACGTTTTGGTGGATCATATCTAGGCACCTTTCATCACTACCTCTCTTGGACGGGTGTTCTTTATATTTATTTGTGGACTTACCAAGAACTTTTGGATTTTTTCACATACACTTGTGATTTTAGTTTTGCTTTCTTTTGGTGGTATTTGATCAATTTAGAAAAAAATAAAAGTTTTGCTTTTGTTTCTGTTAAAAAAAAAATTGTAATTAAGTAAGTTTTCTCTTTCACTGATGGGCACTGATAAGGCGGCACTGACAGGCACTGATAAGGCGGCACTGATGAGGTGGCACCAATGAGTGGGCACTGACGATGGGCACTGATATGCGGCACTGATGGGCACTGGTAGACGGCACTGATGGGTGGCACTGATATGCAGCACTGATGGGCATTGATAGGCGGCACTGATGGGCACTCATGGGTGGCACTGGGTGGCACTGGAGGGCACTGGAGGGCACTGATGGGCACTTGTAGGCTACATTGATGGGCACTGAAAGGCTGCAAAGATGGGTTCTCATGGGTGGCACTGATAGGTGGCACTTATGGGCACTGATAGATGGCACTAATGGGCTCTGATGGGTACTGATACGTGGCACTGATGGGCACTGATACACGGCACTGATATGAGGCACAGATAGGCATCCCTGGTGGCACTGGCAGTGGTAGGCATTGGGAGTGGGCACTGATTGGCAGCTGCCTGGGCATTGATTGGCAGCTGCCTGGGCACAGATTAGTATTTCCCTGGGGGTCTAGGGGGCATACCTGGTGGTCCAGTGTGGATGGCCATCCTGGTGGTCCTGGGTGGCTTCCCTGGTGGTCCTGGGCGGCTTCCCTGGTGGTCCTGGGTGGTATCCGAGGGGGGGTCTGTGCTGATAAACAATCAGCACAGACCCCCCGTCAGGAGAGCAGTCCATCGGCTCTCCTCTACTCGCGTCTGTCAGACGCGAGTGAGGAAAAGTCGATCACCGGCTCTTCCTATTTACATCGTGATCAGCCATGATTGGACATGGCTGATCACATGGTAAAGAGTCTGGCGGGCGGCAAGTGGTTAATGTCGGGCACTTTTACCCCCTTCCCGCCCAGGCCAATTTTCAGCTTTCAGCGCTGTGGCACTTTGAATTACAATTGCGCTGTCATGCAACACTAACCAAATAAATTTGTTATCATTTTATTCACACAAATAGAGCTTTCTTTTAGTGGTATTTATTCGCCACTGGGTTTTTTATTTTCTGCTAAGTAAAAAAAGCCCCCCCCCCCCCAAAAAAAGTATTTGTTATAACATTTTGCAAATAATTTTTCTTTACGAGTTTAGGCCAAAATGTATTCTGCTACATTTCTTTGGTAAAAATAACCCAAATCAGTGTATATTATTTAGTCTGTAGGAAAGTTAGAGTCCACTAACTATGGTATAAATCTGAAAATTGATCAATCCTGATGTACTGATGGCCTATCTAATTTCTTGAGGCCCAAAAATGTCAGGACAGTACAGCTACCCCCCCCCAAATTACCCCTTTTTTAGAATGTAGACTGTCCAAGGTATTTAGTAAGAGGTATGGTGACTTTTTTGAAGTTTGTCATAGTTTTTTTTGAAAATTAAGAAATTAAAACTTTTTTTTTTTTTTACATACGGTCACCAGTGCAGTACAGGCGTCATCATATAATGGGTGTGGCAGTGATCAGGAACACTGACAGGTGACAGTACGAAAAAAAAAATATTTTTTTTTGTGATTTTTTTTAACACACTTTGACCAGAGCAATATAATGTTACCATAGTCATATTGTACTACTCTGGGGAAGTGATTAGTATTTTTTTATACACAATATGTTTGCATGTCGCAATGCTTTTCATTGCTATATGCAAGCATTTTACTGAATGAATTTGATTCATTCAGTTTTTTTGTTATGATTAGCTGTGATTGGCCACAGATGATCATGGCACAGATGGCCCGTGATTGGCCAATCACAGCTAGCACACATGGATGGCTTGTGATTGGTTACAGTGGACACATGGTACCGGCAGCGGGCCAGTACAGGGATCAGCCATCGGCTGAGAGGACATCATATAATGTGCACCCGGGTCCACGAGAGGCTGGCGTCGGTGTCAAACCATAGGCCTGGCGGGAACTGGTTAAAGTGACAAAAAATGTCTGTATTCTCCAAAAATACTACATACACATCCACTACTTAATGGCCATGTAGTCTGTTTTTCATGAAACTGTTTCTTACTGTGTTTTTCTGTCTTCTTGTAATGTCCTCCATGAGCTCCTGAAATTCTTTTTGCACTGCTCTATGCACACTACACATCCAATAGTCCATAGTACATTGTCATAGGAGCAAGCAAGAGAGGGGTTAGATATACAGTACAACAATGGAGAAAGAATGTAACCACCCTCTAACAAGAAGTCATACACACATATACATATACATAAACACTTGAATATATTTTATTTTTCTAAACCAGAGTTTAGTGTCATTTTAAGCTACAAGAAGTTCTCTATCAAATGTTTCAAGAATATAAAAACCAAATTTGATCTCTAGGTGGCAACTGAGAGCCCTCCTCAAATCTAATATTTTGTACTTTGTGGACTAGATTAGGAGTGAAATATGACAGTGACATTTCAGTACTGAGGGCCTTCTTGCAGTGGTATGCATCCAGGTTGATCAAATTAGAAAAATATTTATACATGTAGTCTTCTGTCCTATGTTTGTTTGCAACTACATACAAAAATAATGTTATTCATTTTGGAAAATGAGAACACTCCTACACCCTCAACCGGTAAACCTGTGCTGAAACAAAACAAGGATGCCACTCGTGACCCCTCTAATTCCTAAAGAGCTAATTGCCTGGTTATCATGTGAGTCTTATATATTTACTTAAGCCTAAGGCATAGCTCCCAACTGTCCCTGATTTCGAGGGACTGTCCCTGATTTGGAACAAAGTCCCTGTGTCCCTCTTTTCTCCTCATTTGTCCCTCATTGTGGTCTGATCTATATAGTTATATATATATACACATATATACACATATATACACATACATATACACATATATATATATATACATATATATATACATATACATATATACATATATATATACATATACATACATATACATATATATATATATATATATATATATATATATATATATATAGACATATATATATACATACACATATATATACATACACATATATATACATATATATATATATATATACACATATATACATATATATATATATATATACATATACATATACACACACACATATATATACATATACATATACACACACACATATATATACATATATATATGTATATATATATATACACATATATATACATATACATATACATGCACATATATATACACATGTATATACATATACGTATACATATATATATACATATATATATACACATATATATATATATATATATATATATATATATATATATATATATATATATACACACATTATTTCTCTTTCAAAAAGTGTTTCCCAGTGCTAAACCTTTCATCCAGTTTCTAAATTTCTGCATTTGTAAATTGCAAAAGCCAGTATAAAGGAATAGTAGTGGTAAAAAAAAGCACTTGTGGGTTTAACTAATGTTTTTGTATAATTTTTCTTTAAGGGGCAGTGGCAGGGCGTGTCCTATGCCTACATACTTTTGTTAATAGGTGTCCCTCATTTCCATCTCACAAAGTTGTGAGGTTTGCCTGAAGGTCCTTGTTCAGACTTGTTATAGGGTGGCAACTGTCTTCCAGTTGTACATCTGACATAAATGCCCCTGATTTAGGATACAAGCAGCCATGCTGACATACATTGCTTAGGGTTGTCACTATCAGGAAACTGATTCAGAGCAATTATGTGCAACATTGCTGAGTGAGTTATGAGGGCAGGAACTGCGTGGAAGCAGATCAGCATTACTGAAATAAAAAAGAATGGACTAAAAAAAAAAAAAAAAAAAAGATGAACACTGTAGGGCAGGCAGCTGTTGCAGAACTACAAGTCCCATGAGGCATAGCAAGACTGACAGCCACAAAAATATTAGTTTTGCAACTGCTGGAGGTCCGCTAATTGCATATCCCTGCTGTAGGGTATCGAAAAATCATAGCAATTGTTTATGGCACATAGTACTTAAACGAAATGTCATCTAGCTTTAGGCCTATTCTAACTCTGACAAATGTACTGATACCAGATACTACCAGGTAACATTTTCAAAGTGGTTAGGAATGGCAGCCCTACTGTATTTTTACAGCAAAAGAGTTTTATTTCCTTTTTTCCTTTTATGCATGCCACCAAACAGTCCCTCATTCTGTGGGACTCTCCTGGGATTTTAATAGAATCCCACGCATGCAGGCCAGGTGATTTTTAGCACCCTGCTTTGGGTCCTTTGCTGCTTTGTATGGTGGAGTGATCTGCTTCCTAACATAAGCTCTATACATCTGGCAGAGGGAGGCAGCAGTGTGGGATGCAGATAAAGAAGTGATGGTGGTTGCACTGTGAAACAAAAAGGGAGGGAGGGGGGGATGTGGGAGGGGCTAAAATGTACTAAAATAAGAGTGTGGAGGTGAAAGCAGCAATGATGAAAGTGAATACAACCATAAATACACTCAAATATCACAGAATGTGTAATGTGATAAATAAATCCAAAACAATATGGAGGAATAAGACTGTGTGAAAAACAAATGGCAAATGAGTGGGTCAAATGCCTATATAATCATAAATACGAAAAGTCCAAAAAAAGTCAAAATATAATAAAATGGTGCAAAATATCTGACACAAAAATGTATAAGTGACAAAGAAAATTATATTAAATATAAATAAAAAAAACTGAAAGAGTCCATAAACCGTGAATATGAAACAGTCCCACCACCAAGCAGCGTAAGTGTACCAGAAAAAATCTTCAGTGATAGCACCTCTGTGTCTGCAAGCAGCTCACCTTACTGCTGTAAGGTGTACAGCATATGCTGATCGCAGACCACAGGTAAGCTGGTGGATGCAAAGTTGAGAGGATATCCAATCCAATGCTTGGAGCAATCCCAGTAATGGATATTCAAGACGATATGTAAGAAATGACATAAAAAACATATATGGTATGGCTCCATGATGACCACAGTGAGACAGGGACGGACCAAAAGGGATGCACTCACGTTTGTTAAAATGAGTGTAGACACATAACCACGAACGCCGAGTTCGTATGTCCTTGTTGGTAGCTTTAGTCAGTTTCTGCTCACGGATGCTCGTCAGATGTGGTAAGTGTAAATAAAATATAGAGAGAGGATATACATAGCATAATCCCGTATGGAAATCCAATTTTATTAAAGAAAATAGAAAAACTCACATTTAAAAACAAAACTGCAGATCGAAACATCCACGAACGCCGAGCTCGTCTCCTGCCGTCAGATTGTGACAGTACCCAGTGCTCCAATCCCGACGCGTATCGTCACATCACGTGACTTCATCAGGGGATAACACAGGGTAAGAGTACATGCCTATAAATAGTCTGCAGTTAATGGATGCCTGGCGGCCATTTTCCCAAAGTTCGTCATTGTAGTAAATGGCATTAGTATTGCAAAGGCCCGTCGGCCATTTTGGTCTCACACATAGGCACACAGTATAAAAAATGCGACTGGCCTTTGCAATACTAATGCCATTTACTACAATGACGAACTTCGGGAAAATGGCCGCCACTAACTGCAGGAAGGCTGTACAGGGCCCCATAATTTTTAACAGTAGCCCTGGTGAAGTCACCACACTTGTCAGTATGGGAGCTCAAGCAGAGCTATTTCAACTCTGTCCAGCCTCTCCCTACAGCAGTAGATCACTGCTAGTGAACTTTTGCTGACTGACCTCCACTGACCAGATAAGACCCCCCCCCCACAAAAAAATAAAATTGAATAGATAAGAATGTACAAAGTCATAATTACATATTTAAAAATATTGCCTTCTGAAAACAGAATGCCTAGGTCACAACAAAGATTTTGGGTGACCTGGCTCGGGTTCCCACTGCTGCGATGCGAGAACCCGTTCGAATCCAGTATGGGTTCCCGCATCGCATAAAACTCGCTGGCAGTTCACACTGCCCTATGCGAACCGCTGAGGGTGACCCCAGAACGATTTGCATTTCGCAATGCGAACTGTCAATTCGGACAGGAATTCTGGCGCGGATCAAAAAAAGATAAAGGGTTCTGCACGACTTTGGTCCAAATGCGATGCGAATTCAGCCATACAATCTGTATGGCTGAATTTGCATCGCACAGACATCGCATGTGATTTGCATAGCAGTGCAGTGTGAATCACATGAGATGTCTGACATCGCAGCAGTGTGAACCCAACTGGATAACATTTTCATTCACTGCGCAAGCATCAAATGCTCAAGTAAGCAAAGTTATTCAATTTTTTTATACTAGTAAACCTATGAAAAAGTCCCATTGTACTATTCTGTGCTCTTGTCAATCTGACTTTAAGTAGAACTATAGGCAGAACTTTTTTTTAAATTTTGGATAGAGCAAGAGGGTCATAATCCCTGTCAGATTCATTTATTTTTTTGCCAACCGTATCCCATTTCAAAGATTTCTCTTTACTTCCTGTCCCATAGCCAAACAGGAAGTGAGGAGAAATCCCTGCAAATTAAAGGGATACATATAAAGAAGGATTCCCCTAAGTAGACTTTAACGGCACTTGTAAGAAATTATAGATAGTAAAAAGGTATAGCAGTATATTAAAAGTAAAAAAGTTTATTTGAAAACAACATATATTAAAACATTGTATACAGAAGGTTCAACGAAACATTTACATAATAGATACATTTATTGTTGTCACTCAACTGTGGGTTTTTACAGAAGCTCTTTTCACACCCAACGCGTTTCGGGATATACAGTATTTTAGTCCTTCTTCAGGGGTGTAGAAGAAAAGAGAGATTCATATAGTATGTATCGTTAATTTGCTTTAAAAAAACTTGAAGATAGGATAGCATTGGACATTGGTGCTAGTGGGGTTGCTGTCCCTTTCACATCATAGTTGTTTCACATGTGGAGCGTTGCACATGCTGGATGCTGGGATGCGTGACTGGCTTACTTCAAATCTGCTTCAAAAAGGGATTCCTCTTTTTGCCCCAGTATACCGCTCTGGCCTTTACGCATCCGTGGAAGACGGGGGTAGGTGAGACAATATAACTCCTGAATGAGATTACCGTTAAGTGACACTATCTGGCGACAACTATGATGTGAAAGGGACAGCAACCCCACTAGCACCAATGTCCAATGCTATCCTATCCTCAAGTTTTTTTAAAGCAAATTAACGAAACATACTATATGAATCTCTCTTTTCTTCTACACCCCTGAAGAAGGACTAAAATACTGTATATCCCGAAACGTGTTGGGTGTGAAAAGAGCTTCTGTAAAAACCCACAGTTGGGTGACAACAATAAATTTATCTGTTATGTAAATGTTTCGTTGAACCTTCTGTATACAATGTTTTAATATATGTTGTTTTCAAATAAACTTTTTTACTTTTAATATACTGCTATACCTTTTTACTATCTATAATTTCTTACAAGTGCCGTTAAAGTCCACTTAGGGGAATCCTTCTTTATATGTATCTGTATATTGGATGTGGCACTGCCCTTTAAACCTAGGGGGGCTGATCACCCCTTATTTTGCAAATTAAAGGGAATTCCTTGGGGACCCCCAGGTCACCAAAACTAGTGTCCCCATTGAAGATTTCCCCTCTATTACTTTTCTGGGGACAACCCGAATTTGGGATTTTTTTTAACTTTCACCTTCAATGATAATGGTAAACAGGACAAATGGAGAGGGAGAATCTTCCTAACAGGGGCACAGACAGCAATAAAAATTGACAGGTGTTCTAACAATCTTTATACCTTAATCTTATGTTAACGTAATGCTAACAATTTACACAAACCAGTTTTTCTCCTGTGTGTGTCCTAAGGTAGTGTCAAAAGGGGAATAAAGCATTCCTAAAGTAAAATGCATATTTCCGCTTTGAATTTTACCATTCTGCTACATTACACAAAAGTCACACTAATGTAATATCATGTTAAACAGCAGCCTTATGAAAACATTGCGTTGGACAAATTACAGGAAAATCCAAATTACTAATTATCCCCCCCCTCAAAAAAATAAAAAAATATATTTTGTATGCCAATTTTCTAACAAAGCTTAATCTGTTCAATAATGAGTCAAGTATAATATATTATGGTAAACTATAAAACCTAAAAGATATAAATGGGCAGAAATAAGACATTGTTTAAAAACATTCTCTGGGAATCAAGGGGATTTAAGGGGGGGTGGGGGGGAATCCTGGGAACTCAAGTGATTAAGGTAGGATTAGTCTGTGTTCGCTCTCTATTTATATGCTGTTTTAATTTTTGAAGATGATTCTTTAGGTTTATGTGTGTCTGTGAAACATGTGGTACAGTAGTTAAGGAGTATTTTGTAGGTAGAAGGACTGCAGCATATGTATCACAAATCTACTGTAAGCAGGCTAAAGCTGTGTACACACGATCGTTTTTTCCGATGGGAAATGTGTGATGACAGGCTGTTGGCGGAAAATCCGACCGTTTGTACGCTCCATCGGACAATTGTTGTCGGATTTTCCGGACAAATGTTGGATGACAGGCTTTAAAATTTTCCACGGTCAAATGGCTGTTGTCGGATTTTCCAAGCGTGCGTACACAAGTCCGTCGGACAAAAGTCCAAAGTACAAACACGCATGCTCAGAAGCAAGGATGAGCCGAAAGCGGTCGGTCTTGTAAACTAGCGCTCATAATGAAGAATTAACATTTGTGATGTGGCAAATTATGAAATCTTGAAATGCAGCTCACAATTCTCTTCTTCTTTAATGGGATAATAATGAAGCTGCTTTGCTGCTGATACTGATGGAGTTATGGCAAATGTATTTTAAAAGGCTTTTATTTTCTAGTGATAAAGAATAATATTATTATGCTTTTTTTTGGGGCAAGTTACCACAACACCATTATTCAGTAGTTTTTAAGATCAAAGATACAACTATGTTGCTGTCCCTTGTCAATTTTACATCGTATTTTTTTAGATGCAACTGCCTACTCCCAAACTGTCATTTGAAGTAAAACACATAGCCAAGTATGCTATCTGCCAATAGAACTTAACCAAAAAGTGCATTCTATGCATCCAAAAATATAGAATATAACAAATCAAATCATTATTATTCAACCAAAAAATAAAATAAAAGCCTCATACATGTGTCCCGCTTCTTAATATAGGGGTCAACAATGCCAAGAGTTGGCAAAAGCAGGGGTCTGTCATCCGGAGATAATTCCGAAAATCATCTGTATTATTCTCCTGGAGCTTCCGCAGCAAAGGCATATGACATAATTGGTCACGATTAATAAAGCAAGCAATTTTTGGTCCAAGAAATCCTCCTGTTCCTGGACTGGACTTGGGTCAAAGCAATAACTCCAAGGCCAATAATAAATAACACGTTATCTCTTCTGATTCCGCAACATGTCTGGTTGATGAACGGCTGTTCAGAAACGAACTGAAAAGCACAAAATGAAAAGCATGTAATGAAAAGCGTGAAATGAAAAGCGCGAATCAACACTGACCAAACTTCTACTAACACAAAATTAGCAGAAGGAGCCCAAAGGGTGGCGCTAAAGACCTGAAAAACAGGTCTGTTGGCCGACAATTCCTTGGCGTTTGTATAAAGAACAAAATCCAGGCACACGCCTTTGGACAAGAGTACGAGGTTTTGTCTGCGGAAAATCTGATTGTGTGTACGAGGCTTTAGACTTTTTAAGCCATGTTCTTTTAGGCCACACCCAATGTTCAGTATATTTTAACCACAACCACATTTGATGCACAGAACGTATTGGCAAATGTTATTGCTCTTTAATTGTTGCCCCTGCTGTAGTGATGTAATGAGTGGAGGTACTGCCCTTTTATATGCCAGCCGTGGGCAGGGCCCAGTGCACTTGGGGTATGGGAGCTGGACACCGCTGATCTGCAGAGATGTAGTGCTGAGCTGGAGCTGAACTAAAGAGCCCTCTGCAGGACTGAACTGCAAGGGTGAGGAGAGAGGACACTTAAGGGCAGACAGAGAAACCTTGACCCTCACCTAGCAGGTCCTATGGCTTGGTTTGGAGTGGCCCTGGGGCCTATGGAAGATCTCCCTTGGGTGTGAGGAAGGACATCCTGAATAAGTAACACCTTTGCTGAATAGACTAACATCTGGGGAAGATGGCTGTGCAATGGGAGGTGTTCTGCAGTTGTGTGATCACATAATAAAAGGAGAATGTTCTGCACTGTCAGCCTATCAGCGAGACATGTACTGTTTAATTGTAGTACAAAGTGCCTGTAATCTAAGAATTATGCTGGGTTAAGGTTGGTGCAGTAAAGCACTTAAATGCAACTGGACTGGAAATTTAATTCTGGGTAACAGGCTCTGATCAAAAAAATTTATGTGGCGGCTTCAGACCAGGTGAAGGTGACACAATATGATGAAAATGTTTTAAAACAGGTGGGTGACTGTCCCATGCAAGAAAAAGCAGCGCTGGTCAGAGGGAAGGATGGCACGAACCACCAACCAATGAGAGCGACCCCTTGCACATTTTCTCCTTTCTATGTTGCTCCTTTTCAATACTTCTGATGTTGAGACATATGCTTTATGTAGAAAGTTAACACAGGAATTCACAGCCAATTGTATCAAGGCATGAGAATGTGTTTAGGTAGCTGATTTGCTATCTGCATAATTATAAAATATGCAAAGCAACCTAGTGCATGTAGGTAGCAGACCTAAACAAACAATAGTTATATCACCACCAATCCCTAACTAGATTGTGAATGAAAAGCTTTTAAAGTCCACAAATCCCTTTATTGTTAAAAGTGTGATGCCACAGGGAACCATCAGAACTATGTAAGCCATTCTCTAATATGGCTTGTATGGTCTTTTATCAGTGTAATGCCCCGTACACACGGTGGGATTTTCCGATGGAAAATGTCCGATCGGAGCGTGTTGTCGGAAATTCCGACCGTGTGTGGGCTCCATCGGACATTTTCCATCGGATTTTCCAACACACAAAGTTGGAGAGCAGGAGATAAAATTTTCCGACAACAAAATCCGTTGTCGGAAATTCCGATCGTGTGTACACAAATCCGACGGACAAAGTGGCACGCATGCTCAGAATAAATAAAGAGATAAAAGCTATTGGCCACTGCCCCGTTTATAGTCCCGACGTACGTGTTTTACGTCACCGCGTTCAGAACGATCGGATTTTCCGACAACTTTGTGTGACCGTGTGTATGCAAGACAAGTTTGAGCCAACATCCGTCGGAAAAAATCCATGGATTTTGTTGTCGGAATGTCCGAACAAAGTCCGACCGTGTGTACGCCCTATCATTCTGCAGCATTATCACTTCATGGTAAAACAAAAGCCCACCCTACAAAAGTAACACGTGAAAAAGTTGATTAATGCTTAACTGTACTTTTGAACTTTAAAGTGTATAAAAACTCAAAATCTTTTCCTCAGTATGTTTAGCATCATGCCCAAATACACTATATTACCAAAAGTATTGGGACACCTGCCTTTACACACACATGAACACTAATGGGATCCCAGTCTTAGTCCATAAGGTTCAATATTTAGGTTGGCCCTTCCTTTGAAACTATAACAGCTTCAACTCTTCTGGGAAGGCTGTCCACAAGGTTTAGGAGTGTGTCTATGGGAATGTTTGACCATTCTTCCAGAAGCGCATTTGTGAGGTCAGACACTGATGTGGACTGCTCTAAAGGTGTTCTATCAGGTTGAGGTCAGGACGCTGTGCAGGCCAGTCAAGTTCTTCCACCCCAAACTCGCTCATCCATGTCCTTATGGACCTTGATTTGTGCACTGGTCCAAATCATTTGGTTGAGAGGGGATTATGGTGTGGGGTTGTTTTTCAGGGGTTGGGCTTGGCCCCTTAGTTCCAGTGAAGGGAACTCATGTGTCAGCATACCAAGTCATTTTGGACAATTTCATGCTCCCAACTTTGTGGGAACAGTTTGTGGATGGCCCCTTCCTGTTCCAACATGAGTGTGCAACAGTGCACAAAGCAAGGTACATAAAGACATGGATGAGCGAGTTTGGAGTGGAGGAACTTGACTGGCCTGCACAGAGTCCTGACCTCAACCCGATAGAACACCTTTGGGATGAATTAGAGCAGAGACTGCGAGCCAGACCTTCTCATCCACATCAGTGCCTGACCTCACAAATGCGATTCTGGAAGAATGGTCAAACATTCCCATAGACACACTCCTAAACCTTGTGGACAGCCTTCCCAGAAGAGTAGAGGCTATTATAGCGGCAAAGGGTGGGCCAACTCAATATTGAACCCTACGGACTAAGACTGAGATGCCATTAAAGTTCATGTGCGTGCAAAGGCAGGTGTCCCAATACTTTGGTAATATAATGTATATACAGTATTCTTAAGCCAACATTTTTTTCAAAAAATTTTGCAAAGTCTCCTACCTATAGATTCTGCCAGTAACAGCACTTCCTGTTGGAAGTTGACAGCACTAAACCACTGCATTCCTTCACTTGGCCATTTGGCTGCCCATTAAGTCGATCATACCATGGCAAACTAAAGAAACAGGCTGACAATGCTGCTGTTAATTGCAAGACAGAGGCCTAAGACACTTAAAGAACAGCTATCCTTAAATTGGATACAATTACATGATAATTGCTTGTCTATAAATATATTAATATAGTTAAAGTAAACTGGTGCTGAGAGAAATATGGAGACTACCATTGCTGACCTTTTGAAAATGTTATTCTCTGGCTGTTTTTTTAATACTTATTTGCCATGAAACAAGTGAAGGTAAAGTGAAGTCCAACTGTTTGATCAGACTTGTTTCAGGTTAGTGACTCTCATACCATTTAAGTCACTGATTTGGAATGATAGCAGCAAAATAACCAGCATTTTCTCCAAGCAAAGGTTAACAATTTCTCTTTTTTATTTAGGATTATAATTTAAAATTCTAAATTGTAATGATAGATTCATTACAGGTATATCCATTTGTAAATAATTGACAGAATAATGTTAAAGGCTTGCGATTCTATGATTCTTTAGATTAGAGTGTCAAGGAATGAAAAAAGAAAGTGCTACATTGAGAGTTTCCTCTAAGTACTTGGCAAAGCCAGCAGGAATCATTTCTATATTGTTCCGAAGCGTTCTATAAAACTGATCTATGATATGTGGTGGAATGGATTTAACTAGAAATTTTGTGGACTGTATCTAATAGATATCTAATAGGTCCTATTGCCATCTGTCCCAGATCTAAGGCCTGATTCACACCTAGGCATTTTTAGTGCTTTTTGCATCTTGCAGATTTGCACTGCAGTCCATTTAACATGGTTTCCTATGGACCACATTCTGTAGTGCAAATCTGCAAAATGCAAAAAGCACTAAAAATGCATAGGTGTGAATCCAGCCTAATACAGCAATGTTTATTACTTGCTGGATAGCATTCCACTTGAAGTAGCTGCACATACATTTTTCTTGATGGTGCTGATCCTCCTGCATGTGCTAAATGCAGGGATCATGCTATATGTAGATCTCTATTTACTGTGAAACTTTGTGGCACATCCTGACATGCCACAATGTGTGGCCCTTCCTATCCAAGACCACAACCCACAGGAAGGTAGCATACTTGGAATTGCTTGAGGCTGGGTTCACACTATTGCAAATTGGATGAGGGTTTCCCCGCGTCCAATTCACATGTCAGGAGACTGTGACCGGCTCTTTATGGAGCCGGTTCACACTGCTCTGGGATGGCTGCGGAGCCATTTGCACAGGAGTCCTGTGCATCTTCTGGTGTTTAATAGCAGAAAACAAACACTCCTGCGCACAAGTGGATTACTAGACAGTCTATGTATCGTGATGGTATATGTCACAGGCCTTGCTGCCCTCAAGGATAGGGGTATCCTAACAGTCAAAGAGAAAAGGAAAAAAGGGCGTACCAGCCTTGTGCATTATTCTTTGGATTTATTTTATTAAAAGTAGATAAAAGGAAAACTACTCACAAAACAGATGTTAAAATAATAAATAATGCTAAGATAATAAAATAAATCCAAAGGATAATGCACAAGGCTGGTGCGCCCTTTTTTTCCTTTTCGCATCTTCTGGTCTGTTTCAGTTCCAAATTCAGCCAAAAATTCAGACCAGAATCGGACCTAAAACGGTGAACAGGGACGCACTAGACCCCTGCTGTGACCTGCTCCCCATGGCAGTGTGAACCCAGCCTTATACAGGGGTGTGTCACAGCTCACCTAGGGTTGCAAGCTTAGGATTTTCATACAGCACATTTCAGGATTGGCTAAAATACAGAAGGAGAAGACCATCTTATCAAGAAAGATTCTAGGTGTATGGCGCCTTTCACACTAATGCGGGTGCAGTGCAACTGTCGGTTTGGTGCAGGTTAGCTGTGCTTTCCCATTGACTTCCATTATGTCCAGTGGTTTTGGTGCGCTTTCAGACTACATCAAAAGTTCTGCATGCAGGACTTTGGTGTGCTTTCAGAAAATGCATCAAAACTGTGGGAGATAATAGGAGTCAATGGGAAAGCGCAGCTAACCCGCAACAAACCCGCGGGTACACTGTGCTGCACCATTGGTGCCATCAAACCGTGTCGCATCGTTGTGAAAGGGGTCTAAATAAGACATTTTACCTATCCTAAAGAAAAGTCCTCAAAAGACCTTAAAAGTCAAAATTGTAATAACATGCCTTCTCCCACTTAAGATATTTAGGGTCACGCTCTGTTTACTACCCACTTAATTGCCACATATTGTTGTCATAAAAATAAATAGATAGTACAAAAGAGTTAGTGTCACATGCTAAAAATCCTCACCATGTTACATAAATGCTAGAGCTTTATTAGAAGAACTACTTTTCCTTTTACTTGGGAACTATTTATAAATGCGACTGACAAGAGCTGATACTGTCTATAGAAATCATGCTCACAGGTATTATATGTAAACTTAAGTGAACAAATCAAAGTCAATGTAACGTTTAGCGAATCATTAGTTCTCAGCACTGGCTCGGTTATTTTTTTGGCATAGTGCTGTGAGCACTGGGAATGGCTGTGGCCAGTACAGGTTAAAGTGAAAGTCTAGCCAAATTTTTTTTTTTAAGTTTTGGAGAGTGGGATGGGTTAGAAACCTTGGATTAACAATCTCTGGTCCTGTCTGTGGGTGTGCCTAAACACAGCTCCAGAGCACTGCTGGCAATGCGTATGGGCCCAAAACACAGCAGCACAGGCAGCTCTCTGGTGCTGTGTATGGGCACATGTGCAATATGAAGGCCCACGAGGATTAATGGGACATGAAGCCCTCAAGATCACTGATATGCCCGGGGTGCTCTCCAGACCGGATGTATGGGGAAGTGTTGGAGGGAGGCAGGAGAAAGTTAACAGTAACAGCTAAAAAGTAAAACTAGGGAAGAACAAAGGAAGTTAACATGAGGGTTTAATACTACTTTAAGACTGAACGTCCCAGTGGACTGTGCATTGGCACGGCAACTTATAGTCCAACTGGGAAACACACAGGAAATGACGACATTGCATCAGCTAAGCAAGCTTTGTGAACATAAAGTTGGCCATACACCAATAGTTACCTACATCTAGGGCAATTGTATTTTACCATTGTACGGCTATTGCAGTTTGACAGATTTCCCCAACAGGCTCATCCAACAAAAGGTGTTCGAACAAGCGGGACCGGCAGATCCATCCACTGTGCAAATTCTGTCCAGTTCCTTAGGAACTCCCTGAAATTTTTGCATGGTGTATGGCCAGCTTAAGAAAGGAAGTATCTTGCTGCTAGGAGGGTAAGCATTTTCCCCCCTGATGCATTCTCCACTGAAATCAATGGAAAAGCATTAATGCATATGTCAACAAGCATCTGAAGGGAAACGTCGTCCGATAATCATATGAGGAAAATCTGCCTCTAGGACCCTTGTTTATTAATAACAAATCTGGCTGTGTGGACAGTTTAATAATAAAAAAAATTAATAAGGTATTTCATGCATACATTGGCCACAACATAGTATCCAATGCTTATATTTTTCAGTGAGGCATTGCTGCCCAGCACAAGGCCACATCACTGCTTAAAATTTGATTGTTAGACTGGAATTTCAATGCTCAGACCAAAGAACTGGTTCCTTGAGAAAGCATTTCCTTGTCCTTTGCTCTCAGGTTACCTCCTCTCACTCAGACCCTTACATGGTCAGCAAGTTGTCACACTTGGATTCATAAACTGCATGGCAAAAATGCCAACACGTATCTGTCATGCAATATTATGCTGGTCTTTTAAAAAAATCTGACAATGTTAATTGTTTCTGGTATCTTTCACTTAAAGATTATCTTTTCCAAGAACAGACATTTTAACTTTTGGTTGATGCTGAAGAGGTAAACTACCTAGTGGCTTTCCTTATTCTGTTTGTAAGATCACTGTTTTTGAGGTTCTAGGTTCACACCCTAGCCACAGCCATCATGAGGGGATTATACTTTCCCCATGGGTAGTAGTAATCCATTCCATGTTATGGAGAATGCAAAAAGAGCAGGAACCCATGCCTGGATGAAAACCAGAGGATGGATGAATGCTCAAAACTACAAGATTTGCAGGAACAGTCCCAGGAACTCAGATGATTTAAGAAGACAGTATGTGACTCACCCTACTCTACTAAAACTCAAATAGTTTTGACTGGACTAATATTTTAATTGATTTATTACTAGTTGTAGTGAAATATATTACAAATACAGAATGAGATAAATATTTCTGTTGCCAGTAATAAGGCCGCTCCAGTTCATAATTTTTGGCTAACTAAAAAAAGTAAACATTTTTTCCCAACTTGAGTTTAAAGAGTTTTACCCTTCTGTTGTCCATGTGTTAACACCTGATTCAGCACTGTAACATACAAAAATCTATTTTCTATAAAGCAGGGGTAATTGTTACATTTTGGAGCTTCCTCGAGCTTCCATCTAACATTTTAGACAGGCAACTCCATCTGTTCAGGTACATGGGAACCAACACTCAGAGCTGCCTCTTTTTTACACCAAAGGAGCAGGTTTTTCCAAACAAGATAGGATATATCACTGGAAAAAAAAATGGAATTGTCCCCTTTTTGCTGAAAACCCTTCAATTATTGAGCCGTCCTTTTATGTTATCCCCATATTTCCAGTCCATTCACGGCAGACGGAGTTGCCGTTCTCAAGTGCGGTAAAAACTGCAATTAGTCCAGTAGTAGTCCATTGACACTTCCTCTATCTCTTGAACTGTAAGTGTGTACCTCTGTACAGGCAGAGAACTGGAGTAAGAGTCTTCAGCAGTCTGGCATTGCATCTGCGATCCATTGATCACAGGTACAAGTATTTGCAGACTCCTGTGGTAAAAATAGCACAAATATGTACATTTAATATTTTTACAAAATGTGAACTTGGCCTTTAATGTATTTAGTACAATTTAGTGCTATGAAGCATGAGTGCATTCCCGAGGATTGCAGTTTGATGCATGCAGAAAACAGCATAGTATTACAAGACAATGAGTGCATGTTACATGTGGCTGAAGTAAGGACTTTCCTTCTCTCTGAAAATAGCTTATTTCCCTGTTTCCTGGTAACCTTATCATGTGTTTGCTCCCCAAGGTCACACTGTCCTTAAGGCTACCAAGATAACCTCACATACACTGTAGGTTCTCTTCAGCTTTCTAATCCTGGACATTCAGTAGCATTAGCTGTGTTGTCAGACTTACCCATATTATTGTCAAAGTATCTGATATATTTATTAGACTTTAGTCAACTGTGTTGCTGAAGTAAATCTCAATGTACTGTGAATTGTTTCCACCGTAAAATGCTTTTTTTTATCTTTCCAAATAGCTTTTTGTTGTTATAAGTCTCATATGCATCTCCCTTTAAAATATAGAAATATGGCCAAATTCCACAAATATAGGGCAACAGACAGGTATGGATATAAATTGCAAAATGGTATTTATATAGGGATCTCATTCTCATGATTCAGGCAAAAAAAGTGCTAAACTGCATAAATTAAAAGGCCAGTGGTTACTTACTGGATCACACGCTCCGGTGCCACTTTCTTCCCTGCTTCCAGATGGAAATATACTTGTATAGTTGGGTGGAAATCACTTTGCCTGAGAGTACCTACCTTGTTTCAGTGCCCAGTGCTAGAAAATAGAGAACGTGCCAGTACTTAGAACCAAACTGTCGATCTGCAAAGTGCCCAACAGGTGGTGGACCCAGCCCAGGCCACAACATACTGCACACAAAGAGCCAGTTGGCCATGTATTGAGCACCAGGGGTCTAGAGGATGGTGAGATCTTTAGAAATAGGCCGCAAGGTACTTAGTGCTACCGCCAGATATTCTGTACTGCATTTGTGGCTGTATCAACATGTACATCTCTGCCTGCAGAACTAGTGGGCCATTTCAAATCCATCACGGGTATGAGACAAAAAAAATCCCCTTTTATTAAAGTGGTACTAAATGTTAGTCAGGACACCTGTGCTACTTATCTGATTTCTGGGCTGTAGAGATGGGTATTGAGGGAAGGTGAGCGATAGGCTCTTGCTGGATATAAATAGTGTAGCGCTAATATTAAATCGCAAAGAGGATAAAAATCACAAGAAGCATAGTATCCGACTTGGACCACCATAGACTTAGGAAGTGGTGCCAAGAAAGGATTTAGGTAGATATCTATTCACCTCAAAGAAATCTAAAGACCAATAAAGGATCAGATTCCGATGGTAGTGTCTGTACACCCCATAGCTAAATTAAAAGAGGCAGTGAGCAAAAAAAAGCAACAAAGAAAATATACATATAACTATTTGATTCATAACACCATATATTCTACATAGTGCTGAAAAGAGTATCCATAAGAGTCTATTTATATAGAAGCTGAAGGTTATAAAAGTCCAAAATAGATGATGATATCTATACGCCACATAGGTTGAGAGGAGATGGTATACAATGATGGAGGCTTACCGGAACCGTTGGACTCACAGAGACATATATCCCTTGAGTCATAAATGCTTGTGTTGCCACCGGGCAGTAAAGTGAGATATCACGCTGGACCAATACGGAATCCGGATGCTGTATCCAAGGCTCCCAACAAATTTCTTTCTTGTATGACCAAATTTCGTAGTGGCTCATAGAAAGTAAAAAAGGGGCCACATAGTGTAATACCGTTTAAGAGAGATAAAATTTATTGTGGTAGAAAACTTACATGTTCCAAGGTAAAAAAGCGCTTAAAATAAAATTGATGGCAGGCAGTGGAGTCTCCCGACGCGTTTCGTCTCATTAGACTTCATCTGGGCTCTTGCTGCCATCAAAATGCTGGGAGAAGGTGGAAGCAGGGACATGGTTTGTCAGGCACTTTGATTATCTATGGAAGTACACAGCACCAGCTGGGAGAATGCACACTTGGGTATTTCCAGGTGGAGCCTTTCAGGATATAAAGACACCCTCTATTGGGCAGAAAAAAAAGCAAGGTCTACAGATGAGAAAATTAGAAAAAAGGTATCACTGGGAAAAGTAGAGAGAGGGGCCATATCAATTATGATTTTGAATGCTAAGTTTACCAAGTTATAAAAACAGGAGGATTTGATATTACTAAAGCTTATTTCTCAGCTAATACTAGTTAAATATTAAACGTGTTGTAAAGAAAACTGTATATTTATTATTATAGGTAAGGGGTAAACCCATCAATTCGTATGATTCAGTTTTGAGTAGATTCTAGTTGGGGAAACTAGGAAATCTCCCTTACCAATCTTATCTGCTCTGTCACTTATAAGAGCCTGCAAAGTCTTCTTGCTTTGTAAAAACATCACCACCAATACATTCTCACATGTCCAGTTGAGCTTTAAAAAGCTAGTGGATGACTGCACTCCCAAACTCCATCAAAAACTTAGAACCAATGTTAATTAGTTCAATATATGCTCACTAAATGCACTGAATGGCTTTAGGGCAATGTGACCTTTATGTCATCTCTATTGATTCATAAATGAAGTTAAAATTGGTAAATTATATTATCTCACAGAGAATTTCCATACTTTACACATTGGGAGCTCCATTATCTGTTCACAGTAGGATTATGACTGACAGTGCTGTCCCATTTGCAGGGTCATGCGTTGACTGTTTAGTCTCATTACTTGTGTTGTTGTAAACATTTCACCATTACAAGAGTCATAAAAGTCAGTTGAGGAACTTCTGCTTTTTAGGCCTCTGTGGTCTGTGTAGCTGGTTCCATGTGATATTACCTATGAGGAAGGAAAGAGACTGTCAAACTATGTATGTTTATTTAAATCTATTTTCCTTCTATTTTTTTTCACCACATTTTTTTCTGTATTTAACAAAGCCTTAAATAAAGGTGGTTTTATTATACTATATGCATGTGAAGTATTTGTCATTGTTTGTTCTTGCAGTGATTTTTTCAGATTTTAGCTCAGAATTATTCAAACATCTGTTAGGTTAAATACTTTTGATTAGTTGAGTATTTATCATGCTATACTTTTCTTTCCCTGTAGGTACACAATGGCTACCTGTACATGTGTTCTATGGTGCATATTTTGGATTGTGGTCTTGATTTTCTTGGCTTGGCCATTGAGCATCTTCCTTGGTGGTCTATATGGATTCCTGGCACCCCTCACCACTTGTATTGGATTGGATAAGGTGACAGACTTGCTGCTGCAAGGGGTTAACTTGGGCCGCACCTGTGCTGAATATGCACGTGTAGGCAAATCTCTGTGCTGAGCTGGAGACCTACACCATCAGTGCCCTGATCAAAGCTTCATCTCAAGACAAGGACACACCTCATAGGCTAAATAATTCCTACCAGTCATCAGAGTCAATTATATAATATATTGGTGCCACATTATGGCATGTAAAATGTATGACAATTGGTGCTTTTGTTTTTACAGTTTTTGTTTTTAAGTAAAAAAATGTATTTAATACGGGACCTATGTCTTGTCTTTGGGACCACACATTTTTGTAGTTAATGTAACAGATACTCTAAACTCAGCTTGCCCAGTATTGCATGATGGGACTTATTTGCTCTTTGCAATAAAATATGAAGTCATGGAGATATTCAATAAAGATTACTTGGTTAACAATTTTCTGATTTTCTGCTTTACAAATTGCTTCAAGAATTGAGGGGGAGGGGGGGGGGGTGGATGGCTGTTCATATTAACACTTGTAATCATATTCAGAAGTGTCTTGCTTGGGGATTATCCAGTGTCTACCAATGCTCTTTTACAGCAAACAGCGTTGGGGATTAAATAGGATATAGACCCTTTACCACCACTGACTCCAGCTTGTGTTTATGCACTAAATGAATACTACAAAACCTACCTGCTCTTATGGATGTAAACACACCTACATTTTCATACACTGTACTATTCTCATCCCTAATATTTCATATAAAAGCTAAATTGGAGTTTTTTTTTCCTCTGCCCCCACTTTCTCATTAAGGATAATGCCTTGTTGTCCGAGTTTCTTTTTCTGCCTCTAGTAGTTTTCCCTCTGTCTTCCACTCTCCACCTCCTCCTCTCTATTGGCCAAACAGCTAACAGTTCTGCCCCTATCACTCTCCAGAAATCCAGTATTCACTCCAGCCTCTTGCTTGGGGGCCACATATTGGATTGGCTGCGGGAAGCTGAGAGGTCCACAACAATAGCAGTCTGCTCTCCTCTGTAAAATCTGATCACTCTGACCATGTTATAGAGCTTAGAAGCAATCAGAGATAGGAACATCCCTTCACCTGCTGCACTCCCTCACACACACTCCAAGAATCTCTTCCTTCCCCTACTGATATAGCTGCCAGCAAGCCTGGATGAGTCACAGGATTGCTCCCATCCTGCACAGAACCTATCCCCTTCCTTGGTCACAAAGCTGGAGATCCAGCCCAAGGGCTTTTTTGCTGCTTCAGCTGTTTTCTCCTCAGCCTACTGCTTGAGCCCTGGCAGTTTACAAAGTATAGTCAAGGATCCCAGAGCAGGCAAGCTCAGGAGATGGCTGAAACAGCAGCAGAGAAACAATACACACATTGCAATCTGATTACACAAATTGCTTTGAATTTATTAACAAGTATGTAGTGCAAGAACCCACCCGCCCATGTAAACTGGAACTCCTGTGTTTAGCTTTTCTAAATGCAGGAGGAGTTCTCTGGGAAGTAAAAACAACCCTCACAGATCACCTTTTCCTGCATTTAGATGTTTCTATTTTAAATCGGGTTTAGACATGTATAAAGAACCCAAAAACAATATACCGAGCAGACTTTTAAAACACCTGTTCCCTCTGGTAAACGCCACATTTACCACCAACAAGATGCCTACGTGAGGGATGAAGTTACCAGTGCACATCATATGGGGGTGTTCCCAGAGGGAGTAAATAGGGATCTGGTGGAGTGGGCTAATTGATAATACCCTTATCAGTATTAAATGTTCTCTCAAACGCTATACTTGCACATGTACTGAGATGGTTGACCTCTATTTCAAGTGCTGATGTCTTAGAGGTTATCCCCTTTAATGGGTGAATAGCGACCTGGTGGAGAGAGTTCCTTTACACACACCCTTGTTATTGAATACCCTCTATTCTACTATATTTGCTCAGTTTCAGAGTTATTTGATTTGCTCATCTATAGAGATAAACGCTCACTATTGGAAGTGCTGATGTTCTACAGACGGAGTTACCAATGCACATATTAGTAATGGTCCCCCCACGGTCCTTTCCTACCATTTACAATGTGAATGGCCTTGGTCTTAGGATGACTATCATTTTTAATTCCCCAGCATCCTCAATACCTTGCATACAACTAATACTCCGTCCCGCATCCTGAAGAAGCGGAACTTGTTTCTGGGAAATGCATCAAGAATTGGAGTAGTCCCACCCCCAGCTAATATATGTTAGACAATTTGTCTTACTTGTGATCTTACAGAGCCTTAAAAAGGTATTCACACCCTTTGAAATTTTCCAAATTGTCATATTACAACCAAAAATGTAAATGTATTTTAATAGGATTTTATGTGATAGACCAACACAAAGTGGCCCATAAATAGTTTTTAACATTGTTTACAAATATCTGAAACGTGTGGCGTGCATTTGTATTCAGCCACCTTTACTCTGATAACCCTAAATAAAATCTAGTGGAACCAATTGCCTTCAGAAGTCACCTGATTAGTAAATAAATAGTCCACCTGTGTGTAATTTAATCTCAGTGTAAAGACAGCTGTTCTGTGAAGTTCTCAGAGGTTTGTTAGAGAACCTTAGTGAGCAAACAGCATCATGAAGGCAAAGGAATACACCAGACCGGTCAGGGATAAAGTTTGAGGAGTTTAACCACTTGCCCACTGGGCACATAAACCCCCTTCCTAACCAGAGCAATTTTCAGCTTTCGGTGCTCTCACATTGTGATAGACAAATACTCAGTCGTGCCACACTGTACCGATATGACATTGTCCTTTTTTCACACACAAATAGAGCTTTCTTTTGGTGGTATTTGATCACCTATGGGTTTTTTATTTTTTGTGCTATAAATAAAAAAAAAGACCGAAAATTTTGTAAAAAAAAAACACATTTTTTTGTCTGTTATAAAATGTTGCAAATTAGTAATTTTTCTTCATAAATTTTGACCAAAATTTATACTGCTGCATATCTTTGGTAGAAATAACCCAAATCAGTGTAAATGTTTGGGTGTGTGTGAAAGTTAGAGAGTCTACAAGCTATGTTGTCAATCATTGAAAACTGATCACACCTGATGTACTGATGGCTATCATTTCTTGAGACCCTAAGGCCCCTTTCACACGATCGGACCGTTCAGATCCGCCTGTCAGTTTTGACGGCGGACCTGAACGGGCGATCCATGTTAGCCTATGGACCGTCGGATGTCAGCGGAGACATGTCCGCTGACATCCGACCCCGTCCGATCCGCTAAAAGCAGACGTATGGGCTCTACGTCCAGATCCGTCGCTGGCGGATCGGATCGGGTGAGATCTGACGAAAACGGACACGCTGTCCGTTTTCGTCCGATCCCTCCATAGGCGGCAGCGGAGCTTGACAAGCCCCTCCCCGCTCAGTGAGCAGAGAGGGACCTGTCATCCGCCGGCTCAGCGGAGATCAACGGACAGATCTCCCGCTGAGCCGGCGGACCAAGGCGGGCTCCGTAGAAATGGTGAAAGGGGCCTAACATGGAAAGTAAACAAACAAATGTATATTCTATGAGGCATAATGAGTTTTTTTAACATGTTATTTTTTTCCACAAGTTTTTGGAAAATGTGGAAAGAAAATGAAAATACTTTTTTTTTTTTTACACAAGTTGTCCATTTATAAGATATGTCTAAAACATTGCATGTACATAGCAAAAACAACACCCCAAAATATATTTTGCTACTCCTGAGTATGGCGATACCACGTGTGAGACTTACACAGCCTGGCCACATACAGATGCCCATCATGCAGGGAGCACCATCAGGTGTTCTAGGGACATACATTTCAAATCTAATTTGACTACCTATTACACATTTGTGAGGCACTGATGGGCACTGTAGTGGCATGGATGTGGCACGGACGAACACTGATGTTGCATGGAAGTTGCATGGGTGTGGCACGGATGATAACTGATGTGGCACGGATGAGCACTGATGTGGCACAGATGAGCACTGATGTGGCACGGATGAGCACTAATGTGGCACAGATGAGCACTGATGAGAACTGCTGTGGCATGGATAAGTACTGATGTGGCATGGATGATCACTGATGTGGCACGGATGAGCCACGGATGAGTCATGGATGGAGCATGGATGAGCCATGGATGCAGCATGGATAAGACAAGGGGAAATCCAGCAAAGTCAGTATCTACTGATGATGGAAAAAACAACCTAGATGGAAAATGATTGCATCTGGAGGAAAAGTAAACAAAAATGGTCCCTGATTATTCCATATAGATTGCCAGAAACAAAATCGTATGTCATAGTGAAGCGATAGGGGCAACACCCCTATAATGGCAAAAAGGAATAAGGTTAGGACCAGGTACACCTGATTGTTGGGGGATTTGAGGCAGTTCATAAAAACAGTCCTTTCCTGGTATGCTCTTGCATTAGATGTATCATGAGTAGCGATCAGACAAACTAGTGTATAATGTACACACAAACAACTCCGGGGTCTGTTGCCAACAATCCTCTCTATCGTGCACAGTACCCGCCTGTAATGATTCGATCTATCTCAGGTCCACATCCGAGGTACTGCTTAGTATCTGTCCTCTGTTATGCTTGAAAACATACTGTATGCACGATGCAGGTGTTAATCTGGTGCATAATATTCCTCTTGGTTGTAAACAATCTCCGCATGGAGCCTCTGCTGTCAGGTTCCCCCAGCCTCTCGTGCACGCCGTGGGTGGTCTTCCTGGACACGATGGAAAGGAGGCGTCACATGACACTGATGACCTCAACGCATTTCGCAATGAAGATCACATATTCGTCCAGACGAAGCTAGATGGTCCAGATGAAAAAGCAGCTGACACAATTCACTGGTGGTGAATATTAAAATAAAAACATACAAAAAGTGCAGCACTTAAAACTGACAGAAAGTCCTTGACAAGAAATTCAACAAAAAGAGTCCATTAAGTCTGGGATCTGAAATAGAAAATCTTGTGAGAGATCCTCCACCGACAGATGCACCCACACTGATTCTTACCATCCAGAGTGAACCACTGCATACAGTGGTCGAATGCACTTGTTACAGAATCCAATTGATCGAACAAACGGCACTCTTGCACCCTTGTACAGATTCCACTTCATATGGACCCCAATACATGTATCGTCCCACCATAGATAAAAAAAGCATTTCATAGTAATCCAATGTACAATTTATTAAAATCCGTACGTCACTCCATCATCTGAGGCAGCGCATGCCGCGAGAGTGTGCCCACGGACTTAATGTCCGCCGGTTGCCAGCGATCGTGGCACGGAGAGGCAGAACGGGGAGATGCCTATGTAAACAAGGCATTTCCCTGTTCTGCCCAGCAACATGACAGGGATATACTGCTCCCAATGTTCAAGTGAGCCCAACCCCCCTACAGTTAGAACACTCTGAGGGAACACACTTAACCCCTTGATTTCCCCCTAGTGTTTAACCCCTTTCCTGCCAGTGACATTTACACAGTAATCAGTGCATTTTTATAGCACTGATCGCTGTATAAATGTCAATGGTCCCAAAATAGTGTCAAAAGTGTCCGATCTGTCCCGTGCAATGTCACAGTCATGATAAAAATCGCAGATCGCCGCCATTACTAATAAAAATAAATAAAAAATGCTATAAATCTATCCCTCATTTTGTAGACGCGATAACTTTTGCACAATTATTACCAAAAATATGTAGAAGAATACATATTGGCCTAAACTGAGGAAGAATTTTTTTTATATATTTTTTGGGATATTTATTATAGCAAAAAGTAAAAAATAATGCTTTTTTTTTTAAATTGTCGCTCTCTTTTGTTTATAGTGCAAACAAAAAACCGCAGAGGTGATCAAATACCACCAAAAGAAATCTCTGTTTGTGGGAAAAAAAGGACAATTTTGTTTGGGTTCAACATTGCACGACTGCGTAATTGTCAGTTAAAGTGACGCAGTGCCGTATCGAAAAAAGGGCTTGGTCAGGAAGGGGGTAACTCCTTCTGGGGCTGAAGTGGTTAACACATTTTACATTGAACGTATTACACTATGAAGTGCTTTTTTTTCTATGGTGGAACGATAGATCCACTAGGGGCCATATGAAGTATAATCTGTACAAGGGTGCAAGAGTGCTGTTGTTCGAGCAATTAGATTCCGAAACAAGTGCATTCGACCACTGTATGTAGTGGTCCACTCTGGATGGTAACAGTCAGTGTGTGCATCTGTTAGTGGAGAATCTCACACAATTTTCTATTTCAGACCCCACACTTATCGGACTCTTTGATGAATTTCTTGTCAAGGACTTTTTTAGTGTGAGTTTTTAGCGCTGAACCTTTTGTATGTTTTTAAGGTTTAAAAAAACCTGTTAGTCTGCAAAAGACTTGAGACTAGGTTGGAGGTTCACCTTCCAGCAGGACAACAACCCTAAACATACAGCTGGAGCTACAATTGAATGATTTATACCAAATCATATTCATGCATATTCATGTGGCCCAGTCAAAGTCCAGACCTAAATCCAATTGAGAATCCGTGGCAAGACTGACCAATCTGACAGAGCTTGAGCTATTTTGCAAAGAAGAATGGGCAAAAATTTCACTCTAGATGTGCAAAGCTGGTAGAGACATCTCCAAAAGACTTGCAACTGTAATTGCAATGAAAGGTAGTTCTACAAAGTATTGACTCAGTGGGGCTAAATACAAGCCACACTTTTCACATATTTATTTGTCAAAAATTTTGAAAACCATTTATAATTTTCCTTCCACTTTACAATTACGTGCCACTTTGTGTTGGTCTGTCACATAAAATCCCCCAAAAGTACATTTACATTTTTGGTTGTAACATGAAAAATGTGGAAAATTTCAAGAAGTATGAATACTTTTTCAAGGTACTGTAGATGCCGCACCTCAGTTGAGCCCAGGCTGGCCTGCTTGTGTTCCTATCCTGATGGTTTCTGTGTTAGCTTCCCACTCCTATAGCAACTGGTCTTTGAGCCTGACCCCTTGATCGTGACAATAATGCACTTTGAAGCTTAACATATGAATGCAAGTTACACACTAGTAGATCACAGGCTTAGGAATAGCATACAATGCCAAGCTGCAGCAAACAAGGCCAGCAGACTATTAGATTGCAACAGGGCATTTACGCAATAATTTACTCAATAAAACCATAATTCCACCACTCCACAAAACTCTGGTCAAGCCACATCTTAAGTATGAAGTCCAGTTCTGGTCA
Source organism: Lithobates clamitans (assembly GCA_037952925.1). Taxonomy (NCBI): domain Eukaryota; kingdom Metazoa; phylum Chordata; class Amphibia; order Anura; family Ranidae; genus Lithobates; species Lithobates clamitans. Next base: position 148,431 of record JBBGZY010001049.1, on the reverse strand, counting down.
CCAATCCTCAGCAAGGATGTGCTTGAACTAGAGAGAGTCCAGAGAAGGGCAACAAAGCTAATAAGGGGGTTGGAAGATCTTAGTTATGAGAAATGTCTACAAACATTAAACTTATGTCTGGTATACACAGGCCATTTTTTTTTATTCAACCCAGTTGGCTGAACAAACAAAAAACGAGGGAGCTCACAGGGAGCTTGCTGTACCAACTATGTGATGTTAGTAAAACGATCCTCCTGCTGAGCTACTGTGTTCTGACAGGGTGACTGTCCCCCCCCTGCCAGCCAGAACACAACAGTCAGCCATTGGCTGCCTGTGCTGATCGGATGCCGATAGGCTGCCGCTTTTTCAGCATGCCCTTTTGACAGAAGCAGGACGTGAAGACATAAATGTCACACAATGAAGTTGGACATCTTCAAACTCTTTTCTACAGTTGGTGGTGTCAACGGACAGTGTAATTAAAAAAAAAACTTTTAGATGCGTTTCTTAGAGAACACATCTAACACACTTAGTGATTGTACAGGGATATTGAAAATAGTGATACACACACACTTGTGTGGAATGGTGTCTTTATTCCTTACAAACCATGTACTTGTAACTATTTAACAATGCACCTGCGGCAAGCCCCTCCTTTACCATGGTGCCTGTGCACACCCACCCCCAATGTCTGTACACTGCCTTACCCAGCTTTCCTTCATACACCCATATAACCCTCCACAAACTCTCATCCAATGCCTGCCTGCATGCACATATTCTGTGCGCCCACCATTGTACCTGCACACTTCCACCTCAGATCCCACCACCCCCCTACACCTACATGCACTCTTTCCCTGCTATATAGAATCTTTTTTTTTTTTTTTTGACATTGCCACGGGTCATCCATGAAAGTACGTCCTAAACATTTTTTTTTATCAATTGCTTGCCTATTCGTCCTGAAATGAACATTTTCTATTATGATTTGCTCTCCCTTCCTCCTTAGACTTCAACACAATGCACAGTAAAATTGAGATTCTCCAAACTTCTGACAAAATTAGTCTGACAAATCAAACCAATTCCATTGTTGCAAGAAAGTGAGGAACCTTGGAATTTCAGAGAAGAAATTACAGACCTTACAGGTTTGTAACTAGTGCAAAATGATCATTAGTGGACAACTTCTACAGACCAGGGTAAGTGTATACAATATTAGTGGCCAAACACAATTTCAGTTACATTTTTCAACAGTGCCAATGATCAGCTTACCATCCAGTGTTAATGTAAAGATGGGCTGCAGATATCGACATGCCATGACATCACATATCTACTTAAAGCATTAGAGTAGCATCATTTTAGTAGCATTAGGGTGATCAGGGCTGTAATCTGGCCCAGTGGTTGTAGCCATATTTGACCATAAATGGGTTTTTTAAGGCCATGACTTGAAAGACTTTGGCTGTGTGGAATATTTGCTGCATGCTGCCATGTCATCCCAGTAAAGAAAATGATTTATAGACTGAATAAACTGTTTGTTGAAACCAGGATTATTTCCAGGCTTCCAATTAAACCATAGACCTAAATGTAAATGAAATGCCAAATAAATTGTCATCAATTATTTGATTTGTTTACTTTCACACTAATACATTGATTAAGATATTAGCAATACAGTCCAAAATGCCACATTCCAGCTAAAACCAGACCTACTGATTGCAGTACACCCTGTATACTATGGACTGGTATTATATTTTGTTGCAGGCAAAAGCCATTTATTCTTATTCGTTATAAAATCCTGGTATGCAGTACAGCTACATCAGTTAAACACACGCTTTATCACAAGCATGTGCCCAGAGACAGAAGAGCGACTCATATGGCATGGAAGTAAGTATTCATGTGAACTGTAGAGTTCTTATTACATCTATAGCAGCAGCAAGAGACAGACCACTGCATTTCACCTCTGGTGACCAAAGAAACATCATAAGGGCATATTTACAAACCTTAGATTGAATCAAGGCACATAAACATGCCTAGATTTTATCCCATTCACTAGTTTTTTTTCCAACTCCTGCCCCTCCCCATCAGCCAATCACCTCTACCTGTATATATTTTATGTTTTTACTTTTGTAAGCTTACCTTTTCCATATGTCTTCAGACTGGTCACTTAACACATAGGGTCATCTTTGTTTTCTCTGATGCTGGGTGGTCGATCAGCATCATTAGACTGAGTGTAGGGCACTGTGGTGATACTCCCTCAGGGGGCAGAGCCCATAAAAACCTGCACTCAGAGACTCCTTATGCCGCGTACACACGGTCCGACTTTACGACAGACTTTGCCCGATGGACTTTTCGACGTACTTTACGACGGATTTTCTGAATGAACGGACTTGCCTACACACAATCCACCAAAGTCTGTCGAATTCGTACGTGATGACGTACGACCGGACTAAAATAAGGAAGTTCATAGCCAGTAGCCAATAGCTGCCCTAGCGTGGCTTTTTGTCCGTCGAACTAGCATACAGACGAGCGGACTTTTCGACCGGACACGAGTTCGACGGATAGATTTAAAACATGTTTCAAATATAAGTCCGTCCAACTTTTGAGCAAACAAAGTCCGCTGGAGCCCGCACACGATCGAAATGTCAGACGAAATCCCGTCCGCCGGGCAAAGTCTGCCGTAAAGTCCGCTCGTGTGTATGCGGCATAAGTCTTTTATGTTGGATGGCGATGGACATCATTTAATTCAGAAGACTGATGACATCTTGAGGCAGAATGGCATTACTGCAGGGTACAGCGCCAGAGAGGAGGTGAGTATTGCAGGATATAGAGCATTAAAATATAGGTTTTAAACATGCAGCTTTACTACATGTATTTGATCTTATTTTTCCACAAGAAGATTAAAACAAAATTCCTTAACATAATAAAGCAAGTACCTAATGATACCTACACCTAGAACTCTAGTGGTGAGACCTTAAAGGGGTTGTAAACCTTCATGTTTTTTCACCTTAATGCATCCTACCGGTAAGTCTAACTATACTTTTCTCTAGTCATCTGTCCAGGACAGCAGTAGAGAGGATCAACGAGAACTTACCAGATATGGGGGGGGGGACTACCTCTTGGAGGACTTTTCTCCCAAACGCTTGGCCTTGTGCTGAGATACGGTCCAAGCTATAGTGCCTCATGAAAGTCAAGTGAAGTCTGTCACATGCCTTTGCTCCGTGAGATCCGTGAGAATAATCCTGACGATTTCAGGAACTTTCTCCAGATGACGGACCCCGTATTTCACCAATTGTTGGCTTTGCTGACCCCTTATATCAGCAGGCAGGATACCTGCATGAGGCAAGCCATCACTCCGGAGCAGAGGCTAGTCGCCACCCTACAGTACTTGGCGACAGGGAAAAGCCTGCAGGACCTTAAGTTCTCGACGGGCATCTCCCCCCAGGCTCTGGGGATCATTATCCCAGAGACCTGTTCTGCCATCATCCAGGTCCTGCAGAAGGAGTATATGAAGGTAAGATTGTTATCCTTTAACATCACATTTTATTGTATTTAATGTTTGATAATATACTGTATTTCTTTCCTCATTGCCTAATTACCATGATTGTAATATACTGTGAATGTCCCCTTTGTCCTCATGCATGCTGGATTTTTATGTCATTTTTTTGTCCTTCATACATATTTGCCTTCACTAACCTCCCCAGAATGCTCTCCTGGGCCTATATTCACCTTGTGTAGTCACTTAATAATGTATTTTGTCAGCTCCATAGTAGTGCTTTACCCCAAACACCCCCTAAAATGTGTAAAAAATGTGATTTGTGCTTGAAATTCTGGCAGAGTGCCAGAGGATTTTTTTGGGGGTCCCAAAATCATTCGGAACCCTCCCTTCCCCCCAACTGCTAACTCAGCTGATTCCAATCCTCTATCTGTTGACTTTTGCCAAACCCATACACACTATATACCCACCTCTTTTGTGGTCATATTTATGGATGTGGCAATATGGAAACTAAAGAAGTGGGACTTTGGGGGCACAAGGATATTGAAACTATAAAAACGTAAAAATAGTTTTTAAATTTTATTACATAGTACAGAAAAAAGACATATTGATTTAAAAACAATACAAATTACACGTAAAACCTTATTACATATACCAAGTGGATCCTATCCTGCACTGAACATTAATAGCTAAAATTGTTATATTTTATACATACTGGCATTGTGATATCCCTTTTCATGTATATTCAACAGAACCTTTAGCTCCTGAAGAAGCGTTCTACAATGTGAAACATGTTGAGCAGATAGAGAGCATCCTAAGTGGACTACCAGACCTGCAACTCCACTCAATTTCAGTTCCACATTCACAACCACTATTTTCTGGGGAAGGTTTCCTTTTCCTTGTAATTTTGAATGCTGGAGTTTATACACTATAGGCAAGAGCTATTAATGTTCAATGCAGGATAGGATCCACTTGGTGTATGTAATAAGGTTTTACATGTAGTTTGTATTGTTTTTAAATCAATATTTCTTTTTTCTGTACTATGTAATAAAACTTAAAAACTATTTCTACGTTTTTATAGTTTCAATATCCTTGTGCCCCCAAAGTCCCACTTCTTTAGTTTCCATATTGCCATATTCACAATTTTGGGGACGTTGGCACATTTTTTCCAAGTACCTACAGTGTCACCCTGTTTTTAGGTACTATTAACCAGGACCTTTCTTTAATAATCATATTTATGGATGAATTTCCCAAAGCATGTAGTGCAAGGGCCTGCCTGAATACTTTGAAATGGTAATGTCCAATGTCCAGTTTTTGTATCCTATTATAATCTTGATAGGTAATTGCAGAATGTAAAAATGTGCTAAAATGTGTACAGTGTGTATTTATATCTTTGTATTATGACACTTCTTACTAGGGATGAGCCGAACACCCCCCCTGTTCGGTTCGCACCAGAACATGCGAACAGGCAAAAAAATTTGTTCAAACACCATTAAAGTCTATGGGACACGAACATGATTAATCAAAAGTGAAAATTTTAAAGCCTTATATGCAAGTTATTGTCATAAAAAGTGTTTGGGGACCCGGGTCCTGCCCCACCCTTCCACCCTTCCTTAAATTTGTTCTTACATGCCGGACACCTCTTCTTCCCCCCTGACCTCTCTGGTTCTTTGGGCAGAGCCTAAGACAAGAGAAGGAGAGAAGAGAAGGAGGAAAAGGAAGGGAAACAAAAGACAAGCTACCGTCAGCATAAAACTTTAACAATCTAGGGTGTCCTTCACCAACACCTATGTGCACCCTCACCAGCCGCTGACTGGATTCGCAAGACTTTTTAGTCCGGATCCCATCTAAAAAAGGAGGGGTGAACCTCAAAACAGGCCATATAAGTAGTCCATCACTCCCCCCCCCCCCAACCCCGTAAGTCCAAGGCACCCCTGTGTCCGCCTACCTGAGCTGGGTCGGCTCCACTGCTACCTGGTTCAGCTGCATCCATGCTGTGCATTCCTTGCATCGTCAAGTAGACAGTCTGTGGTGTAGCACTGTTCCGACCTGTGGCTGGCATTTTTCAAATAATCCACCCTGGCTCTGTCGTCCACGCTTGCCGCGTGACCCGGAACCAGAAGTGGTGCGACGGAAGTCCCGCCCTCCTCCTGCGTTCCATAGGCCAGAACTCGAGGCCTACGCCCGCCCCCCGCCTGACCCACGCCAGACACGATCGTATCCAGCAACCAAGCAGGGAACGCCAGCCCTCGCCAGGTTATCACGGAGGAGGACGCCGGCACCAGCTACATTTAGCCTGGCCGGGGGACCCAGATGCCTGCCACCTTAGACTGACCCATTCCGCCAGGTACGCACACCTCCTTCCCCTTCTCCCATTGGCAGTTCCCAGGCTCAGGGGAAGGAGAGCTCCAATCTAGCCTCCACCTTCGGTGGAGGAAATACAAATACTGAGGAAGAGGGACGGAAGCCGCCCTTTAAAGATCTGGTTATGTGTTTCCTGCCTGGATAGGTGGAGCCTATCTCTCTAGTGCTGTCCTTGACAGACGACTAGAGAAAAACTAACCCTTAGAATCACTTTAAGTATACAAATCTAACTGCATTTTTCAGTTATTAGTAGTCTAAAATCTCAGTAGGCATTTTAGTTTATTCTACAGAAGATGTAGCTTTGTAAAACTCCAAGACAGGAAAGGAATAGCTGAGAACCCTGGCCCAGGAGATCATGCAGACAGGGCCAATGCTGCCTGAGGCAGCCATTTTTGCCTTTTCATTGTATGTTAGGATGCTGTGGTTGGTCTGCACAGCTACAGTTTATTGGTTGCTAGGACATTGGCAGCCATGCCACAGAGCGGCATTGTGTACTACGAAGCCAGCAACAAGGACACCATGCCATTGTTTGCTAGGATGCAGGCAGCCTTAGGTTGTACTTTAACCACTTGCCGACCGCTGCACGCCGATATACATCGGCACAATGGCAGCGGTGAGCAAATGGGTGTACCTGTACGTCCCCTTTAATTGGCGGGGCTAGCGGACGCGCGCCCACCACGTACAGTGTGACAGCGTACAGCGTGACCATGCCCGCAGGAAGGCAGGTCGATGTCCGCCGGTCTCCTGCTGATTGTGTCACGGAGCCGCAGAACAGGGAGATGCCTATGTAAACAAGGCATTTCCCTGTTCTGCCTTGTGACATGACAGATCACTGCTTCCTGTCATCGGGAGCAGTGATCGCTGTCATGTGAGTGGAAGCCCATCCACCCCACAGTTAGAATCACTCCTTAGGACACAGTTAATGCCTTCATCGCCCCCTAGAGTTTAACCCCTTCCCTGCCAGTGTCATTTACACAGTAATCAGTGCATTTTTATAGCACTGATCGCTGTATAAATGACAATGGTCCCAAAATAGTGTCAAAAGTGTCCGATGTGTCTGCCATAATGCCGCAGTCATGATAAAAATCGCAGATCGCCGCCATTACTACTAAAAAAAAAAAATTATAATAAAAATGCCATAAATCTATTCCCTATTTTGTAGACGCTATAACTTGCGTAAACCAATCAATATACGCCTATTGCGATTTTTTTATCAAAAATATGTAGAAGAATACATATTGGCATAAACCGAGGAAAAAATGTTTTTTTTTAATATATTTTTGGGGGATATTTATTATAGAAAAAGGAAAAAATATTGCTTTATTTTCAAAATTGTCACTCTTTTTTTTATAGCGCAAAAAATAAAAACCGCAGAGATGATCAAGTACCACCAAAAGAAAGCTCTATTTGTGGGGAAAAAAGGACGTCAATTTTGTTTGGGTGCAATGTCGCACGAACATGCAATTGTCAGGTAAACAATTGCGCAGTGCTAAATCGCAAAAAGTGCTCTGGTCAGGAATGGTGTAAAATCTTCCAGGGCTGAAGTGGTTAATTACCCAACATCACATCTTCCATTGTCTTTCGCCATCATAGTTGTAACAGGGGATATGCAAGGGATATATCTCTTTCCATACAAAGACTGCCACAGAGGGCCTATGTCTGGAGAAGGGACAAGGACATGGAAAGTGGCCAAGTCTAGGTGTAAGGAGCCATGTGCATGCCTCAGCACATGTAGCTGTGGTTACAATTTCTCCTTCTAATACAAATAATTATGCCCTTTCACAGACTCGAAAGTCTGTGAGATCCATGCCTGCAAACATTTACCAGCCTAAAGTGGTTGTAAACTTTGTTACACCACTTGTACCTACAGGTAGGCCTATAATAAGGCTTACCTGTAGGTATTGTAAATATCTCCTGCCTCTGCCTTTGAGTGTCATGCTTGTGTTTGTCAGAGTCTTGCTATGCTTCATGGGACTTGTAGTTCTGCAACAGCTGGAGGTCCGCTAATTGCATATCCCTGGTTTAGGAGATATTCCCTATATGCGCTGCTGCCAACATCATGCCGTTTCTTCAGTACCCGTGCCGTGACTGGTGGCATGCGCAGGAGTGTCGTCATCATGGCTCCAGACAATGACAGCACTGCAGGACATCGTTTTAAGGTAAGTATTTCATAATGAGCTAGTATGCAATGCATACTAGCCCATTATGCCTTTGTCTTACAAGTTTTTTTTCCCCGGAGGTATACAACCTCTTTAAATACCTTACTGGCAGTGAGTGGACCACTGTTCTTTATCATAAATGATGGATCCTGTAAGACATGTATGCCGAGTTGCAGCAAGCAAAGCAAGAAAAATATTAGCATGCACTAAAATAGGTATTTACTCTATTATTACTATACAGGATTTATATAGCGCCAACAGTTGTCGCAGCGCTTAACAAAAGCTCCGGTCCAGCTGCATCTTGAGTATGCTGTCCAGTTCTGGTCACCAGTCCGCAGGAAGGATGTGCTGGAACTTGAGAAAGTCTACAGAAGGAAAACAAAACTAATAAGGGGACTGGAGGACCTCAGTTATGAGGAACAACTACAAATATTAAACGTATTCTCCCTGCAGAAGGGATGCGTGACAAGAGATATGATAGCGGTATACAAATACCTCAATGGTGATTCTAGCATGGGAAAAAACTATTCAGTTTCCAGGAGCTTAGAAAGACACGTGGCCACTCAATGAAATTGAAAGAGAAGTGGTTTAACCTTAAACTGTGTAGAGGGTTCTGTACTGCCAGAGTGGTAAGGATATGGGACTCCCTTCCAGAATTGGTGGTGTCAGTGAGAAGTAGACATGTGCATTCGTTTTCATCCAAATGCATTTTTGTCCGAATTTCGGGTAGTGTTGTTACCGTTTTAACAAACGATAACGAACGTGCAGAATCCGAAAACCGAAAGATCCAACATAAACAAATGCTTTATTTTCGTTTTCGTTGCGATAACAGTTCGATATAGATAGGAGATTCGACATGAGGCTGACAATAGCGATCTGTGTCCATCGAAGCTGTGGTCGAATGTGCCTATCCTTAGCTCTATTAGTCCAAGATTATTCTACATAGACAAAAAAGATTCGACATAGAGAGAAAAGATTTGACATTATAGAGACAATAGCAAAAAAGGTCAAATGTGCCTAACCTAACTCTATTAGTCCAAGATTATTCGACATAGAAAGAAAAGATTCGACATGAAGATTCGACGAAGCAATCACCGCGAGTGGACATTTATGGTCAAATGCTCCGCCCATAGGCTATAGAAGAATTCTAATGTTGGTTGACTAGTAATAATAATTAATAAATATAATTATTACAACATCAGAATTCGACCGGAAATGTACGATTGCGGCGTCGTACAGTTTAGCTGCTCCGTCAAATCTTCTTAGAACATTCGACAGACACCATAAGCCTTCAATGACAGATTCAACCTTAATTATTTCGGATTTTTGGACTAATGCATTTTTTTAACGAAACAAAATGAATAAAAACGAATTTCGAGAGTAGCTAAATAAATGTATTTTTCTGACGAAAACGAAATTCCAAAACGAAATATTTCAGTGTGCACATGTCTAGTGAGAAGTGGGAATAGTTTGGAAAAAACTTAGCGAATGTGAAATATAGAGATATGGGAAACAGTATTGACATAAACACACACACACATATCCATAAAGGTTGAACTGGATGGACTGGTGTCTTTATTGAACCTTACCAACTATGTAACTATGAACAGTATCATTGTTGGTAGATATTTGTATGCATGTTGTTCATACTTAAGGAGCGCCATGCCTATTAAATATCCCATAATACGATTTTATAACCTGTATAACAAAAATTAATACCGTTTTATACATATAGTCATTTTTTCAAAGGGTCATCACCCTTTCCAATTTATGGTATATTCAATTTGTAGCTCATATTGATGGTCATTTATTCACAAATGCACTTTTTGAACCTTTTATAACACAAAGACAAGAAAACCTGAAATCTTTGTATAGTTTGCAGTGTATTTAAAAGCAAAGTGTTCTTTCAGGAGAATATGGGCGAAACATTGCTGTTGAATTTTCAGTAGTGTGCAGCTGAATAAACTGCCCTCTGAAGAACCCCATGTGCAGACATATGTGCAGAGCAAGTGCTTGAACAACTGCATGTTTTATATAGACACAAAGATAAAAAAACACAAGACAGGATTTTTCTGCCTGCGAGATGCAGATGATGCACTGAACATAGTTATATGTGTACATATTCAACAAATCTCTATAAAGGATTCTGTGAAATCAGTTATGGATCTTGTATAACTGCAAATCAAATTTTAAAAAACAGTGCGAATCCAAGAAGAATCAATGTTTTAAAGCAGCTGATAGGCAAGCCCAATAAACAGCTTCTTATATGTGAGGCTAACAATCAGCAATGAGGAATTAAATCAGCAAAAAACCTAAATCCAAAAATGTATTTGCAGTTAACCAATCATTAGATGTGGTTGCCACATCACTTATTGGTCAATAACACCTCCTGTATTAGAATGCCCCCACTCTGAAAGAAGAAGCACAGGGGGCACCTTTGGACTGCAGCATTAACAGTTTGGGGGAAGTGGAGTGTTGAATGGACTGACATGTAGGTAGGTGCAGTCTACAGTATATTCGCCACTGCAGGTGGCACTCAATTGCAGTGGCAATGCAGTTGGGGGAGGAAGTTGAGGGGAACTTGGTTCTTGCATGATTTCCTCTGTCACAGGAGAGCCGCTATCCAATTGGATGCAGGCTCCTCATATGACTGTGGTGGCAATCTTGGGTCAGACAGAGTTTATTTAGGACTCAGGCTCCTGTGCTTGGCACAATTTTTTGTGGGTGGCTAGTGTAGAAGTAGGATCCTTGTCTGTCAAGGACTGTGCTTAGATATAGGGAAAGGTTCTGGAGGAGTAGGGACAGTGCAGGGACTTCGTCTACCTCTACAGGAAGCTTACCCTTTTGGATGTGGACAGGCCAGGCCACATTCCACTCCTCATGGCATCTTCCATTCTTCATACTGCTGCTCTAATGTTGTCATAGTTGTAAGTAGCCCTGGATGGGTATGCTCCCCGTCGGAGTCTGTTCGTACCTGCTGAACTTTTCTACAATATATTGCCATTGCCAAACATAAATAAAAAAATAAATAAATACATTTGTGAAATCATTTTAAACTTTTTTCTAAATGTTCTGGACATTCCTCCTATCTTACTGAGCGCATTGCCAAGGCCTCAGGCAGCCCTTGTAACCCAAGGGGAATCATACAGGAAGTAACCATTTGGTTTGCAAAATTCACATGACAATCTATGGCCTCGGGTAGAGTAAGTTATAGGGATAGGGTTTCTGAAATTTGTAAGAAATTATTAAGGGCAAATCTTTCTAGTTTTTCTCTTTATATTATCCGGAAGCTGACCTATCTGTGCTATTACATGTCACTTGGATATCTCAAAGGTGTGAAGAGATTAACATGGTAAAGCAATATTAACCACTCAGGCATGTTCGCAACCGCACATGCAGAGGCTGCCAGGAAGTCAGCAGTGCACAGCACTAATCACAGACAGTGAGACATTTCCCAGTCTCTGCAGCCACAGATTGGGACAATGTCTCACTGCTTGTGATAAGCGCTTCGCAGTGCCAACTTCCTGGCTGCCTCTACACGTGCGGATGCGAACACACCTGAGCTCATGCTTATTAACCAGAAGGTGTTACACCATCATGACAAGGGCATTTTTTGCTTTTCAGCACTGTGCTGCTTTAACTGGCAATTGCACAGTCATGCAACACTGTGTCAGGAGTCTGTGGTAGTGAGCTCTTGAAGATCACCAACTCAGGGTTCCCCAGGATACAGAGTCTAACCCCCAGCCTGCTTCTTCACCAGAGCCCCTTGATAGCAGACAAACAGTATGCAACTGGGCATTCAGAGAACTATGCCATTGCTCAGACAATGTGGGTTGCCTCGAGCATGTCTCATGTAGATGAGCAAACTAGGAGACGGGCCAGGAAGTGATGGAAGGGAAGGAAATAAAGGTCCACAGAATAGCAGATGATGGCCATAGGTGAGCACATCCAAGCCACACATGTGAAAGGAATCAGGTAGAGAAACACTGGAGCAAGGGAGGGAAGAGTACACAAGCAGGAAACTGTAGGTTAACTTGTGACACACTGTATGCAAATAAAATGTTTATAATTGTTTCACACAAGTAGAACTTTCTTTTGGCGGTATTTAATCACCACTGGGTTTTCTATTGTTTGCTATATAAATTAAAAAATACAGACAAAAAAATATGTTTTTAGTTTTTGTTATACCATTTTTAAAAACAAATAATCTTTCTTCATAAATTTAGGCCAAAATGTAGTCTACCACGTGTCTTGGGTAAAAGTATACCAAATCAGTGTATATTATTTAGTATGTGTGAAAGTTATAGAATCTTCAAACCATGGTATATATATTTTAAAACGGATTAATCTTGATCAATACACTAACAAATTGAAGACAAACTCCAGCTAATACTTTATAAGCAGTTCCTGCAAACATGTTTTTTTTTCTTTTTGGAATAATAAATGTTTGCTTTAGGTTTAATACTGCTTTAACCAACACAGTAACAGAATCCACAGAGACTGTTCTCAACTGCTGGTTATTCCAACACCCTCAGTTAGGCTCCCATAGAGAAGGAATTACCTTCTTTCCCACTCCGAAGCTTTGCCCACCCCTTTACGACACCGCGCTGCCTTTGAAAGCAAAACTCTCCAGTCAGATCTTTTTCCTGGTGCCCGGCGCAATTTATTCTGTAACGATTATCCAAAGGAATGAATGAGGATACAGGGCACGAGTGTACTAGGCAGAGGACCTGGCAGGGATGTTTTGTTTGCAAAGAATGTGCAGTGCCAGGCAGGGCCAATTAATAAAGATTTGGGTAGTAGGGAAGAACGTAAATATTTCACCATGCCAGCTTTACTGAGAGGCATAGGGATCATACTTACAGGATAACTTCACAAAAGTTACGTTGTCCTTAACAGCATCTTATTGGTAAAGTAATGCATAGGTATAGGACGAATTGCTGAAATGCTACTAAATAATGTTGTTTTCTAAGAGGCATTCCTGCTAGCTTGTGTATGCCAGCCTTTTGCCACTAAAGACATAATGGAACAACTGGAGTGTGTCCCCAGGGTTATGGAGATGCAGTGTGGTCTCAGCTGTTACACTGTGTGTTGTCTGTTTCTTTATGGTTACACCTTCTTCCCATTTCCTTCCAATACTCTGCTGTACCTCTACCACCAAACTACTATCCATTTGTTTTCATATCTTTGAACAGCTGTCAGATATAACTTTTTTAAACTAGCATAAAGACAATGATCATATTGGAGTTTTGCACAGTCAGAGGAGCAGTAAGTTCTACTTGCCAAATTATTGAATTAAAATTCTTCCAGATAAGCAATGCAATAAGGACTTTCACCAGTAAATCAAATCTGTGTACAAATATACTGAAAAACATAATCCACAACTAGAACCACACTATGCCAAAGGAACGTTTCCCGTAAGAAACAACTGTAAACATACCTACCAACAGTCCCAATTTTGATGGGAATGTACCTGAATTTGAATTAAATTTCGGGCTCCCGAAAATCAACCCTTATGTCCCCATGTCTGTGATCTGATACTGCCATTGGTTGTCAGAACAAGTGTAATAGCACCCAATGCCAGTACCAGACCTCGACCAACATGGCACCCACACAAGAGAGTTGAGAAATCTATCTCACTTCCTGTTTCTGGTCAGATGTAAGGGAAGTCCTGGGATAGACTTTCTTAGTGTGATCTGAGGTGAGGTCTGAATGGGTTACCACACTTGCAGGGCCACTTGGGAAAGTGACCACTAGACATACACCAAGTCTGTCATCTCATTAACCTCTTTTTCTTTATTAGAGGCAGATCTAAATGATCCTTTTTATCATTAATAAAGTATTTTTTGTAAACCCCAACACTGTATCCTGTGTCACTCATGTGGCCGTATTTTTTTTTTCTCCACAATTCTCAGTGGAGATATTTTTTGTTTAGGGGTTGAGGGAGGCTTGATGTGGGTGGTGGCAAGAGGTGGTCTTTGGGATACTCTCCTAGGGACTCACTGGTGCCACTTCCCCCACAGGAACAGAAGGGAAATCTCTGGGTAATCTCTTGTGACAACCAGAGATTCCGTCACTTTGGAGAGATTCCTTCTCCTGTTTTGGCTTTGGGGCAGGAAGTGAAAGGAAATCTTTCCAATGGAACACAGATTGCAAAAACAAAACAAAAAAACCCCCCAAAAAACAGATTATAAACCTCTCTTACTCGATCGAAATTGTATTATGCACTGTCTTTTAATGTGCGTGTAGGACATATGTTTATAAACATCTACAAAACCATTCTCAAAGGAACAGCAGATAACATCAAAGGAATCTAGCATGGCAGGGTACAAAGGTTATTTTCCAAGGAATGCATAGCTTTTATGAGCACAACATGTCTAATTCAAGCAAGTTAAACATTGGTTTTAAGGAAAAAATCTGAAAAGGTATGGTAGTGCCTGCATCAGCCTGCAGTGTCACACATCTATATTGTGTATACAACTCGTTGAATTTTGAGCGCACTGTGGATATTTCATGTGTGTCATCTGTACCACAGGTGTGAGCAGCCTATTGCATTTGGGTTTGCACCCAAACACACATGCCCCAGCTGCACTGGACAGTGAATGAACAGGACAGTGAATGAACAGAATAGTGCTCTGTTCTGAGCGACTTCCTGTTCATTCACAAGCTGAAGCATAGGCAACACAGTTACCTATGCTTCAGTTATGAGGGAACACAGTGAATAAGTGTTCACTGTGTTCATTTAGAAAAGGAAGGGGATGGTAAATTACATATTTATTAGCCCCTTCCCCCACTCTCCAGGAGCCGGGGGGGGGGGGAAGGGGAGCCAGCAGCACTGGGAGGGAGCACAACATAGGGGAAGCTCAGGTAATAGGGGGGAATTAGCACCACATGCATTAATTAGGCTGTGCCCAGGCACACCTGGCACACCCCCTGCTCATGCCTATGATCTGTACAAAATTCCACTGTTCAGACGGTTTCCTATTTTTTCTCATTGCACATATCGTATGATAAGTTCACCTTCTTTTTTTCTCTTCTAAATTCCAGCTCCCCTATGTGCCAATACCAATAGCATTCATGTACTTTTTTTGCAAAAATATCAAGGCTTTCCATTAAATCTACAGACCACTTACCTTACTGTCCTCATCCATGTTTCCAAACGTATCTATTGCTTCTGTCTTACTTCCTGCACAGACTATGGGTTATGACACAGGAAGGAGTTGACCAGCTGACCTCAGCACACACCCTGATTCATCCACCCCCCCATTCCCAGGTGCACGTTTTTTAAATGAGATGCAATCAATCAGTGATCACCCTTCGCACTAAATCCACAATATACAATCAGATTGCATAGTGTATGGCCATCTTTATACAAGTACATAGGATGAAATGGACAAACACTCAGCTGTCAAGCCCAGTTCACAACTCTGCATAGCAGGAACTCACATTCCCACATGCGTTTTTGTTTTTTTGTTTTTTAGAGATGGGGGGGAAATGCAAGGAAACACACAGATGTGAATGGAGCCTCATTGTTTATGTGTCAACACACCAATTTCACTTTCAGGACCCATTCACATCCAGCATTGTGGGAGCGGACGTTGTCTCGTTTTTCCTTTGACACGCATTGGGCAGCACGTTGATTTCAATGGGCTGCATTATATGTGGCTTATGGGACATTTTGGCATTTTGTGGGTTGAATGTTTTATACTGTGCATTTTGCAGCATTTGCCACTCATTTTTTCACATGGCAAAATGTGTGTTTGCTTCGTGTTTGGTGTGCTGTTAACAATTAATGGCACTGAAAGCGCAACTAGTAATTTTAGGTGTATAAAACTATACAAGCTGATTGTACAATCTCCTTAAGTTCTGCCATCAATTATGTAGTGAAAGGGCCTGCCTGATTGGATACAGAGTGATTGGCTAGATAGGCGTTTCCTCCTATTATATACACCAAACACAGAAGTAAACACACATTTTGCCATATGAAAAAAATGAGTGGCAAATGCTGCAAAACACACAGTAAATACAAGCAACCCACAAAATGGCAAAATGTCCCATTACCCACATGTAGTGCAGCCCATTCCCATTCAAATCAACGGGCAGGCTGCCCTATGCGTGTCACAGGAAAAACGAGACACAAAATGTGCGTCCCCACTATGCTAGATGTAAATGGGTCCTGAAAGTAAAATTTGTGCGTTTACACAAGAACAATGAAACTCCATTCACTTCTGTGCGTTTCCTTGCATTTCAGAAATACGCTGCACCATAAATCACAGTAAAGAACGCACCAAGCTCCACTCTAAAAAAAAAAAAAAAGTTCTGAAGCTTCTTTGGGGCGATTGCTGTGTGTAGGATAGCCCATTCAGGTGGATTCACACATAGGGCATTCAGGTGCCCTATGTGTGATGAGAGAAAATGCTTCAAAACGCCTCCCCTCCTCGCTGAATAAAAAAACGCATATGGGAATGCAAGTTCTTGGCATGCAGAGATGGAAACGGGGCTTGACAGCTGAGTGTTTCTTTCAACTCCCTCCTATGTACTTGTATAAAGATGGCCATAAACTATGCGATCTGATTGTATATTGTGTATTTAGTGAGAAGGGTGATCACTGATTGATTGCATCTTATTTAAAAAATGTGCAGCTGGGAATGGGAGGGTCGATGATGCAGAGTGTGTGCTAATGAGGTCAGCTGGTCAACTCCTTCCTGTGTCATGATCTTGTCTGTTCAGGAAGTAAGACAAAAGCAATAGATTTGCTTGGAAACATGGATCAGGTAAGTGGTCTGTATATTTAATGGAAAGCATTGCTATTTTTGCAAAAAGTACATGAATGCTATTGGTATTGGTACATAGGGGAGCTGGAATTAAGAAAAAAAAGGTGAACAAAGGTGAACTTATCCTTTAAAGTAAAGCAGGAAGATGAGATGACCATTCCTTAACCTCTTGTCGACAGTCGCACACCGATATACGTCGGCAGAATGGCACGGGTGGGCAAATGGGCATACCTTTACGTCCCTCCCCGTGGGCGCGATCGCGCCCCTCATTCCTGCAGTGGTTGGATTTATTAGAGAACCGATCAGTCCTCAGGTCCCAGCTAATGATTTATGGCCTGGACCTGCTGATCAGTCCTAACGAATGAAATCCTTCCCCCGCTTGTGTAATTGTAAACACAGATAGGAGAAGTGATGTCATCTCACCTTGTGGAGTCTTTTCGATTTCAGTGAGAGGAGAGAGAACGTCTAAACGTGAGTTGCACAACACTACACTAACACCAGTACACATAGGTACACTTGTCACCCCCCGATCACCCCTCCCCCCCAGTTAACCCCTTCACTCCCTGTCCCCAATTGCAGTTTTCAGATTTTTCACTGATCACTGCACTGGTGTAATTTGTGACTGTAATATGTGTTAGGGCAGTTAGTAGGCCCAGGTAGGTTTAGGATACCCCCCTAAACCCCCCCAATAAAGGTTTAACCCCTTGATCACCCCCCAGTTAACCCTTTCACCCCTTGTCGCCAGTGTCACTAATAGATCTTTTGTTTTGATCGCTGTATTTGTGTCACAGGTGACTCTAGTTAGCCAGTTAGTTGATTCGTTTCACCATCATTTTTTTATAGCGTCAGGTACCCCCACATATTACCTAATAAAGGTTTTAACCCCCTGATTGCCCCCTAGTTAACCCTTTCACCCCCTGTCACCAGTGATCACCATATTAGTGTTACAGGTGACACTGGTTAGTTTGTTTTTTTCTAGTGTCAGGGCACCCACCGTATATTACCCAAAAAAGGTTTAACCCCTGATCGCCCGGCGGGTGATATTTTTAGCGTCAGTCAGAATTTGCATCACCCCAGGCAGTGTCAGATTAATGCCAGTAGCGCTAACACCCACGCATGCACCATACACCTCCCTTAGTAGTATAGTGTCTGAACGGATCGATAAATTTGATTTGAGTTGATGAGTCTCTGATTAAGTTTTCTGTCTATCAAACAGTGTCTTCCCAGCAAGCGTGCCAGATATGGGGTCAAGATGTATAAGCTCTGTGACAGGGCCACGGGCTATACATATGGCTTTATGGTTTACGAGGGAAGAGACAGTTACATAGAGTCAGAGAACTGCCCAGACTACATTGGGAGCGCTGGTAAGATTGTGTGGGACTTGGTGTCACTCTTATTCGGAAACTGGTACCACTTGTATGTGGACAATTATTACACAAGCGTGCCACTTTTTAGTCACTTGTTTGATCATGGAATTGGCGCATGTGGCACCGTGTGAGCTAATTGCCGGGGCTTAACCCACAACTTGTAGATTACCGTCTTAGGCTGGGGGAGAGAGCCTGCGTGAAGTGTAATTTGCTCGCTGAGAAGTGGAGGGATAATAAGAATGTTTTCGTTCTGTCCTCCCTTGACGCAGACACGACGGTCCAAATTCCCACAGCAACTGGTGTTGTGGAGAAACCCATGTGTCCACAAATATAACCTTAATATGGGAGGCATGGACCCAAAGGCGGCTCTTTAATTAGGCAAATTGGGCAGTCGCCTAAGGTCTCGCACTCACAAGGGCCTCGCAGGCCGCCTAATTTGCCTGTGATCAATCACTGATGTCACGGCCTCTTTACAGAGCATCCCGGTCTGGTGGCAGCAGGTGCGGGGAGCGGGACAGTAGAGGCCTCTAAGTGGCGGCAGTGGCTGGATGACAGCACCCCACTCCAGGTGCCATCTCTACAAGGCATGTGGGCGGCATGTCCATGTGGGACCCGCAGCTGAGCTGCTCCTTTAGCCTGCGCCGCTCACCCGACTTCTCCGCACCCGCCTCCTATTCGGTTCAGCAGTCAGGGCCGGGGGGCGCTGAAACTATCCAGCTGAGCTGCCCCATGAGTGTGAAGAGGAAGGAGCTCTGCCTCCAATGTCCTTATGCTGCCTGGCCGACCGGAGAGAATGTGAGTGCCCGTGCAGCCTCCCTGTGTGCCTGAATAGGAGGAGCGATGGAAAGACTGCACATAGTGGAATTGATTTTTCCATATTCCTCCTGCAGCCGCTAAATGTCTGGGAGAGGAGGACAAGTGATCATTCAGCGGCTGCAGGAGGAATATGGAAAAATCAATTCTATTATGTGCAGTCTCCCCACTGCTTCTATCTAACTTCTTCTGCATCCCCGTGCTCTCCAGCCCCTCCTTGTGCTTCCTGGCTCCACCCCTTCTGTTTTCCAGCCCCTCCTTGTGCTCACTGGCTCTGCCCTTCCTGCTCTCCAGCCCCTCCTTGTGCTCCCTGGCTCGCCCCCATTTCTCCAGCACCCTGTGCTCTCCAGCCCCTCCTTGTGCTCCCTGGCTCCCCCCTCAGTGCTTTCCAGCACCCCCACTGCTCTCCACTCCAATTCTTTCTGCCCCCCTGCTCTCATCCCCCACCCCTAGCACTCTCCAGCTCCTCCTTGCTCTTTGCCCCCCCCAGTGCTCCCACAGACTGGGGTATGGGGCACAGAAAGGGGATGCAGACAGGGACAGGGCTAGGGATCTCACCCCTCACACTCTCCCCCCCTCACTCCCTCTCTCCCCCCTGACTCCCTCTCTCACCCCTCACTCTCTCCCCCCTCACTCCCCCTCCCCCCTCTCTCCCCCCTCACTCCCTCTCCCTCCCCCTCTCTCCCCCACACTTCCTCTCTTCCTCTCTCCACCTCCCCCTCTATCCTTCCCTCCTCTTTCTCCCCTCCCTCTGTCACCCTCCTTTCTCTCACCCCCATCTCTCTCTCACCACCCCTCTCTCCCACAACCCTTCTCCCTCACACTTCTCCTTCTCACCTCCCTCTCTCTCACTTTCCTACCCTTCTGTCACCCTCCTCTGTCACTCCCATCTCTTTCTCTCTTTGACCACACTCCTTCTCTCTCTTACCCCTTCCCACCACTCCCTCTCCTCTCCTCCCTTTCTCCCTCTCCTCTCCGCCCTTTCTCCCTCTCCTCCCTCCCTCTCTCTTCTCACCTCTCCCCCTCCCCTCTCTCTCCCCCCTCCTCCCTTCCTCCTCCCCTCCCCCTCTCTCTCCCCCCTCTCCCTTCCCTCTCTCATCCACCTCACCAACAATCTCTTGCTCCCCCCTCTCTCCCCCTCCCCTCCTCTCTCCTCCTCTCCCACTGTGCTGGGTTCCCCCCACTCTACTTCCTTTGTGGATGTGGAATGACTTAGTGACATCCCCTCCCCATTCTCCCAAGACACAGGAAATTCTTAGAGGGGTTTCCACCTTGCTAGGTCCCAGATGTTTTATTGGCTGCATATGTCTGATGGGTGAGGAGGGTGCCCTGGAAGTGGTGCTGATGAACTGTGTGCTAGATCCGTGCATTGTTTTACAGCCTTTTTTTGCTTGAATTTTTTTTTCCCATTATGGGTGTGATTGGGGCCTCGTGTAAGTTTCGCCTGAGGCCTCACAAAGCCTAGAGCCGCCTCTGAGTGGCCCTTAATGACCAGTTGTTGGAGCCGTACATAGTTGCACGCAAGTCCAGACGCTGGTACAAAAGTGTCTGTATATTCCAATTGGCTCTGCTGAATGCCTATGTGCTATACAAAGCTTCAGGATGAACTGGATCCTTCCTTAAATTCCAGGAAGAGATCACAGCCCTTCTGTTTCCAGACAGTGCTCTGGCCAAACTTCCTAATCCAAATGCAGTAAGCCGGCTGCATGAGAGGCATTTTCCATATGTCCTCCCTGCAGGGGTGGATCCAGTGTCTAATCTCGGGAGGGGCACTGCCAACATTTTTGCAGGCAATTTGTAGGGGAAATAGCTGGTGATGGCGCTTTAATCATTACGGCACCATGGTTAATATGGTGTCGAAATGATTAAAGCGCATTATTTCTCTTATTACATTGTAATATACAATGAAATAGTTCAACTCGCCATAATGCAGAATCAGTGGGAGCCCTGAGTGTGTCACTTGCCACCGTCACCTGCCCTCAGATGGGGCTTGTCACTTGCTACGTCGTCTGTTATCAGGTGCAGATTGTCACTGCCAGTGGCCAGTGACAGTGTCCCTGTTGTCCTACAGCTAAGCTATTAATGACAACAGCATAACTACCAGACATTCAGTTGTGCTCATAAGTTTACATACCCTGGCAGAATGTATGATTTCTTGTCCATTTTTCAGAGAATATGAATAACACAAAAACTTCTTTCACTCATGGTTAGTGTTTGGCTGAAGCCATGTATTATCAATCTACTGTTTACTCTCTTTAAATCATAATGGCAACTGAATTTACCCAAATGACCCTGATCATAAGTTTACATACCTCAGTTCTTAAAACTGTGTATTGCCCCCTTTAACATCAATGACAGCTTGAAGTCTTTTGTGGTATTTGTGGATGAGGCTCTTTATCTTCTCAGATTGTTAAAGCTGCCTATTCCTGTAAATTCTTGGGCTGTCTTGCATGAACTTACACGTTTGAGATCTCCCTAGAGTGGCTCAATGATATTGAGGTCAGGAGACTGAGATGGCTACTCCAGAACCTTCACTTTATTCTGCTGTAGCCAATGACAAGTCGACTTGGCCTTGTGTTTTGGTTTATTGTCATGTTGGAATGTCCAAGTACGTCCCATGCACAGCTGCCTGGCTGATGAATGCAAATGTTCCTCCAGTATTTTTTGATAACATACTGCATTCATCGTGCCAACAATTTTGACCAAATTTCCTGTACTTTTGTAGCTCACACATCCCCAAAACATCAGCGATCCACCTCTGTACCTTTCATCATAGGCCTTGTTGACTCCTCTCCAAATGTAGTGTTTATGGTTGTGGCCAAAAAGCTACATTTTGGTCTCATCACTCCAAATGACTTTGTGTCAGAAGGTTTGAGGCTTGTCTCTGTGCTGTTTGGCGTATTGTAAGCTGGATACTTTGTGGCATTTACATAGTAATGGCTTTCTTCTGGCAACTCGACCATGCAGCCCATCTTTCTTTAAGTGCCTCCTTATTGTGCATCTTGAAACAGCCACACCACATGTTTTCAGAGAGTCCTGTATTTCACCTGAAGTTATTTGTGGGTTTTTCTTTGCATCCCAAACAATTTTCCTGGTAGTTGTGGCTGAAATCTTAGTTTGTCTACCTGACCGTGGTTTGGTTTCAACAGAACCCCTCATTTTCTACTTCTTGATTGGAGTTTGAACACTGCTGATTGGAATTCTCAATTCCTTGGATATCTTTTTATATCCCTTCCCTGTTTTATACAGTTCAACTACCTTTTCCCGCAGATCCTTTGACAATTCTTTTGCTTTCCCATGACTCAGAATCCAGAAAATCCAGTGCTGAACTATATGAAAGATGCAAGGGTCTGTCAGGAATCCAGAAACGCATCAACCTTTTATATACACACACTAATCAAGCAAACAGATCACAGGTGAGGATGATTACATTTAATAGCTGTTCAAACCCTTTTGTGTCAACTTGTGTGCATGTTATCAGGCCAATATCACTAAGGTATGTAAACTTTTGATCAGGGACATTTGGGTAGTTTCTCTTGCCATTATGATTTAAAGAGTAAAACAGTTGATTGATCATGGCTTCAGCCAATCACTAACCATAAGTGAAGGAAATGTTTTTGTGTTATCATTCATATTCTCTGAAATATGGCCAAGAAATCATAAATTCTGACAGGTTATGTAAACTTATGAGCACAACTGTACATATACTGAAAACAGATGATTCACTTGGTGAAACCCAAAAGTTAAACATTAAAATTAATTGTCTACATACTGTATATGAATAAAATCTGACTTGATAAGACAGTGCATACACAGCAACAGCAGTCGGATTTCAGGGTGATGAAGTCAAGTCAGAAAAAAGGAATTCTTATTGCTTGCTATGATTATTCCAGTCTGCGCTCTCTTAGGTGTGGCTGAGGACAGTGTAGGAATTGGAACAGCCAAATATAGTTATTACAGTAGTAAAACAATAAAAGTTAAGGTGCACTCTGAAGTTTTCAATGACAGGGATTTACTGTAGTTTTTCCATAACTAGAGCCATGCAGGCCCCATTAATAAATATAATATTAAGGTCTGTAGATTAGCAATAGTATGAAAATGCATTAGGGTAAAATATTAGCATTTTTTTCTAAATTGAGTTCAAAGGTACTATAAAGTAATGGGAGATATAAATGTGGTTCACATGTATCAGAAAGAAAATGACAAATATAGAAGATGGATTTACAATCCACAGCCACTTGTTACAGGCAAAATATGGATAGAAGCTGAGGTGCTGGTGGAAAGCTCTGGAGACCAGTGAAGTCGGCTAACTGCCATATTAGCTGATTAGGAAGATGGATAATGCACTTTAGGTTGTGATACAACACTGGGCAGTAAATACGACTTCGGCTAACAAAAGGCTAGTCTGTTGCTTCATTGTGAAATAATAACCTGTCAGATCATTTCTGTGCAAAGGCATATTACAAAGATTGATTGCTTAAGGGCCTATCTTTTAATTCAAATAACGTTACATGGAGCTTTATAATTTGAATTTAATAATGGTAGGCAGAAGCTAAAATATATTTGCATATATAATTTTTTTTAAACTTCCTATTACAATTTTCTCATTAAATTAGTCTTATAAAATAATTTAAAGTGCTGTATCTTGGCCAACTATTGATAAGTTCCAGAGACACAATCACCCTCTGGTACAGAAACTGTAGTGGAAGTACTACCACTACTACTTAATATACCAACTTTTTTTTTTTCTGTACTGGATTTTAAAAAGGATAGGTCTATTGTCAATAGTTTTATGCAAATATGTCCAAAAAGCTTGAATACCACAGAACCTGCCGGTATTCTAAGACATAGGCCTGAAACATGCATGCACTCCCAATTGCGTCTGAAAGGTGTCTCTGACAGACACCAGACCTGGCAATGTGCTTCTGCTCATATTGAAAGGTTGAAAACTGAAAACAAAAATCAAGGTGCCCTGAGCTGGGTTTTATGGCCACTGGGTCGGCATGACAGTCAGGTTTACCATCATTTTTAGAAGTAGAGGTCAGCAGTGGCAGCTTCCATATTCTCTCAATACAGGTTTTCGTTAAAATATTTTTAGCTTAATAGTATTAAGGGCAGATAAATTAGAGTAAAAATGTATCAAAAGCATTCGACTTGCGTGGTATGTCATCTTTCTATGCTGTGGAACGAATCCTGCAGAGGTCCATTACACTAGCATCAAACCATACTAACATAATGCTTTCCTTTGATGCAGACTGGAAGGGCTATAAACTATCCACCTTTAGGAAGATTCACCCTCAAGTACTGAAGACAGCATTAAAAACCTGACAAAGGCTCTCCTCCTTTCCACTTTGTCCAAAATGTGTGCACTGTGAAAGAGCAAATTCTTGCGAGTTTTGGGATTACCAGTGCCTAGGAGGCAAGCAGGCCAAAAGGCAGGGTTCAAGGTATTTTTTTCTTTTACTAATAATTATTTCTTTATCTAATATTTTTAAATGTGGATGGGGGGTTACTAAATATAGGTTTCTTGTATTTTCACGCTTTAAAGAGGAGTCTTTGGGATGGGACAAAGACAGACATTCATGCCACACTGGAAAGCAGCAGGCAAGCTTGGCTTTTACTGTGTACACCGTGGGGTTGATTTCCTAAAACTGGAGAGTGTAAAATCTGGTGCAGCTCTCCACAGAAACCAATCGGCTTCCAGGTTTTTTGACAATGCTTAATTGAACAAGCTGATTGGCTACCAGGCACAGCTGCACCAGATTTGACACTCTCCAGGTTTAGTAAATCAACCCCTTTGTTTATATGCATTTATACATAGGGTAATTTAGGAATTTTTTCTTTTTGTCTACTGCATGGGTTATGCCCCGTACACACGGTCGGATTTTCCGATGGAAAATGTGTGATAGGACCTTGTTGTCGGAAATTCCGACCGTGTGTAGGCTCCATCACACATTTTCCATCGGATTTTCCAACACACAAAGTTTGAGAGCAGGATATAAAATTTTCCGACAACAAAATCCGTTGTAGGAAATTCCGATCTTGTGTACACAAATCTGACGCACAAAGTGCCACGCATGCTCAGAATAAATAAAGAGATGAAAGCTATTGGCCCCTGCCCCGTTTATAGTCCCGACATACGTGTTTTACGTCACCGTGTTCAGAACGATTGGATTTTCCGACAACTTTGTGTGACCATGTGTATGCAAGACAAGTTTGAGCCAACATCCGTCTGAAAAAATCCTAGGATTTTGTTGTCGGAAAGTCCGAACAAAGTCCGACCGTGTGTACAGGGCATTAGAGTTCAAGAACAGATAGTTAATTGTACCTTGTCAATGTCTGAAATGCATTTATATCATACTAGCCCGTAAACCAGCCTTCCTTAAAAGAGGACTACAAACACAAAAGGGAAGGGGCAAGCCTCTGGCGCATCACTCGAGTAAAAAGGTATTTATTGAAATAAAAGAAAACCAATAAATTGCATGCTCACAGGTGCAGATGTTTACAGCATATAAATGGAAGGATACCATTAGGTAAAAAGTACAAGTGCTTCTATAACCTCACAGTTGATGCACTTCACTCACCAATCGGGCTTCTTCGTGGTTCTACTAAGCCCTGGTTGAGATGGACTACTATAAGAGTTGGCCTGCAGGTGAATACAGAAATGTATGTCTTTAGTGTGCTTTTTTAATGATTCTTATGCCCCGTACACACGGTCGGATTTTCCGATGTAAAATGTGTGATAGGACCTTGTTGTCGGAAATTCCGACCGTGTGTAGGCTCCATCACACATTTTCCATTGGATTTTCCGACACACAAGTTTGAGAGCAGGATATAAAATTTTCCGACAACAAAATCCGTTGTCGGAAATTCCGATCGTGTGTACACTAATCCGACGGACAAAGTGCCACGCATGCTCAGAATAAATAAAGAGATGAAAGCCACTGCCCCGTTTATAGTCCCGACGTACGTGTTTTACGTCACCGCGTTCAGAATGATCGGATTTTCCGACAGCTTTGTGTGACCGTGTGTATGCAAGACAAGTTTGAGCCAACATCCGTCGGAAAAAATCCTAGGATTTTGTTGTCGGAATGTCCGAACAAAGTCCGACCGTGTGTACGGGGCATTAGTGTTGGTGTTTGCAGTGAAGGCTGAAGATGAAGAAATCTTCAGCCTTTTTAAACTTCTCCTAGGCATTATTGTATGGAACCGACTAAGTATTATCTGCAGATAAATAAACATTTTACATGCATAGTGGTAGTTAATACTAGTCATATACCGAGCCGAAAAATTTACCCATGACTGTAGGCGAATGGCCGCTGACACTGCAATATTCAATAACTTCCAACACACAGGAAGCATCACTGCTGTGATGTGTTTCCCTAGAAAATGGGACTTCATAAAACCAATATGGCAAGGTCAGCTTTCATTACCACAAGATAACAGCCAGAAAACAATCTTAGCAGAAAATACAATTCATTTGTGAGAAGGTAATCCTGCTATTGCTTTCTATAAAAAAATCTAAACCTCTAGCAGTTAATAATCACATGAGAAGAAGCAAGTTGTGTCAATGACTTATCCAATGAAAGCAAACTGGAAATATTGTCTACAAATCCTGTGTGAGCTCCATTATGTGTCCAGCACTAATGCAGTTGAGGGTTGAATTATATGGTGTATTAATGTATGCTGTAAAATCGAGCCTTTACTATTTTGGTGCTATATCAAGGTCATTGGTTTACATACAAACCTGGTGGTTAGAAGCACAGACAGCAGAAGCAGACAGCTTGGCTTTATGATTATGAGACACAGTATGAACCAGGGTTTACTGCGTTGTTCCTGGAGGAAACAGAGAAGGGAATTTTTCAGGTTTTACACTGAAAACAAAAATTTAAGCTGACTCTGTTCCATTCTTACATCAGAATACACTGGCTGAAATAATTAAATTATTTTCATGAACTACTATCAGTGCAAATAATGTTTACATATGCCCATGTTCATATGTTTAGTGTCCTGTTAATTCCTTATCCAATGTCCTCTCACCAATGGTAACGTACACTATATGCATATAAAATATATAGACATGTAGCTTCTTGCTCTGTGTTCCATGCCCATGCATTTCTTTTTAAGTCCCTACACGCTTATCTTTCTCCCCTCCCAGGGAATGCAGTTTCTGACTGGGTTGTTTCTAAGTAGGGGGAAAGAATTCTGGTGGCTTGTATAAGAATCCACTCACACCCCCATGAGTGAGACAGCTGCGATAACACAATGAGCTTCCACAGTACAACTCCTCATGCTATTAACACCACAAGTGCCATACTGTCTAGTTATACCATGGCCTGATGTCCTAAGGGTTAAATTAACTCTGCCATGCCTTTCCCATCCCTCTGCTTTTATTTTCTAGATATATATCTATATATATAATCAGAAAGAACAATGGTATATGGTAACATACGGCAAAAAGTCCAAAATCCATCGTTCAGCTGTTTAGAGGGCTTATTTTAGAATGGTTTCTATGGGTTAAAGCGCACAATTGCTCTAAACAAAGTGCTTCAAGCCAGTGGATGTTTTTAACCCATTTGATGCTTGGAGCATGCAATCTGTTTGTTCTCACCATACACCCTCACCTCAGACTGCCACCCCAGGGTAGGAATCCTATCTCTTTCCTGCAAAGTTTAAGCTGACAATCTGTACCTAGATATAGCCAAACATCCTGCAAGGAGTGCTTTCCCAGCATATACTATTTATAGCAGTAGAAAAAAAAACTTCAGATAGATAAATTGATCTTTTAGGCTCTGCTACTGTTCAGGAATAAGTAATAAGCCTGTACACATCAGCCATTTAGATTTTTATTGCAGCACAGGGAAGCTTTAAATTACTTGTCCTAAAATTTATTGGGCTTCTAAAAGTGCTACAAATTTTTGTGTGAATACTTAGATCGGTCTTTGTGATAACAGAAATCTATTGGCACTAACATGGATGCGGGGTATGTTTGGAAATACTATTCTGTTAAACGTTAAATGAGGCTGTGCAAAGTTGTCAACTAAAATAGTTTTTAGTCATTGGAGCATGTGCATTTGCTCATATTAGAAAACATATGCTCTATAGCCAGTAGAATCAGATATACAACTTAGAAATTGCAAGGGCAACAGGCAGGGGTGTATCTACCGTAGGGCAAATAAGGCGTTTGCCCTGGGTGGCATTTTTCAGGGGGGTGGCAGCTGTACCGGAATGATGCCTACACCTGCAGGCATCACCCCATTATCGTTTTTTAGAGACAGTGGTTGGCTCTCTTGTAATAGCCATCAGAGTGACTTACTAGCCACTCGATTTCTATTACAAGCATTGGTAGGGGACAATCCCCCCACCCCCTTCTGCAGCTCTCGGGCTCTCCCCTCCCACCGGGAGACCCCAAGCGACCAGCTGGCGTGTCTGCCCGCTGGACAGCCAAGCAAAGCTGGGATTGGCTGTTTGTAACAGTAAACCGGAAGCGACGGCAAAGACGTTAATTTGGCCTCCCTGTTAATTGCCACCCACAATCTTCCCGACAACAAGTTGTACGCTTGCGGTGACGTTTCTGGGGTTGCTAAGACCAGGGAACACAGGCTCAACTGTAAGCTATCCATCCCAGGGTTGTGCTGGCCTTCAGTTTATTTAGGGATATTATTTGCTCTGTGAGCCCCCAGAGGAGGGAGGAGCTGGACCTTTACCTCTATGCGGTGGTGGAATTGGGTCAGAAGTACAGGGGGGTTGGTTTTTACGATTATCATCGTTCTTATTCTGCCAAAGCCGCTGCTTTTTTTGCGCAACACAAGGTAACAGTCTGGAGCAATACAGACAGAGCTGTTTTGCCGACATTTTTTAGGGAGGTCGCAAACTTGTAACAACTTCAACCATGGCAAGTACGCATCAGTGGATCATCGGGGTGGGTGAGGGCGCTTGACTGTCCAAAGCTGACATAGCGGATACTTTCAAACTCCTCCCGATTCTGCCATCACTCTGGCAGTGGCATGGGATAAAGTGGAGGGGGTCTGTATTATTTTGCTATTAAGCTAACCTTTGAGTCTAAAAGCCAGCCTTTGGCTGTTGGATACTCCGCTGAATACTCATCCATATAGTACGCTGTCATGAAGTCATGCACTATCTGGACGATTTCCTCCTCATCGAAGGTTCCAAACAGGCCCCCGCCGATCTACGGAAACTGACATCACTTTTCTCTGATCTTAACGTCCCTCTGATGGCAAGGAAAATGGAAGGCCCGGTGACTGCACTTACGTTCCTGGGAATCACGCTGAAAACTCAGGCCATGCAGGCCAGTCTGCCTACAGATAAGCTAGAGAGGATCAGAGACCATATACATGTGTTTACGATATCCCAGGCCTGTTCCAGAGTAGAATTGCAGTCATTGTTGGGCATGCTAAATTTGCCGTGAGGATCATTCCCCCCCTCGTTAATTTCTTGGTTGTGGGCCTTGTTACCCTTAGCCCCTGACTCGGGTCAAATTAGATTCCGCGGCTCTATCTGACTTGCGTATGAGGGACGAGTTCCTCCAACACTCGAAGGGAGTCGCCATATTCATCCCTGCAGAGTTGGTTTTTCTAAAGTCTTGACTGATGCAGCAGCCACCAAAGTCTATGTGGCTGTTTTTGGCACTCACTGGCTAGCTGGGTCATGGCCAGATGAGATCTTGGCTGTTCCAGGGTTTGCGGGGACATCAGCTTTGTTCGAGATTTCCCCCTTGGTATTGGTAGTGCAGGCGTGGGGTCACTTTTGGACAGGTTAAAAGGTGGCTTTCTCCACGGACTACCAGAAATTATTTACAAAGGCAGATCCTGGTCTTTACGCTTTGTTTTTTGTACGTAGGCTGATTTGGCTGTCCCTTCAGTTCCATTTGCACATACACTGTAGGTTCATCAGTGAGTTAGAGTATACAGCAGCGGATTCTCTGTCTGTTTTAACTACCAGTTATTTTTCTGGTAGGTCCCAGACGCAGACGCCTCTGCCACACCGTCCCTGCTTTTCCCGCTGCTAACGATGGACCATATTCCCCCGGTCTGCCGCAGCTTTGATCAACGGGTCATTGTCAATTAACACCAGGAATGCTTATGGCATGGCCTGGAATACCGTTCAGACTTTCCAGTCTCTATATACTAGGTTTGATTATCACAACATTTAATATCTATTTGCTTTCATTGCCTTCTGCCACTCACATATTTGCTAGCTCATCCCACTGTCTTTATTTTTGCCCCTGTTAGGCATACTGACCACGTGACTATGGCACACCCCAGGTCACTTTTCCTGTTTTCACCTGAGACCTTTCCTAATGCGGTCTGCTAGGGACTCAGAGTACAAAGGCAAGTTCTCCTTCTCCATATTACTGTAGCCCAGCACCTGGCTACATGTAAATCTGAATTCTTTACCATAATCTTTTTTACTGTATAAATACAATTTGTGCTGTCTTACTAAAATGTTGTGATCATTGACTACCCACCAAGCTACAATGGGCCAGTCGACCCCTCATTTAGACATTTGTATACTTTTGTTTTAATATTTTTGTCAATGAATGGGGGTTTCCAAATCCCTAATAGAGGTGACTCTATGAATGAAGTATGGGCTGATAAATGAAAGTTCCACCTCCTTCATTCATAGGGCACTTTTGACGAGTGCCTGTGACAGGTCCAGTGGCTATTAACCCTTGTGGGGTTATCCGGGGGAGGGGGCATTTGGGGGGCAGCCACCAGCATAAGGGACATTTTCTATTCAAAGTACTATCCCTGGTGCTGATTTAAAAATAAAATTTAAAGTATATTTCTAATTTTGCATTCAAATTAAAGAAAACCCCACCATATGTTTGTAATGTGTTCCCATTTACCTATTCACACAGCAAGCCTTTTTTCCCTTTCCTTTTAGTTGTTTCTCAGGAGGATGTCTTATGGCTGACTGCAAAGTTTATTGAACTATGTTATGCCGCGGACACACGGTCGGACTTTTCGACCGGACTGGTCCGACGGACGCCGACGGACCAAATCCGACGGACAATCCGATCGTGTGTGGGCTTCACCGGACCTTCAGCAGACTTTTCCAGTCGAAAATCTGACGGACTTTAGATTTGGAACATGCTTCAAATCTTTACGTCTTAACTCCGCCGGACCCAGAAATCCACTCGTCTGTATGCTAGTCCAACAGACAAAAACCCACGCTAGGGCAGCTATTGGCTACTGGCTATCAACTTCCTCATTTTAGTCCGGTCGTACGTCATCATGTACGAATCCGTCGGACTTGTGTGTGATTTTATGTAGTTAAGTCCGTTCATTAGAAACTCCGCCGCAAGTCCGTCGAAAGTCTGTCGGATGGGCTGTCGGACTTTTGTAGCCGAAAAATTCTGACCGTGTGTACGCGGCATTAGAGTGTGCCTGTCCCAGTTCTATCCTCATTAACATACAATGTGAATTCCAAAGATAACGCTCTTTTCACCTTTCTTTTGGCTGTTATTATGCCCAATAAAAACACAATTTTTCCAGTTAAGCCTTATGCAGGCATTTCAGTGGCTCAGATTTTGTCATGAGCCATGTGAGACCCCAGCTAAGATCCCTAAGATGACTTTCTGGTAACTTTAAAGTGATACTAAACAGAGAAATGTGACTGGTGCTGTGCCAGTCACATGCCTAAAAAAACTATTACAGAAGAGCTATTCAAATTAAATTATAAGGCTACTTTCACACTGAGGCACTTTAGCGCTAAAATGGCACCTGCAAATCGCCTGTAAAGCGCCTCTCCTGTCACTCCAGTGTGAAAGCCTGAGTGCTTTCACACTGGAGCGGTGTGCTTGCGAGACGTTAAAAAAATGTCCTGCAAGCAGCATCCTTGGGGCGCTTTGGGAGCGGTGTATACACCGCTCCTAAAGCATCCCTACCCATTGAAACCAATGAGCGCTATTGACCCCTAGCACCCCGCTAGCGGCCTAAAATCGCTGCTAAATCGGCGGTAAAGCGTCGCTAAAAATAGAGACGATTTACCGCCGACACCCCCACCGCTTCAGTGTAAAAGTGTCCTAAATGTTAAACTATTGCAGCTCCCAAAAAATCTTTGTGGAGGATCAAATATGTATTTTTTGTGCATTAATATTGTGTAGGCATAGTCAAAGATGATTAACACTAGCTTTTTCCGTTCAGTCGGCATCTACATCTAAACCATTTTTATATATTTAATACTGACTTATAATTAAAATGATTTTGTGAGTTTCTTAGTGAATGTAATCACTCAGCATACTATATCCCCCCCCCCCCCTTTAGCAATAGGAGGACATGGAAGAGGAGGGAGGAATTTACTACTGTGTACACACCTACATGTGTGGCTCTATAGTCATTAGCGTTGCACAGGTTAGAAAAAGGTGGAAATTAAGAGCTTAGAATTGAACTGAAACTGGAGCATGCTCAGTAGATAACATCTGGTCTACACAATCTCAGGCTGCAATGAGGACACAAAGCAGATTTGAGGAAAAGTTGAAGCTAGGATGAACTAGGTATATTTAACTCTACACAAAACAAATGCTTTGGTGGCTTTGTGAGCATACACACACTGTTATATAGCATGTAATGAGAGTTTTTCATAGTCTGGGTTTAATGACACTTTAATATTTTTCAGAGCTTCAAACACATTTTTAATGAATGTATTTGATTATTAAGAACTATTATTGAAATGTGTTATACTGGAAAGTTGAATTCTAAGGCTCTCTTAAATGTCTTTGATTCCTCCATGTGGTCCTATGGCACTAGACAAACTGAATATTGTGTTCTAAGCAACATCTTGTCTTTGTGAAGCCATTTCCATACACTTCCATAGAATTTAATTTCAGAAAGATTACTTATTTTGAAAGACATTGAACCACAGGTTCATCCTATGAGTGATAGACAAAAGCGATGACTGGTAGATGGAATCTTTAATGGATAAATAAATACCTTAAGATTGCGTTACAGAGGTGAAAGTGAGATGAAACTGAATGCCCAAGTGACAGCGGAGAAAGGTCAGAAAAGTGTGCAAATGTGATGATGTTGAATAACACACAATAAGGGGAAGTGGACGTGATATAGAAGATATACAATAATAAACACCATTAGAAATTCCAAATCACCAGAGACATTAGAGATAAGAATGAAGTACTAGAAAACATATACTGGAGTCAACTAGTAATTACCTTAAATGTGTACATAGAAGCAAGTGCTTCTCTGAGCGGTGTCTGCACGTGTATAGCAAGGAACACTGTGTCTGTGGAGACGCCTTATAAGTGCCCTGCGCGTACAGAGACTCCTACCAGCGTCACTCTAGCATGGCAAATTGCGGGGCCCCAGCCCGAGCGGTAAACACTATATAATTTTATACCATGTTATGTGCTGCCTAGTTTACATGTATACTTACATGATTTCATACATTTCTGACTACAATATTTTATTGCTATGTGTTGCTATCATTGTAGTACACTTATGTAATAAAACTTGTCTACTTACAACTCAAACCCAACTTGTCAACAGCCTCATTCAAAGTCTCTCCCCCCTTTTTTGATTACTTCTTAAAACTGTTTTTATTTTAATTTTAAATTTTTTTTAGAACCATGAGAATATGGTGAAAATATAAACCCAAAGTGTGAGACACTGAGATCAAGGTGCTGTCTGGTGATCGAGATTTAGGCAATTTAAAGTTTTAGGTACCAATCTACCAAATCCATTAAACAGAAAAAAGAACTAAGAGCAAATCCAGTGAAAAAAATTTTTGCCGAGGATTTAATTTCTTAAAGCAGAACTAAACCCATCAATTTAAACATTTCCCAAAACTGTTACATTTAAGGCATGCCTTGAATTTTACCGTATCTGTTAGTTATTAGTATGCTTATGACAGCTCTTAACCAGGCTGTCAAGTCATCAAATTGGCTGTGTTTTGTTGATCATATGTGCAGCACCATGGCATCCACAGTTCAAACAGAGGCTAAGATGGCAGATTCCTTGTCTGTAAAGGATAGGATGAGGAGTTCCACTTTAATATTTTGCTCTACGATTACTCACAACATATTCCTTAACTTGAGATGTTACCTTCTAATTTAGGACAAACCTGTTAGGGGCTGTATGTTAAACTTTATGTTTATGCCAAATACATAGTTTTGAAGAACCAAAAGGTCTTGGTGTTGAATGACATTGCCTACGTGAAAAATTATGAGACTTCCCCAATCATTGGGCTTACAGTCTTGCTTCAGAAAAGCTTTTTGCTAGAATGGTTGCCTTGGGTTTGGCCTTATCCATTTCCTGGGTTCTAATAAGTCATCTTCCCCTGAGGAATCCAGCTGGACTCCAACTTTGGAATATTCAGACCTCCTAAAATTCTACTGGGGTCTGCATTTATTCCTGGCCTTTAAAAGGATTAACCCTTATCCCTATTAAAGCCTTTAGGGATCATATTTAATTGTGTCCCATAGAGTTTGCCATGCTTAAAGGGCATCTATCAGAAATAGACTTTGCCTTGGTATCAATATGCTCTGATTTTCTTATCAAAGCTCCTCTTCCAGCAATGGATAATGCCGTATTTTACTTCTATTTCAGAGTGGATACACAGAAATGATATATAGAATCACATTCAGCATTTTATATGTATGTTGAACAATTAAAAACTGGTTCTATCACTGAAACTACCGATGAAAATGGCAATTATGATGGACTTTCAGAAAGCCACTGCAGCCACATAAGGTCTTCTGAGTATTTCAACAACCAGTTAGCCTAACACTGACCAGTTAGCCTAACACCAATTGTATGCAAGCTCTTGGAGGGGATGATAAGGGACTATATACAAGATTTTAGTAATGACAACGGTATCAGCAGTAATTAGAATGGATTTATGAAGAATTGTTCTTGCCAAACCAATCTATTAACCTTCTATGAGGAGGTGAGCTGCCATCTAGATAAAGGCGTTATGTATCTGGATTTTGCAAAAGCATTTTATACCGTTCCCGATAAACATTTACTGTACAAAGTAAGGCCATTGGCATGGACCATAGGGTGAGTACATGGATTGAAAACTGGCTACAGGGGCGAGTTCAGAGGGCAGTGATAAATGGGGAGTACTTAGAATAGTCCGGGGTGGAAAGTGGGCCCCCCCATGGTTCTGGGCTGGGACCAATCCTATTTAATTTATAAATGACCTGAAGGATGGGATAAACAGCTCAATCTCTGTATTTGCAGATGATACTAAGCTAAGCAGGGTAATAACTTCTCCACAGGAGATGGGAACCTTGCAAGAAGATCTGAACAAATTAATGGGGTGGACAACTGCATGGCAAATGAAGTTTAATGTAGAAAAATGTAAAATAATGCATTTGGGTGGCAAAAATCTGAATGCTAGGGGGAGAACCTCTGGGGGAATCTAGGATGGAAAAGGACCTGGGGGTCCTAGTAGATAGGCTCAGCAATGGCATGCAATGCCAAACTGCTGCAAGCAAAGCAAACATAATATTGACATGCATTAAAAAGGGGATTAACTCCAGAGATATGATAATTCTCCCACTCTACAAGACTCTGGTCTGGCCGCACCTAGAGTATGTGGTCCAGTTTTAGGCACCAGTTCTTAGGAAGGATGTGCTGGAACTGGAGAGAGTCCAGAGAAAGGCAAGAAAACTAATAAAGGGACTGCATGACCTTAGTTATGAGGAAAGGTTACGAGCACTGAACTTGTTCTCTCTGGAGAGGAGACGCTTGAGAGGGGAGAATGTTCAATGTTCAATATGGTTTTAATGTTCAAATACCGTACTGGTGACCCCACAATAGGGATAAAGCTTTTTCGTGAAAGGGAATTTAATAAGAAACGCGGCCATTCACTAAAATTAGAAGAAAAGCGGTTTAACCCTAAACTGCATGGAGGGTTCTTTACTATAAGAGCGGTTAGGATGTGGAATTCTCTTCCACAGGCAGTAGTTTCAGCGGGGAGCATCGATCATTTTAAAAAACTATTAGACAAGCACCTGAATGACCACAACATACAGGGATATACAATGTAAAACTGACATAAAATTACACACATAGGTTGGACTTGATAGATTTGTGTCTTTTTTCAACCTCGTCTACTTTGTAACTATGTAACATATCTAGGAGATCTTAAATTGTAGAATCATTGTTTGGATGGTATTTGGATTTTTTGATTAGTGCTAAAGTCTATACATTTTTGCTTCACAGTCCTCAGATTCAATTTCAAACTTAGACAATTTATAGACAGCAAGGATAACATATTGTAAACTTGGGCTTTCTTTTGCTTTGCACATTGATAGAGGTTAGGGATGAGCTTCGAGTTCGAGTCGAACTCATGTTCGACTCGAACATTGGCTGTTCGCAAGTTCGCCGAACAGCGAACAATTTGGGGTGTTCGCGGCAAATTCGAATGCCGCGGAACACCCTTTAAAAGTCTATGGGAGAAATTAAAAGTGCTAATTTTAAAGGCTTATATGCAAGTTATTGTCATAAAAAGTGTTTGGGGACTGCACCAGGGGACATGGATCAATGCAAAAAAAAGTTTTAAAAACGTCAGTTTTTTCAGGAGCAGTGATTTTAATAATGCTTAAAGTCAAACAATAAAAGTGTAATATCCCTTTATATTTCGTAGCTGGGGGGTGTCTATAGTATGCCTGTAAAGGGGCGCATGTTTCCCGTGTTTAGAACAGTCTGACAGCAAAATGATATTTCGAAGGAAAAAACCCATTTAAAACTACTCGCGGCTATTGCATTGCCGGTCCGACAATACACATAGAAGTTCATTGATAAAAACGGCATGGGAATTCTCCACAGGGGAACCCCGAACCAAAATTAAAAAAAAAAAGACATGGGGGTCCCCCTAAATTCCATACCAGGCCCTTCAGGTCTGGTATGGATTTTAAGGGGAACCCCGCGCCAAAAATAAAAAAAAATGGCGTGGGGTCCCCCCAAAAATCCATACCAGACCCTTATCCGAGCATGCAACCTGGCAGGCCGCAGGAAAAGAGGGGGGGACGAGAGTGCGGCCCCCCTCCTGAACCGTACCAGGCCACATGCCCTCAACATTGGGAGGGTGCTTTTGGGTAGCCCTCCAAAACACCTTGTCCCCATGTTGATGAGGACAAGGGCCTCATCCCCACAACCCTGGTCGGTGGTTGTGGGGGTCTGCGGGCGGGGGGCTTATCGGAATCTGGAAGCCCCCTTTAACAAGGGGACCCCCAGATCCCGGCCCCCCCTGTGTGAAATGGTAAGGGGGTACTTACCCCTACCATTTCACTAAAAAACTGTCAAAAATGTTAAAAATGACAAGAGACAGTTTTTGACAATTCCTTTATTTAAATGCGTCTTCTTTCTTCTTTCTTCCTTCATCTTCTTCTTCTTCTGGTTCTTCTGGTTCTTCCTCCGGCATTCTCGTCCAGCATCTCCTCCGCGGCGTCTTCTATCTTCTTCTCCTCGGGCCGCTCCGCACCCATGGCATGGGGGGAGGCTCCCGCTCTTCTCTTCATCTTCTTCTCTTCTTCTTCTTCATCTTCTTCTCTTCTTCATTTTCTTCTCCCGGCCACTCCGCACCCATGTTGGCATGGAGGGAGGCTCCCGCTGTGTGACGGCGTCTTCTCGTCTGACGGTTCTTAAATAACGGGGGGGCAGGGCCACCCGGTGACCCCGCCCCCCCTCTGACACGGAACATGACGGGACTTCCCTGTGGCATTCCCCGTGACGTCACAGGGAAGTCCCGTCAAGTCACCATGCGTCAGAGGGGGGCGGGGTCACCGGGTGGTCCCGCCTCCCGTTATTTAAGAACCGTAAGACGAGGAGACGCCATCACACAGCGGGAGCCTCCTGCCAGCATGGATGCGGAGCGGCCTGGAGAAGAAAATGAAGAAGAGAAGAAGAGAAGAAAAGAAGAAGAGAAGAAGATGAAGAAGATGAAGAGAAGAGCGGGAGCCTCCCCCCATGCCATGGGTGCGGAGCGGCCCGAGGAGAAGAAGATAGAAGGCGCCGCGGAGGAGATGCTGGACGGTGTTCGCGTGTTCGAACAAACTTTTTTCCTGTTCGCATGTTCTGGTGCGAACCGAACAGGGGGGTGTTCGGCTCATCCCTAATAGAGATTACAAGTTGGTTATGAGAGACTTCAATATGGTGTACAGTAAAATGTTTCAGCCTCATGCATGGTACATACTTCAGTGTTAGGATATATATCTATATATATACCGTATATATATATATATATATATACACACACACACACACACACACACACACAGTACCTCACAAAAGTGAGTACACCCCTCACATTTTTCTAAATATTTTATTATATCTTAAAATATGACAACACTGAAGAAATAATGACACTTTGCTACAATGTAAAGTAGTGAGTATACAGCTTGTATAACAGTGTAAATTAGCTGTCCCCTGAAAATATCTCAACACAGCCATTAATGTCTAAACCACTGGCAACAAAAGTGAGTACACCCCTAAGTGGAAATGTCCAAATTGGGCCCAATTAGACATCCCCCCCCCCCCCCACAGTGTCATGTGACTTCTTAGTGTTACAAGGTCTCAGGTGTGAATGGGGAGCAGGTGTGTTCAATTTGATGTTATCGCTCTCACTCATACTGGTCACTGGAAGTTAAACATGGCACCTCATGGCAAAGAACTTTCTGAGGATATGAAAAATAGAATTGTTCCTCTACATAAAGATGGCATAGGCTATAAGAAGATTGCCAAGGTCCTGAAACTGAGCTGCAGCATGGTGGCTAAGACCATACAGCTGTTTAACAGGACAGGTTCTACTCAGAACAGGCCTCGGCATGGTCGACCAAAGAAGTTGAGTGCACATGCTCATCGTCATATCCAGAGGTTGTCTTTGGGAAATAGACGTATGAGTGCTGCCAGCAGTGCTGCAGAGTTTAAAGGGGTGGGGAGACAGCCTGTCAGTGCTCAGACCATATGCTGCACACTGCATCAAATTGGTCTGCACGGCTGTCATCCCAGAAGGAAGCCTCTTCTAAAGACGATGCACAAGAAAGCCTGCAAACAGTTTGACAATCAGACTAAGGACATGGGTTACTGGAAACATGTCCTGTGGTCTGATGAGACCAAGATTAACTTTGGTTCAGATGGTGTCAAGCGTGTGTGGTGGCAACCAGGTGAGCAGTACAAAGACAAGTGTGTCTTGCCTACAATCAAGCATGGTGGTGGGATTGTTATTGTCTGGGGATGCATGAGTGCTGCCAGCACTGAGGAGCTACAGTTCATTGAGGGAACCATGAATGCCAACATGTACTGTGACATACTGAAGCAGAGCATGATCCTCTCTCTTCGGAAACTGAGCCGCAGGGCAGTATTCCAACATAAGGAAGGTGGAGGAGTGCAAGGTCTCTAACATCCACCAGCTCCGTAATGTCCTCATGGAGGAGTGGAAGAGGACTCCAGTGGCAACCTGTGAAGCTCTGGTGAACTCCATGCCCAAGTGGGTTAAGGCAGTGCTGGAAAATAATAGTGGCCACACAAAATATTGACACTTTGGGCCCAATTGGGACATTTTCACTTAGGAGTGTACTCACTTTTGTTGCCAGCGGTTTAGGCATTAATGGCTGAGTTATTTTGAGGGCACAGCAAATTTACACTGTCATACAAGCTGTACACTCACTACTTTACATTGTAGCAAAGTATAATTTCTTCAGTCTTTACACATGAAAAGATATAATAAAATATTTACAAAAATGTCACTTTTGTGAGATATTCTGTATAGATATCAAATATTGTAATCCTGCAGTATCAGTACATATTATACACAACAGTTATATGAATGTTAAGCATATGGTACCCGAGCCATTCAATACAAAAGGTAACTGTTTAAACAGCAGCACAAAAAATTAACTAACAATGATACCCAGTTTTTCCTGAGATGCTTCTGCTAATTCACCTATTATTCTGTGAGCCTCTCCTTACTATTGTTCATTATCTACTATCATACCATGATACCATTCTCCTGCCCATACCCTGATCCTGCAAAACTTTCATATTTACGGACGTTCTACTGCAATGTTCTTCCTTTCATTCAACTGTAGTAGCAGCTGTAGTAGCAATTGGTGGTGCCTGTGGAAATCCCTACCTGTTTTGTGTAGTAAAAGGTTGTATCCTGGCTAGCTGTTAGGATAGGTCCCACAAAAATGTAGCACCCTCTACTAGAAGGTAGGCGCTAGAATAGGATTTTTCTGGGTTGAAAGGTCAATGTAGGCAAATTTAGACAGGCCTGTGCTGTAAGTCAGGCCTGTGTGTTTTGATTTGAGATTGGGAGTGTTCAGTGTAGTGGTGGGTGTGACCACCTGTGCTCAGACTCAGAGGTGCCTCCCCTGCTTTCAGGAAGATTGTTCTGAAACAGAGGTTGGACCTGAAGTTTGAGTGGCAGGCAGCTCATGTGAGGAGCTCTAACCAATTACCATGCAGTATTGGCAGGGGGCAGGCCTCCCATATAAGCTGGGGTCACATGCTGCCCGGGAGGTTCTGATGGTGCAGGAGAAAAGGAGAATGGAGTTATAGATAGCTGCCGCAAGGCGTCCCCACGTGGGGGGTGCGCCGAGCGTGGAGGTGGGATGGAGGAGCTGCTAGGATGTATTTCTGGATAAAGATCTTCATCATGAAGTTGGTGTCAAGCTGCTGTGACCGGGGAACACAGGACTTGTACACAGAAGAACATCGGTGAAGGAGAAGTAACAGTAGGACTGAGAAGAGCAGAGTTCTGTGACCGGGGAACAGAGTTTGCCCTTTGGAGAAGGTCAGTGTACAAGAAGCAAAAGAGGAAGTGTTGAGAGTAGTGCAGAATGCTGTGGCCGGGGAACGCAGCACTTGCAGTTATGGACTGGCTGGGAACAGTAGTCCGCCTATTACCGTGTGCTAGGCCAATGGGGAGAGGTACCGAGTATCTCTGGCCTGGTAAAGCACTGCGGTAATACCTTCCAAAAGACTGTGTAGCTACCAAATTCACTGAGCCACCGGGGAGAGGTAATTGCATGCATCTGGCTTATTGACTTGCTGAAGCAACACCATTCAAGTACAACCAGCATACTGGGATTATTCAGAGTGGTCTCTTTTTGTATTACTGGAAGTGAAGCAACAGGAATCTAACAGTTTTGCAGTAGAGGATTTGTACAAGAGGAATGATAGTCTGCAGGAGTGAGTGCAGAGGAAGAGGAGCAATAGTCTGCATTGGAGATATGCAGGGGAAACGGACTGTGAATGTTAGAAGTGCATCATTTTCAGGGCTAAGGCCATTAATCAATGTTCTACAAATGTGATTAAAATTCATTAAGTGTTATGGCCATCTCATATCTTCCTTTACCCCAACCAAGTTGTATCCTGCAATAAACGCAACAAAACTACACAAATGACTGCTATACAGGAGCAGGTGAGCAGACAAAGAAGAGGCACAGATAGGAGGAATAATCCGGGTCAGTAATAAGATTCAACAGAGTCCGACTGCAGTGTTTCTTGTCACAGGTATACAGCTCAAAACATTTTGGCATTGAGGCCTGGTAGGGCTCAGTTTTACATAGTCTGTTTAGTTCAGAGAGCATGCACAGGTCTGCATACTGATGACGTATTGCACTGGCTGGCATTATCTTCCTGGCACAGGCTATACAACTGCTATTGGGCCTGGAAGCACAGGGGACCCAGCACTGATTGCTTGCTCAGTAATTTATGCAGGTAGCAATAACTTCTGGAAAATCTGTATATATATATATATATACACTGTATTGTCAAAAGTACTGGGGCATCTGCCTTTACACGTACAGTCAGGTCCATAAATATTGGGACATCGACACAATTCTAATCTTTTTGGCTCTCTACACCACCACAATGGATTTTAAATGAAACTAACAAGATTTGCTTTAACTGCAGACTTTCAGCTTTAATTTGAGGGTATTTACATCCAAATCAGGTGAACGGTGTAGGAATTACAACAGTTTGTATATGTGCCAAAAGTAATGGAACAGATTAACAATCATCCATCAAACTTTCACTTTTTAATACTTGGTTGCAAATCGTTTGCAGTCAATTACAGCCTGAAGTCTGGAACGCATTGATATCACCAGACGCTGGGTTTCATCCCTGGTGATGCTCTGCCAGGCCTCTTCTGCAACTGTCTTCAGTTTCTGCTTGTTCTTGGGGCGTTTTCCCTTCAGTTTTGTCTTCAGCAAGTGAAATGCATGCTCAATCTGATTCAGGTCAGGTGATTGACTTGACCATTGCATAACATTCCACTTCTTTCCCTTAAAAAACTCTTTGGTTGCTTTCGCAGTATGCTTCGGGTCATTGTCCATCTGCACTGTGAAGCGCCGTCCAATTAGTTCTGAAGCATTTTGCTGAACATAAGCAGATACTATTGCCCGAAACACTTCAGAATTCATCCTGCTGCTTTTGAAACAGTTCCATTGGCAGCCATACATGCCCACCCCAATGACACTACCACCGCTATGCTTCACTGATGAGTTGGTATGCTTTGGATCATGAGCAGTTCCTTTCCTTCTTCATACTCTTCTCTTCCCATCACTCTGATACAAGTTGATTTTGGTCTCATCTGTCCATAGGATGTTGTTCCAGAACTGTGAAGGCTTGTTTAGATGTTGTTTGGCAAACTCTAATCTGGCCTTCCTGTTTTTGAGGCTCACTAATGGTTTACATCTTGTGTTGAACCCTCTGTATTCACTCTGGTGAAGTCTTCTCTTGATTGTTGACTTTGACACACATACACCTACCTCCTGGAGAGCGTTCTTGATCTGCCCAACTGTTGTGAAGGGTGTTTTCCCTTCACCAGGGAAAGAATTCTTTGGTCATCCACCACAGTTGTTTTCCATGGTCTTCCAGGTCTTTTGGTGTTCCTGAGCTCACCGGTGCGTTCTTTCTTTTTAAGGATGTTCCAAACAGTTGATTTGGCCACACCTAATGTTTTTGCTATCTCTCTTAAGGGTTTGTTTTTTCAGCCTAATGATGGCTTGCTTCACTGATAGTGACAGCTCTTTGGATTTCATATTGAGAGTTGACAGCAACAGATTCCAAATGCAAATAGCACACTTGAAATGAACTCTGGACTTTTTATCTGCTCCTTGTAAATGGGATAATGAGGGAATAACACACACCTGGCCATGGAACAGCTGAGCAGACAATTGTCCCATTACTTTTGGTCCCTTAAAAAGTGGGAGGCACATATACAAACTGTTGTAATTCCTACACGGTTCACCTGATTTGGATGTAAATACCCTCAAATTGAAGCTGAAAGTCTGCAGTTAAAGCTTGTTTGTTTCATTTCAAATCCATTGTGGTGGTGTATAGAGCCAAAAAGATTAGAATTGTGTTAATGTCCCAATATTTATGGACCTGACTGTGCATGAACTTTAATGGTATTCCAGTCTTGCTCCGTAAGGTTCAATATTAGGTTGGCCCACCCTTTGCAGATATAACAGATTCAACTCTTCTGGGAAGGCTGTCCACAAGGTTTAGGAGTGTGTCTATGGGAATTTTTGACCGTTCTTCTAGAAGCCGGCACTGATGTTGGACAAGAAGGCCTGACTTGCAGTCTCTTCTCTAATTCATCCCAAAGGTGTTCTATTGAGGTCAGGACTCAAGTTGCATAGGTTGAAAAATACACTAGTCCATACAGTTCAACCAAAAAAAAAAAATCAACAAAAAAAAAAAATCATACAATCCCATATACACAATCGTTCACCCACAGTTGATCCAGAGGAAGGCGAAAAACCCCAGCAAAGCATGCTCCAATTTGCTACAGCAGGGGAAAAATTCCTTCCTGATCCCCTGAGAGGCAATCTGATTTTCTCTGGATCAACTTTACCTATAAATGTTAGTACCTAGTTATATTATGTACATTTCGGAAAGAATGCAGGCCTTTTTTAAAGCAATCTACTGAGCTTGCCAGAACCACCTCTGGAGGGAGTCTATTCCACATTGTCACAGCTCTTACTGTGAAGAAACCTTTCCGTATTTGGAGATTAAATCTTTTTTCCTCTAGATCAGGGATATGCAATTAGCAGACCTCCAGCTGTTGCAAAACTACAAGTCCCATCATGCCTCGGACTCTGGGTGTCATGCTTGTGGCTGCAGATTCTTGCTATGCATCATGGGAATTGTAGTTCTGCAACAGCTGGAGGTCCGCTAATTGCATAACCCTGCTCTAGATGTAAAGAATGCCTCCTTGTTCTCTGTCATGACTTTAAAGTGAATCACTCAACACCAAGTTCACTATATGGACCACTTAAGAATTTGTACATGTTGATTATATCCCCCCCTTAATCTCCTCTTCTCAAGAGAGAATAAATTCAGTTCCTCTAATCTTTCCTCATAGCTGAGCTCCTCCATGTCTCGTATCAGTTTAGTTGCCCTTCTCTGCACTTTCTCCAGTTCCTCGATATCCTTTTTGAGAACTGGTACCCAAAACTGAACTGCATATTCCAGATGAGGTCTTACTAATAATTTGTACAGGGGCAAAATGATATCTCTCTCTTAAGTCCACACCTCTCTTAATACAAGAAAGGACTTTGCTTGCTTTGGAAACCACAGCTTGGCATTGCATGTTATTATTGAGCTTACAATCTACCAAAACCCTCAGATCCTTCTCCACTATGGATTCCCCCAGTTGTACGCCCCCTAATATGTATGATGCATGCATATTCTTAGCCCCAAGGGCATAACTTTACATTTATCAACATTAAACCTTATTTGCCACTTAGTTGCCCAATTAGACAATTGAGGTTGGCTTGTAAATTGGAGACATCCTGTAAGGACTTTAATCCACTGCATAGCTTGGTGCCATCCGCAAAGACAGAAATGGCACTTTTAATCCCAGACTCTATATCATTTATAAAGATATTAAAAAGTAAGGGTC
The DNA here is from genome assembly GCA_037952925.1 of Lithobates clamitans. Taxonomy (NCBI): domain Eukaryota; kingdom Metazoa; phylum Chordata; class Amphibia; order Anura; family Ranidae; genus Lithobates; species Lithobates clamitans. Next base: position 103,598 of record JBBGZY010001049.1, on the reverse strand, counting down.
CCAACACTGAACTTTGGGGTACACCACTGATAACCTTAGACTATTCAGAGTAAGAATTATTAACCACTATTCTCTGAATTCGTTTTTTTAGCCAGTTTTCTATCCACCTACAAACTGATCTTTCCAAGCCTGTAGACTTTACCTTACTCATTAGCCATGTGTGGGGAACTGTGTCAAACGCTTTTGCAAAATCCAAGTATACTACATCCACAGCCACCCCCCTGACCACGGTTTTAACTGCCGCCTCATAAAAAAAAAAATCACCTTTGACAACTTCTGTCTTTCATGAATCCATGCTGTCTGTTGTTTAAAATATTTTTTTCCAGCAAGAACTCATCTATGTGGTCTATTAAACTTTCCAGTGTCTTTCCGACTATAGAAGTTAAACTAACAGTTCTATAGTTACTTGGTAAAGACTTTGATCCCTTTTTAAATATGGGCACCACATTGGCCCTATGCCAATCCAGTGGTACCATTCCAGTCATTGAGTCCCTAAAAATTAGAAACAATGGCTTTAAAAATAGGATTTTTATAACAGCTTACCTGTAAAATCCTTGAAGTACATCATGGGACACAGAGCCATAGTAGTTACTATGTGGGTTATAGGCCACCTTCAGGTGATGGACACTGGCACGCCCTAAATTAAAAAGTGAACTCCCTATATAACCCCTCCCACTGGTGGGAGTACCTTAGTTTTGTAGCAAAGCAATACACGTATATACCAAAGAAGGGAGGGACCTCTGTGTCCCGTAATGTACTTCAAAGAAAAGGATTTTACAGGTAAGCTGTTATAAAAATCCTATTTTCTTATTGTACATCACGGGACACAGAGTTATAGTAGTTACTATGTGGGATGTCCCATAGCAATGCCAACTGAAAGGAGGGAGACACAGCAAAAGTAGGGCACCAAGAGACTAGAGGACTCATACTGCAGCCTGCAGTATACTGCCGCCCATAGTTGATATCCTCATGATCTTTTACATCTACTTGATAGAATCTGGTAAATGTATGGACTGAAGACCAAGTTGCGGCCTTGCAGATGTGAGCCATGGAGGCTTGGTGATGCACTGCCCAAGAAGCACTAACAGCCCTGGTGGAGTGCGCTTTAATATGAAAAGGAGGAATTTTCTTCTTTAATCCATAAGCTTGAACAATCACTTGACGAATCCATATAGAAATAGTAGATTTTGACGCTGCCTGTCCTCTTTTAGGACCGTCTAGCAACACAAACAAAACATCTGTTTTACGAATCTGAGCGATCACTTTCAAATAGACCTTGACTGCTCTTACCACATCAAGAGAATGTAGTGACCTCTCTTCCACAGAACGAGGTTCTGGAAAAAATGAAGGCAGAACAATATCCTGGCCTAAATGAAAACCTGACACTACCTTAGGTAGGAATTTAGGATGAGGCCGCAATGCAACCTTATCCTTATGAATAATCAAATATGGCTCTTTACAAGAAAGAGCAGCCAACTCCGATACTCTTCCTGCAGAAGATATGGCAACCAAGAAAATTGTTTTTCCTCGTCAAGAGGACCAAGGGAATATCTCGTATTGGCCTAAAAGGCTGCTTCTGTAAGGCCAACAGGACTAAATTTAAGTCCCCAGGGTTCAGGAGTGACCTGACTGGAGGATTAATCCGCGTTACCCCCTGAATAAAGTTATAAACCAGAGAGTGTGAAGCAAGTGGTTGTTGAAAAAAAAAACACAGACAAAGTCGACATCTGGCCTTGACAGTACTCAAGGCCAGCTTAATTTCTAATCCTTTCTGTAGGAATTCAAGGATCCTACCTATGACATATTTCCTGGGGTGCCAACCCCTGGATTTACACCAGGAGACATATGCCTTCCAGACTCTATAGTATATGACTCTGGAGGTCGGCTTACTAGCATTAACCAAGTAGAAACTACTGAAGCTAACAGCCCACGATCTTTTAGAACGTTTGTCTCAATAGCCAAACTTCTAAATTTAGCATTTGTAACTTAGGATGGAATATCGGACCTTGCGAGAGAAGGTCTGGCCATGACGGTAGAGTCCAAGGGTCCCCTACCGCCATTTCTACAATCTCGGAAAACCAAGATCTCCTGGGCCATGCTGGGGCCACTAGAATCACCTCCTTCCTTTCTTGCTTGATCCTGCGAGAAGGCACGGAAGCAGCAGAACAGAAGGGAACGCATAGATCAGTGAAAAACTGATCCTACAGAAAAAACCAAGGTATCTGTTCAGTATGCCATCGGATCCCTTGTCTTTGACACAAAGTTGTCGATCTTGTTATTGAACCTGGATGCAAACAGATCCACGTCCGGAACTCCCCATATTGACAGAAAAATGTCGAGGTGAAGGGACCATTCTCCCAGGAACAATTGTTGGCGACTCAAGTAGTCCGCCTGCCAATTCTCTCTTCCTGGAATGAAAATTGCTGATAGGCAAGGAATGTTGTTTTCCAAAGATAGAATATGATTCACCTCTCTCTGGGCTGCACGACTTCTCGTGCCCCCTTGGTGATTGACATGGGCCACAGCTGTGGCATTTTCGGATTGGATCCTGACAGGACAATTCCGTAGTCTGAGCGTCCAGGCCTCCAGGGCCAGGTGTACTGCCCGAATCTCTAGAATATTGATGGGCAAGGTCATCTCAGATTTGGACCATTTCCCTTGGACACACGCTTCTTCCAGGACTGTTCCCCAGCCCAGAAGGCCGGCATCTGTTACCACTTTCCAGTTAACTGGTAGAAAGGATGTTTTGAAGATTTTTGGATATTAAGCACCAATTGAGGCTCTGGCGCACCGTGGGGGATCAACGCTTTGGGAATTCCAGAGCTTGGACCTTCTTGTCCAAGTTGACAGGATACTGCTTTGCAGCAGTCTTGAATGAAACTGCCAATTTCATGCAAAGTCGAATAGAAGGATTCTTCTTTGTTTTGATCAACTGAATCAGTTCCCTTGTGGAATTGAGCCTTTCCTGGGGCAAAAACACCCTATTCTGAGCTGTATTTATGATCAGCCCCAAGTACTGCAATCTCCTTGATGGTTTTAAAGAGGATTTTTCTAGGTTGAGAATCCAAGGTATTCCAGGTAGACTGTGGTGTCCAAACTTTGGTTTTAAGCGGGCTACCGATTGATCTTTCAAGAGTGGATCGTCTAAGTAGGCTAGTATTGTTATACCTTGACCCCCTAATCTGGCTAAAGGAGGAGCCAGGACCTTTTTAAACACTCAAGGTGCAGTAGGTAGACCGAAGGCAGAGCTACAAACTGGAATGATTTTCTAACTTGAAGCGTAGAAATTGCTGGTGAGTGGGAAAAATTGGCACATGGAGAAGAGCATCCTTGATGTCGATTGACGCCAGAGGTTCTCCCCCTTGTAGGATGGAAACTACTGATCGGATTGACTCCATGCGAAAAGAACGGATATTCAAAAAACGGTTTATATCTTTAAGGTTTAAAATGGGTCTAACATCCCCATTTGGCTTTGGAACCGTGAAAAGATTTGAATAAAAACCCTAATCCTTGCTCTTCCAAGGGAACCACTGATATCACTCTTTGAGACAAGCAATGATCCAAAGCTAGAAAGAGAGACTTTTTTTCTCTGGATCTCTGGGAACGTTTGATCTGAGAAAACAAGGAGTCAGGAACCCTCGGAACTCTAGTTTGTAACCTAGTGAAATTGAGGAAGCCACCTGTCTGTCTTGACATTGTTCCTGCCAGACCTTTGAAAACTGTAGAAACCTTCCCCCCACACTTGAGCGAGCGGGGGTACCCCTTTATAAAGAGGCTTTAGTATTTTGTTTTGTGGGTTTCCTCCCCCAGGTCCTCTTTTGGCCCTTTGGACTGACCCTGAGGTTTACCTTATGAACCTGACGGTGGAGGCTGTCATGACTGCCTGGAGGCTAATGCCCCTGGCACCGGAGAAGCACGTTTTAAACTTCTTTTTAACCGGTAAAAGGGAACTTTTCCCACTAGAAATTCTTTGGATATACCTATCCAGATCCTCTCCAAGGCTTTAGTGAACCCAAACCAGAGGTGGGCTCATTGACTGACTGTGTTTATTGGCAGTAAAAATGTGTAGCGGACCAATTCAGTGACTATAGCCTTTCTAGAGCCCCTTTTTTGAGGTGATTTTAACCTCCCTTCTGACCATAGCTGATGCACAAAGCAGATGTACCACCAGAAGGAATGCATGCATTGCTTGAGCAATAGTCCAGCTCTGCTGCTGCTATTAATGCTCAGCCTGATGCAGTAGTAAATGTGTAAAAGGAATGCCTGTGTCACCAAACCTCATATATATCTTCGCTCTTGTGTCCCTCCGCAGCTTGCCAGCAACAATGGTGCCTTTAAAACAAACATTCCCCGCGCTGTGCGTTGGAGGACGCCAACGCCGCGCTAAGCCCCGACCCTGTCGCTACAGGCTCTCCTTTGAAAAGGAAGCTTTTCCCGCACAAGCGCGGGCTCCGATCCTATGGGTTCAACAGAGAGAAATGGTGGAGGGTGGGCCTGGAAGCCGCCAAGCAGCGTGCCGTTTCCTCTTTTTTTTCAAAGCGCTCTTTCCCTGAAGAAAAAACAGCACAGGGGGTCATCTGGTGGGGAGGCAAAACCCCCCCCAGACTTACCGGAGGTCTGCTGCCGGCCGGAGGAAGAGAAAACTGCTATTTCCGGACACATCGTGGGCTCTCTGAGAAGCATGAGTCGTAAGTGCTCTATACAGCCCCAAGTGGTAAAACATAGGCATGACAACATTTACTAATTTAGGGAGACATTCATAAGAAAATTTTTGAAAATTTCTTAGAAAAACTCCTCTTATCTTTCCCGCCGCAGGGTTTTCTGTGGTAAACCAACAGACCCCATCTTCAGAAGCTTGGGATCCTGAAGGAAACCCACAATCCTGGACCTGTAATAGCACCACCGCCAGTAAAACTTTATGGCCTTAATACCAAAAAGTACTGGATCCCGGGGTCCAGCTCTCGGAATGGCCCGGGTACCATTCAATTCGGCCAAAAAGACACTTTGAATGGATCCGGCTGCATGGCTAGCGCCCCAGCAAGGATTGCTCCAGTGGAGCTCAGCACAGGTCACTTTAATCGTGACCAACACCTTAGACACTGGCGAAAAAACTGAGGTACTCCCACCAGTGGGAGGGCTTATATAGGGAGTGCACTTTTTAATTTAGGGCGTGCCAGTGTCCATCACCTGAAGGTGGCCTATAACCCACATAGTAACTACTATGGCTCTGTGTCCCGTGATGTACGATAAGAAATGATAGAGCTCAATTCTTTTAGGATCCGTGGGTGAATGCCATCTGGTCCAGGTGTTTTTCTCACCTTTATTCAGTCTAAATATTTCTGGACCATATCACTTTTGAGCCCTTGTGGATCATTTGGGGCTGTGCCAATACCACACCCATTAAGGACTTGAGCTCCCCCATGCTCCTTCGTATACACAGAGCTGAAGAACATATTTAATAAATTAGCCTTCTCTTTGTCCCCAGTCACACATTCTAGATTATTTTGTACAGGGCCTACATACTCAGACCTGACCTATTTACTATTAATATATTTGAAGAATTTTTGGTGGTTTGTCCTATCTTTTGCAATCTGTCATTCAATTTGAATTTTTGCGTCGATTTCCTTTTTACTTATTCTGTTATATTCTTTGTAGCATTTAAACAATGATGGTGTGCCTTCATTTCCATATTTTTAAAAAGTTATTTCCTTATTTTTAGCCATTTTAACTTTGGCCGTGAGCCACATAGGTTTTATTTTTAGCCTTTTAAACTTATATATCAATATATACTTTCCAGTGACTTTGCATACAGTCTTTTTGAAGAATTTACATTTCTGTTCTGTGTCCATTGATGCCAATATTCCCTCCCAGTCTAAGTCCTGGAGAGCAGCCCTCATCCTTGGTCACTGCTACCCAGATGTTCTTTTATATGAATATTGGTAATAAGCTCTGCATGGTTTGATATTACCAGGTCCAGCAGAGCGTCATTTCTAGTCAGGCCTCAATAAACTGGACCATAAAATTGTCTTGTTGTCTTATTGTTTTCCCTTTAACTGTCCCAGTAATGCCATTACTCCAGTCAATTTCCTCCACCCCAAACTCGCTCATCCATGTCTTTATGGATCTTGCTTTGTGCACTGGTCCGAATCATTTGGTGGATGTGGGGATTATGGTGTGGGGTTGTTTTTCAAGGGTTGGGCTTGGCCCTTTAGTTCCAGTGAACTCTTATGGCGTCACCATACTAAGACATTTTTGACAATTTCATGCTCCCAACTTTGTGGGAACAGTTTGTCTGGCCCCTTCCTGTTCCAACATGACTGCGCACCAGTGCACAAAGAAAGGTTCATAAAGATATGGATGAGCAAGTTTGGTATGGAGGAACTTGACTGACCTCAACCCAATAGAACACCTTTGGGGTGAATTAGAAAGGAAACTCAAGAAGGTATTACTGTACATGTGCTCATGTATGGAATATAGTAGTGATATAATGTTTTCAAATTACAATGTGATTAAGCTCACACAGTTTATAAAAGACATCATTTGTGCTTGGTGCATAGGTTTGAGTACTTTCCATAAAATGCTAGCTGATGGAAGTCTGCAGTTGTGTAGGTCATGGAAAGGCTTTCCCTCTGCAGAGAAAATATGGTAATATGTGTAAACGTTCTTGACTGTTAGTCAATAATAAAAAATGATTTTAAAGGCTAATACGCTCTTTGAAACAAGACTTTGCCATATCTGTCATCCACTTGCATAATTTTAGCAAGAAAGCATTTTTCTTCTGCAAAATTTCTATTCTACAAGTAAACTACTAGCATTACTTCCCATAATGCCTTTCAAAACAGAAATTAACGATGAGAAAATGCAAACAAGCGGTTATTCAATGTAGATATATCCCTGACCTGCATTCCACTCGCTGTCAGCAAAATTAACTTCAGACAGGAATTTCGAACTGAATCCTTTCTTTACATGGTTGTACAGAGAGAGCACATGGAAGAATAAAGCAGGCATCACAACATGTTGGTACACTATTACACATTTTCCTTGTAAAGAGACCTGGAGAACCTCATAGGCATTATTGATCTTTTTTACCATCTTGAAAAGTAATGATATCGAACATAACATGGCAAGGAGGAGGAGAGATGCTGTATGTGAAATATGCATCTAGACAACTGTAGGTTTGTTAATTTCAAGTTTAAATACAAGTCTGTGTTTATCCTGTAAGTAACAAGTGGTGATCCTTTTAGCTTATTTCAATCACTTGTTGCCCATGCTAATTCTGACACCTCTCATATGTAAAAATCTGCTTTTTTTAAATCGATAATTACTTAGAACCCCCAAACATTATATATTTTATGAAAGTGAAGGCCCTACAAAAAAGTTTGTTTGTTGCAAATTTTTGTATGTCACACAATATTTGCACAGCAGTTTTAAAATGCCAATTTATTGGAAAATGACACTACATTTTAGTGCACACAAACAAAATGTAATGCCCAATTGTTTGGTAAAATATAAAAGCTGATGTTCCATCGAGTAAATAGATGCCTAACGTGTCATGCTTTAAAGTTGCGCATGTTTGTGGAATGGCAGCTAACTGCAGTATCTCCATAGGCAATGCTTTAAACGTTTTTACAGGTTTACAGGTTACCAGTTTAGAGTCACACATGGGGTCTGGTGCTAGAATTATTGCTCTCACTCTGATGTTTGTGGAAATACCTTACATGTGTGGTGTGATCACCATTTACATATTCGCGCGGCTGGCGGCTGGTGTTTTTCTCCTGCAGTTACCTGTGGGTTTTTCTTTGTATCCTGAGCAATTCTTCCGCCAGTTGTGGCTGCAATCTTTCTTGGTCTATCTGACCTTAGCTTGCTATCAAGAGCCCCCAATTTTCCACTTAAGTGATTAAACAGTACTGACTGGCATATTCAAGGCTTTGGATATCTTTTTATACCCTTTTCCATTTTTGTAAAGTTTCATTACCTTGTTCTTTTAACTGTTCTTTTCTACCTCCTCATGGCTCAGTGTCTAGCCTGCTTAGTGCATCCAAGTGAGAGCTAACAAACTCATTGACTATTTCTACACAGCCACTAATTGTGATTTAAAAAGTCACAAATGTGGGAAATTGACCTTTAATTGCCATTTTAACCTGTGTGTGCCACCTTCTCTCTGTACCAAGGCCAAACATTCCAGGGTATGCAAACTTTTTTATCAGGGCCATTTGGGTGATTTCTGTTATGATTTAAAAAGGATCCAAAAAAAACGATGTGATAATAAATGGCTTCATGTGATTGCTATCCTTAAATTAAAGAGTTTTTTGGCATGATCAGTCATATTTTCAATATTAATGTCAAAATTTCTCAATTTCTGCCAGGGTTTGCAAACTTTTGAGCACAACTGTATGTGTCTAAGAACCTACACATACAGTTGTGCTCAACTGTATGTGTAGGTTCTTAGACACATACAGTTGTGCTCAACTGTATGTGTCTAAGAACCTACACATACAGTTGAGCACAACTGTATGTGTAGGTTCTTAGACACATACAGTTGTGCTCAACTGTATGTGTCTAAGAACCTACACATACAGTTGAGCACAACTGTATGTGTAGGTTCTTAGACACATACAGTTGTGCTCAAAAGTATGTGTCTAAGAACCTACGCGTGTATTCGCATTTGCGCGTGAGCACGGGGGAGCAGGGCACTTTAATTAATTTATTTTTTAACACTAGCTTTAACTTTTTATTGCTATTACAAGGGATTATAGTAATAGCAGCAACCCAACAGTGAGTTTTTCTTGTTTTTTTTTCAGAGTCCCCTCATATCAGCGACGAAATGTTGGTCTCTAAGGGGGGGTTTGCTGATATAAGGGGACTAATCTATTGGGGAGGATGCTAATGTAAAGGAACTTTAATCTTATGGGTGTCTATTGGGGTGTGACTCTGATATAAGGTGACTCTGATATAAGGGTGGTCTCTAATGAGGGGTGCTGACTGCTGATCTAATGGTTGGTCAGCATTAGATGTTCAATTGCTTGGTAACACAAATTGCTAATCAGCCAATGGCAGCAACTCAATGCATTTAGGCATCTAGACGTGGTGAAGACGACTTTCTGAAGTTAAAACGTGCATCAGAATGGGGAAGAAAGGGGATTTAAGTGACTTTGGACGTGGCATGGTTGTTGGTACCAGACCAGCTGGTCTGAGTATTTTAAAAACTTCGATCTACTGGGATTTTCATGCACAACCATCTCTAGGGTTTACAGAGAGTGATCCAGAAAAGAGAAAATATCCAGTGAGTGGAATTTGTGTGGATGAAAATGCCTTGTTGATGTCAGAAGAGAATGGGCAGACTGGTTTTAGATGATAGGCAACAGTACCTCAGATAACCACTCGTTTACAACCAAGGTATGCAGAATACTGTCTATGAACACACAACACATCAAACCTTGAAGCAGAGGGGTAACAGCAGCAAAAGACGACACCGGGTGCCACTCCTGTCAGCTAAGAACAGGAAACTAAGGCTACAATTCACACAGGCTCCCCAAAATTGGACAATCGAAGATTGTAAAAATGTTGCCTGGTCTGTCAGTCTCAATTTTAGCTGCGACATTAAGATGGTAGGGTCAGAATTTGGTGTGAACATGAAAGCATGGATCCATGCTGCCTTGTATCAACAGTTCAGGCTGGTGGTGGTGGTGTAATGGCGTGGGGGATATTTTCTTGGCACACTTTGGGCCCCCTTAGTACCAATTGAGTATCATTTAAATGCCACTGAGTATTGTTGCTGACCATGTCCATCTCTTTATGACTACAGTGTATCTATCTTCTGATGGCTACTTCCAGCAGGATAATGCACCATGTCACAAAGCCCAAATCATCTCACCACTGGTTTCTTGAACACGACAAAGTTCACTGTACTCCAATGGCCTCCACAATCACCAGCTCTCAATCCAAAAGAGCACCTTCGGAATGTGGTGGGACGGGAGATTCGCATCATGGATATGCAGCTGACAAATCTACAGCAACTGCGTGATGCTATGTCTATGTAGCCAGGAGCTGGCTATTATGCCTGCTATTCGGGGACAGTGTACAGCACTAATGTGAGATTGTCTCCTTGTAGTGTTGGCTTGGACTCCCTACGTCATTTCCTTTTAGACAAAACTTATAACAGAGTAAAGCATTGTGGGATGTGTAGTTCCGAATGCTGAAGTTTTAATTCCAGCAGGACTGGCCTGAACTACGACTACCAGATTGCTAAGAGAACAGAATGCTGGGAGAGGTTATAAAAAGGGTTGCGGCCTAGATTGCTCTCTTGGAACGCCAGCTTGGATCTGCCAGCAGGAGGTCAGTGTAAGTTGCTGCCGTGTTGTGGCCTGCACAGCGGGGAGTCATATAGCTGCATCCAGAGGAATCTCTGTTGACAGCATCACTTCTCATCTACAGCAGACCAGAGACTGTTCCAGATTCTCCAGCGACGCCTGCACTTCAGATCCGGGTAGGCTGCGGCGTGATGTGACGGGGTCAGAAGCCATTCCCAGAGCCAAGATTCAGAGGGAGTTCCTGAAAGAGTCTTCCCAGGATTCAGAGTGAGCTTGAACCACCATTTGGGACTTCAATCCAATCCTCTGGGTGTCATCTCTCAGAGAATTGTTGAGCAGGTGTAAAGCCAACATCTTTATTAGCACAGTACAGACACTGCATGCAGACACCTATTCCCCTTTCTACTGTCAGAGGATGCTTGTTTGGAGCTGCCACTTTTAGTCATTCTGTTCTTACAAACCACTACCTAACGGGATTTCCTAGAGGATTACTGTCTCACTTTTGATTAAACCTACTTCCTTTACAAAGGGCCCCAACGTTTGCTAGCAGAAGACATTAGGATCCTTCAACTCAGGACCCGTAACGTTACAGAACTGTGCTAACTGTACCTGTTAACCCATTTCCTCTTTTTGTATTGTTACTTTCAATGGTGGTTGTGGCCCAGAAGGAGCTGAGAAGTTGATAGACATTCTCTCCTCCCTCTCAGCGTCTGTGTTATGGGCATATAGATTACTGCCCTTTTCTAAATTTACAGTTGCTAAATATTGAAGGTTGTCTTTTTTAATGTATTCTTTGCAGAAAGGTTTAACAGTGTTGCTTTAAACTGTGATAATATATTCAATTTGTTTATCACTACCAGGTGTGTGTCTGTTTTTGGTGATAATCCACAGCCAGGATAACAGTATTTTCCACATCTTTAAATGTGTTTTCAGTAATTTAATTTAACCAGGTGGGCCAGAGGGGCTGAGATCATTCTTGGGGTTGAGGTAGAGATCAGAGAACCCAAATGTACTAAGCGGCTCCTTCCGGGGTGGCGCTACACGTGGGGGCTTGTCTGGGATTTCCTGTTCTGCTAGCAAACCACCAAGAGAACACCCTTTGAAAGCATCAAGATGGATCCTGTCGATGTGAGCCCAGAAAGTTCAGGTCAAGTAGCCTTGTCAGAAGAAGCTACCTTACCGACACCTGTAGCCATGATAGGGCCTTGATTCATTTCCACCTTGGAAGAGTTTGTGGCAAAGTGTCAGTAGTCCACTATACACTGGGTCAGAATACCAAAAGCTGGGAACCTTTTCTGGAAAACAGACAGTCCTGTCAGTGAAGAGTTTTGAGGAATGGCTGCAGCGAGCCATGCAAGCCTTAGACGAGTGGGACATCCCTGAGGCTCAGAAAAGGCAGAGAATCACCGAGAGTTTGAGGGGGCCAGGCTCAGAAGTTATTCACAACCTGAAACTTGGCAAACAAGACTGTACTGCTCATGACTACTTAGATATCTTGCAAGATGTGTTTGGGAGAACAGAAAGGGCCTCTGACCTTGTGTACCAGTTTGAGCATACCTACCAAGATATACATACATGAGGCGTCTTGACAAGACAATGCACCAGATACTGCTAAAGAAAGGTATAGATCCCAGGTCAGTTAACAGGGTCCGGGCACAAAAGGTATTAAGGGGGGCTCAACCCTTAGATCCTATTATGATCCAATTAAAAATTTGAAGAGATGGTGGAATTTTGAAGTACTCTGAATTAATCCGGACGGTGCGAGAAGAAGCTCTGTTGGAGAGAAAAAAAAGAAACCTGAAGCCAGAATCTGTCAGAGCTCAGTGATTAGTGCAACTAGTGATGACACAGAGCTCTTCAAGTCCCAGGTGTCACGAATGATGATGCTGCTAGCAGCCAGGATCACCCCACCAGCTAACGAGAATGTCTCAGAGCCCAAGCAGACTTCGAACCCTACAGTCATTTCTGCAGAGAAGCCTATGAGTCAAGTAGTCTGTCTTAATTGCGGAGGAGTTGGTCATTACCGACATAAGTGCACAAGTCCGCTAAAACATGTCAGCTGGTTCCAAGAATCCGGCAGGAAACCTCAGAGGGCCCTGGTGAAGAAGCCAAATGGGTGCCCACCTACAGCAGTTAGCTCAAAAGGCAAAGACCCAGGGAAGCCACAGCGGAAGCTTAAACTGTCGCAGAGGGCCCTCACTGCTGTTCCTGAATGACCAGACAATCCACTCCCATCAACCTCAAGCGCCCGGTCGCGAAGATTTGGTGCATACCAGCCCTCTGGAGCCCAACAGACATCAGCAAAACTCAAAGCCTATCAAGAAGGGGGCATGAATACAGACGACAGGACAAACTAACTACTCTACTTCGGGTAGATTCCCTGACAAACTAGTGGGACCTTCTCCCATCGTGTCAATTCAAGTAGAAGGCATCTATACAAAGGCCCTTCTGGACATGGGGTGCAAGTTACCCTACTATATAGAGACTTTTTCGACCAACACCTCAAACACTTACCCCTGCAGAAATTGTAGGAACTGGAGATATGGGGTATTGGAACCCAAAATATCCCATATGATGGATACTTACCGGTCAAGTTGACTTTTGACCCCTCTGTGACCAAATCGACGGAAACGTTTGATACCTTAGCCATTGTTGGCTCCTGATGGGTGAGGGCATACAAGAGTTCTCTGATAATAGGAACAAATACTGACCTTGTCAAAAGGCTGCACACTCCTCTTGTATTGAAGTCTGACACCCCAACTAAAGGCATGCACCCTATGCTGAGACAAGTGTATCAGCACCTAGTTGAAGAACAGAGAGCCCCAGCTGAAGGAGTGGGGGAGATTTGGCAATTGGACAGAAGTGAGAAAATACTACAACCTGGAGAGGTGGTGTGTACAAGCTTCAGTCAAGCTCAGTTGGGAACAACCAGGACCCTTTGTCCTTGAAGCTGACCGCCAGGGACAGGACACGGGAGTGGAGGTAATCTGTCAGGAAAGGCCTCCTCCGCTGGTGATATCGATCATTTGGCATGCAGTACTGAGGTCCACCAGCAGGTGTCTCCTGGCAGTTCGGAGCTGTCAGAAGAGCTCTTTCCTGCAGGTATTCTGTCACCTTTGGGCCGCAGTACTGGCGTCCACCAGTGGAGGAATCCTGGCAGTATGGAGCAGGTATTCCCCTCTGCAGACAGGTGTCACCTGACCTTAATTAGCAGAACTGTAGTATAAATACCCGGCAATTGCACACTTATGTTGCCCTGATATTGTTCCTTGAGCCCTGACCTGTATCCTGTTACTCTGATTCCTGATTCCTGAACCTGAAGCCTGAACCAGAAGCCTGATTCCTGGAACCTGTTGATCCTGTTTCCTGTCCGTTACCTGAACCCTGGACCCTGGACTCTGAGCCTTGTACCTGACCCGTCCCTCCTGTGATCCATCCATCCTCTCTTGTCCTGTTTTTTTCCCTTCCCAGCTACTGTTCCCCTGTTTATGACCCCGGCCTGGCTTGATTATGATTCTGGTACTCCCTCTTGCTACATATGCTGGTTGGTTTAATATCACTGTTTATTTGATTGTTCACTCTGTATTGGTGGTGTGTTCACATATGCATTTTCCTTAATAAATGTATTAGATTGTAAGCTCTTCTGAGCAGGGCCCTCTTAATCCTCTTGTATTTTATTGTATTATACCTGTATTGTCTCCCTTTTATATTGTAAAGCGCTGCGTAAACTGGCGCTATATAAATCCTGAATAATAATAATAATAATAATAATAAACTTACTTTCACCTATTTATGTCTGGTTCACTCTGTCGCAGTCACACAGTTATGGTCACATCTGGTTTATGACATAATCCCAGAAGTCATATCAATTAGGGCTCTGCAACGGAGTCATGGGAGGATCCCTGTCAGCATCCAGAATGATACTGCTTTGCCGTTGAAGTGGGGGGGTGTGAAAATTACCCATCACCGGATTCGCCTTCAGGAAGACAAGCCATTCAGGGAATGAGTCAGACAGATCCCTTTGGGGACCTAGAAGATTTACGTGAGCAGCTGGCAGAATTAAAGAGATCAGGCATCATCAGGGAGTCTAGGAGCCCTTATGCCTCCCCTATAATGGTGGTGCAGAAGAAAAATGGGTCCCTGAGGGGGGCGTGGCTAAGCAATGGCCGTGTGAAGAAGCATTTCTGAGGAGCTCCTGGCTTCCCCCTTCCTAACCCGCTCAAAGATGGCTACTTCTCTCCTCTCTGAGGCATGCCCACTTACAGGAGATATAGGACACGGTAGGCAATAATCCGAATTCCACCCCACGGAGCAGTATAAGGAGCTACTTTAGAGACTCACAGAGGAGATCTCCGGGCGCCATTGCTGCAGCGCCTCGTGTGCACATCTTATCTGAGGCGGACTCACCTTCTTTGCCTGCATCCCCTCCTGTTCCCTCGAACGGCCACCACTAGAATTCCACTAGAGACTCTCTCCCCGACATGGCTAACCACCCGAGGCAGATGAGAGAAATGCCTGACGATCTCCGGGCCATTCACCAGGCACTAACTACTAAGGCAGACTTTGAGGACCTTCCGTCTAAGTCAGACATCGAGACTCTTATACAACGGGTGAAGGAGGCCCACGCCAGAGACATACAGGAGATACAGGTGGAACTACAAACGATCTCTGACAGAGTGGAGGCAGGCGAGGGATCGGTTTCTGCCCTCACACAGCGGATCGTGGCCCTGGAGCAGTCACAGGAGGCACAGGCAACCACGGCAGTGGATTTACAGCTCCATTTAGAGGATTTGGAGGACCGCAGCCGCAGTAACAACTTGAGGCTGCGGGGCCTCCCGGAGGCCACCGGAGCGGAGGACCTGGAGGCAACTGTAACTGCCATCTTTCAGGGGGTCCTAGGTACACCACAATTGTCCATTGAACTGGACCGTGTACATCGGACACTCGGACCCAGACCATCAGACCCAGATAGACCCAGAGATGTCCTATGCAGGGTACATCGTTACACCCAGAAGGATCTCATCCTCTGTAAGGCCTGGGAGCAAGGAGAAGTGTCGTTTGATGGCGCCGAGATTAAAATCCTTCCGGATTTGTCCAGAGCTACATTGCTAAGAAGAGCAATGCTCAAACCGGTCCTGGAGTTGGCCAGAAGACAAGGCTGCACGTACCGCTGGGGATATCCCCTGGCGGTTACTTTCAGGAATAATACGACCTCTTTTACCCTACGGTCTCCTTCAGACTTGCCGGCCTTATTCACTTTCCTGGGGTCTGACCCGATTGAGATCCCCAACTGGCTGACACTAGTTCCTCGCCCCACAGGAAGACCGGGTCTCTCTGCTCAGCGACACCTACCACGCCGTCAGCAATGCTCCAATAGGAGATCGAGAGCCCCTTCCAACGAGGGTACACGTGAGTCTTAACCTAGCTATTTAAGACAAGACTACTTTCAAGCCTGAGCATGGCAGATCTTTATTTCCCGTAGAACCTTTTGCCTACGAATTGAAGTGATCCCCTCTATGCTTGAATGATTGACATTGTTGTTCCCGCTGGCCCCTCAGGCAGTGAAAAGTAGAGTGCCCGGCCCCGGGAGACGTTCGTCCTATGGAGTTCATTTATATTTTACATACCAGGTGAGGGAATCAGGAACTTTAAACTATAGCAGACTTACAACCCCCAGCACTGTATATTGGGCGGGCTTGGAGAGAGCACGTTGGAGCTCTGAAAATTTCCCGGAACACAGAAAAGAGATCTACAAAACCTCTTTCCTGACCCGTCCCTTGCCTGATGTACACTTCTGCAGACTGGCTCGGTGTTGTTGTCTTGAAGCAACTGCCTGTGGGAGGATCGTAGCACATAGCATGAAAATGATAACTGCTCCATACCTGACGAACTCAAACATGGTATTGTATGCTGACATGGTTAATATACACTAAGATGGAAGTCCAATTGACACAGGCAGAGTTCATTGAGATAAAGGGAGGGACGGAAGGGGGCGGGATACGGACAAGTTCTTTGCCCACAAGGAACAAGCGGCGAGGTGGTCTCCAGCCATGCAGGACGGACTTCCTGATCGTAGAGGGACTGGGCTGTCTGGGGGCGAGGGGGAGCAATGTGAGGACTAACCACCAGGACTCCCCTCCATTAGGAGATGTGAGTCTAAATAGCGTACATAGGGGATGGGGAATGCAGTTTTAAGTTGACCCTGTTTTGATTTTTTCTTTGGTCTCAAATTTTTAAGCTGTCACCAGACTTCTACATTAAGGTCTAAGGTCATACTATATAAGGTGAAGTGTTGTTATGCTCAGGTAAGATCATTATCAGTTTTAAAATAGGTTACATATTGAATTATAGTTGCTTATACCGAAGTTGTAGCTAAAAGGTATGAACATGCCATTCATCCACAATTAGTTATCAAAGTCGTCTTCAATTTAACTATGACATATACAATTCCATAGCGGGACGGGAAGGGGGAGCCAGTGGGTTTATCTCTGGCTATTCCTTTCCACAACCCCACCTAGGCCAGCGCTCGGTTACCAGTTAGTACTGGTGAGCGTCATAGCACTATTGTGCTACTGACATAGATCACTCTTTATAGAGTTTATAAGTGCGAGTTCGCATTTACTAAGAAATTTTTATCACACCTCTTGATTCTTACCCCCCTTACCTTTTCCCCTGATATCTCAGCCTTTCTCTAACCCCTCTCTCCCCCTCTGTCCGCCCTTTATTCTCTGAATCCTAACCCCTTGTAATTACAGGGCAACATGGAGGCGGTGAACATACTCACACTGAACACAAATTCTTCCCACAGGCGTACCACTCCATTAACGGTCTATCTAAGACCCGTGGGGTGTCTATACTCATCTCGCATAGAGTCCCTTGGAAATATACAGATATAAGATCAGACCCAGAGGGAAGATATTTGTTTCTGAAGGGGGAGATCGGGGGAGTGCAGGTGACCCTCGCAAACATTTATGTGCCCAATTGTCACCAAGACCATTTTATTCATAAAACTATGGAGACCCTCCTAGAATTCACAAGTGGCCACCTCATAGTGTGCGGGGATTTTAATGTTCCATTGATCCCCACTGAGGATACTTTCTCAGGGGAAATCATCAGTAACAACTACCACTAGGAAACGAATCTCCAGAACACTACACAGAACACAAATGATCGATGCTTGGAGACTCCTTCACCCGACTGAACGCGACTACACTTTCTATTCAACTCCCCACAAACTCTACTCAAGGATCGATTACTTTCTAATCCCACATGCCCAATTACACGCCCTCAGTGACGCCAAAATAGGGTCAATTACTTGGTCCGACCATGCTCTGATTATGCTAACATACGCACTGACAGAGAATACCATTACTAGAACCAAAACTTGGAGACTAAATGAAAGCCTACTACAGGACGAAGAAGTACTAAAAGATGTATCTACAGAATTAGATAATTATTTCAAAACCAATACTACCCCAGACAGTGACCCTGGAATTGTTTGGGAAGCCCATAAGGCAGTAATTTGCGGAGTTTTAATCAAACACGGAGCACGCATTAAACGAGAGCGCACAAGGCAGATTACATCCCTTCTACATGACCTACACCTAGCAGAAGCAAGACATAAACACGCCCAGACAGCAACCGGGGAATCGGAACTATTACAATTAAGAACTAAAATAACCGACTTAATGCAATTTAGAGCAAAAGCCTCGCTTCAAGTATGTCGCAGGGTAACATACGAATCCGGCAATAAATGCGGCAAACTGCTCGCCAACTCATTGAGAGAACAGACCATGGCAAATTATATCCCACATATCACACTACCCACAGGACAGAAAGTCTCTCATCCACACAAAATAGCTTCTACATTTAGAGAATTTTATTCTTCACTTTATAACCTGCAAACACCACCCACACCACCACTGCAGATAGACGACTATCTGCAGAGGTCTGATATGCCCCAATTACCTGTGGAATCCAGTGAGTTGTTGGAGGAACCCATTGCCATAGAAGAAATACAAAAGCAGTTGCGTCCATGAAGGATGGCTTTACTGCCCAATATTACAAAACCCTGTTACCGGCCTTGGGAGAACATATGCAGAGATTCTTCAGCTCACTGGGTTCTGGATCACATATTCCTAGAGACACGTTGATAGCCCATATCACGGTAATCCCCAAAGAGGGGAAAGACGTGACAGCTTGTGGGAGCTATAGACCAATCTCACTACTTAATCTTGATCTCAAGATATTTACGAAAATTCTGTCTACCAGAATCCAAACATATCTCCTTTCCCTGATCCATTTGGATCAAGTTGGTTTTGTTCCCACAAGAGAGGCCAGGGACAATACCATAAAAGTGCTCAACATACTGCATGTAGTGAATCAAAATAAGACTCCCTGTATTTTCCTCAGCACGGACGCGGAAAAGGCCTTTGACAGGGTGGATTGGAATTTCATGATTTCAGTCCTGAGGCATGTAGGTCTGGGGGACAGAATGCTCAACTGGATCAGCTCGGTTTACGCGGATCCCACAGCTCGGGTTCGTGTGAATGGAGTACTGTCGGATCCCTCCTTGATCAGGAATGGTACCCGTCAGGGATGCCCGCTGTCGCCACTTCTCTTCGCCCTGTCATTGGAACCCTTCTTGCAGACTGTGCGTGCTCACCCGGATATCACCGGAGTAACTATGGGAGAGACACAACAGAAAATAGCTGCTTACGCAGATGATATGTTGTTCACACTTACCAACTAAGTAGTCTCTGTTCCAAATCTATTACAAGAGTTCCGAATCTATGGCAACCTTTCCAACATGAAGATCAATTTTAACAAATCAGTTGCCATGGGTTTGGGAATACATTCACGTACCCTAACGACCATTAGAGACAGCTTTAACTTCAAATGGACCACTGCAGCCATTAAATACTTGGGCACGTATGTCCCCCCCAAAGTGTCACAACTATTTGATCTGAACTTCCCTCCCCTATTATCCACAGTTAGGACTTTACTCACAAAGTGGAACAAAGGGTTACACTCTTGGTTCGGTAGATGTAACATCCTTAAGATGTGCATACTCCCGAAGTTTCTGTACATGCTCCAGGCCCTACCGATTCATATACCTCCCCACTATTTTAACCAAACTAGTGCCCTTTTCTCAAACTTCATATGGGCAAACAAAAGACCCAGACTCAACAAAAGACTAATCACTCTACCTAAGATATTCGGAGGCCTGGCGGTTCCAGACCTTCGTAAGTATCAGCAGGCGACCCACTTAACCAGATTGATTGACTGGATACGACACAAACACACTAAATTATGGACTCTATTAGAGCAGACCCAAAGTATAATACCTTTAAATAGATTGCCCTGGTGCCATAGCTCATTACCACGTATGTTAAAGAATCATCCTCTCATTGGTGTTACATCAAGAATATGTGCATCCCTTTTCACTCATGCAAAACTAACATCCTCTAACTCCCCACTACGCCCGATATTGGGTACACCAGATTTCAATCTGGGTTACATGGACCCAGTGTTCATATCCTTGTGTGAAAGGGGTTACTCTCAGTCCTCACACTTTTCGGCGAATGGGCGGTGGCCAACGGTAGAAGAGCTCATGAACCCAGCAGGGCAGTACTGTCTGGACTTCTGGAGGGCACTTCAACTTAAACACTACCTTAGCACATTACCTGCTCCTGAGGGCATTGAACAAACCTTGACGACTTTTGAAGCTCTGTGCACAGAAGAAGGAACACACCACCTGAGAATCACCAAATTCCGGCGTTAGGGGCATGGGAGAGGGACTTGCAATGTACATTCTCACCACGACAAAAACAAAATATAATCATCTTTAAGTTTAAATCTTCAATTTGTACAAAGATACATATTTTTATTTTTATTTTATATATTCTATTTTTTATTGTATAAAAAAGGAAACAGACAAGAGGAAGGGGTTCCACAGATAAACTTTTAAGATGGCAGAAACTTTGTTTACTGTACCCATTGATTTGCAGAATGTTAAAGGTTATGCAGGGTCTGCTGACCCAGTAGTATTTTTCAAGAGGCTGTGTCCTCAATCATTATTATACTTGTTAATACTATGGGGCATTGCCCTTTCCTGTGTCTAAATAAAAGTTTGATTTGAAAAAAAAAAAAAAGGGTCCCTGAGGCTGTGCATCGATTATCGGGCGCTCAACAGGAGGACCATCCCTGATCAGTACACCACTCCAAGGATAGAAGATGCCCTGCAGAGCCTATGGTGAAGTGGTTCAGCATACTGGACCTGAAGAGTGGGTACTATCAAATCCCCATGCACCCTGAGGACAGGGAAGAAAAATGCTTTTATGACCCCAGTAGGGTTCTTCGCATTTGATAGGATGCCTCAAGGTCTGTCGGGTGCTCCAGCAATGTTCCAGAGACTGATGGAGAAGACAGTAGGTGACATGAACCTAATCAAAGTGTTGGTGTATCTGAACGATATCGTCTTCGGCAAAACTCTCGAACATGAAGAGCGCCTGGAGAAGGTTCTAAGGAGACTCCATGACGAGGGATTTAAGCTGTCCCTGGAAAAATTTCAGTTTTACCAGCCTTCAGTTAATTACCTCGGCCATGTTGTCTCCGCTGAAGAGATAGCTACTGACCCCCAGAAGCTGGAAGCTGTTACCTCTTGGTCAACGCCTACCAACGTAACTGAGCTTAGGTCATTCCTGCGATTTTGCTCATATTACAGGTGATTTGTTTAAGGATTTTCTAGAATAGCTCGCCCCCTTAATGAGTTACTGAAGAATGAGGATGAGAATGACGACTCAGACCTAGCAAAGCCGGTCAAACATGGAGGGCCCAAGAATCCTCGGGAGTCAATCCAAGAACAGTGGACTGACCCCTGCGAGCAAGCCTTTTGGCAGCTGAAGTGGAGTCTAACTGCTCCTGTTCTGGCCTATGCCAATCCAGCCAAGCCATATGAGCTGCATGTTGATGCCAGTCGAGATGGGCTGGGCGGGGTACTGTATCAGGAGAATGATGGACACCTGCGGCCTGTTGCTTATGTGAGCTGAAGTATTGCACCGGAGTCTGTGGCAGGTATCCCCAAATACTACTGTGATTTGTCCCAGGTCAGGTATAATGGCCTACCTAAGCTTTCAGATAGGGACTTAAGAAAGGACCAGATAGCATATCCCCTCTGTAGTTTAACACTGAAGGCCATGGAGGGCCAACACCCAAATCTACTGCTAACAGACTCTCCAACAGGAGCACGACTAGTACACAAGGAATGGGATTGACTGCAGTTACACAATGGGGTGGGTGGTCTACCGAAGGGGCCCCTTTAAAAGATCCTGAAGATAAGTGGCAGCTATTCTTGCCAAGAATGCATTGAGAGACACCGTGCTGACTGCCTTGCAAGACAATTATGGCTACTTAGGGCCTGAGAGGAGATTCAAACTGGTGTGAGACCGGTTCTATTGGCCCTGTATGCGGGCTGAAGTTGAGGGATATTGTCACTTCTGCATACGGTGTATACAGAGGAATACTTTACCCCACAGAGCTGCCCCAATGGGCCATCTTTAAAGTCAGGGACCAGTGGAATTGGTGTGCATTGATTTTCTGTGTTTGGAGCCTGACTCGAGTGGACAGGAAAATGTTTTGGTGGTGACTGACCACCTCACCCGGTATGCCCAGGCATTCCCAACTAAGGACCAGCAAGCATCTACAGTGGCCAAAATTCTGGTAAAGAAGATTTGTCCACTATGGCCTACTTCAGCTTATTCACTCTGATCAGGGGAGAGACTTTGAGAGTAGACTCATTTAAAGACTGTTAGACCTGTTAGGTGTTCAGAAGTCAAGAACCACCCCCTACCACCCTCAAGGAGATCCCCAGCCAGAACGCTTTAATTGCACCCTCCTGGATATGCTTGGGACTCTTACAGCTGAAAAGAAACAGCATTGGAGCAGGCACATTGCATCTCTTGTACACGCCTATAATAGCACTGAAAACGATGCCACGGGCTATTCACCATATAGGCTGATGTTCGATAGGGAAGCTCGGCTGCCGGTGGACTTAGCATTTGGCACCTCTTTAGATCATACCTCGATGGTGTCACACAGAGGATATGTGGACTGCTTGAGGAAGAGTCTGAAGACAGCATATGAGAAAGCCCAGGCTGCCTCAGACACCCGGGGCCAGCGAAACAAGCGAAACTTTGACCTAAAGGTGAGAGTACATGATTTGCAGCCTGGTGACAGAGTGTTACTGAGGAACTTGGGCATCCCTGGGAAACACAAACTGGATGGTGGAAGTGGCAGCCCTACATTATCTGCAAGCAGTTGCCAGGACTGCCAGTATACCAGATTCACCCAGAAGGAAGCACAGGCCCACTAAAGACCTGGCACCAGGATCATCTGCTACCTTTATCAGAAGCAGTTCGTATACCTCATCAACCAAATCAACAGCCTACTCAAACCATCTCTCAGGAATCACCTCCAGTAACCACAATCCTTGCAACCAAACATGGATGCAGAAGACAGGATGAAGAAATGGGCATGGATTGGCTGTGGCAGTCTACGCTGGCAGAGACTGGCACTCCCCTTTCTCCCAGAGAAGCAGATGCGGGAACCCTCAGGCCTGAGGCTCCGGAATTCATCCCACAGAGACAACCCTTGGCAAGCCAAGGAGACTTTCCAAGTTCCCCAACTGTAGAGGATATAGAAGCTCCTCAACCTTCTGCAGCATCAGAGGAAGAGGCTACTATACCCGAAATGCCTAAACCCAAAGAGCAGAGAGGAAAGCTAACAATTTGCCCACCAAAAAGGCTGACATACAATACTTTAGGTGAAAGTTCTAAAGAAGCGATCCTCACATCTCAGAGAATGCACACAGCCTGACGATCCTTCCCACTACAGGCTTAGTGGAGGGCGACTCCAACTCACCCCCTGGCACATCTAGGTGGGCCATTACAATATTGGTGGCTTGTGGGCAAGACAACCTCACCTCTTATGACAAATGGGAGGTTCCCTTGCCAGGTTCATATGTGCATGCCAATTGCTTGTTTTCTTACATGTACTAACCTGTTTTCGCCTCCCGTTGTATTTTTGAAAGCATGTAGGTTGTGGACATATGTTAATGGACTCTGTCCTTCCTTTTGGGACAGTATGTAGAAGGCATGTTGTAATGGAATTTATCCTTTTGGCCACAAGATGGAGACAGAGAGATGCTGACTTGTCCTTTCAGAAAACTCAGACACAAAGCACACTGGGAAAAAGGGGAGTTTCAGGAAGTGCTGAGGTAAATGAGGAGAAGGAAGTACTGAGGTGAGAGAAGAGAAACAGGCTTCCACACAGCACTACAGAGAGAGTGCTGACAGAAGATCTGAGGAGGGCTGATCTGAGGTACCAGCATATGATTGAGGGGAGTGAAACACGCTGACACCAGGGACTGTGTGACCCAACAGAGGAAGAGAAAGCTACGTTTCTCTTGAAACTACCGGGGAGAGTTACCGTGAGGAGAAGGGATAGAGGACAGGAGTGGTCAGGTGATGGGACTGTGCGGTGGAACTCCACCTAAGAAAGAGGGCCACACTGTCTACCAGCATCAGAGAGAGAGAGAGGCACACTTTTCAAGAGACTGAGGATAAAGGAGGCAGGAACAGTGTCACCCACATGGTCCCCCGTTCAGCCCAGGGACCCTGCTCATTACCTCAGTGCCATCTAGCCCAGCGGAGACAACCCACACACCGCTTCAGGGATCACAAGGCCCACCTAGGTGTCCTGTTAGCCGTTGTCCCATCACCCTGCCAGTTCAGCTACCAGCCATCCTGATCAGCCGACAGGAGGTGATCCAGTGCCTTACAACATTGCCAGGAGCCTGAACCATCATTTGGGACTTCCGTTGTGTCATCACCCAGAGAATTGGTGAGTGGGTGTAAACCCAACATCTTTCTTAGCACAGTACAGACACTGCATTCAGACACCTATTCCCTTTTCTACTGTCAGAGGATGCTTGTTTGGATCTGCCATTTTTAGCCATTCTGTTCTTACAAACCACTACCTAACGGGATTTCCTAGAGGATTTCTGTCTCAATTTTGATTAAACCTACTCTTTACAAAGGGCCCCGACGGTTTCTAGCAGAAGACATTAGTACCCTTCAACTCAGGACCTGTAATGTTTCAGAACTGTGCTTACTGTACCTGTTAACCCATTTCTTCTTTTTGTATTGTTACTTTCAATGGTGGTTGTGGCCCAGAAGGCGCCGAGAAGTTGAGAGACCTTCTCTCCTCCCTCTCAGCGCCTATGTTATGGGCATATAGATTACTGCGCTTTTCTAAATTTACAGTTGCTAAGTATTGAAGGTTGTCTTTTCTAATGTATTAATTCTTTGCAGAAAGGTTTAACAGTGTTGGAAGCTTCCATATGCTTTAAACCGTGATAATATATTCAATTTGTTTATCACTACCAGGTATGTGTCTCTTTTTGGTAATAATTTACAGCCAGGATAACAGCATTTTCCACGTGTCTTTAAATGTGTTTGCAGTAATTTAATTTAACCAGGTGTGCCAGAGGGGCTGAGGTCATTCTTGGGGTTGAGGTGGAGATCAGAGAACCCAAATTTACCAAGCGGCTCCTCCTTCGGGGGTGGTGCTACATATGTTTATGCACAGGGGTTTTTCCCATATCATCTTTCAGGACAGCAACCTATGAGACACCTTGGCTCCTCCCTTCTTAGGAAACACCACCCAGACTAGATTTAAAAGGCATGCTTCCTCGCCGGCTCCTCAGTGTCGGTGTTTCCTCCAGCAAGGAGACACTGCGAGGAGCCGTGGCTAAAGACAGCCAGGGAGGCTGAAACCTGTATGTCCAGGAAGGAGACAGAGATCTCTGGGGACTAGTGGTGCTATGCCTCGGAGAGGGGTTATTGACAGCCACACTGTTGTTTCTGTTGCCACCCCATCTCTCCGAAAGTTGTGTCATGGGATGCTTCGGGGGCCCGTCTTCAGGTTCTCAGTGGAGACTTAGGAGGAGGTGCTGTTCCCCCCCTTGCACTCTGGTGCGAGCTGCGATGGAGCTCACAGCGGGGCCAGGTGTTGGATGACGTCAATTTTGGCAGGGGGTTTGCATCTCTCCATGATCCGCAGCTTCTGGTTCCAGCCACGCATGCTGAAGGTGTAAAAAGAGGGAGAGGAGGCGCCTCTGGGTGCAGATTAATAACAAAATTTAATGTGCAGTAAAAATGTATCATAGTGCACTCACATTTCCGAAGTTAAGAGAAGGCATAGAGTCATTTCCCAAAACATGGGGGCTGTCCTCGGGGTAGTCGATCCCTAGTTCACTCCTGTCAATATGAGTCCTGATGCTCTTCCTCATACTGGATGGTGTTCGACCGGCTGCGGTGGAGTCCTTCCTCAACACGAGGCTTAAGGCGCACGGAAGTGTCCAGGCGGAGGGGGATGATGTCACCGGTAATGGGACGCATTTCACGAGCGTGCAGGCTGTAGGTAGCGTGAACAGCCACGCTCCTATATCAAGCTATTAGACAGGGACTGATCGGATTGTGATATAAGGGGAGTAGTTCGTTTCTGAAATACCATGATTGGATGGCTGTGTGGGAGGGCAGGAAGGGGTATGGGGCTGTGAGTTACATGCTTAATTATGCCAGAATTATGAACGTACTCAGAGCGCACCAGAGCACAGACTTAACAAAACTGGTACCAAGGAGCAAAATAAGGAGGCATAAAATAAGGGGATGCTTAATTATGCCAGGATTATAAACATACTTAGAGTGCACCAGAGCACAGGTTCAATAAAACTGGTACAAAGGAGCAAAAAAAGGGGCATAAAATAAGGGGATGTAAGATAGAATAATATAAAAAAAAAAAAAATTTTAGAACGATATGTAAAAAATATATATAGCAGCAGCGTATAAAGACAGTGTGTGGATGCATGTGTACATCCGCATGGGGACAGCAACAAAATAAAATGAAAGGTATACATAATGTAAGTGTAAGTGATGTGTAAAATCCCAATAAGTCAGGGAAGAAAATGAATAAAAAGAGATGGGAGGATGGTAAATTTATGGTTATATAAAAAAGTGTATATATATAAAATATATTAAAAATGTATTAAAAATTGAAAATTATTATTACTTTTACACATGCATTTGAACAGGATCTATTAGAGCAACAACAAATGTGATGTGGAGATAAAAACATAGAGGGGTGTGGTTAAAAAGTTGGGCAGTGCAACTGTACACATATCTCCACACACAATCCTGTACATAAGAGACATAAATACATAAATATGGAGTACAAGCACATATGTAGGTACACAGATACGAGATCCATATATAGAAGTATTGAATGGAGGAATAGATATGGAAGTTATAGGAGGCATATAAATTGTTGACATATAAATTATGGTTACTCTAAAGGAAGGGAAAAAGGGATTATGGGGGGGGGGTAAGGGGGGGTAAATGAAGGTGGGGAGGAGCAACCATACTTACGGGTATCCGCCACCCCCATGAAAAAGGAAAGGATGTGGATGAGAAGGCCAATCTAAAAATTGTGTATACAAAAAGAGTAAAGAAGATTAATAGTGCTACAGAGCGTTAGGGTATTCTGCATATTTTATTGGGGGTTAAAATAGAACTAAATTTCCTACTGTAACAAGGCGGTTTTATATTTACCCTTTTAGATATGTGGTCAGTAAATGCAATGATTAAAACACACAAAACAAAGAATGTAATAAAAGAGATTTACTTAGCTTCGATTAAAGATGTATTACAGATGATACAATACAGGATAAATTCAGCATTCAATCCAGGGAACCCCTCAACTTCTGAATTTCCAGATAGTTCTGGAAGCCGACAGTCTGTTCAAGATCTGGGACCACTAACGTCCCTCCACGAGGTTCACCGGCCTGCTCTATTGTCTGACCTTTTAAAGGCTAGATGGAAGGCGCGAAAAAGCTGGTTTTATCTGGTACTAACAAAGCCTATCCCAAGACAATGTGACCATCTGTGAATGACCGTCTGTGAGCTCAGAAACATACATTATACATATATAGAAATAGTAATAGTAATCACCTTAAAACTATTACTAAGTTTCTTGTAATTCAATAACTAAAGTTATATATATATATATATATATATATATATATATGTATACCCATACTACACCTACTTAAAATCAGGTATATATGTGGTAGAGGTATATATGTGGTATATATTAAATATAATAAATTGCTATATAAAATCATGTAGAGGTATATGTATGGTAGTAAAAACCGAGTGGTATAGGATATACCGAGTGGTATAGGATATATGAAATGTGCATATATCTCCCCATATCTATATAGAAGACACATATACGAAAGAATATATGTGAGAGAAATATGTATACATGCATGTCATAAAACACAGGGGATGAGTGTATGTAATCAGAGGATGGTTGCATTAGTTGATATCTCCTGGTGAGAGGGCATCAAGACAGTAGATCCAATAGGTTTCTCTAGCGCACAGCTTTTTAAATCGTTTGGCTGTTAGGAGAGATTTGGGAATCTGTTCTATTACCCAAACCTTTAGACCCACAGTAGATCCATGGTGAGCCATGGCAAAGTGTTTAGGGACACTGTGTGGATTTGTGCCACCTTCAATGCCCCTTCTGTGTTCTCTGAAGCGTTGTCTTAGCGGTCTGATTGTTCGGCGCACGTAGATTAGGCCGCATGGGCAGGTGAGGCCATACACTACGTATTTCAGAGGAGCAATTGTAGAATTCTTTTTGTTTGTAGGCGTTTCCTTTGGTACAGAAAGTTTTTTGACTGTGCTCAACAAATTTGCAAGTCTTGCAGAGCGCTTTCCGACTTTGATACATCCCTATTATTGTATCATAATAGGAACTGAGGGCGGATCAGTAGTGGGTTTTATTTTGCTGGGGGCAATTTTATGCTTGAGGTTAGGGGCCCTACGATAGGTGACTCTCGCGTGTGATGGAAGGATAATCTTCAGGTGTGGATCTTGTTGTAATATGTTCCAGTGACCGGACAATATTTTTTCCATCTTTTTGTATTTGAAGTGAAACGTGGTGATAAACCTGCTGGAACAGTCTTTTGCGGGTAAATTTGTTTTGAGAGGTTTTCCATGGAGATATAAGTGATATGCTTCATCCATCAGGTTCTCCGGATATTGTTTTTCCTGGAATTTGTTTTTTTAGAGGGACCCCGAGTTTGACATAGTCAGCATCTCTGGTGCAGTTTTGTCTGAGGCGACAAAATTGGATTTTCGGAATATTTGTGATCCATTTGGGGTGGTGGTAGCTCTTGAAATGTAGATATGAGTTGCCAGCCGTTGGTTTTGTATAGTTCTTGGCGTAGATTTTTTGTCCCTCGTGTTCTAATTCTAGGTCCAGGAAGGCTAGAGAGGTCGAGTTGCTTTCGTGGGTAAAAGATAATCCATATGTATTATCATTGCAATGTTTGACAAATGAGGTAATGAGTTTAGGGTTGCCATCCCAAATGATGATAAGATCATCAATGTACCTACCAAAAAATACAATATTAGCAGAGAAGGGGTTATTGTTGTAGATGTATTGGTTTTCCCAAAAGCCCATAGTCAAATTGGCATAGGAGGGAGCAAAGTTCGTGCCCATGGCAGTGCCCTGTTGCTGCAGGTATAAGTCTCCAATAAAGGTAAAATAATTGTGCGTTAAGCAGAATTTGGTTGCTTCCACGATAAAAGTTGCTTGACGGGAGTTGATGACGGGGTCCATAGCCAAGGATTGTTCTAATGCCATTATGCCAAATGTGTGGGGGATGGAGGTATACAGGGAGCTGACGTCTAATGATAGCCAGGTATATGTTGGTTCCCATGTGTAGGGGGATAAGAGTTCCATCAGATGTGTACCATCACGGATGTATGACTGGAGGTGAAGGACTAAGGGCTGTAGAAAATGGTCTACGTATAGGCTGAAACAGGAAGTGACACTGTCCATGGAGGCCACAATCGGTCTGCCAGGGGGGTGTTGGGAATTTTTATGGATCTTGGGTAAATGATAGAAGTAAGGTATAGAGTAGAAAGATTTTCGTAGGAATGAACTCTCAGTTTTGGTAATAATGCCGTCTGATAGGGCGGTGGAGATCAGGAGCTCTGCTTCCTTCGCAAATTCGGTAGTGGGGTCCTTCTTTAGCTTGATGTGTGTAGCTTGATCGGACAGAAGTCTGTCCGCCTCTTTGATGTAATCCGATTTGTTTTGAAATACAATTCCTCCACCTTTATCTGCGAATTTGATCACAAGGTCTTCAGCATGCATAAGTGTGTCAAGTGCTCTGGTTTCTTGGGGTGAAAGGTTGTGAGATTTGGATGTAGATGTGGAGCTACACAGTTTAACCAAGTCTGCAAATACCACTCTATAGAAGGTTTCTAGATATGGGCCCTTGGAGTGTGTGGGGAAGAATATGGATTTGGGTTTAAGTGATGAGTGGACAATGGGGGGAGAAGTGGCAAGGTGTTGTGTGAGCAATCTCATGGTGTCATCTTCAGTGGAAGGTATGTCTATATTGTCAACATCGGAGACTTCTATATTGTCAAAATCAGAGATGTATAGAATCAGGTTAGGCTCATTAGATAGAAGTTCAGATGGAGGACTTATCGTGGGTTCTATGGCAATATTGTTTTTTTTCTTTCTCATGTTTCATATGAAAATGTCTCTTAAGAGTGAGGTTTCTTATGTAGCTGTTGAGGTCTTTGAACAGTAAGAAAGGGTTGGGTTTTTTGACAGGGGCGAAGCTTAGTCCACGACTCAGCAGAGAAATCTCTACAGGAGATAGAATATGTGTGGACAAGTTGAAAATCTTTACCGTTTTTGCACTTTCTGTGTGTTTTGTTTGTTGTCTGTTTCGTCCTCCTCTACAGCCTCTCTTGTGAACTTTCTTTTCCGGGATACTGTGGCCGGAGGAGGACTGGGCACTAAAAAAAACGGATGACTGGTGGAAGGTGAAACACAGCTGGTAAGGATGGTGGGTCCTGGGTCACTGGAAGGTAGGTCATACTGACCTGTATAGGTGTCTGATGATGTATTGGCCATAGTGGTGGCCTTGCTGATGTTTGGTTGGTCAGAGGTGTCACGGCTGCTATGTGAAACTATGGGTGTAGTAGTGGTGGAATGATCTGGGGTGGGCCTGTCTGTGGTAGAAGGGTTATCTGGGCAGCTCAAGGTGGAGGGAATGAGATCTTGGGCAGGTGTGGAGCTCGACCTATTGTAAAACTTGTTTAGGGCAGTAATCAATTCTCCTTTTTTGTCGCCATTGTGCTTGTTCCTTTTCTTGTCAGAGTCATTCCTCTGAGTGCGTTGGGGAGTGTGCGGTGGATGATGGGCTCAGAGTGATGGGAGGTTCCTTTTGTATCTATTAGAAATTATAGTACCAAATGGTCATAGGTTCATTAAGGGACAAGGAGGGGCAGATATATTCTGACTCTGAGAAGAATGAATGGTTGCTGAGGGTATGGGTGGTAGAACGGTAGGATTGGGAAGATGTTTTCTTATTCCACGGGAAGACTCTGTCAGAATTGTAGTCATCCAAGTCCCGTTTAAATTTCCCGATCTTCATTTTGATAAGGTTATCTTCGTATTTCTTGGCATTTTTCTTTAATACCTCTAGCCATGTTAGTGGGATGGGTATAGAGTAGCCAATTATGTAATTTATTAGGGTTTTGGCTTGTTCATGTAGTTTATCAAACCTATTATTTCTATGTGAGATGAGTATTCCCATCCATTTTGCAGTGCAAAATTCAGAAAGGTTAGTCCATTCTTTAGTGCTATCTTTATCTAGAAAGATGGGGCATTCTTTCATAATTCTTAATCCTTTGGGTGATATCTGGGTGCTAGTATATTGTTGCAAGAAGAATTTGTCCCACCACTGTTGATTAGTGATGTGAACCAATCTTTCGAGTTGTTTAAATTTACCACAGAGGCTATATCACATTTTGCTAGTGAGTTTTGCATCATGGGAAAAGGTGACAGGTGCTAGTAAGGAATATAGTTTTTCTAAAACTTTATATCTGTGATTATCTATGGTGGAGATAAACTTCATGGTGGGTAGTAATGGAATACGAGAGCAGAAAATAAAAAAGAGGGGGTGTGGTGTATGAGATGTAGAAAAAATGCAGGGAAATAAATAAATAAATAAATTGCAAAAAAAGGAGTTATAACAGGAATAAACAAGACAAAAAAAAGGGGAATAAAATCTGTGATAGTGCTGGTGATGATGTCACGTGGGACTGTAAGCAACAGCCTGGGGAACTGTAATATGGGACAAGTTGGACAGGACATGAAATAAATGATGAGATGAGAGTATAGTTAAAGGTGTAAGATCTGGTAAGATAATAAAACCTCTAGGTGGTCAGCACCAAACAAAGATAGTGGATTAGTATGCAGCACAGTGGGTCAACAAAGCAAGTTATACAAGTATAAGGTGCAAGGATCTAAAACAGTATATATCCTTTATGTATTTAGTTAGTGTGCTGGATACGCATGGTATTACATACACAATAAGTCACCAGGTCCACAATCTCTGATTGTTTAGGAGGTAGATCACAATAGTGTATGAATCGTTAATTAGATGGGAGGGGGGAAGGGAGGGAGGTATGAGGATGATCCACTCTCAGGGCTGCCATCACAGCGGAACAGAGACCATGTTCCCAAAACTGAAGAGATAAAAAAAGGGAGAGGAGGCGCCTCTGGGTGCAGATTATTAACAAATTTTAATGTGCAGTAAAAATGTATCATAGTGCACTCGCAGCCCACATATTTTGGGAAATGACTCTATGCCTTCTCTTAACTTCGGAAATGTGAGTGCACTATGATACATTCAGTTTTGGGAACATGGTCTCTGTTCCACTGTGATGGCAGCTGAGAGTGGATCATCCTCATAACTCCCTCCCTTCCCCTCTAATTAACGATTCATACACTATTGCAATCTACCTCCTAAACAATCAGAGATTGTGGACCTGGTGACTTATTGTGCATGTAATACCATGCATATCCAGCACACTAACTAAATACATAAAGGATATATACGCCTTGCCATGCGGAAGGGGGACCGGGCTTTGGCTGATGGGGACCCGGAAAGGTCGCACAGGCAGTTGGAGGGCCCAGAGGCAAGACCATCCTTTTCACGGCGGGAGCATGTCAGAGGCAGGGGCCATCCTGATGGCTTCTGGCATTGCCGACATAAGCCATCTTAAGGTAAGGAGGACCAGGGGGTGCGTTCCTTACCTGTCTATCACCTGTAGCTCCACAGGTGGGGTTCCCTCTTGGTGGTCGGAGGGGAGGAGGCACATGGGACCCGAGGGCTGGTGGTTCTATGTGCTCTCCTGGGGGTGGTCCCTACGGGTCTGGCTGGTGGAGGGGGGGGTCCCAGGGTTTGGACTGCCTCACAGAAACAGGGGGCGGGTGGTAAATCCCACAGCCCCAGACTGTACCTCACCAGCGGTAGTAGGGCACGTACCCTTTTCTTCCGGTCACCCCGGGAAAGGGGGACCGGAGGTTTATGCTGGTTACCGTCTCCATACGGCGCAAACAGGGAGCATGGATGGTAGCTCAGAGGCTAAGAGCTCTGATTGGTCTGCTTGGACCTGAGTTCAAATCCCAATGAGGGAAAGCCGTTCGTATCGTAGGTACTGCACAGCACCTGCACCTTCTGCTGGACATGTGGCAGCTCTGTGGCCTAGAGGCGAGAACTTCGGCTTGGCATCCCTGCTGGTCTGGTTTTCAAAAGGGGAAGACCCAGCCCTCTTCTGCGACACCTGCACAGGCAGCGGAAGCAGACCCCAGCACCAGCTCCTCACAGGTAAGCCTGTATTGTTTGTACTTCGCATGCACATCCAATGAGTGTTTTTCCTCCTTGTAACCAGTTGGGACTGGGTGAAGGGGAACCTTTTTTTCTCCCTCCTGCATGAGGTGTATGGAGTGGGTATGGCTGAAATCGCACTGTGTGGGAAAACACGAGGCTGGCCGCTGAAAGGAAAGTCATGGCTCACAATCAGTGCAGCCATAGGAGTCTGCCTGGAGACGTAGGATCTTGTCCTCATGTCAGCTCCTACTGACCTTTGACAAGTCACTTTATGAAGTGGCTCAGCGGTTAACATTTTAGCTCTGGGTCAATGATTTGATGGGGTTGAAAGTCAGTTCCCTGAGCGGCCTCCTGGTGCCTCAGGCTTGTCTAGCCAGGGGAGAAGGCCTGGGTGGCTGACACTTCTGCTTGGCAACACTGGGGTGGTTAGTTCAGTTCCCCCAACATTCTAGTGCTTGCATTAAGTTGTGGGTTCTCCCTGTGTTTGTGTGGGGTATCTTACATGACCCAAACTCAGGCTGGCATTTGATATACCTGACGCATTGGCTGGGTAGAATGCACTCATGACCAGAAGGGTCAGCTCACAGAGAGTCTGAACTATAGGCACTGCAGTGAAAACTTTGCCTGTGTAGGACCAGCAAACCAGCTCACCTAAAATTTTCAGGCAGGGGTCTTCAGGTTCTCCTGGTCGACTCACAAACAGTGAAGAAAAAGAGCTTGCATTGAAGGTGTTGCACCTAAACTGTGCCTTAAATACTGAGTTCATAAGTTTGAATCCCAATCAAGCTAGCACCCTGCAGGTTTCACCAGTGTTTTGATGTTACAGGGTTGCTGGCCTGATGGCCACATCACCTGTATGCACCTGATATAGGAAACTAAACAGGGTATCTCTGGTGACCAGGGCCCGATATCAGGGGGTGGCCCCCTGTATGGCATCACGGAGGGTTAAAGGCCTTCAGGTGACCAGACCCTAGTAAGATGCACAGGTTTCTACAACACTTGTTAAGAAGTGGGAGAAGGCCTGGATGGTGAATCCACTAGACCCCCTCATTACAAAACTTCTCTGGAGGAGGTGGTTGCAGGAGGACATTCCTGCTCCACGACCAGGGATAGAGCAGTGGAAAATGGCGTTCCTGTTAATTAGGTCCGATGGAAGCCGGGGAAGTCTAGTGTTCAGCTTCTCGGAAGGCTTTGGTTCAATACCCTCTGCTCCCTCCAGACGCAGTTTTTTCCACAGATCCAGACTTACCGGCCCAGTCCTGGGAGACAAAGGGGTATTCTAAAACAGTGGGGGTAAGTACAGCGCAAATAGTAATAAAACTATAATATATAAAAAGTCCAATGCACATCCAGGGTGTATTCCTGTCAAATGTCCTTATAGAAAAACAATGTGTTGGCTCCAATGGTGTAATCAATCATAATCAGCTTCACCCAGATAAACAAAAATGCGCTTACCAGATACTGTGGACCTCTGCATAGGTCCCAGACCTATGGGAGTCCGCATAGTCGAGCATGTGAACAACATCAAAAGGGGATTAATTACACACAATGTTTGTAAACATTTTAGAATTTTTCATGGCAGGAATCCCAGATGTTTACAATTTTGGGGTATAGAACGAGTGAACCCACACTGGAGAGGGGGAAATTTTATCAGGCAGCTGAGCCAGCGTGAATCCATGTGGATTCATGAGACTCAGGTTGGGATCCCGAAAGGGTTAAATGTGGAATTTGACCTCAATTATTTTATATCCGATAGGTAGTCTTTATTTCATTATTTATTTATTTTTCATTTTAGAGACATCTTACAGTATATTTAAGTTTATCTGTATATGTTTTGTATGTTATTTGATTTATTCACAGAGATGGCAGGGGGACATAATTTCATTTTTTATCCTTTTAATGCTTATGGTTTATATATTTACCCATAATGGGATATATAATGCTTTCGTTTTATAGCACTTGCCGGGTAGTGGGTGGTAACTGGTGGTGTCCCTGCACAATGAGGGAGACATGGTGATCCTTTTGACTTCCGGTCCTGCCTCTGTGTTTATGGACATTGCCCATATTTATGTCTTAATAGTAGGTGTTTTGGCATAGTCCGGTTGCCATGGAAGTTCCTCTGACTTCTGTTCTTCCGTAACCTGTGCTGACACTCTCTGTCCTTTTAAAAGCCGCTGAGTGACTGCCAGGCTCCCCCCCTCGCTGACGAAGTCTCAGGACGTAACGCTGCGTACGGGGGGAGGAGCTTTCATACGGACGTCACCCGCTGCCATACTCTGCTTACAGTGCACCCGATCTGCGATCGTGGTGCTGTTAGTTCATATGTTATGTGCTTATGAGCACTTTCCACTTTTTAGAGACTTTTTATAAACCTATGGTGTGCATTTAGATCGTGTCCTTATCTTTTATATATGCACTGGAACGATCTCCACCCTTCTTACATCCATCTCTGCCGCCCTGGATGTTTGTTTCTGTGATATCTCCCTGCGGGACAGCCTAGATATCAGGCACTACTGAGGACCCTACAGACGACATCAGGAATTACCACCATCCCTGCGGGGATACATGTGAGTTTGACCTTCTGCTTTGCAGAGGTCCACAGTATCTGGTAAGTACATATTTGTTTATCTGGGTGAAGCGGATTATGATTGATTACACCATTGGAGCCAACACATCGTTCTTTTTCTATAAGGACATTTGACAGGAATACACCTTGGATGTGCATTGGACTTTTTATATATTATAGTTTTTTTACTATTTGCTCTGCACTTACCCCCACTGTTTTAGTATACATTTTTAGGCATATGTGCTTACCTAAAGTGTTCAGCTTGCATTTATTTCAGCTTTTATAATTGTTTGCGCTGATTGTCCCATACTTTACGGACAGAGGGGTATTGTTGGATTCCATGCTCAAGAGAATGAACTCTCTTCTGAAAGGGCTGTCGCGCATCTCAGAATATTGTCTGACACAATTGCAGACACACATTAATGCACGGTCAGTAAAAGGACGGGCAGCCCCCCAAGTGGTGGATGACGAACAGCATGTACAAGACTGCGCGACATCCCTCCCACAGGGGACCTGTTCTTTGTCCTGGGCCGGAGGCGATTCTTGAATCGCATAACAGACAGGAACAGAGCCCTTCCTGTGAAATTAAAGGGTGACCCAGGTAGGAAGGCTGGGCTATGGCCACAGCACCCTGAATGCACCCGATCTCATCTGGTGACAGAAGTTATGACTAAACTCAGTGGAGTCCTCTTCTTACAGCTGCAGGCACTTCCTTAGGAACCGTCTATAGGGCGGTTAACCCTGGGATCTCTAGTTTCCCCCAGGAACTCTGGTTTCCTCTTATAAAACCTCCTCTTTGGGCCTAAACCAGTAAAGGGTTGGTACTCTTGGATAGATGCTGTCGCTCAGAGCTGGCATTTTCCCCAGGTTCTCTGCCATCTCACCCACCCACAGTCTTACTGGTGGGCATAGAACACTTCGGCCTTTCTCATTGTATCACACTGGCTTAAAGGACCACGGTTCTCTGTCCTGAAGGCTCTGGGAACCGGGTGGTCTGGCTACTAAGAGAGATCCCTTAAGATTATATTTTATGCTCCACTTACCTGAGATTTGGAGGCATTATGGCAGCTGGACCAGTTTTAGGTCTGCAGTTTTCCAAGTAGGACCAAACTTTACTCATTGTAGGCCCTCGTGGGATCTTCCTTTGAACTTTGGTTCATGTGTCAATAAGGGGTTTCCTTCCTAAAAGTAAGAGTTAAAATCTCTAGCAGTACCTGGGCAAGATGACATTAGCTAACAATCGGACAAGCCTATATGTAGGGAGATCTCAGAGAAGCTGATGCTACTTTGCGCCAGATCTGTGCAGCGGCAACGTGATTCAGCTCTCCTACCTTTTACCTGACACTAGAGGCTGATCTTGTTGTCAGCAAAGGGATCAGGCTCTTTGGGTACAGAGTCCTGTAAGCCGTAGTCCCAACGTAAGGGTAAGTACTCGCTTATCCTCTCATAGGTCGCTGTCCTGAAAGACGATATGGGAAAATTAGAGTTACTTACTGGTAACGTCTTTTCCGGGAGTCTTTCAGGACAGCACCATGTACCCACCCTTGTTGGTTTTTCCTTTTGGGTTCCTGATTCATGAACCATCAAAAAAGCAATTTAAGGTGTATGATGTGTTCTTGTGTCTCCCCAGCTGGCCGGAGTTGCTCTTGAAGAACTGAGGAGCCGGCGGGAAGCACACCTTTTAGATCTAGGCTGGGCGGTGTTTCCTAAGAAGGGAGGGGCCAAGGTCTCTCATAGGTTGCTGTCCCGAAAGACGCTACCAGTAAGTAACTCTAATTTTTTTTGTCTGGAACTGGCCCAATGCTCACTGAATTTTCACTGGTGAACACAGAGGCTGTTAGAGTAAGTTTTCTGCACTACTTGCTTCCTCTGCTGTCTTCTGTGATTACCAGTGACAGTGCCGCTTAGAGTAGCTCACACAGAACCCTCTCTACTATAGGTGTGGCTGGGCACACACTAATCACCCCATGCACAGTGGAATATAATCCAGTGTGCAGAAGTTTGCGGGGCACTACACTACTCATCCCCAGTAATCCACCCTATTTCATCAGCTATGTTTCTCGCTGCATCATCTCCCTGTCATTGCTGGCTGGGGCATTTCTGCCTGTGAGCTGGGGCAGGTGCACTGTGCTGAGCCGATCCTGTGATTTCTCACTCCTAGGAATCCTAGGAGTGAGATATTGAGACACAGGATTAGCAATGTCCGGCACAGTGTGCTAAATGAACAGCACAGAGAAGGCTGAATCTGCACCGCCTAACACCTTACCCTTGCTGTCTGTCTCCACCCCTTCCGCCTCCAACTTGCACACACTGCTGTGAAAGGGCTTGCTATTGAGGCAGCAGATTTAATTATAGAACACACAGCAGCACTAGATCCTGGCTGCCTGAGCCTAGAGTAGACCAGCCTGCAGCCATGATTGCTGAGTGCAGGTGTGAGGATCACCCCATATCTCTCTTGCTCCCCATCTCTAACTCCCTTCTCTCTCCCACCCAACTTCCCCCTCTCTCTCACTCCCCTCTTTCTGGCCCCCCTCTCTTACCCTCCTTTCCCTCAGTGCACTTTTTGTGGCCACCATTATTTTCCAGCACTGCCTTAACCCTCTTGGGCATGGAGTTCACCAGAGCTTCAGACGTTGCCACTGGAGTCCTCTTCCACTCCTCCATAACAACATCACGGAGCTGGTGGATGTTAGAGACCTTGTGCACTTCCACCTGTTGGAGGATGCTGCACAGATGCTCAATAGAGGTTAGGTCTACAGACATGCTTGGTCAGTCCATGACTGTTACCCTCAGCTTCTTTAGCAAGGCAGTGGTCATCTTGGAGGTGTGTTTGGGGTTATGTTGGAATACTGCCCTGCGACCCAGTCCCTGAAGAGAGGGGATCATGCTCTGTTTAGGTATGTCACATGAACTGTAGCTCCCCAGTGCCGGCAGCACTCATGCAGCCCCAGACCATGACACTCCCACCACCATGCTTGACTGTGGGCAAGACACACTTGTCTTTGTACTCCTCACATGGTTGCCGCATCACACGCTTGACACCATCTGAACCAAATAAGTTTATCCTGATCTAATCAGACCACAGGACATGGTTCCAGCAATCCATGTCCTTAGTCTGATTGTCTTCAGCTAACTGTTTGTGGACTTTCTTGTGCATCATCTTTAGAAGAGGCTTCCCTCTGCGACGACAGCCATGCAGACCAATATGATGCAGTGTGTGGCATATGGTCTGAGCACTGACAGGCTGACCCCCCATCCCTTCAACCTCTGCAGCAATGCTGGCAGTACTCTTACATCTATTTCCCAAAGACAACCTCTGGATATGGCGCTGTGGATGTGGATGTGGATACATTGTGGAGACTGGAAGGATGGATGATGCTGGACGTGGATGTGGATACATTGTGGAGACTGGAGGGATGGATGATGCTGGACGTGGATGTGGATACATTGTGGAGACTGGAGGGATGGATGATGCTGGACGTGGATGTGGATACATTGTGGAGACTGGAAGGATGGATGATGCTGGGCGTGGATGTGGATACATTGTGGAGACTGGAGGGATGGATGATGTTGGACGTGGATGTGGATACATTGTGGAGAGGGATGCATGATGCTTAGCATGCATTACAAAGGGACCCCCTCAAAGTCTTGACTATAGTGTAGCATATATTACAAAGGGACCCCCTCAGTCTTGCCTATAGTGTAGCATATATTACAAAGGAAGCCCATTACAGTACTGCCTATAGTGTAATATGCTCTACAGTGGGGAGGGGGCGGGGGCATGAATTATAGAGGATGTGTATCTGAGTCTTGACTATAGGAAAGCATGCATTACAAAGGGGACCTGTCAGAGCCTTGCCTATTGGATGGCATGGGGCCCATTAGTCCTGCCTACAGGGGGTAATTTTGGAACCCCACCTAGAGGTTGGTGAAGGGGTGTGTCCAAGCCCTCCTATAGGCTCAGGTGCATTACAAAGTCCTGCCTATAATGTATCATGCAATACAAAGAGGACCTGTCATTGTTCTGCCTATAATGTAACATACATTACAAAGGGGACCTGTCAGAACCCCGTCTTTAGGGCAGAAGTCATGCCAGCAGACAGATTGAGATAGTCGGATTCCACATTTCTATTCATGTCTGTCTATAGCCAGATGCACCTGGTTGGGGATGAAGATGATTGAGTTACATTATGAAAATGGATGAGGACGACTCTGGGTGGGGATGAGAGTTACATAGTGAAGAGGGGCTCTCCACAATGTAATGCTCATCTCCACCCAGAGTCATCCTCATCCATTTTCACAATGTAACTTAATCATGCCAGCTTGTCAGCCTCAGGTGTCCCATCAAAGGAGATTAAAATAAAGTCCAAATATACAGCACAGGGAGCACAGCAGCACACCAACTTTTTGTGACTTACCCTCCCACGCCGCTCTCTCCTATCTACATGCACCTAATAGGGCTGGGTCGTTCACTGGGCTAGTGAAAGGCTGCGGTGGCTCAGCTCAGGCTTGAATGTAAGCACCCTTCCTTCTCTATAGCAGCCATCCGGGGGGGGGGGCTAGTGAAAGGAAGGCGGCGGATAATCAGACTTGTGTATGCTTCCTTCTCCCTTTCTGTAGCGGGCGCCGGAGGGGGGCAGGGACCCCTTGGGACACCCGGCCCCTTACAAGAGTACTGCCTGTACTATCCCCCTGATGGCGGCCCTGAGAATAAGGCAGCTGGTTACACTGGTACTGGCCACTGTTCAGCAACCAAATTTAGCACATGAATGCTCTGTATGAAACGACCATAAAAAATTTGCCACCAGCTTTTTTCTCACAGCAAAATAGCGAGACTGACATTGACTGAATTTAAGATTGTACCTGTCTTAAATTCAGAAACCTGTGGTGAAATGGTGGTTTTGGTAGAGACCCTAAAATAGCATTGCCTGATGTCTGTCTAGCTGCCTAGACCATGACTTGGTCGAACATAACTATATTATGATCACTAAAAATGTCTTAGCTTAGGCATCAGGCATGCTTGTCTCAATGACATAGTGACTAAAGCCTTATCCCTAAAGCCAAGATGATCTAAAGAGATCAGTCAAAACTTCATGAGGCTGGCAATAGCATTATACACTTACAGAGGCTGGAGATATACTATATATACTGTATATATGTTAACAGCCTTTTACTGTACTGTCCAAGCAGATACGTTTAGCTTTATACAAAATACCATAACATTGTGCATACTATCAGGGGAACTTGGCAACATACAGCAAGAAAATAAAATTGCTTTTTGGCCCAATAATATTTCACCTATGCCCCAATTGTTTTGAGGTGACCCTGACACGAAGGTTGATTTACTAAAGGCAAAAATGCTGTTCACTTTGCAAGGGAAGAAGCAATCTGCAGGGGAATTTAGTGAATGAGGTGAAGCTCTGTTGACTTCATTTATGTGCAAGCAAAACTGAATTTTTTTGTGACTGAGTATTCTTTGCAAAGTCAAATTTCACCTCATTCAATAAGCTCTGGGATATCCCTTGCAAAGCACAATTTCCCTTGCTAAGTATACGGCCTGTTTTTCTTTAGTAACTCAACCCCAAAGTGTCTGAAGTATAGATTTTCTATGATTATGCAGAGATTGTTTCAATTTACTAACCAGTGCAAGACTATGTAGGATAATACAAAGCAGAATTCAGTTGGTTGGTAAGGACAATAAAGACAGCTCTTTTAAAGCAGAACTTCACTCTCCAAATCAACATGACCTATTATAAATCTTTATACATATATTTTTACTTCTTCTATATGCAAGCAGTAGTAAATAGATAGGAAGGTAAATATATTTACTTGCTTGAAATTTTAATTTTTTAATTTTTTTCAGTTACTTCCTTGTTTCTGGCCCAGGCTAATCATGTCCTACATCCCAGGAGTCTTTGTGGAGAAGGGGTTTTCTCAGCTAAGAACACCCTCCTGCCTGCATACCTGAGCTAAGGGCAGATGGATTCCAGAAAGTAAATGGTACATGAATCTTACTCAAACAATGAATCCCTTATTCAAGATGGCCATGGCTAGAAATGCCAGGAGGTGTTTTTTAAAGCGATTTCCCAGCAAAATAGAGCATAGAGACATGGATGGATGTGTGATTTTGCTTTGAATATTATAAATGAAATAGCATTTTTGCTGGTGCTCAGATGCAGCGCAGTTCCATTTTAAATTGGTACAACATGAGAACTACAAGCTCCAGTTAATATTACCAAGCTCTAATTATGTAAGTGATATCAAGCAGTATTGTAAAATCAACCCATTCCATAAACATAAATTAGAATGTGAAAGCAAGTCCTTGTCTTCTGAAAAACATGGTGAGGATTTCTCTCTTGAGGGTGGATTGGAGGGAGAATAGGAGGGTCTGTATTAGAAAGAAGGATTGGGGGTGGGTGGGATTTGTGCTGTGGGGGGAATTTGGGGGGACAAGAGATTTATATCACAACCTGTTTCCTACTGCGCAAACACAAGTTGCGCTGCGCCTTTCTGAATGGTCCCACTGTCTTCTGGGACCTCTGTATCTCCCAGAAGTCAGCGGGGGGGGGGGGGGGGGGGAGGTGGAGGGGCGTTGTGCGGCAATCTTACCCGGAAGTGGGAGCGGGTATCTGGTTTCAACAAGTATCCGCTCCCCCCCAGAAAGGTGCCAAGTTTGGCAGCAGAGGGGGGTGGGGAAGCAAACAAGCGGAGCTTCCGCTTTTGCCCCTTTTGGGTGGAGCTCCGCTTTAATCATATTAAGACATAAGGCTGAACATCAGGAGATGATATATATATATATATATATATATATATATATATATATATATACTTACTATATTGTTAGATTATGACGATGCTTTGGGTTATGTTTAATTCTTTCAATAAAAAACATAGAACCGAAAAATGACAAAGCAAACTATTCCTTTTGTTATAAAATCCAATATGCTTTGAAATTGATTTTTACAAATGCCCATAATCTCACTGGTGTTTGTGTGAAACTATTTTGATTTTAGTATTAAAATTGAACCGAAAGAAATTTCAAAGCAAACTACAGTACTCGTTTTGTTATAAAATCAAATAAGCTTTTAATTAAAGTGCCCGTATTCTCCCTGGTGTTTGTGTGAAACTATTTTGGTTTTAGTATTATTTTCGTATACTTTGCATTTGCTGTA
Organism: Lithobates clamitans; assembly: GCA_037952925.1. Lineage (NCBI taxonomy): Eukaryota > Metazoa > Chordata > Amphibia > Anura > Ranidae > Lithobates > Lithobates clamitans. The sequence goes on along the minus strand of JBBGZY010001049.1, from coordinate 60,716 downwards.
ACCAATCCCAAGCCTTTTGAATCTGCCCACGAGGAAGCTTAAAAATCTGTACTTAAGCTGGTCATAGATGGATCGAAATTTGGTTAGCTCAGCAGGAACTGGCCGAATTTCAATCCATCTACTGTATAACTGTTCCCGTTGGAGAGCAGTCAGTGATGGACACCTGAATAAAACTGTTGGTATATTTTTGCTCGATCAGCATTGCAGCCAGTTGGCTGCAGCACTGATCATTGAATTCTCACAACAAAGAAGTCCCAGAGAACTCAGCGGGGCAGATTCATCAATCTACCATGAATTTGTGAATGGGGAAATTCTTTTGTTTATTTTTTGATTAGCCGGCTGGCTGATCCAAAAAAGGAATGATCCATGTATTGCCAGCTTTAGATTTTTACATCCTTTGTGTAAACCTTGATTTCAATAGGATTTAGAAGCCTCTGGAACTGGATGGAAAGTCTTGGCTGTGACACATAACAGTTGTCCCAACAGGTTCTTTTTAAAGGAGATCAGTCACAACTGGTGTGCCTGTTCCTTGAACAGTTAATCTACGTTGTTTGCGCTAATGAACTTGGCAAAAGAGTGTCTGTTGGTGCAAAGAAGAAACTGGAATGGACTTGTATAGAGGCAGTATACACAACTGTGGGAGAGACACCATGATTGCTACACATGCAGTACATGGGAACAACTGTCTGGCATGTCTAAGAATAGTGCGATTGTTATTTGTTACTATACTTGGCCAGGTGCAGGCGTCATTTTTGACAGACACATTACACAGACTACAGTAATACGGAGGCAGAGCATGCACATCAGAAGACAAGAGCTACAGGCAGATATCAGTTCTACATACCATACAAACATTGGGATGGAGTTATGGCCTGAGGTATAAACAACTGAATGGGCACACCATGAGGCATTATATACAATGAGTAGGCATGTGCTGCCATTTTTCTGCTGTGCATGGCATGCCACTGGTCTGAGTACTTTACAATTTCTCAAACATGGGGGCTGATGTGCTAAAATAGAGGAGGTCCTTTCCTGAGCAAAGTGAATGACAGTAAATAAGATGCACATGTGTTTGCTTTGAATACGCAATCATATGCAAGGGAAATTACAAAAAGCTAATAATTCTTTACTAGTACGTGATTGGTTGAATGCAGCTTAATTTTTTTCAAACTCTGATCACTTTGTATGTTACAGACTTTTCCTTCAGCGAATCTAACCCATTGTGTTTACCAGGACTCATTGTTTGAGATATAGAAAGACAATACTTCAGCAGTGAAGAGTAGTGGACTGATGGCAAATTCACATGGCAGTCATATATTGGACAGTCTTGCAGGCTTGATAATTCGATGGGTAAAAAGGTAAACATCAAGCCTTGCTGCCCACTACAGACAGGGGGAGTCCTTGATACTAAACGACTCACAAATAAACTAAAATTACAAGCTCATAAAATCTCTATGATGTCCACCTCTATATGGTTTAAGAAGACGTTCAATGGGGGGGCCTATTGAACTTATTCTTGAACTCATAGGGGCTGGTGTCCTAACAACTTTACGAACTTGTGATTTTAAGTTGTTTGTGAATATAACTACTTGTGTATTTTAAATGGTACAAAAAAGGTAATTCACAAAGTTGGTACGTTCTTGTTTTGTCATTCACTGTTTCAAGAGGAAGTAAAGCCTCTAGAGGAAAAATAAAAAAAACAGGCACCCTGCAAGACAAAGGCATAATGAGCTAGTATGCATAGCATACTAGCTCATTATGAATGACTTACCTGAGATCGAAGCGACCCTCGTTCACATCCTTCTTCGGCGCCATGATACTCAGAGTGACTTCCGGTTATCGCTGCTCCGGCGCTGTGAGTGGCCAGAGCAGCTATGATGTCACTCCGGCGCATGCATGCAGGAGCCGTCAGTGACGGCATGCTCGCCCTCACTAACGGCATGCTCAGTGCGCCTGCGCCGTTGTCTACGGCTCACATGCGCCGTAGACATCGGTACAGTGTTTTTTGCAAGTATCTCCTAAACCGTGTAGGTTAAGGAGATATTGCAAGCACTTACAGGTAAGCCTTAATCTTGGCTTACCTGTAGGTGAAAGTTGTCCCAGAGGGTTTACAACCACTTTCACTTGTATCAACTTCGGACTGGGACTTATAGAACTTCTTTCGAGTGTAAGTAGAACTCATTAGCTCACATACACATTTTTCTAGCTACTTGGAAAAAATTTGTGGCTTAGTTGCTGCTGATGCTGAAAAAAGAGAAGGAAAGTGATACTTGTGTCACTACTTATTTAATCAGTTAGGGTAGATCAGTGGGTACTCTTAGGCTGGGTATATACTAGTACATTTTCATTAACATTCTCAGTATATTCAAGGGCTTTATGAATGTTGCTCCAAAGTAGCAAAATTTCATTTGCTTTTAGCATTCGATTTTGGAGTAAATGGACCTTACTGAGTGAAAACTAGAAATGTGTTAATTCGAATCTGACCTCACTAATGATTAGAAAATCAAATGAGTGCTGGTTCACACCAGTGACCTCTGCGAGATCGCACCGCAAATCACATGCGATGTCCGTGCAATGCGATTTTAGCCGTGCAGATAGTATGGCTGATATTGCATCGCATTCGGACCAAACTCGCACAGGATCCTTTTTTGGTCCATGTCAGAATCGGATCGCATGGGTGTTCACATTCATGCTCGAACTGTAAGTTAACAGTGCGATATGCAAGCTAATTTGGGGGTGTCATTAACATTGTATTGACACTCCCAGCAGTTTGCATATGGCAGTATGAAGTGCTGTGCGAGTCAGGTGCGATGTGGGAACCCGCAGTGGATTCGCAGGGTTCCCGCATTGCACAAGTGTGAACCAAGCCTTAGAGTTCTTAAAATTAAAGAATTTGAATAAAAATCTACTAGTGCACATGTGTCAAACACAAGGCCAGCGGGCCACATGCAGCCCGCCAGGGCATTTCATGTGGCCCTCGCACCTCTCCTGCAGCTGCGGACCCCCCCCTCATCTCCACTCCCACTTCGTCTCAGCAGTCGGCAGCAGAGAGGAGGACAGAACTCCTCCTACAGATCCTGTGCTTTTGTGCAGCCTCAGCACTCCCTCATCTCCATCTCCACAGTCTCAGTATTCAGCAGCCCTCCTCTGTTTCTCCTCCAGACCTTATACTTTGTGCTTCCCAGCACTGCCCCCAGCTTCTTCCTGGCAGCAACACGAGGGAAGGGGGGATGAACTGTGATGTAAGGGTGGGTGTGAGATTTTTGACTTCTGAAGGTGGGCTTTTGACAACTTATCTAAGGAGGGGTGGGGTGCTCTGGACATCTAGTCTTACAGATACAACCGGCCCTTTGGGGGCAACAATAACGCTGATGCGGCCCCCTGATGAAACCCCTGTACTAGTATATACCCAGCACTAAACTCACTTTTATGACTCCTATGCTCTATTTGAATGTCCTGGTAAAGTTCCTGGAACTACAGCCTGCTCCCCATTACACAGCTGTGTGGGGCTAGTACAAGAGTAGGTCCTGCAAGGTGCTGGGATGTTCAAGCAGTGTATTCAAGAAATAGGGACACTGAGAGGAACATAACGTACAAAATATATCTTTGTCCCCTTCCCGTTTCTCCATCCCCTGTTGGTTGGTAACATTAAAGTTGTACTTTAATGAATGGTGTACAAATACTAGACGGGGAGCTCTATTTATGCAAACCCTAAAACATTCAGGTAAGATTCACACTTGCTCACACAATGAAATGCAGCGTTTAATCAGGGCTGGTGCTACCACTAGGCATACTAGGCAGCCGCCTAGGGCGCCCTGATGCCTAGGGCGCCCGGCCACTGGTGTTCCTACTCTCTTCTCTCTGCAGCAAGCAACTAAGTCTCAGCATCAGCAGCCACCGCTCCGTTCGCACATAATGTCAGAGGCGCAGCGGTGGCGGAGGACTGTGTCTGTGTCCTAAATCCTGAATGAATGGAAGCGAGCAAACATTCATTGATGGGCGCTGGTGAAGCTGCATTTGATGGGCGCTGGTGAGGCTGCATTTGATGGGCGCTGGTGAGGCCCCATTTGATGGGCGCTGGTGAGGCCCCATTTGATGGGCGCTGGTGAGGCTGCACTTGATGGGCGCTGGTGAGGCTGCACTTGATGGGCGCTGGTGAGGCTGCATTTGATCATTTGATAGGGCGCTGGTGAGGCTGCATTTGATAGGGCACTGGTGTGCCGCTTTTGATAGGGCGCTGGTGAGGCTGCACTTGATGGGCGCTGGTGAGGCTGCATTTGATAGGGCGCTGGTGAGGCTGCATTTGATAGGGCGCTGGTGTGCCGCTTTTGATAGGGCACTGGTGGGCTGCATTTGATGGGCGCTTCATTAAAAAGGTGGGGTATACATGGGCAGGGAAAAGAGGGTGGAGTCAGGGGTAGAACCAGGGTGCGGCAAAATGAGGTTTCGCCTAGGGTGTCAAAAATCCTTGCACCAGCCCTGCGTTTTATCGTGCGGGTAGTTGTCAGTGGTAGCTCTGGCAGGGAACAGTATGATTAGTGCATCACACGGATTACTTTTTTTTTACTTTATTCAAAATGTTATAAATGACATTTCATTCATGCTTCTTAGTGCTACATGTCTGCCACATCACACATCCTGACTGTTGCAGAAAACAATGCATGGCTGAGATAAAGCAAGAGCTTTTAACAGTGCAGACACTTCAGGTGAATGCAGTCAGGTGGGTTACAGCACCACTAGCAAAAATTCAACTGTTTGGCTAACTTTGATGTTACATCTTAAAGATTGTTGGAATGTAACCTGCAGTCATAAAGGTTAAAAACTAGTATTTCAGTTATGGTGGAATATTTGCTATATATTTTTGGAATGCCAGCAGTAACCGGTTTTCATTGGACTCTGTGAGTTTACATTATCATTATCATTTACAAAAGGAGTTAAGAAACTTCAGACAATAAATTGTGTGAATATTCACTTTAATTATCCAATCATGTGCAGGTGAAATATGTAAACAGGAATTTGCTTTTCACATAATTGGATAATTGAAATTAATATTTTATAAATCAGCCTCAATGAGGTTGATTTACTAAAACCGGAGAGTTCAAAATCGGGTGCAGCTCTGTATGGTAGCCAATCTGCTTCTAACTTTAGCTTGTTTAATTAAGCTTTGATAAAATAAACTGGAAGCCAATTGACTACCATGCGCAGCTGCACCAGATTTTGCACTCTGCAGTTTTAGTAAATCAGTATCTCTGTAACGACACACTGTAGTGCCTCTTTCCTGCTCCAGTAAGAATGTTTCAGCCTTCCCTTTCCTCATAATAGCTGCACCAGCATTTCTGAGATACGATCTTGGGTGCAGGGATCTCACTTTCAAAGTGCACCAAGGATGGACCTGTCTGCTCAAAATGATGTCCACTTAAAAAGGATGGCCGGCTCAAAGATATTATATTACCTTCAGGAGACTAGCCCTTTAAAGTGGTTTTAAAGTCAAAAGGTTTTGCATTGTATGCATTAGGGTAAAAAAAAAAAAAAAAGTTTCCACTAGCTGTTTATCCCCCCTGCCCCAAACACTTACCTGAGTCCTACCTGCCTGACTGCAGCTTGTCTCTCCCCTTTTCCTGTTCTCACAGGCTTCACTGAAAGCACCGGTAGCCATTGGTTGCTGCTGTTAGTCAAATCCTGTGAGGGGCAGGGCTGAGCCACACTGTGTGTGTGTGTGGATGCACACAGTGCAGCTTGGGAGAATGCCCGTACATGTGCCCCCATAGAGTACAACTTTCTATGATGGAGGCACACATAGAAGAGGAGCAGCAGACAACTATGATTGCTATGATGGGGGCACATATAGATGAGGAGGGTGCAGAGACCACCCATTAATATGATGACATGGAGCCCTCTGGAAAATAAAATATTCCGTTTGCAAACTAATTTACACAGATGCCAGACTACAACCTAAAGCAGGGTGTACACATTCAGTTTTTTTGGGGGGGTTGAATGAAAAAAAAACCTGACAGATCCCCCACATCCACAAAACAATGTTGATGCAGGGATCTCTCCCACTATTCTATTGTATTCTGATCGGGGGGGGGGGACTCCTTCCACTTCAGAATACACAGATCAAGTGCTAATATTGAATGCCGGTTTTTCAGCATGACTGTTCAACAGAAGCCAGACATTAGACAGACTTCTGTTGAACAGGCATGTAAGGGGCGGAGTCATCTGATGACATTAGCGGGTGAGCCCACCCCCTTGTGACATCACTGACCCAGCATGCCCCGGTCGGTGACGTTACAAGGGGCTGGGTCACCCGCTTCCCATTTCTGATAAGCTCCCTGTCCACAGACCCCCACACCCACAGCCAAGGGTTGTGGGGAAGAGGCCCTTGTCCCAAATCCCCCTTCATTTTGAGGGCATGTGGCTTGGTATGGTATATAGGAAGGGGCGGCTGCTTGCTCAATTCCTGACCTGCATGCTTGAATAAGGGTCTGGTATGGATCCTGGGAGGGAACCCACACCGTTTAAGAAAAAAAAAATTTGTGTGTTGGGGGGCGGGGGGGGGGGGGGGGGGTTGGGGGAATTAATCGCATGCTGTTTTTTTTTTCCCCGGACTTTCCTATTCCCGGCATTCATTCCGATTCCCGGCATTCTGACAGCTGAGGAGTCGTTAAGGATGTGGCGGCCGGCTTCCTGGCCCGCTCCTTAACAGCCAGCTATTCTTAACACAGAATTCAAATCAGTTGTTAATTTTTTCACCAATCTGAATTTGAATCTTTCTTAAAATTTGGAATTCGTTAAAAAATGAATAAACAAAACTAATTTCAAGGAAATAACCAATAATTTGTTTGAATTTACATTCGGACAGAACCGAATTGCACATGTCTAGGGGAGAAGCTGCAAAGCATGCAGAGAATCAAGGAAGTTGTGGAAGAGATGGGCAGCAAGAATTTACAACATAAAAGTAAATTATTCAAGAGCAGTGGTCTCCACACTGGATGCGGCCCGTTCCATACCTTTAACCGTAGACAACGGCGTGCAGGCGTACTGAGCGTGGGGGGGGGGGAATCGTGCCGTTAGTGGCATGCGTGGGAGTGACGTCATTGCGACTCCGGCCAGTCACATCGCCGGAGCCGCAATACCCGGAAGTCACTCTGGGAGATATGGCGGCAACGGAGGAGGGGGACGAGGACCGCTTCGGGGGCTTCGATCTCAGGTAAGTAATTTATAATGAGCTAGTATGCATAGCATACTAGCTCATATTATGCCTTTGTCTTGCAGGGTGTTTATTTATTTTATTTTTTTATACAAAAAAAATTCATAAGTTATACCCACAAGTGCTTTTTTACCACTATTCTTTTATACTGGCTTTTTAAAAATGCAGCAAATTAATAAATTGGATGAAAGCTTTAGCACTGTGAAACCCTTGTTGAAAGATAAATAGTGCATTTTATATACAACTGTATAGATTAGACCATAATAAGGGATGAATGAGGAATGAGGAGGAAAGAGGGTCTTTGTTTCAAATCAGGGACATTTCCTCAAAATCAGGGACAGTTGGAAGCTATGCTATTTCCCCCACTGACACCAATGATGGGGCACTATTCCTCCCACTAACACCAATAGAGGCATAATTCCTTCCTCTGACACTAACAATAGGGCACTATTCCTCCCACTGACACCAATGATGGGGCACTATTCCTTCCACTAACATCAATAGGGGCATAATTCCTGCCGCTGACACTATTTTCTACTCCCACTGACCACAGTCTGGCCCCTCTAAAGTCTGAAGGACAGTTAACTGGCCCCTTGTTTATAAAGTAAGGAAACCCCTGCTATAGAGCATCACAACTAGGGTTGCCATCTGTCCGGGATTTACCTGGACAGTCTGGGTTTTGAATCATGTGTCTGGGTTTCAGTCCACTTGAAACCCAGACACAATATTCAGAAAGGAATGTGGCTCGGAACAGGGCTTCACAGGAGGGTGAGGGGGCACTATGTGCGCCGCATTAATTACTATTCTCATTGGAGTGCCCAAAGGTGTCCTAGGCCTGTTAAAATCCTATAGTGTATACTAAAACAATGTTTTTTTACTGTGCATCGCAAGTGTTCAGGTTTGGCTGGAAGAAAAAGTGGCAACCCTAATCACAATGCACAGACGTTAATGGTCTGTGGTTTACGGCATGCTGCAGTAAAATTGTCTATTTACAGTCCCTTAAAATGAATAAACTGCCTAGTGCAATGTGCCTCAATGTATCATGTTTCTATATGAATGAACCCTAATGGCCCGTACACACGATCCGAATATCGTACGAAAACGGTCGTCCGAGGAAGGATTGTACGATATTCGGATCATGTGTACACTACTTTCGACAGCCGATCACGACCGTTCATCCGATATTATTCGATCGGACATACCCGAAAATTTTACTCGTACGATTACAGATCGTACGATTTTCATTTAGTCAGTATAGTTGTCATCCGAAAATACAATACAAATACATTACAACACATGACATCACTTCCGATTTTTTTTGTCTGTCGTACAAGAATTTTCGTGACTTTATTTAGCTATTCAATTTCTACTACTATTAAGCGAGAACGGTCGTACGATCGGTCGTACGATATTCGGATCGTGTGTACGGGCCATAAGGCAGCTTGTCGGATGAACCTCAGAAGGTAATTTTTATTTACTGAACAGAAAAAAGGCCCATCTTTGTGCATGAAGAGTTATCTGCTCACCATAATCAGGCCCTTATTAGCAGCAAAACGTTCCGCTTTGGCTGCTTTACTACAAAAATGAAAACTACCTTGGATTTATATATATATATATATATATATATATATATATATATAAAACAGCACGCTGTGGGATAATCACAATTCCTGCACCCTGTTTTTCCATTTTATTTAAATCCTAAGTATGCCACTATATTATACATAGGGATGGATTACAGGGTATTGCTTGCTTAGTTGTGTAACTGAAATTCCACACAAAAGAAATCTGCCAATCAGTAAAGATTCTGGCGCACAAATAGTTTGTGCAATAACAGGCTGCTTGTATTGGTTTGCAGGTAGCCATATTTGGGCAGATACTTGCAAACAATCCAAAGGAGTGAGAGATACAAGCATGACACGTGAAGTTAAAGTGTATTTACTCCCTTTTGATCTGTTTAAAATACCAATGAAAATGTTTTACAATATCCACTCGGCAAAAAAATGAACTGTTCCTCCAGCCAGAAATCTTGTGAGCTGATAACCTTCTGCCTCGGCACTACTAGTTAGTATTGCTCCCTGCTATCTCTGTGGACTACAAACCAATCCCCCCTGTTATGGAGAAACAAGGGAAGTGTTATGTGGTCCCAGCATAGTGTTATGTAGTCCCTTTCCTGGGGTGACAACGCTGCTCAGTACGGTTGTCACTTGTCACCATAGGACAGGAAGTGTTATTGTCAGGACTACCAGGTTTAAACAAAGGGAAAACAAATGAAGCCATCACATCTAAGGACTGGTAAGATGCAATACTATCAATTTTGTTCTTTGGATTAGATACAAAATAACTGCTTCTAAGCTACAATACAATGTATTACATACTTTCCAACATGCTGGAAATTTGATGCAAAAGTCGGGACAACTTCTTTTTTTTAACTCTGCATGCACAACGCGAGGTATTCAGCAGATCCCTTCTGTGTGCTGATTAAGAAAATCAGTGGATCTGTCATCAGCCCTCTTTATCAGCAAGAAACCTGTCCATCTTTGGCAATCCTAAAGCTGGCCATAGACAGACAAACTATTTCACCAACTTCAGCAACTGATAAGAGATCTGTCCATCTATATGATGTCTCGGCACCTAATATTTACGCAAACTGCTGTGATTTTTCTTTTCCAATGCAAACGCAGTGAGAGAATTGTTAAGTTTAATCAGTCACATGGATTTCCAGCTTGCTTGGAAATTTCTGTGGTGGATATCACATCACTCTTTGTAGCCAACCCTTTGCTATTGCTTGTTTCTTGGGTCCAACACTACCAATATAAAGATGTTTGGAAGTTTGGGTTAATGCTTAGAATGAAGCCACTACCTCCAGAAAGATGTCCGCCCAGACCTGGCATGACATAATTGAGACCCCTTTCACATTGAAGGTGTTTTTAAGGCGTTTTAGCGCTAAAAATAGCACCTGTAAAACGCCTGAAAAACGCCCTCTCATGCCTCCCCAGTGTGAAAGCCAGAGTGCTTTCACACTGAAGCGGTGCGCTTGCAGGACAATAGAAAAAGTCGTGCAAGCAGCATCTTTGGAGTGGGAGTGGTGTATACATCACTCCTAAACCTCCCCTGCCCACTGAAATGAACGCCGCAACATGAGTGCTTTTAACCCTTTTGGCCACTAGCAGGGAGATTTTAACCCAAAAAGCGATACTTAAACAGCGGTAAAGTGCCGCTAAAACTAGCGGAGCTTTACCACTAGCGCGGCCTGCGCCCCAGTGTGAAAAGCATCTAAAGCTGGGACTGCAGACATACCGAGTATCATCACCTAAAGCTGGGAAATACGGGATAAGCAAAAATTGTCCAAATACAAGAGTCGTGTATTCTTCCTTGAATCATGGTGTACAGTAATCCAGTGTGAAACTCTGCTTCTATGCAGGAGCTTCCTGTAATAAAGACCGGTCACTGCTGCTCTTTCTCCTTGTGCAGGGTGACTAGTCTCATCTCCGCCCCCTCCTGTAGTTTTCTGCAGGCACCCTGTAGTGGGTGGGGCCTTCTAGACCTCTCCTACACTACAAGGTAATATATGGCTTTCCAAATGCTTCTGGTGCACACAAAGTGGATATATGTCCATTGTGGAAATTGAGGAATATATTTCAATACATTTTTTTTTGCCTAGAGTTCAGCTTTAACATAATTGTAAAGTTAAATTAAAAAAAAAATAACAAACATGTCATACTTATCTGCTCTGAACAATAGAATTGCACAAAGGGGCCCAATCCTCCTCTCTGGAGTCCTCCCCTGGCGCTCCTGACTCCTCCTCTTTTCAGTCTGCCACTATAGAAAGCTGCTTCCTATTCTAGCACACCTGTAGGCTCCACTCTTTCATCGCAGGATTTGACTGACCGCAGCAGGAGCCAATGGCTCCCGCTGCCTCAGCAAAGCCTGTGGGACTATGGAGAGCCTCTACAGATGGCCACAGGGCTGGATTAAGTGAGGGCCCAGGTAAGAATAAGGGGGGTGAGGGGGCAATATTACTATCTACACATTTTTTGCCTTAAAACTGAACTTCGGGAAAAAATTTTTTGTTTTCCCTGTGGTGGGACTGTGCCCACACTGTATGGGTTAACTGTTCATTTTTTTCTAAGGGAGAGGAAAGCGGAGATATACTTACCTTATCTTCCAATCCCACCAGCACAAGACTGGTCCAGCACTCCCGTGCTCCAGCGGTCTTGAATAGTGGACTGTTCCTGATGTCATCACGTCCAGAGCAGGCCCAATATACCAGGAACAGTCCACTCTACTGCTGGACTGTGGGGGAGCACCGTTTCCAGAGGATTGAAGGAACGGGTGAGTATAAGCTTTCTGCTCACCCCTAGACAAAATGAGCAGTTGACCTGTGGAGTGTGGGCACAGCCCCACTACATAGGAAAAATAGTTTTGCCCGGAGTTCAGCTTTAATGTAGGGAATGCAATAAGGTAAAAAATATTCCGGCTTTAGAACCACTTTACTAACAAAGGAAAATGAGTTCTCATTTTAGCTCAGTTTTTGTTGGAAACGCACCGCTGACTAATCACAGATACAAAACTGCAACAGACCATTACATATAAAAAAAACAGAAAAGACTTGTAAAACTGTATGAATACATAGAGTACATGAAAAGCAATGCAGACTGAAAGCAAACTGGCATCATAACATACCAGGAGGCAGGAGGGTATAAGCACATATTTAGCGAAGAATGCTGAACTGAATCAAAAATTGCATATCCCCTTGAAAGAGAAGAGCAGGGGATTTCCACTCATAACATGTTGGCATCACTGCTTGTCCCAGGGCAAAACTTCAACCTTGTTCTGCCAAAGAACAGCTATTTCCATATATGATATCCTCTGAAAACTTCAAACCTGACAGAGTGCAAGCTTTTCAATGAACGTGTACTCGTTTAACCCTTTCGTGGCTATAACTTTTTTTTTAATGACTTTTACGTGTGTATTTACTCTACTTTTTTTAAAAGCGTGACAGTGAGACATGATGAATGCACACAGGATATGCTAGAAATAAGGGGCTTTAACACCTTTGACTGTAGGCCCCAGAAGTATTAAGAGGATTACAATAGCAATATATTATGGACCTAATGTCTCACCTCTGCTAGCCTGTTTATTACAACTTCCTGGCAAAGGCTCAAGAAATGTGTGAACTACTTTGTGTTCTGAAATGCTCAGTGTTCTCTCTCTACTAGTTAACAGCCTTTTTATTCCATTATTAATGTATAAGTCACCGGCAAATTAAGCTGCTGTCCAAGGTCTCATTAAGCAGAGCACAAATCACCCTGGTCTGCAGCTCCCTGGTGACTTGATCTCTTACTCACTACCCCTCCCTTTGCAATTGTGTTGCACCTGTCTTCTCCCTAAGCAGCCCCTGATTCTGTACTATTTCTTTCATTGTGTTGCTTTTTTTTGTCACCCTGCATAGCAGACATGCTTTTTTGGGAATCCCTATTTGGCGATCCCTCGTAGTGCTCTCCCCACCTCCACCCAATCCATACATGGGCTATGGGGTCCACGGACCCTGCCCTCCCCCTCACCTACTCCATTAATGGCTTCTTTGCTACTCAATGGCCCAGAAGCTACCAAATAAGGAGAGGCCGCCTGCCTTTCCCTGTGGAGCTCCCTACTGACTCTACATCTTCAGGCAGAGTATAAATTGACAACTCAGTCCCCAAGGCAGCACCCAGCCAATTTCGAACACAGCAGCCAGCTCTCTTGTGCTGACCAGGTGAGTACCAGCAGGGACCTATAGGTGGCTTGTTGCTTCTTCCCGTCAGATGGATTTCAACACTTAGACTACTGGGACAATCAAGTCAAGCTCGGATTTTTTTGGAATTATTTTGAAACAAACTTTTTTTTTCTTTTAGTTCAATACAAGAAAACTGGTTTATATTTAAAGGTCTGAACAGAGCAGGATTACCCGACAAAAAAGGCTGAACATATTCAAGGAAATCTACATTTTAGTCTTAAACAGATTTTAACTGGTTGCCGTTCTTCTAAATTATACAATGACAGCAATCTGCAGCTGTCACATATAGATTTTTATTCTAGTTACCACTAAAGTGGGACATTGTCAACATTGTCAATATAGCAACATATAATAGAGTAATAAAAGGGCATATGGTTCATTGAGGAATAACTACTTCCTTTTTTTTAATAATTCATATTTTATTTATTATAGTTATTTATATAGCACTGACAACTTATTCAGTGCTTTACATTATATATTGTACAGTCAGATTGGTCCCTGCTTTCAAGGAAAGTCTAACTCATACATACAAATACTAGAGCCTATTTAGAAAGGGTCCAATTAACCTACCAGCATGTCTTTGGAGTACTGCTTTATATACATGTATGTAGCACTAGCCCGATTAAAATTTAAAGTCGATGACCTCAAAATACCCCAAATTTTTCATAGTCTGTCCAAATTTCCCTTCTTAATTTTAATGGTTAAAATCACAAGATTTAACCTTTAGTTCAGCTATTGCAAAAAAACAAATAACAGCTCCTTCATGCTGTTACTTACTGCATGGAAGAGGTTAACAAGCTTGAGAGGGATCATAGGAATGTTGTGTGGATGAGTATGTCCAGACTGGAGAAGTGAAGAACAGTCAGGGTTGGTGTGTGGAAGACAGCTGCTCCTTGACATGGGAAAATCTAGGGTTACAAGGACAGGAGGGGCTGCAAAAGCACATTTGATATATTTATTTTACCAATCGTTTGATTTGAATTCAAGCAGATTTTTTACTTTGTACCAAACCTTTTTTTGATTTTAGAGGAAAAAATGTTTCAGATTACAATGGCAGCTGATATAACAAGTTAGATTCATTTAAATGGATCATTTTATTCAAAAACAAACCCAGGCTGAGCAACGCTTGCACTTTAGAGTATAACCCTAGTCAAAACTTTTTTGCTCCATTTTTAACAGTGTGCGGAATAGTTATTACCTCTGTCAAGTTTTTTTTTTGTTTGTGTCCCCCCCCCTTCACTATTTGTCCAGGTGACTTAGGGACTTTGACACTAAGAAGGCAATGTGAAATACAAAATGTAAAGCTGTCACCGGAACAGAAGCAGAGAAGAAATCTTCTAACGGTGACAACTAACAGGGGATTTCCCCTTATTCCCTCCCTTTGAAGATGTTTCCTCTCATTTTCTTGCTGTGTCCCCAAAACAGGAAATAAAAGGGAATCTCTGCAATGGGACACAGACAGGAAAAAAGGGGGGTTAGAACTATCCCATACCCGATCCGAAGACCTAGAAATAACTTTTAGCTTTAGATACACTTTAAGGATGATCTGCGCAGTATAGCTGAGATTTAATGTTGTAATGTGGATCTTTTCATTACTAATCAACTGTGTAGAACAAAGTAGACATAAAATATTTATGTGTACATTGGGTTATTTAGTTTAAAATATACAGTATATTTGTAAATTGGGTCATTTAGTGGGGATGAAGTGCTGCAATGTTATAGTAAATGGTAGACAATTACAGTTGCCATGGCTCATTATTGATGGCAACTGTAATTGTCTCCCATGTACCAGTACATTGCCACATTTTAAGTGCTAAAATATACATTTATACAAAAAATAATGTAAACTATAGTCCGGTATTCAAATACATGTACTGCTTTTGTTAGCAGCGCTTGAGCTGTGTGCATGTTAAAAGAAAGTCAGTTCTAAGTCTTTTCTATTTTCACCTGTTTACAGAAGTTAACCTGCCAACATGTGCGACGATGAGGAGACTACCGCCTTGGTATGCGACAATGGCTCAGGGCTGGTAAAGGCTGGGTTCGCCGGGGATGATGCTCCTCGTGCTGTGTTCCCCTCAATCGTTGGTCGCCCTCGTCATCAGGTACGCAACCTTTTCTCACTATGCTTAAAATATTTGAACGGCATACCAGACAGTGATATGGAGAACTAGCCTACCTTGAAATTGTATTTAAGGGTTTTTTAAAAGCAAAATTTCAACGTCTAAGAGGCAAACAATCACAAAAAAAAATTCTTAATATAGTATCAAGGCTTTTCTAATAATCTCTCAAAAAAGTATAAATAGAGTGGTATAGACCACTCTGTAGGCCAATGAGACACAATAGTTAAATAATTCACAGATTGGTTGCAACAAGTCTCTGTATCTGCAGCTCATAATCTTTCCTAGTTTTTCTACTACTGGGAGATAAATATAGCAAATGCACAGGCCCTGTCCTGCAAGGTTCAGTGATAAGATGAGCCAGTTATTAATAGGCAGCTTTGAGCCTGCTTATATTCTCCTACCGTACTGTGTGCTGGGTGAAGTTTGCTTTGTTATACAGTTAACGCTGGCACACTTTGAATGGCGCTGCCATAGCTGAAATAACAGCGGGAGCATTTCTAACATCCAAATGCTCATGAGGGGAAGCTAAGCATATTAGAATTAAGCTTTGCCAACAGCCCATTAGTATCAGTTACTGCTGCCCTGCCAAGTTCCCCACAGGGAATTTACTGGGCCCATTGGCGCTTGGGTCATAGGCAGCTGGGCAGCTTAAAGGGTCAAATTAAAATAATGCCAGCTGAGTAATGATCCTGTCACCTTGAGTTGTAGGTCAAAGCTTTTTTAATCTGAAGTTATAAACACACCATGACACAGACTTCTAAATATCAAATATGTACTATTAGCAACATAATGTTACAATATGTTCTGTGTTTTGTAAGTGCCAGTGTTTTTTTTTTTTTTTTAACTTTAGTCTTCCATTTTCCCTACTTTAGGGAGTCATGGTTGGTATGGGTCAGAAGGACTCCTATGTAGGTGATGAGGCTCAGAGCAAGAGAGGTATCCTGACTCTGAAATACCCCATTGAGCATGGTATCATCACCAACTGGGATGACATGGAGAAGATCTGGCATCACACCTTCTACAATGAGCTCCGTGTAGCCCCAGAGGAGCACCCCACCCTGCTCACTGAAGCCCCCCTGAACCCCAAGGCTAATCGTGAGAAGATGACCCAGATCATGTTTGAGACCTTTAACGTCCCAGCCATGTATGTTGCCATCCAGGCTGTGCTGTCCCTGTACGCCTCCGGTCGTACCACAGGTGAGAACTAAAAAGCAATGTATTGTGTAATAAAGACAGAAGATATGAGACTAAGCTAACATTTCAACATAAAATGAGAGAAAAGTGTCTAGAAACCCATAACATGATGACTCTATGGCTAATATGAATTTCTCTTTGCTCTAGTTTTTTTTATATTCCTTTGTCTGATATGCTAACTGCTTTTCCAACACTTAAAAAAAAAACCAATAATACCAAACATCTTTCCTGCTGACAGAAAAACCTTAGTCTTGATGAGGTCAACAAATTGGCAGTTTTTGTTCTCTATTTCAAACCAAACCCTTAGTAATGCACAAAAGTCAAATTAATTCATTGCAAGTGCAAGCAGAATGCTATGGAAGGCTTAATCTTCCTACACTGTTGACACAAACATCTTGTCTCTGAATCCAGCCTATTTTGTGGTACAGAAATCATGGCATATATTTACCAAAATACCATTTTACAGAGAAGGGGGAGTGAAGCGATGTGACCCCATGCTGCCTTGCATTGAACACAGGGGTAGAAACATCTGTTACAAACAGAAGAGAGAGAAGTAGTAGTAATTGCTTCTAAGTTCTCTATTGCTGTTTTTATGTAAATCCCTAAAGATAGTAGGCTGATAAGAAAGAGGAATACAACCGCAGTTGTCATAATCTATCTCTTGCAAGCAATCTGTCGGCACACTTGTTCACTGCCATTTTCTGTTCACTGCACTACATGATCAGGTGGCTTTGTATTTTGAGGAATTATAGATTTTTTTAATGCCCCATAATGTCACTTAGTGCTTCCTACTATCCCCCACCTTTGCCAGGTGCTGTCCCTGTACCTACTCTGCAAACATACAACAGAAAGCTTTTGCAGCAGCTTATGTGCTGAATTTCTATTTACGCTGTTCATAGTGCTTGGCCCACAGTGCAGAGACATTTACTCTAGAAATCTGTCCGATTTTACTTCATCTATTTACTTTTGTTTGTGATTCCCAGGTATCGTTCTGGACTCCGGTGATGGTGTCACACACAATGTCCCCATCTATGAAGGGTATGCTCTGCCCCATGCCATCATGCGTCTTGATCTGGCTGGCAGGGACCTCACAGATTACCTCATGAAAATCCTGACTGAGCGTGGCTACTCTTTTGTGACCACAGGCAAGTTTTCTGTCATCTTTTGGCTTCTAAGAATGCATTTACTGTAGGGCCCAACATCTCTTTTAATCCTTAGAGCCAGCTTCATGGCAGTGCAGAAGCAATGTCACACAGAACAGGAATCTTTAATTACATTTTTAGCGCCTACGGCACAGTAACTTACAGTAGCTTCAGTCAGAAGTCTAGCATGGCTCTGTGATACACATGCAATGTATATCTTGGGATTTGAAGCATTATGTAACTACTACGCAAATCTCATATTACATACCAGTGAAACTCATGTAAACCTAGGGCAAAGCCAAGATGTTCTTGCCTTATGAATGCAGAATTGTCTTAGTTATATTTCAAGTTACATAAAGAAGGCTGATGTTCATTTATGAATATTGCATATAAAAAAAAAATATGCATTACCCTTACTAGCATTAACTCAAAGCAGCCAATCAAACGTTATCTTTCATTAGGCTTGGTAATTTAGACTAATAAGAGATAAATCGAATGGGTTTTTGTGTTACTGTACATCACCATTTTGTAGTTCATCAAAAGAAACCCATATAGTATGCACTGCCAATACATTTAAGCAGGGGGATTTGCACTGAGGTTTAAAAAAGTTTCAGGCTACAGTACAACCTCATTTCTGCATTTTCAAGCACTGTGGTTGCAGAGCTCCGTGTTTTAAGATACATTTTACACTTGGTTTACGCTTTATGCCTTAGAAATATGTGCTTTGCACGAAACCTCACCTCAGATGTAGCAAGCAGGATTTTTGTTGAACTCATTACTTTAAAAGGCATACGTGTGCCTGTATTCTAAATGCCCTAGTAATGGTTACTGCAAATGTTCTCTACATATCAAAACTCTAATTTAATAACTTTATATTTTTCCTATCTACAGCTGAACGTGAAATTGTCCGTGACATCAAGGAGAAGCTGTGCTATGTGGCTTTGGACTTTGAGA
This sequence comes from Lithobates clamitans, assembly GCA_037952925.1. Lineage (NCBI taxonomy): Eukaryota > Metazoa > Chordata > Amphibia > Anura > Ranidae > Lithobates > Lithobates clamitans. The sequence continues at coordinate 42,317 of JBBGZY010001049.1, read as the reverse complement.
ATGAGATGGCAACTGCTGCCTCTTCCTCTTCCCTGGAGAAGAGCTATGAACTGCCTGACGGCCAGGTCATCACCATTGGCAATGAGCGTTTCCGTTGCCCTGAGACCCTCTTCCAGCCTTCCTTCATTGGTAAGCTATGCAACTAGAATCTAACCACTGATCTGCTCACAGACAAAAGAGGTGTTTGGAAGATCTGCCTACTAAACAGTCGGTGCATAACAGCAGATAGGCTGAGTGTACAGGTTTATGTAGACAATCCTTCCATAACCTAGTCTCATAGCAATGACAGCAATCAGCTATTTGTATACAAACTGACATCCAATCGTTTTGCTGAGATTGGTTACCAAAAGGATGTTTGTACACGTTGCCCATAAATATGAAGTATTTTCCTGATTAGGTACATCCTCATTGTTATCGACACTTTAGCCATTACTATCTAATATCAACAATGAATCCAACACTCCTTCATTCTATGGCCACAAAAAAATAAGATGCTAAGACTTATTTATCTTATTAGCTGATATGTATGGAGACCCAGTATTAAACCCTTGCAAAGAGGAATATGAACGGTCAGGAGAAATCATTTTGATTTGAAGTTTTCAATTGATTCAGAATATAAGCCCCCACCACCTATAATGCTTTACATCACACACCTAAAGACAATGTGACCTCTCAATTCTCCTGATCTTACCTAAGAGACTATAAGTTGCATAGTATGATGGTTGCTGCATTGCTCTATTTTAAATCCTGTCTAGTTAAGTGCTGATTAACGTTTGAGACACATAAAAGAACTTTCATACCATTCTCCAAGGCCAACACAAGCTGTGACTTCAACAAAGACCCTTTTATCATTTTCAGGCCTTGTCACCTGTTAAGTTATGTAGGCAGTTGCTGTCCATTTGGCAGCATTTGTTACTCCAGCACAGTACATTATCAGCACCTGTTCTTGACAATCACCACTTTTTGCACACAAATCATAATCCTCTTTTACTTGCAATTACCAGGTATGGAGTCTGCTGGTATTCATGAGACCACATACAACAGCATCATGAAGTGCGACATTGATATCCGCAAGGACCTGTACGCCAACAACGTTCTGTCTGGTGGTACCACTATGTACCCTGGTATTGCTGACAGAATGCAGAAGGAAATCACTGCCCTGGCCCCCAGCACAATGAAGATCAAGGTAAGCTTTAGATATAAACCAGGTAGTTTACAATATTACAATGCCAAAACAAATGACCCAGACTCATAGAACATCCTATATTTCTAGTAATGTACAACCATACATTCTGAATAGAGAAAATAAACCTTCTTTTTAAAAAAGGAAGAAAAAAGTATAATGTATTTACGTTTAAAGAATGATGGGGGCTTTTACATGCTAATCAACTAAGTTTTAGTTTATATGAACTGAGAACCACAGTCTCAGTCATATAGATGTTATCATACATATTTTATGTAAAACATCTATAAGATCAAACTGGTAGACTATTATATCTATAGAGGGGTTGCTGCACAGTGACTCTGATTAAGAATACTTTACTCATCCTCTTTTGTTCTTTTTTACATAGATCATTGCCCCACCTGAGCGTAAATATTCCGTATGGATTGGTGGCTCCATTCTGGCTTCTCTGTCCACCTTCCAGCAGATGTGGATCAGCAAACAAGAGTATGATGAGGCTGGACCCTCCATTGTGCACAGGAAGTGCTTCTAAACTGTTCACATTCTCCTTCGTTCAAATGTACACAGTACCTCCGACTCAAGACAAAGAATACATGGGCAGCCACTGTACAGTTTTACACTCCATCATATTTATTACTTTATAAATAAAACAAGTGCCGTTATTAAGTTCAACAGCGTTTGCCTGTCTTATTTTCTCTGACTGGGATATTTTATTGCAAAATAAACGGAACCATCTTCTGAAGGCTTTGTTATCTGACAGATTCTTGGGGAAAAAAATTAAAATTAGTGCAGCCGAGGGCTGGACCACTTGAGCCATTGCGTTTTGGGTCCATGCATGCAGAAAAACAAAATAGGTATACTAATTCCCCATTACATTGATTGTAATTAGAATGTAATATACTGAGAGCAATACCTATGACTGAGCACTATTTATTTTTTATTTTTTTATTTCAGGTATTTGTATAGTGCCGTTAGTTTACACAACGCTTTACATATATATTGTACATTCACATCAGTCACTACCCTCAAGGAGCTTACAACCTAAGGTCCTTAACTCACATTCATACATATACATACCAGGGCCAGTTTAGACAGGATCCGATTAACATACCAGCATGTCTTTAGTGTGTAGGAGGAAACCAGAGTACCCAGAGGAAACCCACGCAGGCACAGGGAGAACATGCAAACTCCAGGCAGATGGTATCGTGGTCAGGACTTGAACCAGTGACCCTTTTTGCTACTAGGTGAAAGTGCTAACCACTGCACCACTGTGCTGCCCTATTAGAATATTGCATACATAAAGCAACCACAAACTTTTGTCTTTCACTGTTTTACATAGTAGCACCAATTAGCCAAATCTTTACATGTGCCTAAATAATGATCAATGAATTATTGTAATACTAGATCAAAATTTTTTTTTTTTTTAAATTCTGGTAACAGCAAGAAATATTATCAGTAGGAATCAAAAGAACAACTGCCCTGGGCCTCACAAGAGGTGTTCAGAAATTTGAATTGCATGGTTATGAAGGCTCGTGTATCCTAACCCCATTTTTATTACACAAGAAAACTCATTGCTTCCCAGAGAGACATATTCTTGTTAGCTATATGAAGGATCCTATCAGAAGAGAAAGGTATTAAGCTGTCAATGCCAAACATAGCTTATGAAAATACTAGTTGCCTCACTGTTAGTATACCTTCAGTTCTTGAAATCAATGATGCACAACAAGTTTTCATTTAAAGACATATGACTATTCTGCCTTTACTACTTGTTTTAGGCTGATGCCTCAGATAATAAAAAAAAGCTAGTGGGTCCACACCAGCCAGTCAAATAAAATGTTTTAATAAGGAGGTCAGCAATGGCAGCCCCCAGCCATTACTTCATGGTTTCAACCTAAAATCAAACGGTGCTACTTAAAAACTTGATGGTTTTGGAATGAGATCCTAATGTGCTTATGTTTAAAAATGCATTGATTAAAAACATATGTTTTTTAACCAGTTTTTATGTGTTTTGACATGTGGTGACCTTGATTTCAAGAAATCAACACCCAGAAACGGCAGGATTTTGTGTACAATATCTTACCATATACATGTCAACTGTACCACCTAATAGAATAGTGCCATTTCATAAGTGTTTTTTATGCAGTGCGCTATTGCATTACCTATTTGTGCAGAAGCCTGAAGTAGGCCATACACCCTACTATCTGATTGTACAGTCTCCTTTAGTTCTACCAACTACTATGGAGTGCAAGAGCCTACTTAACTGCATGCAAATAGAATAGCTTGCTTAGATAGGTCACATTGTATAGTTTTGGTAAATCTAAAAGATTACTGTATATAAAGACTGTAATATGTAGATAGTGCTGTGAAGTAATATGTATATTGTCAACAAAAATACTATAAAATAAAAGATACTTTGGGTTAATGACAATTTTTGCCAAATCACCTCAATAAACATACCAAGAGGTGGTTTGGTGAAAAAATTCCAGCATGCATGTCATTTTTTATACTATAGAATTTTTTGTTGGCATATTCATATTGTGTGGCACTATCTACATATTAATATTAGTCTGGCGGTGTGGGAGCACATAACAGCATAAGAGGCAGTTCACAATTCAATTTTGTTTTTGTATTATTAACACTTGGTGGATAACTGTGCAGATGGTATTTTTTGATTCACTATCTGATCAGTTTATAAAGACTAAACATAAGACTATAAAATGCATGACTAGGGTATCTAAGAGCTAACCTTCCAACATACACATTACCTTTTCCTTACGACCTCCATAACCCCCTTATCTTGAAAGAAAATTCCACATAACACCTGAGGTGGGGTAAAATAGCCTGAACACGGCCTTTTATTAACAACACAACTTTATTCAAATTAACCAACGTAATATTTGATAACCAAAACCAGATGTAATGATTTGAGGTCCTTGACGGTACCGATATATCCATACACTTTTATTGTGTCAGAGGCACCAGCTAGCTGAGTTGCCACCCCAGCTGCGACTTATAGACTCAGGGCCTAAACCCAGCTGACCTCAGCCAGCCAGGGTCCTTAACGTTACCCGGTCACTACACAGTGAACCGTTCCCACTCGAGGATACCATACCTGAGATGGTTCCCCACCGCTTACCCAAATGAACCGAATGATACCACTGCCAAGGACCCCAAAATGCCCAACACATATACAACCAAAGACCAAACATAATTGTAAAGGGCAGGAGGGAGGGATGTTCTTCTTGAGACACTGTTAAAGCCCCACCCCCCTTCTGCAGCTAATACCTCAATAGCCCCCCTCAACCTTACATACAAATAACTCCCTTAACCCCTTAGTTGCTAGGCTGGCCTTAACACCCTGTCATGTCCCCCCTCCGCTGACTGCATTCCTGATCAGCTACGGTCCTTTCTTGACTAGGGTAGCTAAGAGCTAACCTTCCAACATACTCATTACTTTTTCCTTATGACCTCCATAACCCCCTTACCTTGACATAAAAGACCACGCAACACCTGAGGTGGGGTAAAATGGCCAAACACGGCCTTTTATTAACAACACAACTTTATTCAAATTAACTAACATAGTTAACCAACACAATATTTAATAACCAAAACCAGATGTAATGATTTGAGGTCCTTGAAGGTACCAATATATCCATACCCTTTTATTGTGTCAGAGGCACCAGCTAGCTGAGTTGCAACCCCAGCCGCGACTTATAGACTCAGGGCCTAAACCCAGCTGACCTGAGCCACCCAGAGTCCTTAATGCTACCTGGTCACTACACAGTGAACCGTTCCCACTCGAGGATACCATACCTGAGATGGTTCCCCACCGCTTACCCAAATGAACCGAATTATACCGCCAGCAAGGACCCCAAAATGCCACAGCGCCGCAGGTGTGACTCCTTACACCCGCGCGCCCAGCCACAACCAAAAAGCCCTCTGCACTCCATCCTCCAGTCCCAGAAATCACAAGTCTGTGCCCACAGCGTTGAGGTGAACTCAATCACCCCTCAGGAACTGCTACGTCTCAGACTCCAAGTTTAAGTGCCTGACCACCAAGCCCCCATTCCTAACGAAAAACTTCTCCACCTCCTTATTGACCTTGACTCGAGCTTTGTTGATCTTCTCCACCGATCTGGCCTCTCGTCACACAGTACGTGCCACAATCTCTGACCAAACTAAAATGGAGAAGATCAAAACGGATAAGTTCCCTAGAAGATCTTATACCCAGATCATTGCCCCCTGCATGTATCACAAGAATATCCGGGGCCCTTTCCCAACGGGCAAATCGGTGAACCTCAGGGACCAACCTGTTCCACATCAATACCCCAAACCCCGATCTAGCGGACACTGCCTAACTCCCTGGGGATGCCCAACTGCCTGGCCCCGGGCCTGATCTCCGCCTGCCTGGCTCCCCAGTACAAAAAAAAATGCCCCAGGATCCATACGAGGCATCTCCGACCTGTAAGCAAACAAAATAAACAGGGTACCACCCACCAACCAACAAACACATCTACATTTTACATAAACGACAGCACAAGAAAGGGTGGAAAATGAAAGCATGACACAAGAAAACAGAAAAAAACCCCATGCCCTAAAGAAAATGAGGCCTGACATACAGTTGGAACCTGTTGGATTCCCACCTGCAGATCTGTTTGACCGCAGTGTCGTTCAGCCCCCACCGAGACGCCACAGTAGCAGTGCCTATCCGGAACGAGTGAGACCCGTACTGTTTGGGATCCAAACCCGCTGCCCCAATACATTTGTGAAAGACGGCTACGAACTGAAACCGTGATAAACAGGAACCATCCGCGTGCACCAACAACGGGCCCGCCAACTATGGTCTCACTGCCGCAAACTGTGATAAGGCAAAGCCCTGCCACCTTTCCCCAGAACAATTTCCAAGTGTACCCCCTTTCTGCCCTGATCCGTATTTGACCGACATATCCCAATCCGTACTGAAGCCCCCGTGAACTCCACATCCTCCCACAAGACTCCCCCAGCGATTGTTTTGGAAGGACTTACCAATTCGCCAATCCGGAGGGCCCCGAAAAAGGCCAGCAAGAATGCCGCCTGAAACAAAAGCCATTCATAAACCACTGCACAGACTGAAAGCAGGCGCTCCAAAACAACCTTCAATATGGTGACCGACACTGGACGTCTGGAATACCTAGAACTGTGGCCCCTGCGATATCCCTTCATCACCTGCCGTACCGTAAATGATTTTCGTGGCATCCACACTACCCTGCAACTTGAACCAGAAAGCCAGGCCTACCAACTTGCGGTCCACAGCCGACGCAGATGCCCCTGAACAAAATTTTTCACTATGAAATAAAGAACCAAGGAAGACAAATCCACCCCAGGCACAAGACCCCCTACCTCCGCCAGCAACGAATTCCATTCTCTCCACGCCCTGGCATACGCTTCCCACGTCGCCACACTCAAGGAATCCCGAATCAATCCTGCGGCGACTCCCATGCGATCGTCCATAACCGTGGTGGACAAGGCGTCCCATGCCACTCCACTTCCAGTGCAAACATGCGAAACTCCTTCCACAAGGCATCCGCAATCTTGGTACAAACACCCGGAATGTGGAAAGCATTCAGACAAAGGCAAAGCAGAACCTAATGGCACAAGAAGCGCACCACAGGTGGGGAGGAGGCTGAGAGGTTGTTGATTACCACCCCCATGTTGTCACAGTAGAAACGCACCTTCTTATTTCAAAATTTCCACCGCCAACACAATTGAAACAATTGCAAAAGTGCAAGGTTTTTCAACCAACCTGCCGCACTCCATGCCTCAGGCCACCGCCCAGCGCTCCACTTACCCTGAAAGAACGCTCCATAGCCCACTGACCCGGCCACATCCGTAAACAGAGTCAGGTCTGCCAATGGTCAAGAGAGGGTTAGGGGATTATCACGGTGCCAACCAATAATTGAAGTCCATAAAGTAAAATAACAATATTTTATTCACATAAAATTAAAAGAGATGTATAAACATACATATCAGGGGTGTGAACAATACAAAGGATATTCAGACAAATAAAAAGCCAACTGAGCAATAGTTTCACACAAACCCGCCTATGGCCAGGTCTGCGTTGCTCACCGGCCCCCACATCCACAGGGATTTCCCGTTGTAAGATGCCAGAAATTTTTCCCAAATCCTAAGGTCAGCCCTGTGATCCCGGGTCAAACAAATGTAATGCCTCAGGGCGCTGACGCCCGCCATGGCCAGGGAAAGCTGGCGGCAAAATGTCCTGCTCATAGGAATTATCCTACAGGCAAAATTCAATCTACCCAGCAGGAACTGAAACTCCCTCACCCGTACTTTGCGCCTGCCCCCCATGTCACTCACCTCCTGCCACAAAGCCACCAGTTTATCCATGGGCAAACGGCATTCCATGGCCATCGAATGAATTGTGATGCCCAGAAAAACCAGCTCCGTCTTTTGGGCCTTTCGTTTTTTTCTGGCGCCAAAGGAATGCCGAAACAGTCTGCTCTGTTGTAGCGTCTCCAACAAGACCGCGCAAACGGTAGAATCCGGTGTCCCAATACACAGGAAATCATCCAGGTAGTGGATAATGGAATTCAAGCCGGATACATCACACACTATTCATTCAACAAAAGAACTAAATGCCTCGAACAGTGCACAAGGAATGGAACACCCCATCGGTAGACAACGATCGACAAAATACGAACCTTGCCAATGACAACCTAAAAGGTGCACACTGTCCGGATGAACCGGGAGCAGGCGAAACGTCACCTCCACGTCTGTCTTGGCCAACAGTGACCCACGGCTGTACCTACGCACCCAGGTTACTGCCGCATCAAACGATGTATAGGTGACCGCACAGGCCTGCGGGTCAATACTATCATTGACCGAGCCCCCTTTTGGGTAGGAAAGATGATGAATTAAACGATACTTGCCAGGTTCCTTTTTGGGCACCACCCCCAGGGGAGAAACGACCAGTCCCGGAAACGGAGGAGAGGAAAAAGATCTGCTCATCCTTCCCAGGGAAACTTCCTTTGAAAGTTTCTCCAACACCACCTCCGGGAACTGGAGAGCTGACTGAAATTCTAGGACACCGGGGGAACCCCCGGTAACGAGCACGGGATACGAAAACCCACCGTAAACCCTTCCCCAAGGAGTCGTGCAGACTCCCGATACGGGTACCTACTTAGGAAAGGAAACATCTTTCCCACCCTCACCGGAGTCTTCCCTTTTTCCAGACACATCCCCCGCCCGACTTTTTCCCGCCTTGAGACATCGGGCGAGGAAATGTCTGCCCCCACACCCGGAACTCTCATGCTTAAAATGACAGGACCCACGAATCAGCAGGAGCTGTTGTTAAATTGCCAGCATACCCCCTTTTTTCTGGCTGCCGACGAACCTGAGGTGGAGGCACCACCAGCCCCCCCAGAAAAGGACTGGCTCCCATTTCTGGCTGGGGTCATCAGCTTCATCCAAAGCCCGATGTCCTTGTGATCCCAGCGAATAGTCGGCCGCACGGCCTTACGCTGCCTAAACTATTCGTCATAGCGATGCCACGCCACGCCCCCATAAACCCTATTAGCCTCCCCAATAGCATCCAAATAGCAAAACAGAGCCCAACAACTCTCCGGTTCCTTCTCGCTGATCACACTTGCCAACATCGCAAAGGCTTCCAACCAGTTGGCAAACGTGTGAGGAATAAGATAATACCTACCCTTCTCTTTGTCTTCCTTCTTGCTCTCCTCCGGTTTTACGTGATCAAGATTAAACTTTTCAAGAGGGAGTAGAGAAAAAATTTCCACATACTCCCCCTTCCAAATCTTGTCCCGTACCTCTGGCTTGAGGTGAGCATGAGGGGCCCCTCAAAGCAGACATATACTTCACATTTCGCAGAGTCAGCCAATATCACCTTATCTGTCTCCTTGTCCTCCTTGGGCTTCTCCGCAGTGGCCGCACTGCCCAACCCATGCGGTACCTCCGACCCCTTCAGAACCGTGGAAGAAGCAGGGGTTCCAGGTGCCGACTCCTTCAATGTCCCTGGGATGTCCCTCGGCGTACCTGTGGCCCCCCTGTACCGCACCCCCCCTCCAATTTTTGCAAAGGCTCCCTCAAACTCACCAGTACCTCACGGGTGAGCGTATCCAATCCCTGGGCCCTAGACCCTTCCTGAGCCTCCCAACCCTGGACCCCTGCAACAGACAGCATAGAGGGAGAAAGGAAAGACAAAAGAGCTGAGTCACATTCACCAGGCTGCGTGGGGCCAGGGACCCCCCCAGCTGCCGGACCGACATCCCTCGCTGCCTACCCGACATCCTCTTCCAGCTCCCCTACCTCAGTGCTGCTGTACTCCGCTCCAGACCGGTCCACTGGCACCACGGGTTCCACTGACCTCCGCTCTGCAGGTTGTCCCCTTCTCCCGTCTGCCACAGGCGAGCTCCGATCAGCCGGCACGCTGGCCGGCCTCTCCCGCACCATTTTCGTCTTCCCGCCACTGCTGACGTCATCGAAGTATGCCCCGGCTCGGACTCCCGGCCACCACCCATGACTTGGAGGTGTGCACCGCCATCTTGGATCTTCCTTGAGCAGACATGCCTGTCCTCACAAGCTGCTCCACCGTCTTCTGTGAATAGCCACCGGCCGCACCAGGAGACAGGCCGGTGCCCGGAGCACTTTCTCTCCCACGCTGGGCTGACGTGCCGACCGGAGTTTCGCCAGGCACGCCAGCTGCCCGCTCCGGAATCCTGACGATGGAGGATGGGGCCGGTGCCACACGCCTGGGAAAACCCATCCCCCGCTGGCTCCACCTGAGCTGGGGATTCCTTTCAGGTGCACCCCTAGCTGAAGCCAGAGTGCACTTAGCAGGGGGGCCTGAAGGGTCCGATGGTGGGCTCTCGTTGCGGCACTGAGCCCGAAGGGTCCTATCGGGGCTGAAGCGCTCCACAGGCCTAGACCTCTGAGCACGTGGTGGCGCAGGTCCTGGCCGGGGGGGACTTTGCTGGACCCCTTGCAGGGAAGCCACGACTTGGCTCTGCACCCACACTGCGCCATGTACATCGGCCGCAGCCCGAAGCTGGGATAATAAATGTTCCAGCTTATTATCATCTTTAGTCTTGACTCTTGACAGAGAGAAGAGAGTTTCTTACTACAGTCTGTTACAAAACTACTGTACATATGCTATTGGGAGCAGAATGACTACTTGATTTAATCCTGCCTATAAGAAGCAATAAAAAGTGCAGATACGCACAGAAAATGTGGTTTCAAGAGGAGCTATAATAATAACCACAGCAATAGTATGGGTGCAGCCAGTAGAGTCACGCAGTCATCATATAACAATAACATTGCCACTTTAGTAATATAGGTGCATATGTCCTGTTTGTAACAGCTGCTCTTCAAGGCATTTGGTTCTCCGAAGTACATCCAAAATAGTACACAGTCTACACATGCATTACCTAAAGTATTTCCAAGGAATCATGTTCATGCTCCTTAGAAATTATACTGAATGAAAACCTGGATTGTAAACTTGTAATATTAGAAAGTGGTATTGTATATCTGTAGAAAATACCACATGCCATATAAAGTTATAAGTAGCAAAGTACCGCCAGAAAACAACCAGTTGACACACTGACGTGTGCATTGTACATTCTCAACATATTTAATATATACTGTAGATATGTAAGTCAAACTAAACAAATGTACGAGAGCATACAAGAGGACGCACTCTCTAACCTTCACAATACAGCTGGTTGGCCTTCTGTTCTGATGTAGCTAAGACTTTAAGCTAATGCATATGAATTAAGAGGATATTACAATCGCCCCCTTGATATGATGTACTGTGAAGGTCTTTGTGGGCCGCTGATTCACATCTGCCAGGTTACTGTTGACCTCTTGTTGTAGCTAGAGGACTGTGTCACATGCTTTTGGTGCATGAAGTAATCCAGTTATGGAGATAGATCATCAGGGATTTTAAGCAGTAAAAAAATATATAGGAAAATGGTTTTAAAACAACTTAAGCCGAAGCCCCACTCTTCCCTATGCAATAGAATACTTTGGTTTGGGTATCTATATTTCTCATTCGTTCATTGACAGACACAGCCTTCTTTATTCAGAACCATAGGGTTATATCGCCCCCTACAGGAGTAGGACACTAGGCAGAAAAAATACTTGGCTACGCCCATGGGCCGTCCTAGGAGATATAAACCCCTTTCTCTGCTATAGGCCTTCAGTTTTTTTTCTGCCTAGTCAGGAGTAAGGACCTATTTCCCTGCTGGGATCTCTAGTCCTGGCAATTTTTTATTTTTGTTGTTTTTCCTGGATTTTTCCAATAAGATCTACAATTAACTGCCGGGCTGGGCGACGGGCTGGACGTTTGATCCAGTGGTACTCGCTAGGTCAGCCATGACATAGGCCCACTGGACGGGGGCTGGCCCTGCGAGTTAAACGTCTCTTGAGGTCGCATACGATTGGGTCTCGGCTCGAGTCGCAGCGCCCCTTATGGCCGACAGCCCCCCACTTTGGTGGCGAGGAGGTTCTGTCTGGAGCAGTGCCCGCTTGGTCCTGGTATGGTGAGTAAATGTCCCCCTCTCCGCTTTGGGGTTTTTTGTGGCAGACACGGGCCCATCCCCAGGTTGTGGGTTCCCCTGCATTGTCTTTTCCTGGCCCCGGAGGTTCCTTGGTACCCCCCTTTCCCCCTCCTCCCTCCATATGGGGTAGTGTGCCTTGGTGGATGGGGTTGAGTACTGGTGGGCTGGGGGTGCGCGCCGCCAGGTGCTGTACTTTCCGAGGGGGGGAGGCACTAAGTATGGTGCCCGGATCCTCTTGTTCTCATCCTGGGAGGCTACAGGGTTCTCACCTGCATCTGTGGTAGCCTCGTGTAGCGCCGGCCATTTTGCCATAGCCGGGTCCTTTCCCCTAGTGCCTGATGACTTCCTATGGCTGGCGGCCATGTTTGTGTAGCTCAGCGGACATGATATGGTGGATATTGGCTCAGGCAACGGCTTCCATTACTGTGTAGCCCAGGACGGTGTTTTTAGCAGGCGGAAGCTCCTCTCCTTTAAACCCGGCACTGACTTCTTCCTCAGCCGCCACATATGTGCGGGTCTACACCTGAGGCAGCAAGCGCTATGCTGGTGGGTTGGTAAGTGTGGGGGATCCCTCCTCTCTCTGCTGTGGGGTGTCCTGGTGATCCAGTATCGCAACCGGTCTGGGGGGTGTCCCATGCAAGTGGTCACTTGGTGCGGGGGTCTCTTTTTTTCTCTCCTATGGAGTCTCAGGAGCATGTTTCCCCACCTGACCCCCTATCAGAGGCTGCAGGTCCCTCTGGGTCCCAGCCATCCATTGACGCACTGACGGTGGCCCTGGAGTCCTTTGGTCTCGGGTGGAGGTGGCTTTTGGGCGGTGGACTAGCAAGAAGCATCCCACCGCCTTCTTCTGCTTCATCTGTCTCGTCAGATCCTGAATCTGATTCGGCTGCCGTGGACAAGGCCCACCCTGCAGGGTCTGCGGCCACGCTCCTAGATGTTTCAGTGAGGATGATTCCTCTGCCCCAGTGTCTACGCATGAGAAAGTGCTGGTGGACTCACTGTTTGCATCTATGCAGGAAATTTTTATTTTCTTTTTTTTTTTTTTTTTTTTTTTTTTTTTTTTTTTTTTTTTTTTTGCCACTTCAGCGAAACTTATCTTAAGAGAAGTCGTATCAACTTTGAAAATCAAAATTTGTCCCGTCTCTCAATTTTTCACATCATTGTGGCTAATGTTCTGATTTTATTAATCCTAGACTTTATGATTAAAAGTAAAACACAAATTTCCTCTAAGCGAGCAGATCATACAGGGAACACAGTTTTACAATCTTCAATAATATTCACAAACCCTTAAAGCCCTCCATTTTCCCCTCATACCCCCCCCCCATCCCTCTATTCCCCTTCACCCTCCTCTCATCCCATTCGCACACCACTCATTCCCCCTAATATTCTTACACCTATCCAACCCATTCATTCTCTAACCATAACTTCCATATGTTCTTATATTTCTTTAAACTACCTCTCTTTCTGTACCAGAATTCCTCTTTCGTGATCATATCTTTAACCTCTTTTTTCCATTCTCCTACTGTTGGGGGTTCTTTCTCCTGCCACTTCCGTGCTATAATTTTCCTTCCCTGAAACAGGCATCTTATAATAGCAGTCTGGGTGTCTTTCAACATATCATTTTCCTCCAGCAAACTCAACAGGCAAGTTCTGGCCTCCATTTCCAGGGAAGACCCAAATATTGCATTAATCTCCTCCACTAATTTTTCCCAATACCTGTGTAACTTGGGGCATCGCCAAAACATATGCACTAGGTCTCCTCTTCTATCTCCGCACCGCTGACACTTCGCATCCTGCCTCTTACCATACCTAAATAGTTTCTCTGGTGTGTAGTAAAGTCTATAAATCAAATATAGATAAGAGACCCCCTGTGACGGGGATAGAGATATCCTTGACCCTAATGCCAGAATAAACTTCCATTGTTCCTCCGTTATTGTACCAACCTCTTCCTCCCATTTAGTTTTCTTCCTGGACTCCACCTCCCCTTCTTGCCCCACCTTACTTATACTCCTGTACATTTGTGAAATCAGCCCTTTAGACCCCTTGGTGTTTACCAGTTTCCTTAACAAGGGCATTTCACACCACTCTATCTCCTTGCCTCTAAATTGTACCTCCAGGGCATGCCTTACTTGCAAGTAGCTGAAAAATAATCTATTGGGAAATGCAAACTCCTCTTTTATCTCTTGAAATGTTTTCAGACTCCCTGCCTTATACAGTTGCGCCAGGCAGTGAATACCCCTCCTGTCCCATTCTTCTATTTTCCCCATCATACTAAGCTCTTTCAGATTTTTATTATTCCATATCGGGGAGAACTCGGAGTACCCTGTATATCCCAATACAGCCTTTACCGTCTTCCAGCATTTGATCATTAGCTGAGTTGTTGGGCAGCTATATCCAAAAAGTTCAGCCTCCACTGCCTCCACCTCTGTATCATGACTGATATTGTACAACCATACGCTATTTCTTCCTACTCTTTCTTCCACCAGATTACTGCCTCTCATAAACTGGATTTGGGCTGCCAAAAAGTAACTCCAGGGGTCCGGTAGCGCCAGGCCTCCCTCCTCTCTCGGCCGCCGCAGCGCTCTCAAGCTAATTCTTGCCACTCTGTTTTTCCAAATTAGTTCCCTAAACAAACTATCCAGCTTCCTAAACCAATGCTTCGGAATCCAGACAGGAGAATTGTGTAACACAAACAAGATTTGCGGCATCCATATCATTTTAATAAGATTGCATCTACCGGCGACCGAGAGAGGAAGGCCAACCCACACCCGGCACTTCTGTTTTAGTTTTGTCATTAATGGTACTACATTGCCAGTTATATACTGCCCTGGGTCTTTAGTTATATTTACCCCCAAGTACCTCATTTGATTTACAGTTTTTATGGAATTTACCTGTCCTGGGAGCGGGTTTACCAGGGGGTCTATTGGTAAAAGAGATGACTTCTCCCAGTTAATTCTCAAACCCGAAAAGCGCCCGAATTCTTTAATCAATTTCATAGCCCCTAGCAAGGAAGCTTGTGTGTCTTCCAGGAACAACAGGATATCATCCGCATACATTGCGACTTTCTCCTCTACACCCCCTCTTTTAAAACCCTGAAATTCTTGCGACATTCTTAGGGCGACCGCCAGAGGCTCCAGCGCGAGGGCGAAGAGCAGGGGCGACAATGGGCACCCCTGTCTCGTCCCCCTCCCCAGCCGGAACCACTCGGAGCACTCACCATTAACCCTAACTCTGGCTCTTGGTTTGTCATATAAAAGACTCAACCAGTTCACAAAATTAGGGCCAAATTTAAACTCTGCCAGTACTTTCCACAAATAATGCCACTCAAGGCAATCAAATGCCTTGACCGCGTCTAGTGATAAGATGGCTCTATTCCCTTCCTTCTCCGTAGGTACTTGTATATTACTGTACAATCTTCTAATATTCGTACTCACCGATCTACCCGGTATGAAGCCAGTCTGATCTGAGTGGATTACTTTCGCAATTATCTTTTTTAACCTGTTTGCTAGGGCTTTTGCCAGAATTTTAATATCTGTACATAGAAGTGAGATTGGTCTATATGAAGCTACATCTAACGGTTCCTTCCCTTCCTTTAGCAAAATTACAATAGTCGCTTCATGCAGGAAATTTTAAAAATGGAGGATGTGGATGCGGCTGCGGTGGAGGTGTCGGTCCCTTTTGGCACTCACAAGCCACCACGCGTGGCAAAAGTGTTCCCTTATCCCTCCTTTTTTGACAAGTTTGTCTATAAAGAATAGGAGCATCCAAAACGTCCCTCTGTGATCCCAAAGTGCTTTGCTGTGCTTTATCCCTTTGAGGAGAGTCTTCTCTAGTGGTGGATCCCCCGGTTTCTTGGCTGAACAAAACCACCATGATTCTGGTTGAGGACTCTCCGGCCTTTAAAGATCCGGCTGACGGGAAGGCAGAGTCTTTGAGCCGCAATATGTTCACTATTGTGGGTTCGGCGCTTTCGGCCGGTCTTGGCTATTGCCCTGGTGTCTCAAATGCTGACAGAGTGGGCGAAGCTGTTGCGCCGTGACCTGGAGGGTGACCAGTCTCCTCCTGCCTTCACTGAATTAGCGGATCAACTGGTCCAGGGGCTGCAGTTTGTCTGCGATGCCTCTTTGGATGCACCTCCCTTGCTTTTCAAGCTGTCTGTTTCAGCGGTAGTGCTTCGACGGGTATTGTGGCTGAAGTGTTGGGCGGTGGACGAGGCCTCTAAAAAAAAAGCCCTAAGTGATCTGCCTTTTCAAGGCGATTGTTTGGGGCCACTCTGGATGATATCATTAAGCGTGTCAAAGGGGGGAGAGCATTTTTTTTCCACAGTCAAAGAAGGGGAAGGAGCCAAGTTGTAAGCGTGGTCCTTCCTTCTCGGCGCACAGAACGTTTTTTCGTCCCTCAGGGTCCACTGACAAAGGCTTGAAGTCTTTTAAGCCCTCCTCGGGAGGCTCCAAGCGACCCTGGTTGGACAAACCGAGAGCGGGTTTCTCCAGACCCCCAAATAAGGCTCCAAGGATGCCTACCTGCACATTCTGATTGGTGCACAGCACCAGCAGTTCCTTCTCTTTGCTGTGGGAGAGGAGCATTATCAGTTTGCGGAGTTACCCTTTGGTCTCAACCTCCGCTCCTCTGGTCTTTACCAAAGTGTTGGCCCCGGTTCTGAGGCTGCTGTGCCAGTGGGGAATTGCTGTTCTGGGCTACCTGGACAACCTTCTGCTGCAAACAGTCCCCAGCAATCCTGACGGGCGATGTGGAGATCACTGTTTGGACTCTGGCAGATAAATAGGTGGCTGATAAATTACCAAAAGTCTGCGATGATTCCAGTTCGGAAATTGGTTTATCTGGGCCTGACTCTGGATTCCACTGGGGCCAGGACAAACTCTAGAAATTACAGAGAGCAACCCGCTTACTGCTGTTCAGCAGGTGGGTCTTCCTGCGGACTTGAATGCCTGTGCTGGGCCTGATGGTGTCTATGTTCGAGGCGGTCCCATTCGTTCAGGTCAATATGAGACCCCTACAAAAGAAGATCTTGTTAAAATGGGACAAATGTTCCTAGTCTCTGGACAGTCATATTCGGCTGAGTCAAGGAACCAAAGGGTCCCTAATCTGGTGGCTTTATTCCCTGGCTCTTCGGCAGGGGAAATCCTTTCTCCCTCTGTACTGGACGGTGGTCACCACCGATTCCAGTCTGTCCAGGTGGGGAGGAGCCCTGGGCCTGAGCTCGGCTCAGGGTCACTGAATGTTAGAGGAATCCAGGCTACCTATCAACATCTTGGAACTCTGGGCGATCAGACTCTGTCTGGATCATTGGATCAATTGACTTCAGAGGCTCCCGATACGGATCCAGTCAGACAATGCCACGGCCGTGGCCTATGTCAACCACCAGGGAGGGACAAGGAATGTGGTAGCCAGCATTCTACGGTGGGCAGAGTGTTTCCATCTCCACCGTTCACATTCGGAGGGTGGACAACTGGCAGGCGGATTACCTCAGTCGCCAAGTATTGGACCAAGGGGAGTGGTCCCTTCATCAGGAGGTATTTCAACAGATCTGTCTACACTGGGGATCTCCAGAGGTAGATCTGATGGCATCCCGAATCAACAGGAAGGTGCAGAGGTTTGTGGCCAGGTCTCGGGACCCTCTGGCGGACACCTCAGACGCTCTCTTTGCTCCGTGGGGCCAGTATCGTCTGATCTACGCCTTTCCTCCTCTCAAGCTTCTGCTGCGGCTGTTGTGCAGGATCTGGGGCTGCTGGAAGGAATTCCGATCATTCCAGTGGCCCCAGTCTGGCCTCGACGGTCCTGGTACTCCAACCTGGTGCGTCTGGTCGCAGACACCCCCTGGCGGCAGCCTCTCAGGGAGGATCTGCTATCCCAAGGGCCGATCTTCCACCCTGCTTTACCGTCACTCACTTTAACAGCATGGCTGTTGAAAGCCATGTGTTGAAGGATAGGGGCTTATCTGTGTTGGTGATTCCGACACTACTCAAAGCTAGGAAGCCTACTTTCAGGAAGGTATATCATAGAACGCGGAAAGAGTATATTTCATGGTGTGAGTCAGTGGGGTTTCACCCACGTTCCTTTTCGGTGGCTCAAATTTTGACTTTTCTTCAAAGGGCCAGGTGTCGGCCTTGGCGGTTTTCTTTCAACGTTCTCTGTCTTCGTATTCCCTGGTGCGTACCTTCATTCAGGGAGTGCGACATGTGGTTCCACCAGTGTGATCTCCTTTGCCAACGTGGGACTTGAATCTGGTACTTTCGGCTCTACAGAAGCCTCCGTTTGAAAATATTTGAGAAATTCCCCTGCTCACGCTATTACAGAAGGTGGCCCTCTTGGTGGCTATTGCTTTTGCTCGCAGGGTATCGGTTGGTGGCGCTATCCTGTCGCACGCCCCACCTGGTGATTCATAAGGACAAGGTGGTTCTTCATCCTTGTCCTTCATTCCTTCCAAAGGCTGTCTCTGATTTCCATTTAAATGAAGACATTGTGTTGCCTTCTCTGTGTCCCAGGCCGCAACATCTGAGGGAATTTGCCTTGCACACCTTAGATGTGGTACGGGTGATCAGGGTGTATTTGGCGGCCACTGAGTCCTTTCGGAAGTCAGACTCCCTGTTCGTGATCATGGATGGACCAAAGAAGGGGCTATATGCTTCCTCGGCGACCATTTTTAGATGGATCAGACAGACGGAGACTCAGGCCTATTCTATCAAGGGTCGGGTTCCTCCCTTCCCGGTGAAGGCACACTCTACTCGGGCGCTGAGTGCCTCCTGGGCCTTCCGTCATCAGACATCAGTGACGCAAGTTTGCAAGGTGGCCACCTGGTCGTTGGTGCATACTTTCACAAAATTTTACAAGGTGGATGCACTGGAATCTGCAGATGCTTCTTTTGGCTGCAAGGTTCTGCAGGCTGCAGTCTAGAGGGTTTTTCCCCCGTGAAGGTTTTTTTTTTGCTGTTCAGGTTGAGCTCCAGGTTGTCTGGTTGGCTTGTTTTTTTGTTGGCTGCCCCACCCCTCATGTTTGGCACTGCTTTGGGACTTTCCTATGGTTCTGAATAAAGAAGGCTATGTCTGTCAATGAACGAATGAGAAAATAGGATTTTTGACTTACCGTAAAATCCGTTTCCCTGATTTCCTTGACAGACAGAGCACCCGCCCCTTGTTGTTAATTTAGAGTTGTTAATACTTCTAATATTGCTTACATAACTTACGGCCTATAGCAGAGAGGGGGGTGTATATCACCTAGGACTGCCCATGGGCGTAGTCAAGTCTTTTTTCTGTCTATTGTCCTACTCCTGTAGGGATCGATATAACCCTATAGTAATGGACTCAGAGAAACGGATTTTACGGTAAGTTAAAAATCCTATTTTTTTCTTGTAATAAAATATAGTTTGAGCAAAACTTCCAAACCAAAAAAATGCTGGAAATGTTTAGTGCTGTTCCCCTGTCATGGAAGGACAATCAAAATGGCCCTAATAGGCAACTATAATTTAATCAATTTCTTTCCCCTCTAAATCATAACTCAAATTAATTTCTAGCCGTACATAGATCAGGGAGGGGTTAGAACTTCTGTCATGATTTTATTGCTGTCTGCATCTCTATTGGGGATATTTTTCCACTTTGGTGAACACTGTTACTCAAAAGGGAAGTGAAGGAAGTCTCAATGGAGCAGCAGATTTCAGTGAATACCCTAAAAGGTTCTAACCGCTATACAGCTTAAATTTGTAAAAAAGGGTCTTAGCTTAAATTATGTTTCCCTTTACATTGAGACAAGGGGTTACAGCCAGTGCTGTATCCTCCATGGGTACAATGTGTGCAATGCACATGGGCCTCAAAGGGGAAGGGGGCCCACTGTGCCCTCACACATTGCATAACATAAGGAAATGCAATTCTGTTCTATGTCCTTGCTGCAGCTGTGATTGTCACTTGGATCTGCAGCAAAAATCCCTTCAGCACTTGTGTAAAGGGAAGCGATCAAGTGCTAGTCTCATGATGGGGAGCAGGACCTTGTTTTGAGGGGGAGGAGGATTGTGATTGGTGATTGGCCACTGCTAAAGCCAATCGCAGTCCTGCTAGCCCCACCTACTGGACCAATGTGTCAGAAACCATGAAATCAGACCGAGACAGAAGTACAGTTAAATCACACTTGTTTAATAATAAAAGTAAAAGAACAAACGGAGTCAAAACATAGCCAAAGTTCAGTAACCGGAATGGATATTCAGCTAAGCCATAATCAGGGATCAATGTAGTGGAACAGCAAGCAGGTTCTGGAGCCAGAAGGGATGTCAGCAAAGCAAGTCTTTAAACAGGAACGCAGGAGATAGGCTCTGTGATGTTGACCAAGGCGAAGGCAGAGATCCTTTGGGCTTAAGTAGGCAGGACTGACGAGCAGGACATCATCAACAGCTGAGTAACTGTGAAGAGATAGGAGCTGGCAATTATCTGACAGATGAGCAGCCAGCTCTGAAAAGGAAGGGCTGAGACCAGCCCTGACACAAGGGAAAAGAGAAGAAGAGCCCATGTTGAGGATGGAAAGAAGGTAGTAAGCTGTGCATGGGAAGGGCTGTGTGGCTGCTCTGTGGGAAAGAGGGACACTTCTGATCTTTGAACTTTGCATCACTTACTCCTGACCACTGAACTTTGTGCCAATTACTCTTGAATCCTGAACTCTGCATCATCTACTACTGATCTCTGAACTTTGTGTCATCACTTGTTCCTGACCTCTGAACTCCATGTCACTTACTCCTGGCCCCTGTCAGAAGCTAGAAAAAGTGGCTTGCAATGAAAATCAAAGCTTAGCTATTGAATTCGGTCAAAGTTTGCATATCTGTTACATAGTTACAAAGTAGGCAAGGTTGAAAAAAGACTCAAGTCCATCAGGTTCAACCCATGTGTGTTATTTTATGTCAGTATTACATTGCATATCCCTGTATGTTGTGGTCGTTCAGGTGCTTATCTAATAGTTTTTTTTAATTATCGATGCTCCCTGCTGAAACCACTGCCTGTGGAAGGGAATTCCACATCCTAACCGATCTTATAGTAAAGAACCCTGTGCGCAGTTTAAGGTTAAATCACTTTTCTTCTAATTTTAGTGAATGACCACGTGCCTTATTAAATTACCTTATGTGGAAAAGTTTTATCCCCTTTGTGGGGTCACCAATACAGTATTTGTACATTGAAATCATATCCCCTCTCAAGCATCTCCTCTCCAGAGAGAAAAAGTTCAGTGCTCATAACCTTTCCTCCTAACTAATGTCCTCCAGACCCTTTATTAGTTTTGTTCTTTTCCATCCTAGATCCCCCCAGGAGGTTTTCCCCCCAGTGAGTAGATTGCATTCATATTTTTGTCACCCAAATGCATTATTTTACATTTTTCCACATTAAACCTCATTTGCCATGTAGTTGCCCACCCCATTAATTTGTTCAGATCTTTTTGCAAGGTTTCCACATCCTGCGGAAAAGTTATTGCCCTGCTTAATGTAGTATCATCCGCAAATACAAAGATTGAACTGTTTATTCCATCCTCCGGGTCATTTATGAATAAATTAAATAGGATTTGTCCCAGGACAGAACCCTGGGGGGACCCCACTTTCCACCCCTGACCATTCATTCCGAGTACTCCCTATTTATCACTTCCCTCTGAACTCACCCTCATAGCCAGTTTTCAATCCATGTACTCACCCTATGGTCCATGCCAACTGACCTTACTTTGTACAGTAAACCTTTATGGGGAACTGTATTGAATGCTTTTGCAAAATCCAGATACACCACATCTACGGGCCTTCTTTAATCTAGATGTCAGCTCGCCTCCTCTGTGACAGTTATGTTTTGCCTACTCAGACTGCATATTTTGGAAAAAGAAAGCGTGCATTTGAAACAGCTGAGAAAAAGATTATCCACTTGAAGACCAAGCTTTTTCTGGCACTTTTTCTTTACATGGAACAATCCATTTATTTTGCTAGAAAATGACTTGGAAACCCCAAACATTAGAGATGTTTTTAAAGCAGAGGGGGACGGGCACTTTAACTTCTTCCCACCCGGCCACTGTACATAAACTTTCAGGAACGTCCCTTAGAACGAGTTCCTGCAGGGCGGCCCAATCCTGTGATGGCTGTGATTACAGGACACAGCCAAGACGGGATCGGGATATGGGCGCTGTGATGGGCCCTCCCAATCATGTGATGACTGTGTCCAATCACAGCCTTTGCAGTGTAGACAGAGACACGTGTCTCTGTGACATTTCTCCCCACTAAACTCAGTGAGAGCTCAGTGCGGGGGGAATCTGCAAGATCTGTGACAGCTCCATAGGTGTGTGCAGCCTATTGCATTAGGATGTGCACCCCAAAGCTCAAACACACATGAGCGCCACCTGCTGTCACAGGAAGGGGGCTCTGGTGGTGGGAGCCAGTTGATTGGGAGCATATAACGATACACCCTAATTATGGGTGTAAAGTGTTCCTAAAGTTAGACCTAGATTTTAATATAATGGGGGCATTTACAATGGCCACTGGCACCCCCACCTAGTGCTGCTCCTGGATAATGCTAATGCACATGGGGTGATTAGGGTGTGCCTAGGCATACCTGGCACACCCTGTGCGCACCCCTATGGACAGCTCTGTGTGTAAGGATGATTTTACACACAGAGCTGTCACAGATCCCCCACACACAGTACACCAAGCACCACTGTCCCTGTCCAAATACACATCTGTACCAGTGCACAAAACATCTGTCAGTGCCCCATCACATCTGTACCAGGGCACAAAACATCTGTCAGTGTCCCATCACATCTGTACCAGTGCACATAAAAAATGCAATAGTGTACCATTGTGACATTAACATCTGTCAGTGTCCGTTGGTGGCTGATCAACATCTGTCAGTGTATCAGCGTCCCAACATTAAATAAATAAAACTTTTTAAAGCACCCCCATCCCCCGTGCTCGCCTACAAAGGCAAACGCACATGTTGGCCCTGTACACATGGGTAAATAGCAAAATCACCCCACATGTGAGGTATCGCCGTGAACGTCAGACCGACAGCAATAATTCTAGCACCAGACTTTCTGTGTTACTCTAAACTGGTAACCAATAAAGACTTATAAAGTGTTGCCTATGGAGAATTTCAAATAGCAAAGTTTGACACCACTTCACAAGCATGCGCAATTTTAAAGCGTGATATGTTTGGTATTTATTTACCCGGCACAACACCATATTTTATATGGGTGGGCATTGAAGAGCCATTTAAAAATGCATCTTATAGCAAGGAGACTGCACCCCTAGAGTGGGGTACCTCATCTCACATTGACTCAAAGAAGGTAAGGAAAGGTCAATTCCTTTCTGAGCTTCTGGACTGTGGAGGCAAAACACAGACTAAATAAATTTGCTTAGTCAAGTATGTCATTTTGATCTCAATAATATGACTGAACCAAGATAAAGGGTAGTTTCCCACGCTTCAAGATTTGTCTTGAAGTTGCAAAAGAGCGGGCCTGAGGGGGTAATTTGCTGCATAGAGAGAGAGAGAGATACATATTGTATAGGTGAATACATATGTAAGAGAGGTGCTTAGGTTCCCATGGGTAAGGGAAAGAACACTGCAGGGTTTTGAGTATGTTAGCTGGTAAGGAGACATTGAAAGCTTTTAATTCCACATAGTTCACATATATACCTGACAGGTTAACAAACTGCTTGAAGATGGGGGTAAATTGGATAGTAAAGCCTTAGGGTTCATATGAAATAAGATATCAGCGGTTGCCCAAAGCTCAAAAGATTTTGGCTAAAATATGGCCCCCGAAGCCCAGTGCAAATAACAAAACAATCCTAGGATTCCCTAGTGCACAGAGCACAGCAGCAGTCTTGTTACTGCTCTGTGCTCTATACCAGGGGTCTTCAAACTTTCTAAGCAAAGGGTCGGTAAATGGCATTCAGGCTTTAGGGAGGCCAGAATGTGGCCAGTGGGATTAGAAAACACCCTGGTGTCAGTGAGAGTAAACAATGCCCCATTATTGGTTTTAGTAAGAGAACTAGTTCCCCATTGTTGGTATTTAGGGGAGGAAAAGTGCCCCATTGTCGGTGTCTGTGGGAGGAAGGGTGCCCCAACACTGGTGTCAGTGGAAGGCTAAGTGCCCCATCATTAGTGTAAGTGGATCGAATGGTGCCTTAAGGGCCATATAAAGGCAAGCAAATGGCCACATCTGGCCCGCGGGCCTCATTTTGGAGACCACTGCTCTACAATGCTCTGTACCACTGCTCTGGTTCTAAAGGTGAAAGGGAGACCCCTAGTGGTTAAACAGGAAACTGCAGGTCACCCACAATAATGGGAAGAAATGTAGATCAAAACTAGTTTCCTACCTCACACTGCCTGGCAATATTCATTTTTGGTTGCATAAATTAAGCAAACAAACATATCAGACTGGTATACAAAAGTGACAACGCGTGCATTGGTTTAGTGAACATGAACATTTGCAAACTATTTCAATACAGAAAGGAGCAGCTGCAGAGGTGGTCTACTCATAATGGTGGTAAATAGTAAAAGAATATAATGTAGATGTAGCACCCTGGTCCTAAACAGGGCTGCTAGTAAATTTAGTTGTGCTAGGTGGTAATTAGCCTGGCTAATTTTTAGTCTTGATCCACTGGTTTTTCTCATAAGCTTGAGTTTAATTGTAGTTTCTCTCTTCTGCCAATAGGTGGTACTGTTGCCTTTGGCATTAGGATGATAGCTTTCAGTGAATTCAGGTTATGAGTGAATATGTTGTCTCAGTCAATCAGCAGGAGTTTCTTTGGCCACTGAGCATGCTGGGATAGTCTATTCATTTGGAAGGAGTCAGGAGAATCGGGGTTCTTTCCAGCTGGGCTGCAGCCTGGGTGGGTGTGTGTGGAGCAGCAGCAGAGGTGTAAGCCTGAAGCCTGGGGCCTAACCATGTATAAAGAGGCTCGGCCTGAGGGGAGCCTGATCGCTGCCAGGAGGCAAAGGAGAAGCAGTTACCAGAGGGACAACCACTCTTGTTGCTAGAGGCAATCGTAGAAGGGATGGAGTTCTGAAGGAGTACCAGAGCAGACACTTCACTAGCCGGGGACGTAAAGTAAGTGGGAAAGCTTTACTAGAGACTCATCCAGAAGTACAGCGGGTAACTGTGAGTAAAGCTTGAAGGAGTACAGTGGGTAGCTGCAAGTAGAGCTTTAAAATAAGTACAGCGGGTAACTGTGAGTCAAGCCTGAGGGATCCTGCGGGTAGCGTGGGTGAAGCTTGAAGAATACAGCGGGTAGCTGTGAGTTTACAGTGGGATACTGTAATCTACAGTGGGATACTGTGAGTGAAGTTGTTGCTATAGGATACAGCAGTTGCTACAAGATACAGATCGCTGCATTCAGCTTAAAGACCCTTTTTCTGTATTGCTGTCTGCCTAGTTCTATTTTTGTCTGCAGAGTCTGCCTATTTGCTATTGCAATTGCCTAAGGGTGTCCTGTGCCCTAACCCTCTCTCCCCTGTTCCTGTTAAGAGAAATAAAAACTCTCTTTGTACATTTTTAAAAGTGACCGGTGCCCATCTTTCCATCTTGCACTACACCCACCATGCCCAGTAACCTGCACCCTGAGGAGGAATGTCAACCGTCCCTGACTCTGGGGGTCACCATTAGGCCCTAAGAGATCGGGGAGACTGCTACATAAAACTCAAATAAAGAAACTTCTGCACAAACAGGAAGGGCCGAGAAAGGGGTCCATGAAAGGGACCCGCATTTATTGATTAAAAAACCCCCCTATGAAAATATGTTCAAAATGTATTGTAGTGCTGCAGTGCAACTGTTTTCTAGGTGAAGACAAAGTATGAAAATTGGCCATAGAGAAAAAGGCAAAGTTAGTAAAGCCGGAGGGACCAGTGGCAGCACATAAAGAAATGGATACGATATTCTGGACAAAAAGATCAAGATCACTTGACTTCACAACTGTGGTAGCAGGAAAAATCATTGATAAACACTATGTGGAACTAGGAAGAGAAACCAGGACTAAAACTTGTGTCTATAATTAACTGAAAATGTGGAAACAAGCAATGTCATTGATGATTGAGGAGGGCGAGTCACACAAGTACTGTTTATCAAGCTTTGTCTGCTTGTAATGAAGTACATTTGCTCCTTTGTGTAATAACCTGAGTAGAGCATCGTTTGCATATAGGAGGTTCTTGCAGCCTGTTTCACCATAGTAGGCTGGAAGGGTAGCCTTATGCCCCGTACAAACGATCGGACATTCCGACAACAAAATCCATGGATTTTTTCCGATGGATGTTGGCTCAAACTTGTCTTGCATACACATGGTCACACAAATCTTGTCGGTAATTCCGAACGTCAAGAACACGGTGCCGTACAACACGTACGACTAGCCGAGAAAAAAGAAGTTCAATAGCCAATGCGGCTCTTCTGCTTGATTCCGAGCATGCGTGGAACTTTGTGCATCGGAATTCTGTACACACGATTGGAATTTACGACAACGGATTTTGTTGTCGGAAAATTTGAGATCCAGATCTCAAATTTTGTGTGACGGAAATTCCGATGGAAAATGTCCGATAGAGCCTACACACGGTCAGAATTTCCGACAACAAGCTCCCATCGAACATTTTCCGTCGGAAAATCTGACCGTGTGTACGGGGCATAACAGTGACCTCGGTGGGGCAGAAAAATGAAGTAACATGGCATTACCAAACTTGATATGTGAAGTACAAACCCTAGTGGTATTGCATTTTGATGTCATCGCGGTACAAAAAGTATACATTTCAGTTCACTGTGTTTTGTGATTATGGAATGAGCAAGGCCTGCAAAAACCTGAAAGGGTTGGCACCAACTTGGTTGTAGCCCAAGCCATCACGCCTTTGATTAATCTACCTTCTTGCTGTTTTTTCGTAACACTGGCATATGTTTAGGTGGCAAAGAAATGATATTGCCAACACTTATGTGGTGAGCTGAGGGTTCCAGATGATATTAGGGCCCAGTAAAGCCAAGGAGATGTGGAACTGTTTGAGGACATATCCTGTATTGTCTGCTGCAAGCGTGCACCCCCCAACTGTTGCCCAACTTTAATGAAGAACTTTCTAAAGGGCCGTACACACGATCGGACTTTTTGACAACAAACATGCAAATTAGCTGTTTTGGAGCAACATCCGACCGTGTGTACGCTCCATAGGACAAACTTTTTCAGTTTCCATCGGACTTTTGTTGGCTGTGCGAACGGACAAACTTTCCGGCAACAAAAGTCTGATGGAGCAAAGTCCGATTTTGTGTACACAAAGCTATCGGACTTTTGTACAAACTACAGTACGCAGCCGCGAGAATGTTTCCAGCGCGATCCAATTCTCGGCGGCAGGGTACTGTACATCTTGCGCTAGCTGCAATAGGAAAAAAAACATTTTCCTACTGCGGCGGGCGAGAGGGAATTCCCTTCTGGGGAATACCAAGCCCTTCGGTCTGGTATGGATTTTAAGGGAAAACGGCGTGGGGGTCCCCCCAAAATCCGTACCAGACCCTTATCCGAGCACGCAGCCTGGCCGGTCAGGAAGGGGAGTGGGGACGAGCGAGCCCCCCCCCCTCCGGAGCAGTACCAGGCCGCATGCCCTCAACATGGGGAGTGGGTGCTTTGGGGAGGGGGACGCCCTGCGGGCCCCCCACCCCAGAGCACCTTGTCCCCATGTTGATGAGGACAAGGGCCTCTTCCCGACAACCCTGGCCGTTGGTTGTCGGGGTCTGCGGGCGGGGGGCTTATAGGAATCCAGGAGCCCCCTTTAATAAGGGGGCCCCCAGATCCTGGCCCCCATGTGGCCTGGTACGGTTCAGGAGGGGGGGTGCTCGCTCGTCCCCCCCTTTCCTGACCGGCCGGGCTGCGTGCTCGGATAAGGGTCGGGTATGGATTGGGGGGGACGCCTACGTATTTTTTTCGGCGTAGGGGGTTCCCCTTAATATCCATACCAGACCTAAGGGCCTGGTATGCCCTTGGAGGGGAACCCATGCCGGTTTTTTATTTAAAATTTGGCGTGGAGTTCCCCCTCAAGATTCATACCAAACACAGTGCCTGGCATTGACGGGGATCCAAGTAGGATCCCCGCACCAGTGTGAACCCGGCTCGCAAGGTGTCAGTCTCGCCAAAGTGGCGAGATTGACATAATATCAGACAACAATACAGAAGTTGACCAAAGGGTGGTGGTAAAGAGCTTAAAAACCACGTGATATGGTGAAAGTTGGCTGGAAAAGTCCTGTCATCTGTATGCAAGACAAACTTTTGGGCAACGCCCTTTGTACAAAAATCCAAGGGAAAGTTTGTACAAAGTCCTATCGTGTGTATGGGGCTTAAGAGTGTAACAGAATATAACACTGTGTATATTAAACTACATAGCACTGTGGTAGCACACTGCAGCATGGTCAGCTCCCTCTCTCTTACTAAGCTCCAACACATTGACAGAAGGCTGCTGGGAAAACAAACTTTAAAGCCCCATACACACAATAGGACTTTGTACAAACTTTCCCTTGGATTTTTGTACAAAGGGCGTTGGCCAGAAGTTTGTCACCAAATCGTGTGGTTTTTCAGCTCTTTACCACCACCCTTTGGTCAACATCTGTATTGTTGTCTGATAGTGTCAATCTCGCCACTTTTATCGGCGAGATTGACACCTTGCGAGCCGGGTTCACACTGGTGCGGGGATCCGAGTTCGATCCCCGCTAATGCCAGTCACTGTGTTTGGTATGAATCTTGAGGGGGAACTCCACGCCAAATTTTAAATAAAAAACCGGCATGGGTTCCCCTCCAGGGGCATACCAGGCCCTTGGATCTGGTATGGATTTTAAGGGGAACCCCCTACACCGAAAAAATGGCATGGGGGTCCCCCCAAAATCCGTACCAGACCCTTATCCGAGCATGCAGCCTGGACAGTCAGGAAGGGGAGTGGGGACGAGCGAGCGCCCCCCCCCTCCGGAGCAGTACCAGGCCGCATGCCCTCAACATGGGGGGTGGGTGCTCTTCCCGACAACCCTGGCCGTTGGTTGTCAGGGTCTGCGGGCGGGGGGCTTATAGGAATCCAGGAGCCCCCTTTAATAAGGGGGCCCCCAGATCCTGGCCCCCATGTGGCCTGGTACGGTTCAGGAGGGGGGGTGCTCGCTCGTCCCCCCCCCCCTTTCCTGACCGGCCGGGCTGCGTGCTCGGATAAGGGTCGGGTATGGATTTGGGGGAACGCCTACGTAGTTTTTTCTGCGTAGGGGGTTCCCCTTAATATCCATACCAGACCTAAGGGCCTGGTATGCCCTTGGAGGGGAACCCATGCCGGTTTTTTATTTAAAATTTGGCGTGGAGTTCCCCCTCAAGATT
This sequence comes from Lithobates clamitans, assembly GCA_037952925.1. Lineage (NCBI taxonomy): Eukaryota > Metazoa > Chordata > Amphibia > Anura > Ranidae > Lithobates > Lithobates clamitans. The sequence continues at coordinate 13,234 of JBBGZY010001049.1, read as the reverse complement.
CATACCAAACACAGTGCCTGGCATTGGCGCGGATCCAAGTAGGATCCCCGCACCAGTGTGAACCCGGCTCGCAAGGTGTCAGTCTCGCCAAAGTGGCGATATTGACATAATATCAGACAACAATACAGAAGTTGACCAAAGGGTGGTGGTAAAGAGCTGAAAAACCACGTGATATGGTGAAAGTTGGCTGGAAAAGTCCTGTCATCTGTATGCAAGACAAACTTTTGGGCAACGCCCTTTGTACAAAAATCCAAGGGAAAGTTTGTGCAAAGTCCTATCGTGTGTATGGGGCTTAAGAGTGTCACAGAATATAACACTGTGTATATTAAACTACATAGCACTGTGGTAGCACACTGCAGTATGGTCAGCTCCCTCTCTCTAACTAAGCTCCAACACATTGACAGAAGGCTGCTGGGAAAACAAACTTTAAAGCCCCATACACACAATAGGACTTTGTACAAACTTTCCCTTGGATTTTTGTACAAAGGGCGTTGGCCAGAAGTTTGTCACCAAATCATGTGGTTTTTCAGCTCTTTACCACCACCCTTTGGTCAACTTCTGTATTGTTGTCTGATAATGTCAATCTCGCCACTTTTATCGGCGAGATTGACACCTTGCGAGCCGGGTTCACACTGGTGCGGGGATCCGAGTTCAATCCCCGCCAATGCCAGTCACTGTGTTTGGTATGAGTCTTGAAGGGGAACTCCACGCCAAATTTTAAATAAAAAACCGGCATGGGTTCCCCTCCAGGGGCATACCAGGCCCTTAGATCTGGAATGGATTTTAAGGGGAACCCCCTACACCGAAAAAATGGCATGGGGGTCCCCCCAAAATCCATACCAGAACCCTATCCGAGCACGCAGCCCAGCCGGTCAGGAAAGGGGGTGGGGACAAGCGAGCGCCTCCCCTCCTGAGCCGTACCAGACCGCATGCCCTCAACATGGGGGGTGGGTGCTTTGGGGGAGGGGGCGCCCTACGACCCCACCCCCCCTTATGACCTCACAGTCCCAGCATGCCCTGGGACTGTGATGTCATAGGGGGGCGGGGTCACCGCCTATATAAGTCATAGCAGAGCGCACAGACAGCATTACAGCCGGAGAGAGCATCGTGTCAACATCTCTGGAAGAGAAGAGGGAAGAAGACGATCCAAATGTCCAGGCTCCTCCGCTAGCAAAAGAGCGTCAAAAGAGCAGAAGATAGCGGAGGAGCCCGGCAGAAGGAAGAAGAACCAGAGAGCGCGGAGACGACACCAGAGAGAAGGAGAAGAGGCCTGAGAGACCTCCGAAGTCGGAAGAAGACCCCCGAAGTTGGAAGAAGACCCCTGAAGCTGCCTAATAAATTACTTTTAAAACCTGTGTAGTGTTTTTTTTATTGACACTTTTTTTCCCTAGGTGAATGGGTAGGGGTACCATGTACCCCATACTCATTCACATAGGGTGGGGGGCTGGGATCTGGGGGCCCCCTTATTAAAGGGGGCTCCCGGATTCCGATAAGTCCCCCGCCTGCAGACCCCGACAACTAACGGCCAGGGTTGTCAGGAAGAGGCCCTTGTCCTCATCAACATGGGGACAAGGTGCTTTGGGGAGGGGGGCCGTAGGGCACCCCCTCCCCCAAAGCACCCACCCCCCATGTTGAGGGCATGCGGCCTGGTACGGCTCAGGAGGGGGGGCGCTCGCTCGTCCCCACCCCCTTTCCTGACCGGCTGGGCTGCGTGCTCGGATAAGGGTCTGGTATGGATTTTGGGGGGACCCCCACGCCGTTTTTTCGGCGTAGGGGGTTCCCCTTAAAATACACACCAGACCTAAGGGCCTGGTATGCCCCCAGAGGGGAATTCCCTCTCGCGCTCGCCACAATAGGAAAATGTGTTTTTTCTATTGCAGCCAGCGCGAGATGTACAGTACCCCGTCGCCGAGAACCAGCGCGATGGGTTCGCGCTGGAAACATTCTCGCGGACGCATACTGTAGTTTGTACAAAAGTCCGATGCTTTTGTGTACACACAATCGGACTTTGCTCCATCGGACTTTTGTTACCCTCCCCGGTCCCTCCCCCCTCCCTCCTCCACCTCCACCCAACTAACATTACTTATAGGTTACATCATTTCACTCGCCACTCCCTTATTTACCTCTGACTTTCCCCACAACCTGTTGTTTTTTTTTAATTATTTCTCTACATTTGGAGCTTCTCCACTATCAGTTGATGAGGGGCCACAACCACGTCCCCCAACCAAGGTTGCCATATTTTATCAAATTCCCCCTTGTCGCTTCTACGGCTATAGGCCAATCGCTCTCTAGGAAGGAGAGAGTTTACGTATGATATCCATTGCTTCCTTGTGGGTACCGTAGGGGCCATCCAGTGTTTTGCAATAAGTTTTCTAGCTAAATACATCAATCTAGTTATCATAAGAAACTTTCCTCCCGGAAACATTTCTGCATCAATGGCACCGAGCAGGAAAACTGTCGGGTATATGGACTTGTGCCAACCTGGAGATACATCGGGCTACCTCATCTCAATACCTATACAACTTTGGGCATCTCCATATTAAATGGATAATGTCCCCCCTGTGCACTCCACACTTGGGGCACAGCTGGGAGTCCCTACCCCCCCATCTGTGAAGTTGCACTGGTGTCCCATAGGTTCTTTGCAGGATAAATAATTGTGAGAGCCTTTGTGATGCGGATAGCGAGACCCCTGGGATGGCTTCGAGTGCCATTTCCCACTGTTTGTCATCTATCTCGCCTACATCCTCTACCCATTTTTTCCGACACTTAAATGATATATGATCCTGGACCATAGTCAACAATTTCCTATATATTTTTGTTATTAATCCTTTCCTTGTGTCCGCTTTTAAGACTTCGCTCAATAATGGGGCTGTTGTTATTTCTAAAGAATGAGTTATTTGTTGCACCTGCAACTCATGGCGAAGTTGAAGGTATTGATAGAAGCCCCCAGGGTGTAGATGGAATTCCCTACATAATTGCTCATATGTCTTTAACACTTCCCCCTCGTAGAGTTGTGAGAAGAACCAAATCCCCTTTTCCTTCCAGTGTGAAAAACCTTGCAATACGTGGACCTCAGTATATCTTTTATTATGCCATATTGGTGTAAATGGGAACACGCCCTTTATTTTCAGCATTTTCCGAACTTCCCCCCATACCCTTCTAAAAAGAGAACTCATGGGTTCTAACCCCTTCATACCTGGTAGATCCATTTCTAGATGTGAGGCCGCCGTTAGCGTGGGTTCCGATATGGTCACCAATTTACATATAGGGTCCTCATTTCCCTTTCGACCCCATCCTACCATTTGTTGTAACTGTGATGCCAAGAAGTATAGCTTGGGATGAGGTATTGACAGCCCTCCTTTATCTTTTTCATATTGCAGAGTTTCCAGTCTAATTCTAGGCTCTTTTTTTTTCCATATCAGTTCTCTCATTAATGTGTCTATTAGCCTAAACCACTTTTTCGAAATCCATATTGGAGAATTATGGAGGACATACAGTTGCTGTGGGGCCCATACCATCTTTATTAGATTTGCTCGGCCTACTACCGATAGTGGAAGCCTACACCAACTGTTAAATTTTTCTTTTTGCCTGTTAAGCAGTGGCCCCAAATTCAGTCGAAGATATTCAGCCGGATCTGGTGATACCATCACCCCCAAGTATTTGAAGCTTTTAACAATAGTTATTTGTCCCACCCCCTCTGGGAGTCTGTCCCTCTGCTGATCTAATGGCATTATGGTTAACTTTGACCAATTGATTGCGAAGCCCGAAAATCTGCCAAAGTTTCCCACTATCTCTATCACTGTCTGTAGGGAAGAGGCCATATCCCCTAAATATATACGTGCATCATCTGCATATAAAGATATCTTTTCCTCTCTCTGATGCCTACGAAACCCCACTACTCCTGGTGAGCTTCGGATCAATATAGCCAGGGGTTCAATCACCAAGGCGAACAGCAATGGAGACAGCGGACAGCCCTGTCTAGTCCCCCTATGTAATTGGAATGGGGATGAGAGGACACTGTTAATGCGTACCCTAGCTCTAGGTTTAGAATAGAGTACCCTTACCCAGGATATAAATTTGCCTCCTATTCCAAATCTTTCCAATATTTCCATGAGGTAGGGCCACTCCACACTATCAAACGCCTTTATAGCGTCAAGTGACAGATTGTCCACTGGCATCTGCATATTCATATATAGCCTCCTTATATTATCAGACGTGGCACGCGTTGGCATAAAGGCCAATTGGTCGCAATGGACCAACTTGCCAATTACCTTGGAGAGGCTTTTCGCCAAAACACTGGCAAGAAGCTTAACATCTAGATTTAGTAGCAAAATTGGGCGATATGAGTCCATAAGGAGTCTATCTTTTCCGGGCTTCAACAGAACTGTAATTATTGCTTCTTGCATACTGTCTGGTAACCTACTCACTTCCCCTGCCTCCTCTATTGTCTGCAACAATGACAGTAAGAGGACCTCCCTGTAATGGGAGTATACCTCTACTGGTAAACCACCCGGGCCTGGGGATTTATGATGCGTTGCCCCCTCCAGTGCTTCCGTTAGTTCAGCCAATGAAATTGGACAGTTCAAAGTTTCCCTCTCCTCCTCCGTTAATTGCGGAAAAGGACAGGTTTGTAGAAACTGTTCCAGGTCTGATGGTTTATACCTAGTTTTACTGGAATATAAGTCCCTGTAGAACTGCTGGAAGCAATTTAAGATGTCGGAGCTGAGAGTCAACTTCTCTCCGGATTCAGTCCTTATAGCTAGGATATTAGCGGATTCCCGTTGCTCTCTGGCTATTAAGGCCAAGAGGCGACCAGTATTTTCCCCCAATTCAAAATAACTCTGCTGCTGAAAATATCTTCTTTTCTCTGCTGCAGATAGCCACGCTGAATTGTATACTGCCTGTGCCTCTCTCCATGACTCTTGATTGGATTGTGATGGGTCTATTATTAAAGCCTGTTCCCTTTCTTTCAGTTCTTCCCGTACCCTAGTTTCCCACTGTCTGGCGCGAGATTTGACTCCTGCAATTTCTTTAATGAGACAACCCCTCAAGAATGCCTTGAGTGTATCCCAAATTACCGCTATGCTGGCTGATCCCCCATTTAGTTGCATAAATTCCTGTAAAACTCCTCCCATTCTGTCTACCTGCGGAAACAAGGTTAGCCAATATGGGTTTATTTTCCATAGGGGGCATCCCGGGGTGCCACTAGTACCTAGCCTTACCCAAAATGGGGAATGGTCTGACAGAAGGCGCGGCTCATATGCTGAATCCTCTACCCACTGCACGAGTGGCTCATTCATCAGGCCCAGATCGATACGTGAAAGACCGTCATGTGTTGCAGAATAACAAGAGTAGCATCTATCCTTATCATGTCTTTCCCTCCATACATCCTGAAGTCCTAGTTCCCCGAGCAGGGCAGCAAAAGCCGTTCTTCCAGATGTATGTCTCTTATTTTCAGATGTCAAAGACAATCTATCTAGGGAATTATCCAAAGTATTATTGTAGTCTCCTAATGCTAGTACCGGGATACCCGGATGTAGAGCCATGAATTGTGAAAGGGACCCAAGGGGAACTGCTGAAAAGGGAGGGGGATATATATAGAGGCTATTATACAAATTAGACCATTGATTTTACATAATAGAAATACAAACTTTCCCTCCTTATCCACCCTCTGTTGCAAGCACTCAAAGGAGATATCTGAGGAGATCATTACACTAACTCCCCTTGAATATGAGGTGTGCGTAGAATGAAAGTGTGTCGGGTATCTCCTTGAGCGCAATAAATGCACAGAGTCTGGTCGCATATGTGTTTCTTGTAAACAAATTATCTGAGGTTTCATTTTATCGAAATATTTAAACATTGCACTTCTCTTATCCCTATCCCCCAACCCCCTTACATTCCATGTCATTAATAAAATACACTCCCCCCCCCCCCCCTTACTCATACATGAGGACACCGCGTTTTCTGCACTCATAAAACCAAGAGCAGTGATGTATATAATAAGACATACTACCAATATCCTTCTGGATTTTGACCATCCCAAGGACCCTGCCAGCATACAACACACTTCTATATACTATTTCTTTTTCCCTCCATTTATCGGTTGTGAAATACAATAAATATTCGTGGCAATGCTTATACTTGTGATATCTACCTTTTCTCATTTGCCTATATCCCTCCCCCCCGTGTCAACCCTACCCACCCCCCCTCCCCCCTATTCCCCCTGCACCCTCCCCAGCCTGCCCCCCCTTCCTCTCCCACCCTCCCCTCCCCCCACGCCCAGCTGGGCCTACCCTAAGGGCTTTGTTCCTGACCTCACACCTATGTTCACTCCCACATTCTGTGCATGAAGGTTAACAAAATTCTGTATGCAGCTATCTTTTTTTTTAATCAAAACTTTTTTAATGAGAAATTGCTCTTTCAATGCATACAATAATTGCATCCAGTGAGTGTAAGAATATACATGTTATACAAATTGCATTGAGTATTCATAGTACATGAGCAATAACAGAAAGAAATACAGATATTGTGATTTTTTCAACTAAAACACCAACTAGCACTTTCAGTCCAATTTATTAGAACATTGTTAGATATTTCTTCAGCTAACGGATCATGTGGATTCTAGTGCTTTACCTATGCACATGACCTAACTTGTTTCTCCTGCCTTCTTCCTCCTCTCTCTCTCGCCCCCCCTCCCCCAATCAATGGCGGGTCTTAATGCAGGAGTCTGTCCATCACTAACTGTGGTGGGGCAAGATTGGGATCATCCAGCCATGTTTGCCAAATGAGCTCAAATTTTTTTCATAGCTTTCCTACGGCTATAGGCTATTCGCTCCCTGAGAAGAAGTGAATTAACATATGTAATCCATTGTTTCCCTGTGGGGACCACTGTAGATGCCATCCAATATCTAGCTATAAGTTTTCTAGCCAGATATAACAACCTGGTTATCATGTGATACATTCCCCTCTGGTACATCTCCTTATCAATTGCCCCTAGTAAGTACACCAGGGGGTTCAGGCAGGAGTACCGCTATCTGAGCTAGTCTAGAGATACATTGGGATATTTCCGCCCAATATCGGTGGAGTTTGGGGCATCTCCAAAGTAGGTGTATAAAGTCCCCCTGCTGCACTTTACATTTTGGACAGAGAGAAAAATCTCTTCTGCCCCAACCATGAAGTTGTATGGGTGTTCTATAGGCTCTATGTAGACTAAACAGTTGCAAAAGTTTGTGAGAGGCTGATACTGAGGTTGCAGGTATTGATTCCAAAGCCATGTCCCATTGATCCCCATCTATATCTCCAATATCTTCCACCCACTTAGGTCTGCATTTAAAAGAAGCGTGGGCCTGGATAGAGGACAGCAACTCAGCATATATCTTAGATATCAGTCCCTTCCGGGTGTCCGCCCGGAGGACTTCCATCAGCAAAGAGGATGACACAATTAAGTGTGTTTGCTGCTGTGCCCTCAGGGCATGTCTAAGTTGAAGATATTTATAAAAGCCCCTTGAGGTGAGCTGGAATTCTGTGCATAGCTGTTCATATGTTTTCAGGATGGTCCCGTGTGCAGCCATCTTTAATCAAATCAGAACTACAGTGCCTTGAAAAAGAATTCATACCCCTTGAAATTTTCCACATTTTGTCATGGTTTTTAATTTTTTTTGCAAATAAATATGTGAAAAGTGTGACGTGCTTTTGTATTCGGCCCCCCTGAGTCAATACTTTGTAGAACCACCTTTCACAGCAATTACAGCTGCAAGTCTTTTTGGTATGTCTCTACCAGCTTTGCACATCTAGAGAGAGTGACATTTTTGCCCATTCTTCCTTGCAAAATATCTCAACCTCTGTCAGATTGGATAGAGAGCATCTGTGAACAGCAATTTTCAAGTCTTGCCATAGATTCTCAATTGGATTTAGGTCTGGAGTTTGACTGGGCCATTCTAACACATTAATATGCTTTGATCTAAACCATTCCATTGTAACTCTGGCTGTATGTTTAGGACCGTTGTCCTGCTGGAAGGTGAACCTCCGCCCAGTCTCAAATCTTTTGCAGACTCTAAATGATTTTCTTCTAAGATTGCCCTGTATTTGGCTCCATCCATCTTCCCATCAATTCTGACCAGCTTCGCTGTCCCTGCTGAAGAAAAGCATACCCACAACATGATGCTGCCACTACCATGTTTCACAGTGGGGATGGTGTGTTCAGGGTGATGTGCGGTGTTAATTTTCCGCCACACATAGCGTTTTGTTTTTAGGTCAGAAAGTAAAATTTTGGTTTCATCTGAGCAGAGCACCTTCTTCTACATATTTGCGGTGCCCCCCACATGGCTTCCTGCAATCTGTGGGACTTCTTATGGCTTTCTTATAACAATGGCTTTCTTCTTGCCACTCTTCCATAAAGGCCAGATTTGTGGAGCGCATGACTAATAGTTGTCCTGTGGACAAATTCTCCCACCTGAGCTGTGGATCTCTGCAGCTCCTCCAGAGTAACCATGGACCTCTTGGCGACTTCTCTGATTAATGCTCTCCTTACCTGGCCTGTCAGTTTAGGTAGACAGCCATGTCTTGGCAGGTTTGCAGTTGTGCCATACTCTTTCCATCTTCGGATGATGGATTGAACAGTGCTCCGTGAGATGTTCAAAGCTTGGGATATTTTTTATAACCTAACCCAGCTTTAACCACTTGCCGACCGCCTAACGCAGATATACTGCGGCAGAATGGCACGGGCAGGCAGAATCACGTACCCGTACGTGATCTGCCTCCCGCGGGCGGGGGGTCCGATCGGACCCCCCCCGGTGCTAGTGGCGGTTGGCATTTCACTGGGAGCGTCGGGAGGCGAGGGGGAGACCATCCGATCGTGGCCCCCCCCTCGCGATCGCTCCCAGCCAATGGGAATCCTCCTCTGCCTGTGTGTAGTTTCACACAGGCAGAGGATGTGATGTCATCTCTCCTCGGCTTGGCAGTTTCCGTCCCAGCGCCGAGGAGAGAAGACATGTAAGTGCACACAACACAAACACACACAGTAGAACATGCCAGGCATACTTTACACCCCCGATCCCCCCCCGATCGCCCCCCGATCGCCCCCCGATCCCCCCCCAATCACCCCCCCCTGTCACAAACTGACACCAAGCAGTATTTTTTTTTTTTTCTGATTACTGCATGGTGTCAGTTTGTGACAGTTACAGTGTTAGGGCAGTGAGTATTACCCCCCTTTAGGTCTAGGGTACCCCCCTAACCCCCCCTAATAAAGTTTTAACCCCTTGATCACCCCCTGTCACCAGTGTCGCTAAGCGATCATTTTTCTGATCGCTGTATTAGTGTCACTGGTGACGCTAGTTAGGGAGGTAAATATTTAGGTTCACCGTCAGCATTTTATAGCGACAGGGACCCCCATATACTATCTAATAAATGTTTTAACCCCTTGCTTGCCCCCTAGTTAACCCTTTCACCACTGATCACCGTATAACCGTTACGGGAGACGCTGGTTAGTTTGTTTATTTCTTATAGTGTCAGGGCACCCGCCGTTTATTACCGAATAAAGGTTTAGCCCCCTGATCGCCCGGCGGTGATATGCGTTGCCCCAGGCAGCGTCAGATTAGCGTCAGTACCGCTAACACCCACGCACACAGCATACGCCTCCCTTAGTGGTATAGTATCTGAACGGATCAATATCTGATCCGATCAGATCTATACTAGCGTCCCCAGCAGTTTAGGGTTCCCAAACACGCAGTGTTAGCGGGATCAGCCCAGATACCTGCTAGCACCTGCGTTTTGCCCCTCCGCCCGGCCCAGCCCACCCAAGTGCAGTATCAATCGATCACTGTCACTTACAAAACACTAAACGCATAACTGCAGCGTTCGCAGAGTCAGGCCTGATCCCTGCGATCGCTAACAGTTTTTTTGGTAGCGTTTTGGTGAACTGGCAAGCACCAGCGGCCTAGTACACCCCGGTCGTAGTCAAACCAGCACTGCAGTAACACTTGGTGACGTGGCGAGTCCCATAAGTGCAGTTCAAGCTGGTGAGGTGGCAAGCACAAGTAGTGTCCCGCTGCCACCAAAAAGACAAACACAGGCCCGTCATGCCCATAGTGCCCTTCCTGCTGCATTCACCAATCCTAATTGGGAACCCACCACTTCTGCAGCGCCCGTACTTCCCCCATTCACATCCCCAACCAAATGCAGTCGGCTGCATGAGAGGCATTTTTTTTATGTCCTCCCGAGTACCCCTACCCAGCGAACCCCCCCAAAAAAGATGTCGTGTCTGCAGCAAGCGCGGATATAGGCGTGACACCCGCTATTATTGTCCCTCCTGTCCTGATAATCCTGGTCTTTGCATTGGTGAATGTTTTGAACGCTACCATTCACTAGTTGAGTATTAGCGAAGGGTACAGCATTCCACAGACTAGGACACACTTTCACAGGGTCTCCCAAGATGCCATTGCATTTTGAGAGACCCGAACCTGGAACCGGTTACAGTTATAAAAGTTAGTTACAAAAAAAAGTGTAAAAAAAAAAAAAACACATACAAAAATATAAAAAAAAAAAAAATAGTTGGCGTTTTATTGTTTTCTCTCTCTCTAGTCTCTCTCTATTGTTCTGCTCTTTTTTACTGTATTCTATTCTGCAATGTTTTATTGTTATTATGTTTTATCATGTTTGCTTTTCAGGTATGCAATTTTTTATACCTTTTACTTTTACTGTGCTTTATTGTTAACCATTTTTTTGTCTTCAGGTACGCCATTCACGACTTTGAGTGGTTATACCAGAATGATGCCTGCAGGTTTAGGTATCATCTTGGTATCATTCTTTTCAGCCAGCGGTCGGCTTTCATGTAAAAGCAATCCTAGCGGCTAATTAGCCTCTAGACTGCTTTTACAAGCAGTGGGAGGGAATACCCCCCCCAACGTCTTCCGTGTTTTTCTCTGGCTCTCCTGTCTCAACAGGGAACCTGAAAATGCAGCCAGTGATTCAGCCAGCTGACCATAGAGCTGATCAGAGACCAGAGTGGCTCCAAACATCTCTATGGCCTAAGAAACCGGAAGCTACGAGCATTTTATGACTTAGATTTCGCCGGATGTAAACAGCGCCATTGGGAAATTGGGAAAGCATTTTATCACACCGATCTTGGTGTGGTCAGATGCTTTGAGGGCAGAGGAGAAATCTAGGGTCCAATAGACCCCAATTTTTGCAAAAAAGAGTACCTGTCACTACCTATTGCTATGATAGGGGATATTTACATTCCCTGAGATAACAATAAAAATGATTTAAAAAAAAAAATGAAAGGAACAGTTTAAAAATAAGATAAAAAAAAAAAAATAATAAAGAAAAAAAAAAAAAAAAAAAAAAGCACCCCTGTCCCCCCTGCTCTCGCGCTAAGGCGAACGCAAGCGTCGGTCTGGCGTCAAATGTAAACAGCAATTACACCATGCATGTGAGGTATCACCGCGAACGTCAGATCGAGGGCAGTAATTTTAGCAGTAGACCTCCTCTGTAAATCTAAAGTGGTAACCTGTAAAGGCTTTTAAAGGCTTTTAAAAATGTATTTAGTTTGTCGCCACTGCACGTTTGTGCGCAATTTTAAAGCATGTCATGTTTGGTATCCATGTACTCGGCCTAAGATCATCTTTTTTATTTCATCAAACATTTGGGCAATATAGTGTGTTTTAGTGCATTCAAATTTAAAAAAGTGTGTTTTTTTCCCCAAAAAATGCGTTTGAAAAATCGCTGCGCAAATACTGTGTGAAAAAAAAAATGAAACACCCACCATTTTAATCTGTAGGGCATTTGCTTTAAAAAAATATATAATGTTTGGGGGTTCAAAGTAATTTTCTTGCAAAAAAAAAAAATTTTTTTATGTAATCAAAAAGTGTCAGAAAGGACTTTGTCTTCAAGTGGTTAGAAGAGTGGGTGATGTGTGACATAAGCTTCTAGATGTTGTGCATAAAATGCCAGGACAGTTCAAAACCCCCCCAAATGACCCCATTTTGGAAAGTAGACACCCCAAGCTATTTGCTGAGAGGCATGTCGAGTCCATGGAATATTTTATATTGTGACACAAGTTGCGGGAAAAAGACAATTTTTTATTTTTTTTATATTTTTTTTGCGCAAAGTTGTCACTAAATGATATATTGCTCAAACATGCCATGGGAATATGTGAAATTACACCCCAAAATACATTCTGTTGCTTCTCCTGAGTACGGGGATACCACATGTGTGAGACTTTTTGGGAGCCTAGCCGCGTACGGGACCCCGAAAACCAAGCACCGCCTTCAGGCTTTCTAAGGCCGTAAATTTTTAATTTCACTCTTCACTGCCTATCACAGCTTCGGAGGCCATGGAATGCCCAGGTGGCAAAAAACCCCCCCAAATGACCCCATTTTGGAAAGTAGACACCCCAAGCTATTTGATGAGAGGTATAGTGAGTATTTTGCAGACCTCACTTTTTGTCACAAAGTTTTGAAAATTGAAAAAAGAAAAAAAAAAAAAAATTTCTCGTCTTTCTTTATTTTCAAAAACAAATGAGAGCTGCAAAATACTCACCAGGCCTCTCAGCAAATAGCTTGGGGTGTCTACTTTCCAAAATGGGGTCATTTGGGGGGTTTGTGCCACATGGGCATTCCATGGCCTGCGAAACTGTGATAGGTAGTGAGGAGTAAAATCAAAAATGTACGCCCTTAGAAATCCTGAAGGCAGTGATTGGTTTTCAGGGCCCCGTACGCGGCTAGGCTCCCAAAAAGTCCCACACATGTGGTATCCCCATACTCAGAAGAAGCAGCTAAATGTATTTTGGGGTGCAATTCCACATATGCCCATGGCCTGTGTGAGCAATATATCATTTAGTGACAACTTTTTGTAATTTTTTTTTTTTTTTTTTTTATTCAATCACTTGGGACAAAAAAAATGAATATTCAATGGGCTCAACATGCCTCTCAGCAAATTCCTTGGGATGTCTACTTTCCAAAATGGGGTCATTTGTGGGGGTTTGTACTGCCCTGCCATTTTAGCACCTCAAGAAACGGCATAGGCAGTCATAAATTAAAGGCTGTGTAAATTCCAGAAAATGTACCCTAGTTTGTAGGCGCTATAACTTTTGCGCAAACCAATAAATATACACTTATTGACATTTTTTTTACCAAAGACATGTGGCCGAATACATTTTGGCCTAAATGTATGACTAAAATTGAGTTTATTGGATTTTTTTTAGAACAAAAGTAGAAAATATCATTTTTTTTCAAAA